>OU785235.1:6250000-7500000 GCA_917051295.2 Erebia ligea | reverse complement strand
TTTCTCCGTCCGTCTGTCCGTCCGTCCGTCTGTCACAGTCGATTATTTCAATAACTATTAAAGCTATCGACATGAAATTTGGAATAGTTGTGTATAATAGTGGCCTAACATCATTAAAATAAAAAAAAATCGAAAATTATTTTTAGTTTAATTAAAAAAGGGGGAAAATCGGGGGTTTCAAATTTCAAAGTATGATAACTATACTGAGTGGGATATCATATGAAAGGGCTTTACTTCTACATTCTAAAACAGATTTTTATTTATTTTTATGCATAATAGTTTTTGATTTATTGGGCAAAATGTCGAAAAAAATACCGTCCCCCCCCCCCCTTATCTCCGAAGTTTACCAATAGAAAAATCTGAAATAATTATGGTCAATAGAAGCTTATGTATATTTTACAGGAAAAATAAAACCAACGCTCTAACTAGCATAGTTTTTTTGATATTAACAATAAACCTCTACAAACAAAGTTAGTTTTGCGGTTCATTTCGTCTTGTTTTTAATACGTCATAAATCGTAAAACTTACTACAGGTTTGTACGGAACCCTCGGTGCGCGAGTCCGACTCGCACTTGGCCGGTTTTTTTATATGGTCTACCAAAGCCCACTAGACAAAAACACAAACTGTTATAGAACAATAATAGAGGCATACCGGAAGTTCCTGCGGCAACAGTTGTAGCCAACTGGTAGCGGTCTGGTGCAGCGTCTTCATCCAGGCGGGCCTTCCGTCACCTTCCACCACAATCGAATCTGTACCGAGATCATTAATAGAGTTCAAACAAGGTGTCACAGATGTGTCATATATCAGTGCGAGTTTTTGTGAAACCTGACGTTTCTTCACAGCATTATTAATAGTCCCACAAACTTATCTGACCCGGTGAAAGCGTCGCTAGTATGTATTATTAAAAAGAAACACTGGTCATCCATTTATCTTCATTCATCAATTAGCAATTCACACACAAACTGCCGCCATCATTAAAATATCAATTATAGAGTCCACCGACCAGTGTTGCCCCTCTCGAGAACCATACTGGCATACTAGTGATGCCATGTATAGCTCGGATACGGATAGCATACGGATTTTTAATTTTTCCATCTAACAATATGAAAAATAAAAACAAAAACAGTAGAACAAACGCCAGAAATGTCCCTTTTCGAACAAAATAGGTACAGGGAAGCATTTAGAACACGTTGATATGATTTTTTTTTTTAAATCAAAATATGCAACATATTGTGCCCTTTTCGGTAACAAATTATAACATTTTTTTAGTGTTTGTGGTAAAGGAAAAAAAAACGAAACAGGCATAAAAATTTGTTCCAATTTTGGCAACCGGGTCAGATAAGAGAGATATGTATCAGGAATTATTTTGTATGAGTCGTTCAAAATCGGCGACGGGTTGTCCTGCTAGTTGAGGAAAAGTGTTTAAAAATTCAAAGAGTTGCGGGTATGATTGCTTGGTTAGGAAGAATTAATAATGTTTTTGGAACAAAGTTCCTTATGGGACAATGCGGAGGAGTACCTTAGCCGGCAAAAAACGTCCGTAACGAAACTGCGTAAGATGCAAAAAACGTCCGTAAGGAAAATGCGTGGAGTAAGATTTTTTTTACGAAGACAAAAGGTCTTGAATATAAATATACTACATTCCAAATTAAACTTTAATGCCTTAGTGTTAAGGTTTATATTGTATTATTTTTTTTCACTTCTACTGCCAATTTTTTATGTATAGTTTATGTATGTTCGCTATACAGTGTCTAATTATTATTATATATATTTTTATGAATCATTGTGAATAAAATATAAGTGTTAAGATAATTTTGTAAAGTACTTTTTGGTTTTATCTATAAAAAAATCATAATAAAAAATTTATACCTGAATAATTAATTTTCTTTTTACCTCGACTACAACTTGAAATTAATATTTATGTATTATGGAACTTTGTTCCTATCTGGTGTCCCACGACACCACGCGTTTTTTTATTTTTATTTGGATAGTAGAACAAAATATTCATAACGAAGGGGTCGTACTTGGATCATGGTCTTGACTCGCGGCGTTGTAAGCAAGTTCCTCTTCATCCTCAAGTTGCTGCATCTTCAGGAGCTTGGAGACCAGATCGCTGCCTTGGGTTGTCAGTAGAACCTATATGATAACGAAATACGACATGAAACTGTTACTGTGATAATATGGAACTCGCCCGAAAATAAATACAAAAAAAACGTACGTGGTTTGAGATTCACATCCATATTAATGGGGATGATGCCTATGTCAAAAATAAATTATTTCTTACTAATTATTAATTAAAGGGTCTTCCAAAATACCTAAAATTCACATCCTCGGTAAGTTTTAAGTTTGACAACCATTTTAAACTATAGCTTTAAAAAAAGTGCGTTGTTTGTATTTCATACAAATTTCCAGACTAGAAACGCGTTTCAAAGTTTGATAAAGGGTTGCTGATTTGATTGAGTTGTCATCATCCCTATTTGTTCTTCGTAATCGCATATCTATTGTACTTGTACCACAGTAATGGTAAAATAAAATACATAGCTTGATTCAGAACTTGTTACCGACACCAATAAAAATATAAGAATGACGCAAAAAAATAAACCGAACATAAAATTTTAAGCATGGCGATGGTCTTCCTAGTTGAAAGACACAGTTTAGTCGGTACCTCCCTGGCGCAGTGTTGAGCGCTGTTGTTTTAACGTGGGAGGTCCCGGGTTCGATCCCCAGCAGAGTCAATTTGGGAATTTATAATTTCTGAATTTTCTCTGGTCTGGCCTGGTGGGAGGCTTCGGCCGTGGCTAGTTACCATCCTACCGGCAAAGACGTGACGCCAAGAGATTTAGCGTTCCGGTGCGATGCCGTGTAGAAACCGATTAGAGGTATGGGTTTAATATAACTGCCATACCCCTAACAGGTTAGCCCGCTACCATCTTAGACTGCATCATCACTTACCATAAGGTGAGATCGCAGTCAAGTGCTGTAGCTGATAAAAAAGAGGGAAATGTAATGTTACCTTTTCAGCATTATTGGGCAGTCCCAACCACGACGGCGTCTGTCTATCGGACAGCTCTTCGATCCACTTGAGGAAGTGGTCTCGCCGGTTGCCGTCCGGCATCGTTATGTGGCGTTGGTTTCCAGAGGCCTGGGAGGATTCCAAATTATATAACGAGGCAAATCTCGATATACACACTTATTAAACTTTACACTTTGTCTCTTTGGCTCAGAGGTGCTGTTTTCGTAACTTCTTACTCCGAAGGAACGTTTTTAAAAAGTCCCAAATATGAAAAATGTTATTATATGATAAGATTGAAGAATCTAGAAAATGTATCTAGAAGTAAGATGGATTGTTACTAACAATCCATCTTACTCCACATCTCAAACTCCATGGAAAAAAATGTTAATCTTTGGAACAAGAAAAAATTGCTCGTTGGTCTTGAAAATTTTTTCGTAAGTTAAGTCACGATGATGTAAAAACTTAACAAGGAAAGAACAAAATGAGGATTTACAGAAAAAATATTAGATTTTTGAGTATTTTTATACCAACCAACCAACCCAATTTTTATACCAAATTTTATTTAAGACCAATTGCAATTGCTTGCCAAACTTACCCCATCCACGTTAGCCACAAGAGCGAAGTCAGCCTCGAAAGACCTCGGAGTGAAGAGTTTGCAGAGGAAGGAGTGCAACAAGCGCTGGTCGAACAAGTTGTCGATCTTGCCCCCGTAGATGCACTGAGATAGCAGCGTTACCAGGGCCTCCCATGGGACCTTCTCTGGGGGCAAGTTGGTACGACCCTGGAATATACAACATTTAAATTTTATTTATTCATGAAAAACTTACATATACAAATATAAGTACAAGTACAAACTTAAGCATAACATGTTTTAAAATTTAAATAATAGTGGTAGGTAGCTTTAAAAAACTATATAAAAACAGTGCCTAGCTAAGGTTCCTGCCCTCCAAACTAGGATTCCCTGTGCTATGGGAAGCCAGTCCTTCGCCCGTAAATTCAAATAATAATTATTAGGTGTAACTAATCAATTAAATATTAGGTTATAACTCATCAATAATGTTATAAAATCTAGTCGCAGAGAACCATTGGATCCAGGCGGCGCAAGACCGTAGCGTGCGGAAGACCCTACAAGAGACCTATGTCCAACAGTGGACGTCTATTGGTTGACTACGACGATATAAACTCTATAGACACATAGGAGATTAGGCAAATAAAATGTTCACACATCGTTCATCCGACTGACTTTAAATCTTGTTGTTGTTGGTACTTACTTGGGTGAAGGTTTCTGATCAAGTTCAAAAAAAGAGGCAACAACACGCACGTCAGGCATCAGTTAGAAACCTCTTATGATAACATTTAAACAGTATGAAATCACCACCTATGAAAACATATGTACAGTACTCAGTAGTACAGAATAAACATAGAGCTTTAGAAGTGAACGCTTTATTGCCGAGTACTGTATTGTCATAATAATTTATTTATTTATGAAAAACTCACATACCACTGTTTTTTAAAAAGGAAATATAGTACAAGTACAAACTTAACTGTAACATACGAGTAGAATTGTGAAAATTAAACAAAAGTGGTAGGTAGCTATATAAAAAAAATATTATTGGTTCACAATTACCATGGCCGTAGCATCGATCCACGTATCGAGCGTGTCGCAGGCCACTCGTAAATCACTCTCGTTGAACTCGTAATACTTAGCCCAGCCCAAAGGTACGTAGCGTAGACGTTCTTGCACGATACCTGAAGAAGGAATTGATTATTGGTAAATCAAATACATATTAAAGTTGTATAGAAAAATGCTATCCTTAAGAAGTTATTAATTTACTAGCTGATGCCCACGACTTCGTCCGCGTGGTTCAAGTTTTTTTTTGATTTCCGCGGGAACTACTTAATTTTCCGGGATAAAAAGTAGCCTATGGTCACTCTCCAGGTCCTCAAGTATACTCATACCAGAAATCACGTCGATCCGTTGCTTCGTTGCGGCGTGATTGAAGGTCAAACCAACAAACAAACACACTTTCGCATTTATAACATTAATATTAGTATGATAGTACTCACCATGGAACCAAGCCAGCAGGAAGTAAAGTCTAGCGCGTTCAGATGGTTGCTTCATCATTCGAGCTGCTGGTACCTAATAAATAGTAATAAAATATATATCTAAACTTTAGCAACTTGTGTTAAAAGTAATCATACATCGGATTCCCCCGACTAGTTTTGGAAGGAACAAAGTTAAAACAAGCGGCATTAGATAGGGAATTAAAAACTTCATATCGAGGAAAGCATGCCATGATGATGATGATGATGATGACCTGGGCGCGTTTGGAACCCTCGTAGCTTTAGTTTTAAGATACCGTAACAGATTATCACCATCATATTTTTATGTAACTGGACGTCAATAAGTGTAGTGTGTCTACCTAAATTGAATAAATATTTATGACTATGACTATGATTAAAGGTACGATAGTTGTTTTTTTTAGCCCCATAGATCTTGATTCCGAGTAGATATTCAGGTAAAGATTCTTGAATAATAATTTAAAGTATCTGCGGTTAACTTTTGGACCCAATAAAATAAACACACTATTTTTCATATTACGTGTGGAGGAGAGACTACTTGTGGAAGAGAAAGAGAGACCACCGACAATGGGCGTCTATCGGCTGACGATGAGTATTGTTAGGCGGATAAAAATTGTATAACGGAACGCAAACGTCACCCCAGACTATCCGTGTTTATGGCGCTTATGAGGCCCCGTTTGACATTTGACGTTCCTAGAGTTTATCGCGCGTTTTCGGAGCAGCTATTGAAAAGAGAAACGGCTCGTGGAATCGTTTTGAGATTGACGTTTGATACGGATTGATTCGACGTTTTAGGCCCGCCACATACATTCGGAATTCCGTTTCAAAATTCCGATTCGGAATATCGAATCGGGATATCGAACGCTAGAAATCCATATAAAATCTATGGGTCTATGACACACGCACAATAGTTTTCCGTTCGAATTTATTTCTGTTTCGGAATTCCGAATGGGAACCTCTGCGTTCGCAATTCCGAACGGAAAAAAACCGTTCCGAACGCAATTCTTCCATAGATTTTAAATGAGTCGCACCACACATTCGTTATATATTCGCTGACAGAATATCTAAATTCACTGAACTCAGAGGTTAGCGTCTCCCAACATCCGAGCCTTGTTATTTCGAACAGAAATAAACGTATGTTGTGAAGTATTTATTTACTGATTCGATATTCCGAATCGGAATTTCGAAACGGAATTCCGAATGTATGTTGCAGCCCGCAGGCCTTATAGTATGTACTCACGGTCGCGAAGGTTCTGAGCAGATTGGCGCGGATGCCAGGCGGCGGCTCGAAGACGAGCACGCGGCCCGCGCGTAGCAAGTTGACGGGCAACTTGGGGCTGATCTCCGTGGTGAGGAAGAGGCGGAAGTTGGGGTGCGGTTGCAGGGAATGCAGTTTCTTCTCCAGCTGCACCAGCCACACCGGCGCAAGATGAACGTTCTTCAGCATTACCCATCTGATCACATATTTCTACGTTACTTCTACAAACCAAACGAAAAAACCTTGCGCCCTTTTTGGGTGTTGTCACAGAATAAAGAATTGTATCAGCTTGATGTATAAAATTCGATACAGAAAAAGGAAGCTTGTTGTCTATTTCGAATTTATATTTTCTTATACGTTTGATCTTTCGCTTCACTTTTTTCTGTCATAAATCGAACGTTAGAAAACTCAATAGAATTGTGCTTATAACTGTGACGTAGATTACGAAAAGTCGAATTATACGTTACAAAACCACTACACTAGAGATATTCAAGGTTCTAAAGCACCTTTGGTCCAGGAAAGAAATATAATATGTACAGTAATATTACAGCAATTGCATACAAGTAGTACAAACCTTCCAGTTTTGCAAGCAGTGTTGATGGCGCGTTCCGCCTGGTTGAATCCTTCAGCTGATCCGATAGCGATACTCGAAAGTGGCTTGTTCAGCTCGGTTGCCATGTCATCCACGCGACCTAACAAACGACACATTGATGCAATATCGGTGCTAATAAACAAACTAAAACTGATCTGACGTGGCCGTTCCAGAACCTTGGGCCCAGTTCAAGGTGCTGGAATAGCAACTCAATGGAGTCGCAGGGAGCCTCTGGATAGGTGGCACAAAACTGGGAGCCACTTAAGCAGGCTTAGCACACAACGAGATTTCACGACGAGAGAGAGAGATGTCGTTGCCGGCATATTTTTCATTTACCCTAACATGCACAAAATGCGAAAAACAACACAGATAAGAAATATTACTTTTATCTCTACTTTTGACGTAACGAGACAAGTAACTATGTAAGCTTCGGTAGACAAATAGAGATAACGGGTAGACATAATTTTACTCGTTGGCGCATGCTAGCCCTGTAGGTCTCTACAAGAGTCCAGCGGTAGACATATTATGGTTAAACGAATACGACGAATGTAGTGGTCTGTTTCTCCTCGACGAACAGAATTACTTGTAGTGCTAATATTGTTCTTTTATGGTGTCAAATAAAGCACATTTCTCTGTACCTTTCTAATTCAAGTCATATATTCAATATTATGGAAAATTTATTAGTACTTTTAAGTTACTTTGAATCAAATGTAGAAAAATAATTGTCAATGTTCTTACCGCTAGCATCATATCCGGGCACGGAGCAAAGCAGTGCCGGTGTGGTGGCGTTCAGCTGATTCTCCGTGATACTGGACAGATCAAATTCCGTCTCCGCCTTGGCCATGAACCCGGGGCCTAGCACTGAGGCTACGAGCTGAGTAGCCGCCGCTATCACACGATCTGGCCTGAACGCCTGTTGAAACGTATAACAATGTTCTCAAGAGCTCCTTGAAAAATAAACTTGATGGCCGATGAAAATAACGGCAGAAAAATTACAACAAAACCTTAGAAATTTGAAAATATCTAAAGTAGATAAATAAGAATAGATAAAACAATCGGTTTCTAATACTAAACTCTTTTCTTAATTTTCTGACGAGACTGGGAGAAATAACTGCCAAATTAAATATACATTTTGAAAATCTTTCCAAACCAGTCATAGTCTTGACTTGCAATTAGAGCTTTCAGGTGCTAGAATGGTGAACCTGCACTGGTAATCACTGTGTCGACCGATTGATGACATCAAATAAGTCGCAAGGAGCCGCTTATTCCATGCGGTGCAAGCCTATGAGTAAGTCTCTCTAGGGCTCATCCCTATTATTATTATAATAACAGAAAACATCAAATCAAACAAAGTTAAGTTCTTAGTTTTGTTTGTTAGTAGCGATTTCTTCCAGGCAACCTTAAGATTAGGATAACGCAAGGAAACCAGACTGCAGGTGGCGCAATCCCTATGTCCAGCAGTGAACGTCTGTAGGTTCACAACGACGCCACATCCATACTAATATTACAAATGCGAAAGTGTGTGTATCTGTCTGTCTGCTACGCTTTAACGGATTATTTTATCAACCGATTTTGATGAAATTTGGTAAAGTGATAGGTTGCATCCCGGGGAAGGACATATGCTACTTTTATCCCGGAAAATTAAAAGAGTTCCCGCGGGTATCAAAAAACCTTCATCTAGTACCTGTATAAGCAATAGGCGGTGCATAGCGAGTGTGTGCGGTTTAGGCGGCGCAGATGGCTCGCCGTCCCACAGCGTCGGCACGCATTGCTCGGGCGCGGCCTGCGCCAGCCAGGCTGACAGCTCGGGTAGAGATGCCGCCTTATCCAGCAAGCGACGGAATGATGACAACCTAACAACAAAATATATACAATATTCCGGAACATGAATCAGGGCAAAGATGCTGCCTTATTCGGCAAGTGAAGGGACTTTGGCCTAGCAAAAAAGACAGATAGAACAATCCAGAAAACTGAAATCTATAACATTGAGTTTTATGACATCAAAATCCCCTTTCTAAAAAAAAATGAATTCTAGAACACATTTATGCTCGAAGCATATAGACGTGGAGTGGAAGAATTGCAAATATTTTTAATTTTGCCACACATGCCATCCAAGGATTTCAAGGATCCTGTTGGATTTACACAAAATACGTCCAGCTCTGGTCAGGCTCTCTATAAGAGCCTACATATCGTAAGCAGTATCTTGGGGTTCACTTTTTATTTATATGACCAATTTTGAACCTGACCTTGTCTTTTCAGTCCAGTGTTATTTTCGTGGTATGCAAAAAAGAAATAAAGCAGATTCAGACTTACGCTTGCAGATAGAGAAACCAATAATAACATACCGGGAGCTCAACCTAGCAGCCGCTTCATGCTGTTGCTGCGTCAGAGACTCGAGTTGCGGCGTGGACGCCACGTGTCCCTCGCGACCTCGCAGGAACACTCCAAACTGCTGATCCAGAGTGTCTTCAGCGCCGGTGCCCTTCAGCTGGATGCGGCATAGCAGCAATGCGAACGTTAGCCTGTCTGTGTGGAGCATGCCACGCGCCACTCGCTCGTATACCGCCTGAAAAAAAAAAAATGGAATCGTTTTGAATTCGATAATTATTGATCTTATAAAAGTTCGAATACTATTGATTTTACAAAAGTTGCCGTCGCAAACACGCAATTGATGTGCACGTACCGTATGACTGCAATATTTTAATGCACGGGCACCATAAAAACTATAAGGGGTTTACAAAAGCAACTATAAAGGTTTACATTTAATAATATATTTAAGGCAAATTATAGTGTTTTCATTAATTTACTTAAGTTTTAACAAAGTACAGTAACAATTGATATTACTCCAATGATTGTATCCAGATTCCAGTTAGTTTGTTTTGTAGTGTGTTATCGTGCGCAGGCAGTGAAACGTAGTTTTCGGTGGACGGACAACTTATTTCCTAGTTTAGCTTAGCTTAGTTTCTAATTACTTTAGCTGGCGGTGGACCATCGGCTTGAGGGTGGGAATTGACTTACAGTGAAAAGCTCTTCAGTGATGGTCATCAGTCTAGCGGTGTAGTCGGTGACGCCGTTCAGGCCGGGGCACACGAGGACTGTGCTGAATATATCCAGGAACATTTTCAGGGAATATTGGTACAGGAAGTGCACTTGGTGGAGAGATTCCATGGTGAAATATATGCTACTACATGCCTGCAAACAAAATATAATTATTTCATTTACATTATAATTAAAACATTTTAAAACCATTTTTTTATACACTACAAGTTAGCCTGCAATCTCACCTGATGGTAAGTGATGACGCAGATATTCATTTATTCAATTTAGGTACATTGTAGGTACACTTATTGACGTCAATTACTTATAAAACATGATGGTGATAATTAGTTACGGTAACTTAAAACTAAAGCTACGAGGGTTCCAATCGCGCACTGGTCTAAGAGTCCACAACAAACTCAGCCGGGTTTTTTTATTACTTATCAAAGTACTATACTTTTTGAGGTAAAATATCCGGATGTTCGTGGTACCCTACAACACCTGCCTAACAATACTGTATTGATCATTACATTAAACTTACTTGGGATAAGGGTAGGTATTGTTGACTGACAGTTTCAATTTCACCAATGACTTTGTCTGTTTCTTCGACCTGTGAAAGTAAAGCAAAATTTAAAATAACAAAAAAAAAAAGATTTAAAGGTACCTTATAAGCTGGAACGCACGAGCAACTTTTTGTATCCGTAAAAGTGTAGTCCCCCATATCTAAAGAAGTACATGTAAATCTTTAAAAAGTCTTCAAATATAATGTGCCTCAGTAACGATCGCATAACATATTACGTATGTACCCCTGGATTAAACTTGACAACCCTAAAAAATAAAGATACTCACTTTCGAGGGAAGCTGAAAGAAATTTCTATTATAGGGTGTATCTCCATCTCACAATACAATTTCATTTTATGTACATAAATAAATATAAAGGGGTTCATTGCAAGGGAAAACTCGTGGTTGATGTGAGCGACGTAATTTTTACAGTTGTAAAAGTCACCCGTGCGCCCAAGCCTATGTGATTAGAACTTTTTGTACCTTCAACCCAATATCATCAGCCTCTTTCTTAAGGGTTTCGAGTGTCGCAATGACAGAGTCATCATCGAGGATTTTGCCCTTTGCATCATTCAGTGCTTGAAGCAGGGATTTCTCTAGCTGACGGAGACGGAGATGGAACTCACCTAAAATATTGTTAAATCATTTTACATTACATATTATGAGTTTTAACTTGAATATAATTTTGTAATGCCAGGATCACTAAGGTTGTTGAAGCGAGACCACCTAGCTTGCAATAAAACGTACCGTATTAGGCGGGCCACACGTATTGATGCTCATGTAAATAAGCGAAATATAAGCTCATATTCAATTTCTCATTTCAATAATTATAAGAGTTCAAGATTTTATATAGTGCGCAAGTAACTACGCTTATGTGGTTCCCAAGGTACTATTCTAAAATTCTGTCAATATATGTGGTGTATGGTAAAATTCGTATGAATTTATGATAACATTAACACCACATCAAAATGTAAACCACTACTGATTATATCGTTAGATTGATTAAATAAATAAAATAAATAATATGGCAATGTTGACACATTTTTTCGCATATTTCTTTATTCAATATAATATGAAAAGTTTGGTATAAGTAGGGGTACCTTGAAGTTTAAGCAGGTCGGAGCGTTTGGTGTCAATGTCAGGCCTTTCAGCCTTCAAAACTCGATGTAAGCACTGCGATTGGAGTGAAGAGCGTGTTACAGTGAAATTAACGAATGTTACTCGAGAACACATATCAGGAGGGAACTCGACGGTTGGGTCTCTGAAATCATTCGAAAATAACATAATTTTAATGTCAATATCATATTTAGCGGTACAACAGATCTAAATTAGTTCATTTGGAGAACTATTTAGTCAAATATCCTTCTATACTTGCTGATTTGGCTTATCAAAGAATCTTTAGCGTTTTAAAAATACAGTAAATGTTTAAAATCTGCAATAGAGGGGAAAATGACAACACGTTATGATATTTCTATTAACTAAAATTTAAGACGAACCTAGTGCTCAAGAAGATCACGAATGAGGGACTGAGATCGATATCCTGGTCTCCAAGAGTAATAAGCACACGTCCGCCCGTACGACGCAATTCTCTATTCAGCACGGGATTCAGGATCGGGTCGTAATTTTCAACGTCCTGTAAACGCAACAGAGGTTACGATGGTTCTATAAATATTCCTATCTTAATTTTAATCGGAAATTAATAATACCACTAACCTGCACAAGCAAAGGATTACCGAAACGCAGAGCTGACTCCAAATTCTTTCGGAACGAGTCATCAAGGAAGGAAGTCTTGGTAATCTTTCTCTCCTTAAATTCACGCATTATAAATTCGGTGGCCTGGCCTGACGGGTCAATGATAAGTGGGTATCGGTTGAACCGCTGTAAAAACAGATAATTTAAGTTTGATTTGTAGACACGTCTGAAAAATTTAGATATATTTACCAAACGTACCAACTCAATGGACACAATTTTCAAAGTGGCTTTATGTTACGATTTTGTATCGATGATTTGCAGATCAGCAATTTGTGGCTCAAAGGAAGAATGGACGAATGCAATAGCGTGAAAACGAATGGGCCACGGAATGAAGATTGGATTAAAAACACGCAAACATAAATGGAACTAAGGGAATTACTGATTACATAGCATACCTTAAGCATGATCGCGTTCTCAACGCATAATTCATCAGTTGGTAACGCATTGGCTTGCCAACGTAGACGCTCGTCGGGGTTACTGAGGTATTCCGTGCGAGCTATGTCAGCACGGAATTTGATATTAGCTGCTGCTAGATGGGTTGTCCACGTCGAGAACAGATTTTGACGATACTGTAAGTAATATAAAACAAATAAATAGCGTTGCTTCAAATCCTAAACAAGACTAACAACTTTAATAACAGTACTCATTGCCTTTTCAAAAAGAAACTTAATGAGAAGTTAACAGTAACAGATAAAACCAGTTTTAAACTTAAAATTATTTTATTTTGTATTCGAGTACGTTTTATACGGTTGTAGTATGAACTCAATTATAGGTTCCCAATGTATTACTGCTAAATGGTATTTCCTTTACTTTTAATATTGAATGGGGACTATCGTTTCTTTGCTCACCAGTTGGCGCCACTGTTGACTAAGGTCCATAGGTATAGCTGTCAGAGGCGACTTTATAAGATCGGCGCCGAAACAAAGTTTTAAATCTTGAATTTCATTAAGTTTATTAATTTATAACTATCATCATATTATCGAGTAGCTATGCCGCAATGTTGTGCAGTTCCGTTTTGTTCGGAAAAGTTCTCCAGAAGGATTAATTGGAGAACTAACCGTATTGGAAGTGAAATGTCCTTTCTCTATAAACTTGTATGTATTGTACGGCTATCAAAAATCAAAAAAATCAAAAATCTTTATTTGGAACAAAAATGGTTTATAATAGTTGAAAAAAATATGAGTTTATCAGTGTGGATAATTATAAGCACATAGAAATGATCAATAATGAATATTGCTTGAAAGAATACTACTCAACTACTATTTTCCAATTCTACTATTTTCTACTATTTTCAAATTCAAACACAGTTGCTTGTTAAGTACTAAAAGAAAGTACCTACATAACTATTGTGATTTTTTTTGTTTGGACAAATAAAGATGAAAAGAGAATTTATGTAAATAGAAATGATAAGCTTATTTCAGAAGTTATTATACCTAAAATAACTGCTTTTTATCATACATAATTAATGATATCTGTTATTGCTAGAAAATTTGATGTAGAATTTTAGTATGCTTAATCTAGTATCTACTGTGTTTAGTGTTTCAACTAACAACTCAACCATCTTTCAGTATCATATCCATTGTATGGATTTACTATCAAATAGATATAATAAATGCGAAAGTTTGGATGGATGTATTGATGTATGGATGTATGGATGTTTGTTACTCAATCACGCTCCAACGGCTGAACGGATCTGGATGAAATTTGGCACAGAGATAGATTATAGTCTGGAATAGCACAAAGGCTACTTTTTATCCCGGAAAATTAAAGAGTTCCCGCGGGAACCGAAAAACCTCAATCCACGCGGACGAAGTCGCGGGCATCAGCTAGTATTTAATATTTATTTGTATAGCAGTGTGTTTTAAAGGGAAAGGGAAGGATAAATAAGGATAAGGGAAAGGTATACACATAGGAGAGTGTGAACTAGAGCTTAGACCCACCACGCTGCTCCAATGCGGGTTGGCGGGCTTTAACGACTATTATCATGTTAGTGATAATAACCGGGACCGACGGCTTAACGTGCTCTCCGAGGAACGGGGGTGGAACACCGCCAAATTCCTAACTCCGGGCTAGTACTGAGAATTTCTAGACAGAAAAACCCAATACTTAATTATGGCCCGATCCGGGACTCGAACCCGGGACCTCGTCGGCCGCAGTTGAACATGATAACCACTAGACCAACGAGGCAAACAAGCATACTTTTGGCAAAAAATAAGTTTGTAAACATTAAACAAACTAACTCTGAATTAGCTACTCTTTGAGGCCGCTTATTTTTGCGCCTCTTTTTCTTAATTCCGCTTTCAAAGCGTTCACATTCATCGCCAAATAATCCATATTTGCGATAATTTCACGAAGGAGATCACTTTTCAACAGTTAAAATAAAGAAATTACATCTTATGTCACGAAACCCGCCAAAAAGTGAATTATTATGGACCTCACGCGACACAAGCGCCCCTAGCGGCAAATTCACGCGCGATAGCCCCCATTCGATACTTACATGCTGATCAAAGTATCCACCATAAGCTATGAAAGCGGCAGAAAGTAAAACATCTCCTACTATAGTGCTCATCTGCGAGCGGAATGCTTCTGAACTGGCTTCCCATCGTTCCCGTTCAATCACCAAACTCTTCAACAGCGCTATAGATCTGTCCACCTAAAATTATTTACGAAAAATAAAATATAAGCGGAGTTATCAAAGCTATTTGAGCGTTTGAACTGTCATAACTGATATTCATTATAAACATCTTTAATAGAGCCAAGGGATAGGTACTACCTCCAGCCTTAAAACCAATTTTCATCGTACGCCACCCCCTAACTTCGAATACGAGACCATTACTTCTGATTGTCTAAATTGCACGCGATGGTGCCATGAATACCAACAGGAATTGTCATGAGATGAGTGGGGTTAATCTCAGCCAGAGAGAACACGCACAGTTGCCGGATGAGCTCTGAATCTAGTTGTGTATACTCCGACGCAGAAAATGGTGTGGTGTTGAGCCGTTCTATAAATCTTAATATATATAAATCTCGTGTCACAATGTTTGTCCTCAATGGACTTCTAAACCACTTAACCGATTATAATAAAATTCGCACACCATGTGCAGTTCGATCTAACTTGAGAGATAGGAACCGAAAAACCTCAATCCACGCGGACGAAGTCGCGGGAATCAGCTAGTGTTTCTATAAATCATTAATAGTTAAGGTATTTTTACGTACCTTAGCTTGCACATTTTCAAGGTCAGTCTTGATAGCTTGCGCTTGACTAATAAGCTGAGCATATTCCTCTTTGTACGAGGCGATAGATTTCTCCAATTGGGCTATCAGATCACGCACTTCGTTACCAGCTGTTACATTGCTTTGCGCTTGATCTTCCAACGCCTGGAGTTCATTGCGCAGCGGCTCCACGCGTTTTAACATGTCTGCGTATTCGATCTGTAATATTACCCATGATTGTATGCTGCGGTTTTATGCAAGACAAATTGTGCCGTATGTCGTTGAAATAAAAGTAAATGTTCTTTACCTGGGCAATGGCCCATTTCACCATAGGTCCACAGGCCATACTGGCCCTGTTCACCTTCTCGAAGTTGTAATCCGGGTTACTAAGGTAACGTGTCTTCATCTTTTCACGGACATCGTCACTGACACATAAAAAAGTGGTTAGTATCTGGAATATTTGCCCTCACCAATGATACATTCAAGGTGTGCTTTATGTGAAACCAATGTACCAAACCATGTCAGAATAAATAAAATTTTGACCTCTTTGATTCATGCACATTCGTTTTCCATCAACCTCCTGATTTCCTTTAGCCTGGATGATATGAAATGGACATCACTTACCCAAACAGCAAACAAAAAATAAAAGAAAAACTATGCCTCATAGTACTGTTGAAAAACAATATAGATAGCAAACAAACGAACATAAAAATGACGTTAAACCAAAAAGAAAAGCAAGTAGCTTCACTGCCGTTAGTGATTTTCAACAACTCATTTGGAGACGTCTTACGGAAGGACATTATTTATTGGCAAATACATTCATGCAACTCGAAGATGTGTTTTGTTTTGTACCTGTACAATCTGAAATATGAGAATGGATGTCTGATTCTCTTTAATATTTGCCAATTCGTATCCTTAAGCCTTGATTGTAATAATGGCAAATATTGATGTACCATGATAGAAACTATGTATGTAATGATGATTGATGAAACTGACGAGTCTCCTACAACGATTTCCACCGCATCCACCCACAACAAACAAAAACATGCCAAAACGAGATGCAGAAAGAAACTTTGAATTTATATTATAATCATAGACACATAATTATAAATAGGTAACATTATTCAGACTTAACAAGGGTATAACATAATTTTCTACCTAGTGATAAGGTGTTATGCATAGGATTCGTTGATAAATATACGTTTTAATAAATCTACTACAGGATTAATAATTCGTTGTGCAGTACATATACAAATGCAGACATTCACCATGCAGAAGCAAGCCTGAAGCGACTAATTTTTAATGCCTTAATATATAAACCACATGTTATTTCGAAAAGTACATCGAATACCACTCATCATGTTCATTATAAGCAAAGTAAGAATCTTATCTTAAAGTTGTAATCATTTCTAAAATTAATGTGGCTAATTCTTTTGCACACCCAATGTTTTAAACTAAAATGACAAGTGTAAAAGTATTGCTATGCCTTTCATAATGGTCCTCGCAGAAACGGAAAGCAATTTAATTTATCAACATAGTTTAGAGATCGTTTTGTCATAATTAGTTAAAAATTACATAATCTCTAAACTAAGCAAAAGACAGGTTTACATCTAGTGCTGGTTTCCCGCAGGAAGCATTATGACAGGGATAGCAATATGTTTAGACTTATCATGTTAATTTAGTTTAGTGATTGTAGCCACATTATATGGTAATGAAATAGGTAAAAATCTATCGATTATTGTAATCGGTTGTTTGTGTGATTTGAAATGAGGAGTGATATCGTTGCACCATCACCACTGTGTCGGGATCGGGAGGGGTGTGAGGTGTGAGGTCGGTGGGGCGTCGAGGCGCGGGTGCTCACGTGATGTCCTCGGTGGAGAAGTTGGTCACGATGCTGTTGATGAAGTTCTCGCGCATGATGACGGCGCGGATGGCCTTCCAGTCGGTCGCGTTCTCGCCGAGCAGCAGACAGATGGACTCAAGCGCCACCTTCACGATGGCGGGCGGGTTGCCCATGGAGCGCACCTCCACCAGGTGCTGCTTCTTAATGGATTTGACCGCTGTGAGCCGCCAGCGACCGCCACCCGCCAAGCGAGAGCGACAGAGTACGGAAGAGAGAAACAAAAAAGGCCTTTTTAGCTGAGGTGCCTCATGCGGCTGGCGTTAACGTCCGCGTCTGGACCGTCGCTAGCGGCCCCGGCGACTTGCCCTGAAGTTGCGCATCTAGGGTTGCCAGATGGAAAAATTTAAAAGGAGAGCCGAGTAGTGTTATATTGCAAAAAAATGAGGATTTTACAAAATAACGGGGACACTAGGATTTTTCGCTCACAGATCGTCATTTTATAGAGATGAAAGTGTATAAAGCGTTGTTAAAGGTCAGAGATGTAATAGCGTCGTACTACGCGCTTCATAAAAAAAAGCAGGTATGGTAGATGAGCGAGGACGCTGGAATATCTCTGAAAAAAGGATAATATATATCCTTCCGTTTGGCAACCCTATGCGCAGCGGGTTAGTCACATTACGCTGTCTGGTTATTAGTGCCGTACATGGATGCCGATTTAATTCACGAACAGTGTCTTTGTGTTATTTAAGTCACATTAAGTTTTAATAACAACGGTCACATATTATGATGCGAGCAAGCTTAGCATATTTACAATAATCATATTAACCATCTAATAAATTCGAAAGAATCATTCACATTAATAAATAATACGAAACTTATATCGAAGTACAGTAGGATGCTTATTAAAGTATGTGGTTACAAATAAAATTATCATGTCACAATTTTCGATGCACTAAATACACTAAAATGTTTTTGCCAATAAATATCGGACTGAGAAAAACGATTAGACCTACGCTTGCTATCTACAATAACATTAATGGGTAATGGATTATGTTTTTGTCTCATTGGTGAAGTTTACATGGTTATATATTTTGAAAATTGAGAAGATAACACGTCTTTTGTGCAGAGAAATCTGACTTGACAATCATAAAAAGAATTACAGTAATATTTTACTGTTGTATGAATTACAACATTAATAAACAAAACAGTAAACCACCCATTACGACATATGAGTAACGGTGTTTCGGACGTGCGATCTTCCCCGACGTAAACAGAACGGCACTAACGTGATATTCTCAGTCTCGAAGTTAACTATAGTGGATATGAAGTTGTCCTTCATAACGACAGAGCGGATGCCTTTCCACGTGTCGCCCTTCTCTCCGAGCAAGGTGCAGATCGACTCGAGCGCCATTTTGACGACGGAGGGCGGGTTGGCCATAGAGCGCACTTCGACCAATTGCTGCTTCTTGATGGAACGGACCGCTGTATTTTGGAATCATCTTCAGCTTCAAAGCTAAGCGCAAATTACGGCGGGCCGCAATGCAACGCAATTATTGTCATCACTTATCAGTTTCATACGTTTCATAAGGGGATTTAGTGAGGAGATTGAAAAGCATGATACATCACTAAGCATGGTGCATATTATATAATATTAGTCAATCAAACATAATAAAACGATCGATTGAACTTTCACATTATTCCGTAAAAATGTATAATGAAAGCTGATAACGTACTTATGGTGCATACCAACTGTATGTACCTACCTACTTGTCGTACGTACGTACGTATATGACTTTTAGAAACCGGTAGATTTATTGTAATCAATCAAAGAAAATTCACAATTGATTAGTACGAAGAGCCTTATGAAACTTTTGATGTTTTTGCAAGTGCCTTGCAGTGCAGCCCAAATATACTCAATACTTAAAACTAAAATTTTTCGCTAGTAAAATCGGCATATGACGCTACGCTAAGCTTAATGTGACAGTTATTGTGAGTCTATGAATACAAACGATTAATACGCTTCTTTTTCTACATAGGGGTATAACATTATCACACAAGTCATCCACAAAAATAACTTAGTATTTTTGGTAAGATAGAGCAGAAGTGTGAGATTTTTATTTTGACCTAAAAACGGTCACATAACGTAAGATAGAATTGCTGTCTATTTTCATCCTGGACCTTGAGGTACGGTCGACTATAGTGATATTTGATAGCTCCTCAAAAACTAAAATTTTTTGGCACTTATAGTATAGTAAAATGACCAATACATTCAAATTTAATGGGGCCTAGAGTATACACAAATGTTCAGTATTCAGGGGATAATCAATGAACAGATAAAATTTTTATAGAATCGGCTCGCCGATGCTGAAGAATAAATTCGCTTGCAAATCTTTAATTTTATCTGTGTTTCCGAGCAAACTAAAAAGATAAGGCTTAAAATTATTCCTGAGGAATTCTGGTCTACCTCCATTTTTTTGTTATTTTTGCGGATGAGGAGATCTACTAAAGCTTTTTCAAATTGAATTAGTTCTTATTAGGACATTCACAAACAGTAAATAAGAAAATGGATCAAACCGTTTTGCGCCTCGATGACAGCGGGCTCGACTTGAGCCAAGTCGGCCATTACGTCCTTGCGTTTTGCTTCTATTTCCTTTGTTTGCTGCTCTAGAGCAACCTGTATGTTTCAACATAACAACTTCTTATCAAATACTTAGCCACCTTAGGCTGCATCACCACTTGCAAGCAAGTCTGATTGCAGCCAAGCGCTAGCCTACATATTTAAAAAAAAGTTTTACCCATAGAGACGGTTTATATCTGGGTTCAATAGTTTGTGTCTGTTACCATTTTACTCAAAAATAATAGTTGCTATTTTAGCATTATATATTTCGACTTAGCTCAAAATTTACTAAGGAGCTATAACAATATAGTTTTATGTATCTGGCACAATTTTTTCTCAACCTGAGAGTTGAGACATGATTTGAAAATTAATTTTTTTAATATGTACATTAATAATTGTATAGACAACAGTTAATTTCAAAAGAACTGCTTTCCAAACCTGAATCTCTTGACTTTCAACTTTTTTCTTCTCGGCTTCTTGTTGATCTTTGACCATTTGACGTAGTTTGGCGTTAGCGGCTTCGTTCTTTGCTTGCAATTCCTGGAATATTACTACATTTGCTAAATCTATACAAAAATGTATTATGATAAATACGAAAGTGTGTTTGTTTGTGACTACATATTTCAAAGTATTTCTTGCAATCTGGAGATCTTAATCCGATGGAATAGCACATAAACTACACTCTCTCCTCAAAATTTCATTTATAATGCTATACTAATATTACAAATGCAAATTTCAACTCATGTTTAAATTTGCATGTCAGTAATGACGAAACATGTTTGGTCAAATTTTGTATGTGTTATCATTTAATTGTACCATGTTTCAAGCAAATAAACGATTTATTATTTATTATTATAATGCGAAAGTTTGGATGGATGGATGGATGGATGTTTGTTACTCAATCACGCCAGAACGGCTGAACGGATCTGGATGAACTTTGGCACAGAGACAGAATATAATCTGTTATGAAGTTAAAGAGTTTCCGTGGGAACTAAAAAACCTCAATCCACGCGGACGAAGTCGCGGGCATCAGCTAGTTTAAATCTATTTAGTAAGTTTAAAAACCTGAGATACAGCGAGCGACGACGAGGACAAAAGGTAGATAGATGTAATTCAAGGTCATTTTTGTATGTTTGACAATTTACAAACCTGTGATTTAACCGCAAGACTCTTCTGCATTTCCTCGACTTGTTCGACGGTTTCAGCAATCTTCCCGAGACCGACGTTCAAGTGCAGTTGTTGCTCTTCGAGGTCCGCGCGCTTTTCAGAGTACAGTTTCACCATTTGCTGGATGAAGTCTAGATAGTGTCTGCAATTAAATCAAAATCCATAACTTCTTAAAAATCATTTATACAAGCCTTTCTTGTACCTAAAATAACTAAAAAAAAACCTTGCCAGAGGATAATTTGAGTGCGAAACAAAGAAAAAACATAAAGTGTTGAAAAATAGTTAAGTAGATCTTGGTTAAAATACATGCTATGACGACGAAAAAGAATCTGCAGAAGCTGAATACCGTACTACTTAGACGCTTGCACGATCATTCTATGTGCTGGAAACTATAGAACACAGAAGTAAAGTTGGCGTACCTTGGCGTAATGGCCATGGTGCGGTTGGCCCGCTTGGCCAGCCTGGCGTTAGCGCGGTGCAGCGTTTGGTGCACGTACACACACGCGTTGACGACCGCAGCGCGATGCGACGGCCGCGGCCCAATCTCACCGCAAGCGGCCGGGAACTCTTCCGGTGGGACGTATTCTGACCAATCTAGGTCCATACGCGTTGTGAACTCTTTGCCGACCTGACAATTTTATTCGAGATTTTTAAGTACAAAACACATACCGCCATTTGTCAATTAAAAAGTGAACTGTTTAAAGGAATGTGCATTGCTCAGACAAGTAAAGCGCTCACAGGCCACCGCAAGCGGCCGGGAACTCTTTCGGTGGGACGTATTCTGACCAATCTAGGTCCATACGCGTTGTGAACTCTTTGCCGACCTGACAATTTTATTCGAGATTTTGAAGTACAAAACACATACCACCATTGTCAATTAAAAAGTTAACCGTAAAAAGGAATGAGCACTATATACACACACACACACACACACATTGAGCACATTAGTGGCCAATTCTGTACAAATCTCTAAACTAAACTAAAATGACAGCTTTAAATCTAGTTCTGTCCCTTTCCGCAGGGAGTATTATTAAAGGGTTAGCAATATTTTTAATGCTAATATTTTAGTTTAGTTTAGAGATTGTCCACTACAGAATCAGCCCCAATGCCCGTTAGCGCTTCTATCATATCTACGTGTTTTTAGACACTTCAAGAAAATGTTAATTTTTTTTAGTTTTTTCCATTTGATAAGAAGAGGTTTTAGCTTTATAACCAACCTGGAATAACGCTCCGTCGCTCCAATCTCCGAACCAGTTGAGTACGCAACGGTTGAACAGAGCCGGTGAGGTGGCGGCGCGGTCCTTAAGGCCTTCCGAGGATGGGTTCATAGTGAACACAACGTGTAGATTGCGCATTACTTGACCAGTGAACCTTAACAAAATAATTAAAATATAAACCTTAAAACTAAGGCATTAAAGTTTAATTACGAATGTAGTATATTTATATTTAAGACTTTTTGTCTTCGTAACAACGCGAGCATGTCGGCGCGGAGCATGTCGGTGACGGTAACGCGAATCCACAAGTTTACACCGTACCACAGTGCTCAACGCAGCTAAAGAAGTTTTCACTTCAATAATTTTTGCTAACACCATAAGAAATTACCCGCTAACCGAACCGGTTAGGATATGGAATGCCCTTCCGGCTTCCGTTTTCCCCTTTTAATATAGGTACCTTCAAATCAAGAGTGAATAAACATCTTCTAGCGCGCTCCACCTTAGGCTGCATCACCACTTGCAAGCAAGTCTGATTGCAGCCAAGCTCTAGTCTATATATAAAAAAAAAAATTCAGCACTCGCTTGCCAGATGGGATTTCTAATCAGCTATCAGACTTTTCTCAATCTTAGTTTTTGGGTAATCAATATCTGCTCAGCCCATACCTTCTGCGGCTAGGAAAACACCTGACAAATTGACCGACAACGCACAGACTAAACCGGCGGGTTCAGAAGTCAGAAGTTTCTTACATAACGTAGTTAGGCAGAGGGCACTAAGAAAAGATTTTTAAGGGCTTTTCGCCCCCTATGGCCGAAAGTTTGTGTGGTAGTGGGCCAAATTAATTTCATGAAGGAATTAGAAATTTAATTTGCTATAATCCGCAACAGTAGGCAAATATATGTGGTACAGTGTAACTTGCACTTGCAGCTTGCAATATTCACCACACCACATAAATCTTCCAAATTATTCTCAACGTACGTTTTACTCCGACACCGGAGCATCTTCAGGAGATGTTGACTCGACAATGCACGATTGTAAAAGACAATCGTGCATTGTCGAGTCAACATCTCCTGCACGATTGTTAAAGTCAATCCTGCATTGTCGAGTCAACATCTCCGCAAAGTAAGGCCTGCTTCTATCCAAAATTAAATTCAAGTGTATCAACGTTTTTGGAAATTCATAGTTTAAATAACATCGCAGTGTTTGTAATTGATAATTTATATTTGAGGTTATCCTGTCAACATACCACTTATACAATTCGTCGTTGGAGTCCAACATAAGGCCTTCTCTTTGAGCGCCTTCTTTGCATTGCGTCATCAGAGCTGCAAACTCATCGCCTTCAAACAATCCAGGTACCTGAAAATCACCGGACCTACAGTTTTATTTCCTACATTTTTACAGTGATACTAATATACTTAATTTTTTTTGTTGGAGCAGTCGGTTAAAATTGGATAAGCCACTACGATCACGTATTAAGTCAACCCCCCATTGATAGGAAACGACTAACATGCGACCCGAGTTCTCAAGGCGGTTTTATATGGTCATTAAAACACTCCAGTTTTTAATTTGTATGCTAACTATTGAAGGTTGAGCATACCAAGCCAAGCTCGAGCCAACGGACAATGAGGTCAATATGTTAAGCCATCGTCTTCTCAACCGATGGAAGTCCATACCAGAGGCCCAATTGACTAAGCAAATCGTAATCATTTGACAGCTTAAAACGTATTACTAGAACTGTTTAAGGAGTTTACATGCTCTTTGACGTGCAGGCATCTATGAACTCCTTACAGGTCAAATCATCCGCTTGACAAATGGTTATAATTACACAATCGGGCGGCTGGACACATGTCTATTTTAGGAATTTTCACGTTTGATGTCATTTGTCCACCTAGTGGGGGGCAACCATATTGCGTTCTTCGGTACCGGGTTATAACACAATTAGGTATAGGTAAATCGACCTACCTCTCCGTTAGCAAGCAGTGTATTCATCCTCTCCAAGAAGCCGCTGTCGAGCACATTGGACTCGTCTAGAATGAAGGCCACCTTTTCATCACGACACCCGGCACGGCGTAGTACCGATCGCAAGTCTTCGTCAAAGTCCGCACCGGTATATTTGTTGTGGACCTGTTTAAATGATACGGTACTTAGATCTCTGGAGTTAGCAGTGAGTTCTAGTCGATTATTGATAGAAATAAAATGTCCGATATACAGACACACAAACAATTTGGAAAATTATAATGTTTCACTATATTTTTATTATTATTGCATAGTAAACAGTGGTTAATTCTGTTATACACTATCTCTAAGTTAATTAGGCCTGTCAATCCTGTCAGTCTTGTACACAATCTCCATGTAAGTAATGAAAAATCATTAAAAAAATTAAAACTTGTCAAAAGTAAGTATTCATTTTAAATTAAAAGTGTAATTGCCTTGATCTGGAAAATGCTAAGTCCGTTCATCCAAGCCACGAATCGACTGAGCGTAGTCTTGCCGGCTCCCGATACACCGATGAGCAACAGATGCCCCTGCGGCTGGCGGAAGATTCGGTCGATCCTTAGCACGTGTTCCAGCACTTCATCGAACAGAACCAATGGCACGTCCAATTCTTCTTCGTAGAATACCTGAAAAACACCGAAGAGAAAGAAAAATAATGAAAAAAAAGTTTAAAAAATATACTCTATTCAGGTTTCATTAAACTACCACATTTTTTGGCCTGAGTTGATAGCTGAGACTCAACGCTCATATTGTGGCTAATTCTATTATACACAATCCTAATTCTACAGCTGTCCATTTCATAATACTCCCAATGGAAAGAGTTGTTGTTGTTATTTTGTTTTATGGCGTTTATTAGTGCCACACCAGCACAATGCACTTTGCCAATTTGCAAAGTGCATGATGTCAGGTGAAGTGGAAGATCCACAAAGGAGACTATGTAAAAAAAAATAAACAATTTAAGCAATAATTATGAACAGATTGCAATTAAAGGGTTTTATTAGTCACATTGAGTATCTACAAAAACACAAAGAACACATAAAAAGAGTTAGCACTAGAGTTAGTTTAGTTTAAAGATTACGTACAGGAAGATTGAGCCACATTATTTCGAAGCATTACTTGCTTCAATAGCACGCGCGGCGACTACCTTGTCCTTTGACTCTGTTCTGCGTTTTTTACCAGTGTTCAGTGACAGTAAGTATACCAATTTCAACCGTATGTTAAAATACATAAAGCTGACTACTTCGTGACTTTGTGCTAGCATCAAGTGAGATCGCAATCTTTGGCTTTGAATAAATAAATGCTAATTTCAAAAGAACAGATTAAAATAAATAAAATACCTTCAATCTAGCCTTGACGTATTCACGCAACTGATCCCTCTGCACCGGTACATAGTCTTTACTCAACCAGTTACTGTAAAGAATTGGACGAGCCAATGCTTGCTCCCTGTTGATACCTGCAGGAATAATTTACCTTATATGGAGTTTACACTCTTTTAAAACGACTTTAACGTATCCTTAAATACCCGAAACTTCATCCGCGTGTATATTGTTTTAAAAATCCCGGGGAACTCTTTAATTATCTGTGATAAAAAGTGATTCTCCTGTGTGCTTAGCATGAGCACAACGAGATTATCTCGCGACGAGAGAGAGAGATGTTGTCGTTGCTGCCAAATTTTTCATTTACCCTAACATGCACAAAATGCGGTATATTACAAGAAAAAAATAGTCGACATGTAAAGGTTCGTAGAGAAAAATACCACAGATAAGAAATATTACTTTTATCTCTACTTTTGACGTAACGAGACCAGTACCATGTTAGCTTCGGAAGACAGAGAGAGTTATGGGTAGACATAATTTTACTCGTAGTGCGCATGCTAGCCATACTGGACCCCATTGGCGTGTTTGAAAGACAAATCAACAAACGCACACATTTTCGCATTTATAATATTAGTATGACATGTAAGTTTTAATAAAAAAGAATTGAATTTCGAAAGCTAACCTGGGAAGAATCTCATAGCCACGTTGTCGATATTCTCGTCGGTCCATTGTCTTTCCGCGTCTTCAACCAAACGATCTTGGAACAGACGCAACGCTTCGTGGGCCCATAGTCGCACTAAACCTTCTATGGTTAGGCTGTCCAGAGGTCTGGAAATACAAGTAAGAGTTAATTCAACGACTTCTACATTACCCGTGTGCCTAAAAACTATTAACAAATCTCTTTATATTAATCAATAGTTTTTATCTAATTCATTTTTTTCTTTAAAAAAAAAATAGCCTGCTTGATTCCATTGCCCGATATCTGGAGAGCGTGCCACCACACACTGTCATCCGCAAATTGCATACGAAATTACGCATGCAAGCGTACGTGAGTAAAACTGACTAGTTCAAACGTGGCCTAAGTCTAAGTAGGTATTTGTGGCTTCAAATTGTTCTTTATTCCAGTGCGTAGGGTATGTCTTATATCCTGTGGTAGGACGACCAACTCGCCCTATTTGTTATTTTATCCACTACAAGTTAGCCCTTGAATGCGATCTTACCTGATGGTAAGTGACGATGCAGTCTAAGATGTTAGCGGGCTAGCCTGTTAGGGGTATGGCAGTTAAATTAAACTCATACCCCTATTAGGTTTCTACACGGCATCGTACCGGAATGCTAAATCGCTTGGCGGCACGTCTTTGCCGGTCGGGTGGTAACGAGAAACGTCCGAAGCCCAGGCCAGACGAGGGAAAAATCAGAAATTATAAATTTCCAAATAAATTTCAAAGAAAGAAAGAAAGAAAGTTTAGAAGAAGCCCTAAAGAAATTTAACTTTTAAAAGGCAGAGTACACACCTGATAGCCTCGCATATGCCGCGCACCCATCTCGTCATCTCTCGGGGCGAGTACACATAGTGAGGCTGCATGTCCTGCGTGAAGCGCTCCTGTGACGCCAGGTACAGCTTGACCATGGCCTGTGTTAGCGGTTCCGCGTAGCCGCGCAGCGCGGGCTGCATGCGTAGCATCGCGCGGGTGAACGTGCCGTAGATCTGGTACAAGAACGAGCAAGGAAATCAAAGTAGAGCTTATCACATAGATGGATAGATAGTAGATAAACTCTTTTTTGCACACATTTAGAACAAAGACAATAAACAAAAAGGTTGTACGGGAGCAGGTGATATGGCTCGACCGTAACAATAGGATGATCATCCTCCGAGCGGGTGTTGTGCTCGGGGGACCACTGGTCCGACCGTTCGTCTTTGGAGGTCGTATATATAGCGTAATTCAGAGAAAACTTCGTAATCGTGAGTTGGTCTCTTCGTGTTCGCGTGCATCGTACTAGTAATGCCATCTATTGTATTATGTGCGGACTGTGAAGACCGCCACAAGGTTAAATGATAAAACAGAAGGGTGCAAAGACGGTCTTATTGCTAAAGCAATCTCTCCCAAAGACAACTTTTGGGGAGAGGAGATTATAAAACAAGAGCGCGGGATAGTGCAACGTCTAAACACTAAAATATATAATAAATATTAAATATACATACATAGATACATACATATATACAGAAACACATACTATCAGAAATTAACTTTCAAGTCAAGAATGTCCTATACTGACAGAATGTTGCCAGACCTAACGTACGCTTCTGATATTCGCAGAGTGCGACAGTTATATTTTTTAACAATATACCTCTGTATAAAAGTGGCATGCTACTCTTAGGGCTCGTGTGTACGCTCTACACGTAGAATCGTGTGATTTAAGCTACGTTCGCACTGCGAAAAATATTGGCGCGAAATTTTTTTCAAGTCTGTAACACTAGAAATCGCATGGATATAGTTTCACACGGTGCGTGCGCAGTTGTACGCTCACCGCATTCGCCGTGTGAAGTAGGTGAAATCCGTACGCGAAATATAATCGCGAGAATAAAATTCGCAGTGCGAACGTAGCCTTGTAGTGTGATTGGTGATATTGTTTACTATTCGTATAGAACTAGTTATCGAGCGCACGAAAGATGTTTAACACCGTCAACAACAAATTATTTTGGGGTTTTCATATTTCTAATCTTATTTATTTATGGCCAAAGTTGTGATAAGCGATGATTGGTCACACTGTCGAGAATTGAAAAGATTAATTGGTATTGTAAAGGATTTGTACACTCACCTGCTCCAACGAAGTTTCTCCGGGATAGTCGACGTATATGACAGGCACATGCCGTAAAAGTCTGTGTGAAAGAGGCTTTCGTCCGGGGTCTGTGGGCGGGTTGCAGGCGCCGACGAATTGGATACGCTCCAGGTGGACCCAGGAATGATCTGCATCCAAACCATAGTCCATTGTAGAGCATACGATTACAGGACCAATACGTCATAATCAATAGTTTCCTAGGATTTTTATATGCAGCAGGAAAACGATAAAAAGTTAATAAGTTAATAATAATAAAAGAGATTGATATAATTACTTACCGCTTGCTCTGTAGAAGCCCTTGTGTTCGAGGAGCTGCCGTAAGAACGAGATAACACGCTGCGTGCCGTACTGATCCATATCTGGCAAATTAATTTCATCGCAGAACAACACCAGCCATTTCCCGAGCTACACAAAGGGATAAAGTTCGTTAAAAATATGGATTTCAAAAATTTACATAATATATACATACAATTAAGTTTACAAATGCTTTTTTTATCAACTTCTTGACAAGGTTCGAATTCAGGAGCAAATACTCGTATCGCTTCTGATACGTCTCGTTTTCTTTACCACGGCTCGAAAGCAGATTCTACTCGAAAGAGCTTTTTACTTTTCATGTAAACCCCGGAACAAACAAAAAAAAAAAAACAAAAAGTGAAAGCATCAAAAAATTTAAATCCCTTTAGGCAGCGTTGGGCAAGTCGGCCTTAAGACTATTCATTTGAGCTGCAAGGGTTTAGGTCATTATTTAGTTTTTTTTTGCCATCTGATATTTTATTATTCACTGCATTAACTCAAAACTTATTTATACCAAATTGTAGGCAATTCTCTGATCTACCACAATATCTGACAACATTTTGAAATTAATTAATAGATTCAAATTCAAAAGTATTTTTATTAAAAATAAACTATTACATGTGCTTTTAAATCGTCGAGCTTTTGATTGTTCCTTATTGCAAAAATACCAAGAGGCTGTATAGATACCTGTACAGGCGCCAAAACGACTCCGTTGGGCGTCTTGCGATACTCGCAGTAATGGTCAAAGGTTTTAAGAAGCAGCTCCGGCGTGGTAGCTGAAGAGAAGTTGAGGCCGACCACCTCCATGTCAGGCAGAGCTCGCAGTGCAGAGAACAGCGTCATGGTCTTACCGGACCCGGGGGGACCGCAGAGGACTACAGAACAAAATATATATAAAATCAAGGTCGCTGTACCAAATTTCCTCAAAGTCGTTAAAACTTTCAGCGAGAAATCGTCCTTTGTATCCCTAAGACTTAGGGATACAAAGGACGATTTCTCGCTATGTGATTGACGTCCAATCTGCTCGCAAGAAGCATTTTTGCTCGACGTTTCTGATACGAACCGCTAGGGTGTGGAACACCCTCCCAGCGCACGTGTTTCCTGCCATGTTTAACTTAGGTACCTTCAAGGCAAGAGTGAAGAGGTATCTTCTAGGCAAGTGCGTTCCAACCTTGACCTCATAATTGCTTTACACTAAGCACGATTGTCGTCAAGAGCAAGCCTATCTCGCAATAAAAAAAAAACTGATGAGCCATGAAAAGGTAATAGACCTACAAACAGTACTGATATGGGTTAAATTTTGTAATTCCATGTTGTTTTAGTCGTATTGGCAGTAAAATGCAAACAGTCCGCTGATTATTTACACATAAACATAGCAACAAAAAAAGAGTGTAAAATAGTAGTACTTAGTTACTTACTGCCTTATGTTTACACAAATAACATACCAAGTGGCTTATGTTCGGCCAGCCAAGTGTATAGAAGGGCTTCATGACGCACGGTGTCCAGTGTGGGGACGACTATGTCGGGAGCGGCCACTTTATGAGTCTCTACCTCGATCTGAGGCACCTTCGCGGACCAAGGCACCCATTCACCGGTTATGGATACCTGTAGAACACCATATACTCGTAAGTACAACAACCACAAAATGTATTTTATGTAGTATTGTTTTTGTATATTGTTGTTTGTGTATTGTTATGTAGTTTTTCATATTATGTAGATTTATGATAATTTTGAGCCACCTGCATTCTTTTTCCTTGAGTTCTCCTAATCTTAAGGTTGCCAGGAAGAAATCGCTATGTAGCGATAAGGCCGCCTTTTGTATCCATTTTCTCTACGTTAATTAATGTTCTATTGTTTTTGTTTTTGTGTGGTAAAAATCCTAGAAAGATATTAAGATCCAATAGACTGGGTTCTTAAGTCCATATCCTACTAGTACAAAGAGTATAAAAACAAATACGCTTCGAAGCAACAATTTTTTTAATTGCTTACAAATTAATACAACAGAAGTTACCAATATTTTTTACCTATATTTGTTACATTCGAATAAACAAATGTTAACTTTTGGGCACATTAGTTTATTATTATGGTTTGCGATGAATTATTCGAAAATATTGCACGATTAAAATTCATACCTCAAAGTCAATAATATGTTGATTGGGTCCACAGTTGGGTAGTTGCATGGTACTCGCTGATCTTATGAAATCGCCTAATTCGTTCCGATCCTGAAAAGAAGACAAGAACTCATTATAACTCTGTATCGCATTGAAAAAAAAAAAAAAGTGTGTATGCAATTCACACACGGCAGGAGTGGAATTTCAGAAAAGTAGCCTACGAGATAATGAGATAAATATAACTTGTATTGAATACAAGTTAAATTTATGTATTTAAGAATACAATGTATTCTATCTCATTCTCTCGGAGGCTAAATCCTATTATGAATATGTTTGTCTCTTTTTGGTGTCGCTTTTTCGTTTCATCAGGTTTTATGACTAACCTTGAGTTTGGCGTCGCCAGCGAATGACCACAGCAAAGAATACACCAGCCATTTTGGCACATACGCCTCGAGTTGTTCATTGGTGATCGGGAAATCAGGGTGTTGTCTATTGTAGCCCAGGATATTTCTGAAAAATATACAAATGTAAAGAATTCGTAAATATATCTCCACCAGCTGATGCCCACGAATTTCACGTTTATTCAATTGTTTTTTAATCCCCAGAGAATTCTGTGATTTTCGGGGATGAAAATAAGTCTATGTCTATATAGCTATGAGTGGAATTATTCTAATTATTATAGGATCGATCTGCCTGACGATCGGTCCCAAAGGCGTGGGGGGCGTCTCCATACTATACTGATCAAATAAATCTATACTATAATATTATAAATTCGAAAGTTTGGATGGCTGGATGGATGTTTGTTACTCAATCACGCCAGAACGGCTGAACGGATCTGCATGAAATTTGGCACAGAGATAGATTATAGTCTGGATTAGCACATAGGCTACTTTTTATCCCGGAAAATTAACCAGTTCCCGTGGGAACCAAAAATCCTCATACCACGCGGACGATGTCGCGGGCATCAGCTAGTATTATAAATGCGAAAGTTTGGATGGATGTATGGATGTATGGATGGATGTTTGTTGTTGTTGTTGTTTGTTGTTGTGTGTTATAAATTTGGCACAGAGATAGATTATAGTCTGGAATAACACAACGGCTACTTTTCATCCCGGAAAATTTCCCGCGGGAACCATAAAACCTCAATCCACGTGGACAAAGTCGCGGCTAGTAAATACATATCTATTTTCTTTAGGTAATTTACCTGACACCGCGGTTAAGCATAGAATGCAGCGATGACAAAGCCCGGTGTCTTGTGAAGTCCATAATGTGGTCGAGGGTTGCCGCGCGCTCCAAACATTTCACCACCAAACCATCGCCATAGAACAACGGTTGCAGGAACGCTGCTACGTCACGTTGGGTCTACGAAATAATGATAATATACATAAATAAAATTAAATGTAGTACGAAACCGATTATACGAACCACAGTAATTATACGAATCGCTTCTATCTGGATTGCAGATCAAGGTGAAAATGAGTTTATTTAGTTTTACAATATTATCAAAGCAATTGTGACAACATATTAATGTGAAAAACGAAACTTTTTTAGATTCTTACGTAGTTCTTTTTATAGATTTTTCAATTGCATATACTACCACTCTGTGTCAATCTGCATAAACACTAAGTTAAGTAAAAAAAAAAAAAATTTCAAAAATGTTGTGGACACACTGGTTATCCATTTAATTATACTTTTATTCAGCAATTCATATAAACACAGCCGCACTCCATTATCGAGGCATGCAGGCCGTAGATTAAACAGATAAGGCCCAGGATAGACTATCCATACATTGAGCCTAACAATAGTTATTAGGTAATATTATTATGTTTGCTTGTGCAATCTATACTCATAACAGTATTGTATAAAATACCTGAAGTGCTGGTGACAAGATACTTTCAGTAGCATTCTGGTCCCCACCGGCTGTAGGTGCTGCCATTACAATGCTAAACGAGTCCTCTTCACCATCCTCTAAAGGAATATTTCTCAATCTAAAAAGAAAACGCAAGTATTTTGTTGTATTATTTATATTTAAACAGTGTGTGTGTGTGTGTGTGTGTGCAATTCACACACGGCAGAAGTGAAACTTCAGAAAAGTAGCCTCCGAGATAATGAGATAAATATAACTTGTACTCTATCTCATTCTCTCGCAGGCTAAATCCTATTATGAATATGTTTATCTCTTTTTGGTGTCGCTTTTTCGTTTCGTTTGTCGTTTTATCAACCAGGGGGTCTACTCTCTTTCTCACAAACGAAACTTCGCAAACGAACGTAATTAGTCTGTTATTAGACCCACACAAAATCGTTCAATCCAATCGGTCACGAAAATTTTCTATGGATCCGTACTTCGTCTGCGTGTACGAAAACGAAATAGAGAGGAGCATAGAGATAATATTATGTAGGAGAGGAGTTAACGAAATTTCGTTCGTTTGTTTGCGAAGTTTCGTTTTAGAGAAAGAGAGTAGACCCCCAGAGGCGGATTAAAATAAAACCTTAGCAATTAACAAATCAGACTCTCTACTGCTACATTTAAATAACCAAACAGAAAATTACAAAAATGGAACGCTTTGTATACACGTTCGTCCGGTGGCGCCACTTGTACCGTGGCGACAACATCCGTTTCATCGAATTTTCAAATCACAACGATTCTAATGAAGTTTCACTTCATAAATTGATATAAATATTGAACGAATTGATTCATAGTAATTTCTATCTCTTACCGTAGTAAATAGTTTTCAAAGATCATTTCAGTTGAGAGTACATCCTGAGAGAACCATACCATGCCGCAGCGAGATACTGTAGCTAATGTGGCATATTTTAAATCTTGCACCTATAAAGACCAGGAAAAAAATCAATAACAATACGAAAAAGTTTACCAACTAGCCAACAGCAAATTGATTTTAGGTTTTCTTGACAATGATATTTTAATGTTGATAAAAATCAGTACAGTTTAGTGGAAGCACTGTTTTGAATTAATTATTGGGCACGTTCTATGACGCCATTCCCGCCCATTACCGAGTTTTGAAATCGTCCAACCATAGACAGTAGAAATACATTACAACGTAAGTCAAGGCCTTCGCTTTCTGAACGTTTTATGGTTTCATGAGTCGAGATAATACTTTCAATTCGGCTGTGTTCCGTTATAGACTGCGAGCACTGTTCAGTGCTCGTTACTGTGGAGAAATTCGTTCCGTTATAACTGACAGTAAACTGCTGCAGTATCTTATGGAAATATATGACGTCATTAATCGACGCCATCTTTGTACTGTGAGCACTGGCGTTTTCGAGGTAAGGTGCTCTCAGTGTTTGTCTCAGTGCTGACAGCGTTCTGTTTTAAGCAGTACCCAGTATACCTAACTATAAAGGAACGGCTTCGCAGTGTACTGAAGTGACGTCACACCTTACAGTGCTCGCAGTGTATTTCGGAACACAGCCTTCATTGGATACTTCCAATGTTAAAGCTGTCAAAGTGACACTTGCCGGCGAATCATCGTGGTGAATCCTCCTTATAATTTTATGAATAATAAATGAGAAAATTCATTAAACATGATGTCGTCGAGTTCAGACAGTGATTTAAGTGATTTGGAAATGTTATTCATGTTGTCAGACTGGGATGATTCGGATAATTCGGACGATTCGGATGTTTCATATGAATCGGACGATTCGGACGATAGTGAAGCCGCGAATAGTTCTTCACCTATGGAAACTGCCCATCCAGTTTGGGTTTACAAGAAACGGATTAATGGTACCAATACATTAGACGCTCAAGAATTTCTTCTTCGATTTCGCTTACATAAAACTCAAGTTGAAAGTTTGTTAGGAGAAATTTATCCCCATCTCGCAGTTACTGGTAGAAGGTTTGTACAACATATTATACTCATCATAAATAACATTGTTTTTATAGCTTATACATAAATCGTTAAGGTTTTATAGCAATAGGCCGGTCTCGAACATGTTATCGTCATCAAACAAAATAAAACAACCTCAAAAGTGTCATGGTGATTTGAACAATGGTACTTTATGTATGTAAAATTGTTGCAGGAATAATGGCATTACTCCCATACACCAGTTGCTTTTAACATTAAGGTTTTATGCCTTAGGATCTGTGGTGGACTTCACTAGTGTATCCAAATCATCCGCTATCCAAATCATATGGGATGTGAGCTGTGCAATAAACCATTTATACAGCAAATATATTTATGTTAACAATACAACTGAAGATTTTTACAAAATTGCTAGATTTCCACACGTACTTGGAGTAATTGATTGCACTCACGTAAGGATATACAACCCACGTAAGTCATAGGTACACATTACTAGTGGACATCTGTGACTTTGATCACATGTCCAATTTACCCAATATCCTTATAAATTACAGCATATATGTTATTCTGATGTATAAAGCTTTAATACTGTAAAGTTACATCGAAATCTGTTGAGTAGTTTTTGTGTCCTCACAAACTGTTGCATTTTATAATATAAGTATGAAGTATGATGCTGTTCCAATATCGTTGAGAGGCCTTTGTTGATTGGTGCATGGCCCTGATATCTGTACATGTGTGCAGATTTAGTGTAGAGCTTACTATAGAAATTAACTCTATATCTCTATGTTAGTAAAAATGTCTGTTTGATTAAGGTGGCAGTATACCAGAAGAGTACAAAAACCAAAAAGGCTCATTTTCAATCAACGTGCAAGCAGTATGCGATGCTAATCTCATGTTTATGAATATAGAGTCTAAATGGCCGGGTTCAACTCAAGATTCCACTATTTTTGCCAGCTCTGTTTTAAAAGGTAATATTTTTTACTACATTAAATATCTTTAAATATATCTCTGGATGGAGCTTGAATGGGTGGTATGATTCCAATGAGTAACAACAGGTGCTCGCTCAAGTTTTCACATATACAAACGAGCTTAGTGACAAAAGTATCAAGGAACCAAAATGAAGAAAGTACTAATGATTTGACGGTTTGATTAATAGAGAATGGTATTTGTGTCTCGTTTTAGCACAGTGTGAAGGAAACTCATTTGGTAATAAATGGTTGCTTGGAGATAATGCTTATCCTCTGACAACATACATGTTGACACCAATACAGAACCCACAGAGTAAAAGTGAAAGGCTTTATAATGAATCTCACAAAATGACAAGAGATTGCATAGATAGGTAAGTGAATATCTTATATTTTATTACTTATTATATTTATGACTTAATTATATAATTTACTAGCTGATGCCCGCGTGGATTGAGGTTTTTGCTCCCGCGGGAACTCCTTAATTTTCCGGGATAAAAAGTAGCCTATGTGTTATTCCAGGCTATAATCTATCTCTGTGCCAAATTTCATCCAGATCCGTTCAGCTGTTCGGGCGTGATTGAGTAACAAACAAACATCCATCCATCCATCCATCCATCCACACTTTCGCATTTATAATATTAGTATAGATAATATAGATGACTACTGCTTAGTTGCAGAATTAAGCAGTAGTCATATTACTGCAGAATTTTACTAACAAAGGTTCTTTTTCAGATGTTTTGACCTTTGGAAAAGAAGATTTCCAGTGCTAACACAAAGTTTACGGACAAGTGTATTGAGTTCTAATGCGGTCATTATAGCAACAGCCATACTTCACAACATTTGTATTATGGAAAATATAGAAGAGGTCCCTCCGGAGATAGAGATTAATTATGAAGAGGCAATTCCTGTAACAATTGCTTTAGAAGTGTCTAAAAATGAAGAACTTGAACAATTACTTGCTAATCATTTTAATGAAGTGTAATTTAACAGAACCTTTGATAATAAAACTATTATAATCATTTTACTTTACTCATTATTTAAAACGGGAATGACGTCATCAGTACGTGCAGTACATGCATACAGTTTTGAAGAATAGCTGATGTGCCATCATATTTTTCTGTTTTGATCTGGTGTTTATTCAGTTTTACACAATCTCTACAAAAGTGAGAGGGCTAAGTGTAATGCTGATTCTTCCTTAAGGCAGCTCAGTACGCGCGACTGAAGTTGCCGGCGCACGTGGGTAACCTATTTGCTGTTTCACCTAACATTGTGTGAGAAAGAGACAGACTCAGTGATGAGCAGTATAGCGAGTGCAACCGCGCGCACGGCAGTCCCGGTATAAAGATGATGTTACGCTCACAGATTATACCTATTATAGTTGGACCGATGCGATATCTGATATTATCACTGATGAATTATAATAATTAGGTATAATGATTTATGATAATGATTAGGTACCTACTTATCTTTTATGAAAAGTTAAGTAGGTACCTACTACCTAATCGACTCGTTTTATGTCGTCGGTCCACCTAGTGCACCCCGAAACGGGAAGCGCAGTGTTGGCAGTGCCAACACTGCGCTTCCCGTTTCGGGGTCGCCACTCCAGCACCTTGGGACCCCAACGACCATCAGCTCTTCGAACTATGTGCCATATAGCATGGCATATAGCATGGCATATGGCATGGCATATGGCATGTCATATGGCATGGCATATGGCATCGCATATGGCATCGCATATGGCATAGCATATGGCATAGCATATGGCATAGCATATGGCATAGCATATGGCATAGCATATGGCATAGCATATGGCATAGCATATGGCATAGCATATGGCATAGCATATGGCATAGCATATGGCATAGCATATGGCATAGCATATAGCATAGCATATAGCATAGCATATAGCCACGTCCGTCAAGGTCCGTCAACTATAGTTGAGGACCTGGAGACTTGACTTGAATGCGATTTCAGCTGATCTAACTGTGATCTAGATCAAGATAAACCCTAATAGTGAAACAATCATACTTACTAATATTATAAATGCGAAAGTGTGTTTGTTTGTTGGTTTGTCCTTCAATCACGCCGCAACGTAGCAACAGATTGACATGTTTTTTGGCATGGGTATAGTTGAGGACCTGGAGAGTGACATAGGCTACTTTTTATCCCGGAAAATTCCCGTGGGAATTAAAAAAACTTATTCCACGCGGACGAAGTCGCGGGCATCAGCTAGTGTAATAATAAAATAATAACAATATGCAATTGACAACACTTATTCACAATAATAATAATTATAAATATAAACCACACACACGACGTAGGTACATAATTACGAATTACACGAATAGCACTCTAATTACGTTGCAATAAGTAGCTCGCAGTATAGCTAGTAGCTACGTAGTAATAAGTAGGCTGCGAGCGGCCGAATTTCTGGTTGGCCCTTCCCCCCGCCCGCCCGCCCGCCACCCGGAGGTGTCGAATGTTCGCATGCGAGGCAAGATGGGTTTTACCGAAATCAAGCGCGCGAAAAGGGTTGAACAGTCGTTTGGGAAAAGCGTTTGTTTGTAAAAACTACTAAATGTATGTTTACTAAGTAAAGTTATTTCAAATAATGAATAAATAAACTATGTTTATTGATAAATTGTTTTATAATTTTCACACTCCTAATCTTATTTATTTGCGCCCAAAGTTGTCATCAATTTAGTGTGAAAATTGGAATCTTTCGAGGCTCGTAACTTTAAAATCAATATTTTTTTCAATATTTTATATATCAATAAACCTAGATAATGACGAGACAAATCGAAATAAAACTTAGTTTTGGGCGTACAATATCAAATAATGTAGTAATTACGCTTTTTCGTTTGTATGAAGAAGGTACCGGCCTGAGTCCCCTTAATATTACCTTATAGACTAGGCTATCTCGCCTAGCATATTTACTTCAAGCCAATGTTCAAACAGTGATGTACTACCGAATAGCAGTTTGTACATTACAATATGTTGTAAATAAATTATGGTCAACTTATAAACTCTGTACATAATTAGTTTTGGAACCAAAAAAAAATTGAATCCCAATGTTAAAAAAATACATACCTCAAACATGACGCGCACGTTGGGTGGTAGAGAGAGACGTTCGCCATTGGGCAAAGTGAGAAGTTTATTGTCATCAAGCACTGAGTTCAAGTTTTCCACCCATTCGGGGTCCACGTCACCGTCGAAGATGATCCATTGGCGTTTGTTGATCTCACCACGAACGTTGTCGATGATCTTCCTAATGGAGCAATGGAAAGTTTGATCTATCGTTATTCTGACAAATTAACAACCTCCGTGAACAGAAGAACAGCGCTCAACACTGCGCAATGTTGAGCGCTGTTCTCTTAACGTGCGGAGGTCCGAGTTCGAGTCCCGGCAGGGTCAATTTGGGAATTTATAATTTCCGAATTTTCCCTGGTCTGTCCTGGTGGTAGGCTTCGGCTGTGGCTAGTTACCACCCTACCGGCAAAGACGTGCCGCCAAGCGATTTAGCGTTCCGGTACGATGCCGTGCAGAAACCGAATAGGGGTATGGGTTAAAATATAACTGCCATGCCCCATACCAAACAGGTTAGCCCGCTACCATCTTAGACTGCATCATCACTTACCATCAGGTGAGATCGCAGTCAAGGGCTAACTTGTAGTGGATTTAAAAAAAAATGCTGAGCTGCTTCTTAATTAGTATATAAATAGGTAAACTGCTGAGTTTTAGTTGAAGGTACAGTACTAACCTCAGTATATGGGTAAACAGGCCATCCGTCCATTCACGAGTGTTAGGATCTAATACACCATATAAAGTTTCTTTGGACATTGCTTTCGGATCGATAACGTGTGCTACACCTTCTACACCTTCGAACCTGTTGACAAAATGTTGTATGTATTTCTCAATAATATGATATAGAAGTTGGTTTTTATTCCAATACATTCAAGGTGGTAACTGCTAACATTAAAATTTGAACCCAATTATATGAAATTACAAATAGAGATCTAATTTTGAGTTTTTCTGATTACCCTGCCTTAATGTAACCAGTATTACATGTAGCTTATTAACGTGTAAGTGCATATCTTGAACGATAATAATAAACTTACCGTTCTAAAGCCTTAAGTAGCACACGCCACGCAGTGGATTTCCCGCTTCCAGATGGTCCAACCATCATCAGACCATGATTCAATTTGCAGATTTGGTACAATTGCAGAACCTAAGCACAGAAATTATTATGTATTATATAAAATACAAAAATAAAATTGGGACATTTAAGAATAGTAAAGTTCAAAGCGGTTAGCACATATTAAGGGCTAAAGATAAAACACAAAAGTTAAAATCTAATCTTTAATAATTGGATGCTGTTGATCACAAATAGCAAATTTAGTCTACAAAGCAAAAGCTTTAAAGACGTAACGTGATAGGTATTACGATTAAAATTGCCTATATTATCGATTATTTAATAACGCAAAGAAATATATAAGTAAAAATAAATTGTAAATGTAAGATGTTCGTGCTATGAACAGGCGAGGGTGCAACGAAAATACTACATGCCAGTTTTTGAAAAAAACATTCAAGAGATAAATCCGAAAATGTCTGTGATAAGAATAGTTGAAAATTACGAATGGATCTGATTGTCTAGTAAAATTTTGAACGTTCAAAAATAAAGTTATCCGTTACTTAGATTTTTTTCTTTAGTTTGTAATTTTATGTAACTCTATTTACTCAATACGTCAGTAAAAACAATATGTTGTAAGACTATGCTATAGCGTGATATAATAATTAATAGATTAGACAAAAATACCAAAAAAATATTTTAGCCACATCCTAACTATAGCTCTATTGAGTGTACAATAGAGTGTTAGAGACAGTAATGGGTGTAAGGCACAGGACAGACACTCAGACATACACCGGCACCGCGACTGACCTTCTCGATCCACGTGCTGTGTTGAGCGCGCGAGGCAGCGCTGCGCCTCTACGTGCCGTTAGCGGGTTAGCATGGAAACCATATGCATTCACACTCACGGTCTATGCGACGCAGCGGACCGTACGCATGCCGACACTGTGCTTTATATTATTTATATACCCATATCTATATTCTAAGATTTTAGTTTTTGAAACTGATACATAATAGTGGTTATTAAAAACCAATTCCAAAGTTTAAAAACAGAGCAGCAGGCAAGGCTTTTATATAGGACCATACAAGTGTTTTAATACGCTGTATGTGCTCCTTCATAAACATATCACAAGAAATAAATTTGCCATTATTCTATCTTTTTGAATTCCTGTTCAGAATTTCAAGTTAATTATGAGTGTAGATAAAAGTATTACATTGATATTAATTTAGCGCCTCCACAAGGTTTAAAGGGGATTTCAACAAAATCGGGGAACCGTGTATGCAAATAATATAAACCTGTGTGTGAACCCAATACACCGCTGACACCTTTGGTTTAAAAAGGATGTGGTAAATATAATATAATTTAGAATATAAAACACAGTGCCGTTAAAAATTAAAAACGATATTTAATTATAATAAAGCAGATTTTGTTATATTTTTTAACTTTTAATAATTGTTAATGCATGTTAGAATATTATTATTGTATAACATTGTTTTGATACCGTCACCAATTTAATTCTATTTATTTTGGTTTTTCAATCATTAGTAAATGAAATTACACTTAATGAAATTAAACATATTTGATGTATATTATGGATGAAATTATAAATAATTGTGCTGCCCAGAAAATATTCAAAATCATATGAACGAATCACAAATGATTATGAATGATGCAGTTCACACTTTATTAGCGAATTCTTATGAAATCATATTTTCCTTAACCAAATTAGTAAATAACTTTGGATTAAAAGTACTCACAATGTCCATATAAAGTAATTGTTATAGGTATTCGATAATTTAACTTGTACATACCTTTTCCATCCATGTATTGCCATGTTCATCGCCTTCACCGCAAACCAAAAATTCTTCAGCACAAACAGCGCGGATTTCATTTTTCAAACCTAAAAGAATTTTTTTTTGGAAGATTTAGTCACTATTTACTTATTTTGCAATTTGAATCAATCCTACAAGAAATTAATAAATCCTACACGATGTTATAAATGCGAAAGTGTGCCTGTCTGTCGGTTATCTGTTCGCGGCTCAATCGCTGAAATATCCTGAAGAAATTGGGAGCTCCTAGCAGATATTAAAAGTTAAATTACAGATAGTGTTTGACTTTGCTTTAAAACTTGTAACCTGTTTATTATTTCTTTGGCTAATAGTCATTATATTCCAGTTAACTAAGAAGATTAAGAAGATGAATATCTTCTTAGTGCAATATACACACTGTACCACATACATTTACCTACTGTGGCGGGTTATAGCGAATTAGAAGTTCCTTTATTATAAGCTGTTCTTTTCGTTATTCTGTTAGAAAAAATACAAATGTTTCAGACTGCAAAAAAAAACTTACATTCTAAAAATGGACAATACAATACTAACCAGTCATTTCGGCTCTAGTGTAGCCCACGTTAGGGAACACGTCGTTAAGCAACGAGAACAGCAGTGGAATGTCCTCGGCTACCAACTTAGGCACCATTGTCTCGCATACTGATTGTATGAGGATGTCTTGTTCTGGGAGCGACTCAGCTATTGAAGCCTCATCGGGTACCTCTGTGCCACGCTCGATTAGATTCTCCTACGACAGAAACAGCAATTGCAGAGTAAGGCAATTTAAATACAAACTACAGTTTATTTATTTATTTAACCTACAAGAACATTTACAACAACACTGTTACAAGTTCGATCTGGCATGGAGTATTGCTGCCACCTGTGGGATGGATCCGCTAAGTATCAGCTCGATACATTAGACTTGACAGATCACCGGGCCCGAAGAATAATTGGCTATCAATCACTTACGCAGGCAAAATGGCTTATTTTACGACACCGCGGCAATGTTGCCTGCTTATCGGTTTTTTATCGGATATACCATGGAGAATGTGCTTAAGAACTTCACAACCTTGTTCCTCCTTCTCCGTTTTACCACAGAACAAGCGAGAAACCGTCAGCGTTGGCATCCTTATGTGGTTGACCTCCAATCTGCTCGCACTCGTCAATTTTGTTCAACGTTTCTGATCCAAACCGCTAGTCTATGGATCACCCTCTCAGCGCACGTGTTTCCTGCCTCATATAACTTAGTTATCTTTAAGGCAAGAGTGAATAGGCATCTTCTAGGCAAGCGCGTTCCAACCTAGACCTCATCATTGCTTTGTATTTAGCATGATTGTCGTCTAGCGCAAGCCTATCTCACAATAAAAAATAAAACCGGCAAAGTGCGAGTCGGTCTCGCGCATCGAGGGTTCCGTACAAACCTGTAGTAAGCTTTACGATTAATGAATTTAATGGACCGCAAAACTAACTTTGTTTGTAGAGGTTTATTGTTAATATAAAAAAAACTATGGTAGTTAGAGCGTTGTTTTTATTTTTCCTGTAAAATATACATAAGCTTCTATTGACCATAATTATTTCAGATTTTTCAATTGGTAAACTTTCGACATTTTGCCCGATAAATCAAAAACTAATATGCATAAAAATAAATAAAAATCTGTTTTAGAATGCAGAAGTATAGCCCTTTCATATGATATCCCACTCAGTATAGTTATCATACTTTGAAATTTCAAACCCCCGATTTTCCCCCTTTTTTAATTAAACTAAAAATAATTTTTGATTTTTTGTTATTTTAATGATGTTAGGCCACTATTATACACAACTATTCCAAATTTCATGTCGATAGCTTTAATAGTTACTGAAATAATCGACTGTGACAGACGGACGGACGGAGAAAGTCGCACCATAAGGGTTCCATTTTTACCATTTTGGTACGGAACCCTAAAAAGTAATACCAAGTAAAACTATTAAACAATCTTTCTTACCTTTATCTTTTGGATTCGGTCACGTTTGACGTTACCAGCGGATACCAATACAGATTTAAGGGCACGCAGCCCGAAATCGTAATGAGATTGGTTCGACAGTTGCTCGTCACAAAGTCTGAAAAAGTTAGATTAGATTTTAGACATACATTTTTAGTGATTTCTATTTTTATCGCTATTTTACATAGTCATTCCACAATAAGTTTTTTAATAGTGGTAAATTGGTTGTAGTACACGATATCTTAAATTGGTTAATTACTATTAGAGTCCGAATGTTTTGCCTTCCTTTTCCGTATGAAACATTGTGAAAGATTAATAATTTTAACTTGTAATTTAATTTAAGATTGATTAACATGGATCTAAATTTCACGTCAGTTTATATCCATACTAATATTATAAAAATGTGAAAGTGTGTCTGTCTGTCTGTCTGCTAAGCTTTCACGGCCTATCCGTTCAACCGATTTTGATGAAATTTGTATCCCGGGGAAGGACATGGGCTACTTTTTATGAGGAAAATTAAGGAGTTCCCGCGGGAATTAAAAAAACTGAATCCACGCGGACGAAGTCGCGGGCATCATCTAGTTTGGAAATATTTAGGTAAATCTCACTTGAAGAACGGCACAATCTTGCAAGCCAGCTTCTCAGCGGTCCTGAACCCTTGGCTGAACAGCATCACCTCAGCAATGAGTTGTCTGTCCGGAGTGGTCATGGCGAGACTGCGGAACAGCTTCTTCAGATTGTCAGGCAGATTGGAGCGCCCAGCGTAGCCCGGGTTCATCGTAATGAAGATCGCCATGTCCTGGCTCACACGGACTTGCTTGCCCACTAGCTCCACTGTTATGGATTTGCCTGAAATAAATAGTAAGTACTCAAAATTCAATCCATACTAATATTATAAATGCGAAAGTCTGTCTGCTACGCTTTCCCGGCCCATCTTTTCAACCGATTATGCTGAAATTTGGTATAGAGGTAGGTTATATTCCGGGGAAGGACGTAGGCTCTTTATCCCGGAAAATTAAGGAGTTTCCGCGGGATTAAAAAATCGTTGATCCACGGATAATTTTTAAAATTAACCAATTTTTAATCACTGTACAAATCAAGCCCAGAATGGTGTAGAATTGTGGCACAAATTAGTCCAGTCAAAGGCAAAATGAGCTTTTCTGTCATCAGATGAGGCAATTAACCACAGTAAAATGCATAAACCTGTCGTAACGTAAACAACGAAGAATAAAAATACAACACCATAATATCCAGGTTTAGGTCTTGCTTTAAGGCTTTTTCTTTGTTTAGTGTCGAGAGTCAGGAAGAGATTCATAATATCACCTTCATTAAGTTTCTATGCCAAAGATTTAAGATATTTAAAATCCATAATATTTATAGGTTTCCTTTTCTCTTTTTTTTATTGTCCTCTTTTGTATGTTACTCACTTGTATTGTCACCTTCTTGATGGCTTTTGAGTGCCTCTTGTATGGTCTGCACTTGTTGCGAAACGGCCGAAAGCATTCTTTCTTCCAGACGATTAAATTCATCGAAGCAACCCCAAGCACCCACCTATTAAATCAAAACAAAATGTTCTGTAGATCTCTGATTAATACATTCGTTTCCACCACTCTATTCTGCTCATTTGGCTGTAGATACATTCATAAACTAAACTAAATTGACAATCTTTTTCACTAATAGTCTTGTCCGTGAGGAATGCCTCAGGGACAAGACTATTAGATCTGAAGACTTTAAGACCTGTCGATTTACTAACACGGTTCGTATATCATACAAATCATACCTGGCAAAGACCAACGAAGATTCTTCCCATGGCTTGGAAGTCGAACGTTTCGTCACAGTTGAACACCAAAACGAAACGACCCAGTTGGTTTCCGAGAGCTTTGACGGATTCCGTTTTACCCGTACCAGCAGGACCTAAACAAAAAAAAAATTGGCATTTTTGTAATAATATAACTTTTTGGAAACTGTTATAAACTGACGACATACACAAGACGTTTAATAAAAGTCGTTAAAAAACATAACTTACCGAAAGGAGAACCTCCAAGTCTTGCTTCCAAAGCCTGGGTCATAGTAAGATAGCAGCGGTCCGTCAATGGAGTTTGCACTAAGCGATCTTGGACGCCCAAATATTCGAAGCCGTATAGGAATTTGGCGTTTGCCATATGTATGGTCAGCTGTTGCAATACCTGTACAAATTAACTTTCATCAGTATTATTTTATTTCAATAAGTGGCCATATCAAAGATCCAGCTAGACCATTAAGTTTATGTTGTAAATTTTATTAACAACTAGCTGATGCCCGCGACTTCGTCCGCGTGGATTGAGGTTTTTCGGTTCCCGCTGGAACTCCATAATTTTCCGGGATAAAAAGTAGCCTATGTGCTATTCCAGACTATAATCTATCTCTGTGCCAAATTTCATCCAGATCCGTTCATCCGTTGGAGCGTGATTGAGTAACAAACATACATCCATACATCCATCCATCCAAACTTTCGCATTTATAATATTTATTATTTGATTAGTACGTTCGTCTCAAAATGTTTACTGAGTTTGTTTTTTTTCGAATTAAATCATACTAATATTATTAATGCGAAAGTGTATTTGTTTCTTGGTTTGTCCTTCAATCACGCCGCAACGGAGCAACAGATCAACGTGATTTTTGGCACGGGTATAGTTGGAGAGTGACATAGACTACTTTTTATCCCGGAAAATTAAGGAATCCCGCGGGAATCAAAAAACTTAAACCATGCGGCCTAAGTCGCGGGCATCAGCTAGTACGACAGTTTGAATATCCCCTACCCTAGCAAAGGACTATACAAATTACTTACGTCGTTGTTTCTGGGGTCAAAGTAGCAGCGCATCTCGCAAAGCCACTCGAATGAGCGCGGGCTGTTGACGTCGGATGCGATGAGGCGTCTCGTCACTGTACGCTTGTGGACAAACTCGTTGATCTGTACGGAGATATTAATTTTATTTGCTATAACTTGTTATTGGAACACGATGGCCATCAATTTTAATGAAAAGTATCAAAATGGGGAAAAAAGGAAATCAGTTTTTATATTTTTTGAATATCTTTTAAAATGTTCATACTCAAGACTAAAATGCGATTGGCGGAAAACAAAAGATCCTGTCATATCCAAAACCGACTCCAGTATTAATAAGCTCACATCAGCTAAGACCGGTATTAATTAGTGTAGTGTTCTTAACTGATGTGAGTTTATTAATATGCGCCTCAGTTGAAGTTTATTCTGCGAACAACTAAGCATAGAGTGTGTCACTTTTTATGTGACGGGAAGTGGCTAGATGAGAAACGGAAAGGCGTCCAGCAGTGGACTATCACAGGCTGAAACTTATTTATTTATTGTATTACAGTATACCAACGGCGAGTACACAAATCTTAAATTAAAAATAGTACATATGTGTGTGGTACTTACTTAATTAGTTTAATGATGTTAACTTACGAGATGTTCCAGTTTCCTCCTCCGCAGAGGCGGTTGCTCCTGCAGCACGGAGTCAGCGAGGATGTTCAGCATGTGTTCCACGTGCTGCAGCACTCGGCCGAGCGCATCGCCGCCGCCGCCCACCAGAGCAGCCTCCACGTCTTCAGACCATAGGATCTGGACCGCTAGAACTACGATTTGCGCCTGAAACAAGGGAAAGATTCGGTTCGATCTATTATTTCTCGATTTTATTGTTAGGCCCTGATTTGTGTTGCATTGAAATCGTGACAAGAAGTACACATGCAAAAGTGTGTCTGTCTGCTCACTATCACAACCCATCTTTTCAACCAATTTTGATGAAATTTGGTATAGAGGTATGTTGCATCTCGGGGAAGGACATAGGGTACTCTTTATTCCGAAAAATGAAGTTTCCGCGGGAATTTAAAAACTTAAATTTAGTAATTAAATATGGGGAACTTAAAGTAGTATGATGAAAGGTGGAGAAAGCTAAAAGGTTAAGATTTAATTTTTTTGTGTTTTTATTGTGAACTAGTTCAGTGACTCAGTACTGTGAGTGAGTTCAGTACTCGTAGAACGAGTATATTTGCCAGAATTTGCTCAAAAGGAAGCAGTCTTACTCTCTATTGTGAACTAGTTCAGTGTTCTATATTTGCCAGAATTTGCTCAAAAGGAAGCAGTCTTACTCTCTATTGTGAACTAGTTCAGTGTTCTATATTTGCCAGAATTTCCTCAAAAGGAAGCAGTCTTACTCTCTATTGTGAACTAGTTCAGTGTTCTATATTTGCCAGAATTTGCTCAAAAGGAAGCAGTCTTACTCTCTATTGTGAACTAGTTCAGTGTTCTATATTTGCCAGAATTTCCTCAAAAGGAAGCAGTCTTACTCTCTATTGTGAACTAGTTCAGTGTTCTATATTTGCCAGAATTTGCTCAAAAGGAAGCAGTCTTACTCTCTATTGTGAACTAGTTCAGTGTTCTATATTTGCCAGAATTTCCTCAAAAGGAAGCAGTCTTACTCTCTATTGTGAACTAGTTCAGTGTTCTATATTTGCCAGAATTTCCTCAAAAGGAAGCAGTCTTACTCTCTATTGTGAACTAGTTCAGTGTTCTATATTTGCCAGAATTTGCTCAAAAGGAAGCAGTCTTACTCTCTATTGTGAACTAGTTCAGTGTTCTATATTTGCCAGAATTTGCTCAAAAGGAAGCAGTCTTACTCTCTATTGTGAACTAGTTCAGTGTTCTATATTTGCCAGAATTTGCTCAAAAGGAAGCAGTCTTACTCTCTATTGTGAACTAGTTCAGTGTTCTATATTTGCCAGAATTTCCTCAAAAGGAAGCAGTCTTACTCTCTATTGTGAACTAGTTCAGTGTTCTATATTTGCCAGAATTTGCTCAAAAGGAAGCAGTCTTACTCTCTATTGTGAACTAGTTCAGTGTTCTATATTTGCCAGAATTTCCTCAAAAGGAAGCAGTCTTACTCTCTATTGTGAACTAGTTCAGTGTTCTATATTTGCCAGAATTTCCTCAAAAGGTAGCAGTCTTACTCTCTACTTTGAGTATGTACAATGTAGTTTTTAAAGGTTTCAGCTTGTCGACTTTGATAACATGGCACAATTAGTACCAAAAATGCTCTTTTTCACAGGTTTATGCTCAATAAATAATTGAAATTGATCTAAGATAAGTAAATCTCACCTGATACTTGTCACACCAGTCAATAAACTTCTGGGCGTCAACATCTCCATCCTTGAACTGTTTGACCTCGCCGACAGCGTCCTTGAGGCGGCAGGCCAGTGTCACGCGCATTTCCCGCTCCACCATGGAAAGCCACGAATTGATCTTCGGGTTCTCTACCGTTGATACCGGCGATGTGAAATAGACCTAGAAATAAAACAATTTCTTACGTTCTAAAAGTTAAGACACAGTTTAAACAGATATAAAGTCCGTTTATTCCACACACTGCACATATTTTGATGTTAGTTTTTGTAATAAGAAAGTTAAGTTTATTTCAGTGTCACCAAAACTTCGTATGAGTTTTGGTGTCGCTGAAGTTTAATCTATTTTGAATTTGCTACTTACAGTCAACAAATATCTGAACTAAATCATTCTGGGAACACAATTACGGCGCATACACAGTATTCAACGAGCGTCATTGAACATAGTTCTCGATAAACAAATAGTATGTGCAGTTTTTATGGAGTGTTCAGGTTTTGATATTCAGAATATTTCAAGCATTAATAGTACCGACTCTTGTTTCCTAGCAAAAACTCATAACTAATCACACTCGTGACGTGTACTTTTTTCTAGTTGAGTTTATTCATTTATTGCATGATTTACTTACAATCATGTTAATCAATAATGTCAATACATGTATTTGAGATGTTACGTATCACAATCTGCCAAACAATGGCGTGCAGAATTTGCAGTAGTATTTATTATTTATTACTGGCTGTAACAGTCTATAAACAGTAGTAGTAGTAGGTTGTAGTAGTTTTGCCTGGTGGGAGGCTTCGGCCGTGGCTAGTTACCACCTTACCGGCAAAGATGTACCGCCAAGCGATTTAGCGTTCCAGTACGATGCCGTGTAGAAACCGAATAGGGGTATGGGTTTAATATAAATGCCATGCTCCTAACAGGTTAGCCCGCTACCATCTTAGACTGCATCATCACTTATCATCAGGTGAGATCGCAGTCAAGAGCTAACTTGTAGTGGATAAAAAAACATTCTCACCTCTTCACCCTCGCGGGACGCTATACCATTGATGATAGTGTTGTCCTCGTTCAGAATAATGGCGGCGACGCCAGCAAACATTTTCTTGAAATGCTTCTGGAGACGAGCGATGTTCTTGCTGTTACCGATGATTTCCAAAAGGTCTTCGTCGCCCACGAAGTAGAAACTGTCGAAATTTTGTTTCAATAAAATATGGTGGTGTAGGATAAAAAATGCTAAGGGTGAGAAATAGTTTCACAGAATAGCAAATGAATTCTCATTATAATGAGATCAAATGCTAATTACTGCTCATTACAAGCGAGTCGCAGGGAGTCGCTGGATCCAGGCAACGCAAGACCGCGGCGTGTGGAAATCCTTGCAAGAGACCTATGTCCAGCAGTGGACGTTTGTTGGTTGATGATGATGATGATGACAAGCTAGTTTGCCTAACAATTTCTAATTTTGACAAATTTTCCCCAAAAGAATACGCAGCGTGTTAGCAGATGTTTTCGTTCCTGAAAAATATGATGTCTAATGGGTGGTCAGGTCAGCTGCCAAAATTACAATTATAAATTGAGCAACGGCGAAATTATTATTGACCACATTTACTAAATCTTGATTGTACACAAGTAATGTAAAAACGAAAGGAATTTGCTTGTTTTATTAAATTTTATCAAGTATTCACCTTAATTAATTGAACCTAGGTAAAAAAATAAAATATTTAGGGAATCTCTTTTGATTATTTAGTTCCCGTTTCTCAGTTTAGTGTTACCATTTTATGTATAATCTACCTAGTAGCAGAATAAATCTAAATTGGTAGATTATTTTGTATCGTTTTAAAAATTGTAATTATTTCGTCTGATTAATGTTTGCATAAATAATAGTATTGCTCTTTTTTTTAGTGTATTTTATATTATTTAAGTGAATTTTCTTGCATTACATTATTTAATAATCTCTAACAGAATGGTAATAATTGAAAGAATATTATGGCAGCACTGATGCTGATTGTCTGTGGTTGTGCCGAATGTTTTACTGGTCTGTGGTTGTCATCTGCATGGACTTAATACAATAATAGGACTGAGTACACTAGATAATGTGTCATACGAAAATGAACCTTAATATTTGGACATTCAGATTAGGTTTGTTAGGCTGTCTCAACAGAGGGAAAACGAGCCGAGAGAGATAGTCTGAAGGTGGGTACTGTGTCCCTTTTACTCAATTGCCAGTAGAAAAAAATGTTAAAAGTGGCAGAAAACATTTTTCCAAGTAGAAATAAAACAAGGAACGTATAAATATTTTTAGCTTTTAGAATACTTTTATATAATTTATTTTTTATGTTTACAATTTATTTTTTTATGTTTAGGTACCATTTTTTAAAGTAAATAGTCAAAATAACATGATTGTTTGGTAGCTATATAGAATTACCCTGGTAGCACTGAAATATGCCATCACCAGGGTGTCCATGGACCTGCTGTTGTTTTGTGGATTTAGCTATTAGTTGTGCTTTTAGCTAGTGTTATTTTCGTTTTTCAATTCTCAATATGCAAAAATGGTCAAAAATTGTTGCATCAAGAAATGTAAAAGTGAATCATATGCTGGTTGCGGCATTTCTTTTCACAGGTAAGGGGAATAACAAAGATAATAATTTGTTTATTGTCGTATGAGTCAAACACGAGTCAAAGCAGTTTGACCATGCTCAAGTCGTTTTGTAGACGGAAGAAACTTAAAACTTTAGTGTATTTCAGATTAATATTGTTATATTCTGTTTATAGAAAACACAATTTTCATAATACATAATATTTTGGTACATGATAGTTCTAGCATTAACCCCAGACTCAAAAAGATAAAAATATATGTCAGTGGCTTTATTTTTTGATAACCACTGAGTTAGAGAATAGGGGGGGCAGGAGACATCCTTGAGATTTTCCTCCTACGGAGAAAAAAAATTAGAGATTGTCAGGTTGATATAAATTTTTAATTTTACACTTGCTTTAATGTTCATAACAGATTCCCATCACATGAAGAATTGAAGCAAAAATGGTTGGATGTAATTCCTGAATCAGAAAAAATTACTACACATTCTGTTGTGTGCAGCCGTCATTTCAAACCGGAAGATTTTCGTATTGCGAAATCACGATCAGTGTTGAATGCTAATGCAGTACCATCAATTTTTCCAGTGGTATGGATATGGACTTTAAAATTTTTATCATCAGTAAAATTTAAATTTTAGCTTGGCAAAAACGTTTTGGGCTCGGCTTTAGTATACTCGCCGCGAAGGGGGGGGGGAAGGGGAGGGGGGTAGGGGGAGGGGGGGGGGAGGACCTTTTTGAAATAGAATGGGCTACGCCAGAAGACTCGCTTCTGGCTTCGCGCTTAAAAAAAACACTCTAGGGGTAGGGCAGACAAGACTGCGTGGAGTCGGGGCGTGCCGATTCGGTTTTGTGATCAAAAGTACCTAATTATACAAATAATAACCTACCTTTAAACCTTTTTAGTTAATTCTTAATTAAACCTTTATCCTTTAAACTCTGTGTTTTATTCATGGAATTAGGATTACCATAGAAATAGGCAGATAATTCCATGGGAATTACGACTATAGTCTTCCTATTTCTGTGGTTTTATTCGAATGATTAGAAAAAAACGTCCAATAACGTCCATGGAACGGATTTTAATCACAGATTAGGTACTCAAACGCCAACTAAACGTCAATGAGTCTTTAGTCTATGGTACAATATATCGGCCGAATATTATCGGCCTCGGAATTATTTAACGGAATTGCCCCTAATATTAAGATTCTTGATAAACATTCACTTTGTCTTCTTGGTGCTCCTCTTTAGAACGAAGCCATACAACCAATCTTGGACAAAAAAATCAGAACATTTTCGGAACATTCTGACAAATTGGGCGCTCTAAATTCTCACATTACATTTTCGATCCTAAAATATTGCCTTTTTGTACCTAAATTAATTTACATTCTCCATGCGAGCCCAATTTGGAAATTTCCTGGACTACTCGATATTATGGATGCCACCTTAAGAGATACGCTAGAAAAAATTCTAAATTTATGTTTTGATGATCAGTCCTAGAATCAAGCTACTTTACCGGTTAAGTATGGTGGCATCGGCGTGAGAAAAATTTCCAGTGTTGCTCTTCCGGCTTTTCTGTCCTCTGTGCATAGTATAAAAGAGCTTAGTTCTCAAATTCTTAATTCTAATTCAGTTTCATTGACCTATGCCACAGAGGCCCTAGATAGTTGGAAGGTCAGATGTCCCAATGACGACATCCCGAAGGAATGTTTCACACAAAAACTTTGGGATGTGCCGTTGGTTCGGCTGACACATACAAATTTGGTTCAAAATCTTACAAGTGAAAGAGATCGAGCAAGGCTTCTAGCCTTATCTGAAAACGAATCCGGGTATTGGCTTCATGTCTTGCCATCCAAAAATCTAGGCATGCTTTTAGATAACGAAAGTTTTCGTGTGGCTCTAGGTCTCAGATCGGGAACACCCTGTGCTATGAGCATTGAGCACAGATGTCCGTGTGGAAAAGAGGTCGATAAATTTGGAATTCACGGACTCTCTTGCCAAAGGAGCGCTGGTAGGCTTTTTTGGCATGGCTTTCTCAATGATACGATCAAAAGGGCTCTTGCCACCATAGATATTCCTGCGCGCATTGAGCCGGCAGGGATTAGTCGGGATGATGGCAAGAGACCTGATGGATTGACGCTGGTTCCCTGGGAACGGGGAGGGGCGCTAATGTGGGACGCAACATGCGTAGACACATTGGCCCCGTGTCATATCAGGGAGACAGCATCAAGGCCGGGAGCCGCAGCAGAAAAGGCTGAAACCGGCAAACGGCGGAAGTATGCCTCTCTCAAAGAGAGTTACATATTTGTTCCGTTTGCCGTGGAGACCCTGGAGCCGTGGAGTCTTAGTGGCAAAAATTTTTTGCGAGATATTTCACCGCGGTAGATTGCCTCATCTTGTGACAGAAGGGCTGGCTCATTTTTTGCGCAAAGGATCAGCCTGGCTGTCCAACGCGGAAATGCAGCCAGTATTTATATAGTAATTAGGTTAGGCTAGCTAGCTGTAATTTCTATTGTATTGTTTTCAATTAATGTTAAAAAAACGAAGCAAATAATCATAGTTACGCGCCAGACTTCTGATATTTTTGTGTTAAAATATTAAATGTTAAATAAATGTTAGTGACACACGCTTTGTTTTATTTCCCATTGATTCTTTAAATACTCAAACTCCGCAGCCAACCTGACAAGTGATAGGTATTTGCCAAAATGAACTTTCTTGTGTGTTAAAAAATGTTTGGTCACCCTACTAGAACGAGATAAAATCCTCCCTTCAACATATCTCTCTCGGCACGTTTTTTGGAAAGGAGAGCTCAGTCCTAATAATGTATATTATATATTAAGTCCATGGTCATCTGTCTTTGTTTTTGTGGCTTTCTTCCGGTTGTCATTTTTAGAAGTGACATTACCCATAGAGATATATTACCTCTATGGACATTACCACATAACCTACAAAACTTTAAAACGAAATATCTTTTTTTTCTAGGCTTATAAAAAAAAATTCTAGCTTCATATTCGACGCTTATAAAACATATTTTTTTCACACGTGTACATAATTATTTTTTCTCAATAATATTGATGTATGGAAGTTCGCCGTTGCTCTTTCGATTAGTCTTAGTTTGACACCTGCCTAATAATATATTTAATATTATGTTCAAATAGGTGGAAAAAGTCCACCTAGGAAACAAAGAAAGCAAATTTTTCAACGTCATTGAAAGTGTAACTCTTCTTTCGGGGTCTCCTTGTTCAGATATGGAGCAAAGAAGTCCTATGTGCCCTTCTATCGGGTTTCCCCCGCCAAGGCCTGCCTCCAAGGCATAAGGTAGTGAATAAGGCTAATCTCTAAAATTAAGTTTAAATGGGCACATGATGGCTCTATAAAGTAACACATTAAACAAGGGGCTTACCGCGGGAAGCTGCTTCTCTCGCGCTCCAGATACTCGCCGAGCGCTTTCTGTATCTTGCCCAGCAGGTCGGCCAGCCGCTCCAGCGAGCGCTGCACGCCCGGAATGTTGAGAACGTCCATCACCATTGGCGACTTGCTCACCTTCTTCATCAGGCCCAGGAATTCAGAGCTAGGGAGGAAGAAAAAAGTATGGGTTATTTAATTTATAGAATAATAGCTGATGCCCGCGACTTCGTCCGCGTGGATTGAGGTTTTTGGTTCCCCTGGGAAATCTTTAATTTTCCAGGATAAAAAGTAGCCTATGTCACTCTCTAGGTTTCCAACTGTATTCATGTAAAAAATCACGTTATTCAACGGAATAACGTCGCAACAGTAACGACTGTTGCGACGTGTTTTTTTTAGTTATCAAAATAAAAATTGTAACAGTAATAATTGTTACAGTTACAGTAGATGATTCAGAATGACTATTCCAGACTACAATCTATCTCTGCGCCTAATTTCATCCTGATCCTTTCAGCCGTTCTGGCGTGATTGAGTAACAAACCTCCATCCATCCATCCAAACCTTCGCATTTATAATATTAGTGTAGAATATTCTTCTACACTAATATTACAAATAATCAAATGCTGGCAAGTGATGATGCAACAGGCTGATATTACATAGATAACTTAAATACGAACCTAATACTTTGGAAACGGCTTGTCTCGACTGGCAGCAAAGTCTTGATATCAGCTGAGCCGCTAAAGATGCCTTCAAGGTACACCCAGCGGCGCTGTACGTCGATCCATACATCGAACAGTGCATTGATACGGTTCAATTTCTCTTCCCATGTTAGCGCCTCTTCTTCAAAGACCTACATCGATATACAGTCATCTTGAAACTATAGTTTAACATCTATAATCAAATTTCATCGTAATATCATATTGGTTTTGTAATGACGTCAAAAATTAGCTCAATATAAAGAATGGTGCTGATTTCTGTGGAACGAAAAGTTTAAACGAAATTTGGAATTCAAAAATTAGTACTTAAATATAAATATTATTTTTGCAAAGAACATTGAGTAACTTACAAACTTGATAAATTTAGTAAAGTTTTCAACGGAAGCAGCAATATTCATAGTTTGTTTGTACTAGAACACATCAATATATAATATATGTAGGCACTAGATGGGCCCTTTTATAGAAAAAAATTGGGTGCCCGACTTGTGGAGCGCGCTCCACACCTGTATAAGGCTGCCCTTGTCCCCGCCATAGCGCTGTCCCGCTTTTCAGACTAGATGGCGTTAGTAAAATAAGTCCACATTTTTTGTTTAACAGGGCCCGTCTATGTAAATTAAGGTCATTGCTAGAACAAATAAGAAATAATAAGATGGAAGATTTTCAGCTGTATACCTTATAGTATGGTGAAAGCTTCATGGCTGCCACACTGTTGATATGCTCCTTAACTTTGTTAAACAGGTCGTCCCAGCCTCGGATGATCTTGCATTTATTCTGATAGTTGATGAGGTCCAGCTCATAGCTTTGCCAGGATTCACGAACCTGGCAATAAAATGAATTGTGTAGTAACTTTGGCACTTTTATAGAGCCACGTACACGTTGGCATATTACATTCGGCAAACGTGTGCAGAGCTACATGGGAGTTCATCAGTCGTGTACGGTCAGCGCTGGCAGATCTTGCCCAACTTTGTTGGTTTTAACTTTTAATACACTTATTAAAGAATATTGGAGCAATTTGCTGGCAATTTAGAATTGTCTGACGTTATTTCATTAGATCTGTTGATTTTTTACAGAGTTTGTAAAGAACATTTTTTTTTCTTTATTTGGATTTGTCATAAAGTCATACAAATAGTTAGTGCTCTCAAAAATGATTAAAACTTTTGGAAGTGATGAGGGAATAGATAAAATATAGTAGTAAAAAGTAAAAATCAATAAAAATAGAATGGAATGATCAATATATTGATTAAAATTTGTTTTATTTGTTTGTTACCTGTTTCAAGAACTCCTCAAGTGCCATTTCTCCTTGGGCAACGGATACCACATCTTTGACAGTGTGTTCGTTATGCAACAAATCAGCGTCCCACACTTGACCTAGAGTCAGCTCGGAAAGGGACCAGTCCACTTTGAGAGCGCGGCACAGTTGGCGCCAGTGACGCTCTTTCAGCGCATCGGATTTCAACTCAACGATCAACATATTGACCTGAAAGCATGATATTATTGTAGTTTTTTGTTTACTTTTAACATCCAATTTTGATTATATCAATGCGATTATAACAAACCTAGAAACTTTACTCAATTTTACCAAAATCACAATAAAAATTCTGCTAAAAACAAAGAAATACATTTTGAACGTCGAAGGGGGAAAAAAAATTTAACATACCTTAGTGTATGACTGTAGCAATTTGCGGACGTACTCGTAGCTGTCGTACATACGCAGCCGAGCTGGCAACTCCTTCAATTCATTCAACATTGCTTCCAATTGTTGCCTGAAATATTATCGTACTTATAATATACATGGAAATCTGTTTCAGATTTTTTATATGTTTAAAAAATATGAGTGACAAGGATGTAGTACGCGCGCTTTTCCGCGCTAAGTTTTTAGCAATATGAATTATAACGTAAGAACGATTGGGCGGCGTTATAAAACATGAATGAAATGTAATAATTTAGACTATTTTCTCTATAACATAGGCCTTAAAATAAATGATTTGTGGTAGGTACCTCAGTTTTCTTGGCTGTACGGAGAGCCAGGGCTTTTCCCTGATGTCATCAATCTGCGTCCATATCTTGCTAAGTGAGGACCACACTCCGCGTAAATCTTGCAGTTCTTCCAGCGCCACCGTCATGCGTTCATTGTTTACTGAGCTGCCTGTTATACAAAAAATATTATATGTCAAACATGCTCTTCTCCTTGCGTCGTATTCCTCTTTACAAGTCGTGACCCCTTTCCATTAATCAAATAATGGTAGGAGTTTTCTTGGGATTATAATGCGGTGGGTTCCCACGTCCTTCCGCATACGATCCGACTAAGAGTATTTAAACTCTTAGGTCAAACCTTAGTCCTGCCTGATTTTCATGACGCACATACAAATCGTGGAAGTCGATTGATCACTTCTGCCGTGTTCCCTCAAAAATTTGATTTGGGTCGGAAAGAATAAAAATGTATAAAGTAGTCTACTCCGGCATATCCCGTGACCCTGGGATGATCTGCGGTGATAATAAAATACGTTATCATCGCATTTGATCACTATTCAAACAAATTAAAATGTGAAAAATGCTTTCTAAGAACAAATCCAAAGATGCCATAGTACGACAAAACATGGTAAAAGTACTTCAACCAGTAACAGCAATCACGATGATCACAAGCGTGACAGGCAAAGGCGTGCACATTCGAAGCTAGTGCAGACATTAGTTTGTCAGAATAGCTATTAACTGACTGTTATGATGAAAAATGAGCATTGACGTATTTTCATTTGGGTACGCAGTGCTTTTATGCCTCTATAAACTTCACGCCACTGTTGAGTTACTTCAGATAATTTACCAGTATCATGCAGTTCCAATGCCTCCTTTGCTTTAGCAACATTGTCTCTCTCGTCTTTGAGACGAGTGTACCGAGTCTCCATAGCCTGGAGTCTAGTTAAGGCGTCTTCAGGTCTGGTTGAGCCATCTGTTGGCTTGCTGCGTTCCCATTCAGCGAGGAACTCGAGAGTTCGGGCCTCGACGGCTTTGTCTTCGGCTACAATCTTTTGTTGGAGAGATGCAACCTGGAAGGAGTTGCTGTGTTAATCTCTACAACACAAGATTTTGCTACTAGGACACAAAGTATTACCTACTGTTAATTGTGCCACTCAAATAAGTGAAGCCTTGTCTAAAAAAAGTTATAAAAACATCTGTCACATTTTTGTTCAACAAGGCTGAGATAGTTTTGCAGGAGGGATCGCTTATATTTAAGAAACCATGAACATGGACAATCTATATCCAAGTTCACTTGAGTTCCTCATCTGACAGATTTATTTGATGTTCATCATATTCTATGAAGATTACACTAGTAAGTTTTTCTCTAATCTAAATGAGTAACTTATAAAATGTAAACAGGCAAGTCACGAATCGTATGCAAATTTTAGTTATCTAAGTTACTTTCGTGCTCTACTTGTATAAAAGTTACAAGTGTAATTGCGGCCTAATGATTAACAGAAACCTGTCATGAAATAAAATCAGATTCCTATATATTTTGTGACTTAAGTAAGGAACATTATACTATTTTTATGTTACCTGAGTCTGAATGGACGAATCCTTCCTGCGCATGATTTCATTGAATGCACTCCATTCGCCTTCAATATTGTCGACGTGCAACCATTGTGCTGGGAATTGGAATCTAGAAAAATAAGGTGATAGGATAACATCATAATCCAGTTTTATTTATTTACTAGATGATGCCCGCGACTTCGTCCGCGTGTATTTTTTTTATAACCGCGGGAACTCCTAAATTTTCCGGGATAAAAAGTAGCCCATGTCCTTCTCTGGTATTTTAAACTGTCTCTGTACCAAATTTCATCAAAATCGGTTGAGTAGTTGGGCCGTGAAAGCGTAGCAGACAGACAGACACACACACTTTCGCACTTATAATATTAGTATGGATTCGTATGGCGTTTAGTATATAAGCGTTCAATCTCTATATATATCAAAATCAATTGCTGTTCGTTTGTCTCGCTAAAACTCGAGAACGGCTGGGCCGATTTAGATGGAATTTTTTGAGTGTGTTTGTGTGGGTCCCGGGAAGGTTTATATTCACAATTGGACCCGATAAGGGGCGCTGCAATCGGGTTCTAGCTTCAAGGCAGGACAACGTCTGCCGGGCCCACTATTAACTAAATAAAATTAACTGAAATAATATGAAATGAAAATAAGATTAAATTAAATAAATAGTCATAAGCGTTACTCTTCACATAGCTTGAAAAAAACCAGTAAAATAAAAAGACAAGACGTATATCATGCAATAGAAATCGGTACATACCTTTGCCGTTCAAGAATACGCTGGGCCTCTCTATAGATGTCGACCTGTTTCTCCCAAGCCAATACCTCTCTCTTCAGTTGTTGCACGTAAGTAATGAGGGACACTGCATCGCTGGTAGAGGCTGCCTCTGCAAGAATGCATAAGATGTGTAGTTTTAATAGTGTACGGTTTATTTCCTTACATCCTATCATTCATTCCACTTTACGCAACCACCAGTTAACCACAATTAACCAGTTTTTTGGATTATAAAGTCAATGGAATCATTGGCTTAGTTTTATTGTTGTGGGTGTTGTGGTATACTGGGGTGCTAATAAAATATCCTAACAGACATATGCATACATCTCAAACAAATAGTTCAAAACATGAGATTTACCATATTGTAATGTTGCTTTATAACGAAGAATAAAAAAGATAAGCTAGAAGTAAATGCTTCTGTTTTGCTCCAATCTTTCTTGTTTTCGACATAATAACATTTTTTCCTTGCACATCCAGAGATTTATCAGAGATTACCGCATGTCCAGGACTTCGTCCCCGTGGATTGAGGTTATAGGTTTCAGCAGGAACTCATTAATTTTCCGGGATGAAAATTATAGGAATTTTAGCCTATGTGTTATTCCAGACTTAAATCTATCTCTGTGCGAAATTTCAGTTCAGCCATTTTGTCGTGATTGAGTAACAAACACCCATCCATACTTTCGCATTTATAATATTAAATATAGATAGTCCAGACTAGAATAGGTAAAATGTTAGCAGTTAGAACATCAAGAGTTACCATTGGGTATTTGACAAATAGTCAAATCGGCAACTTTTTTTCAAACTTTAAACGCGTCCTTAGTATTGGATTTATATGAAATTCTGTAATGTGACGATTAAAGTTCGACGGACTTGTTTACTTTAATCGATAGATAGATAGATAATCACTAAAAAATAATTTTTTTGAACAGTAGTCAAATACCCAATTCTTATAATGAAACATACCAATAGTTTGCTGTTCAAGTTGCCCTCTAGACTTGGCAAGTCTGGCGTGGAACTGCACCATCTCTCCGCCAAGCAAGGCGCCGAATTTGCCAAGCACCTCCTTATGCCACGCGTCATATTTCAGCGCAACCTTGCTCTGCACGCGAGCGAAGTCGATCACAACTGGCCCATATTCCCGACGGGTATCCGACGTGTCGAAGGTCGTACGAGATTTTCTGTCATAAACATTTCACCGCCATTATTTTACAATAATAGGTACTATGACAACTCAATCAAATCAGTAACTCTGATAAAACTTAAAAACGCACTTCTAGTATGGAAGTTGTATGAAATTCACAGTTGTTACGTCATAAAATTTCAACGCACTTTTTTCCTGGAGAGCACGTTAAGCCGTCGGTCCCGGTTATTATTAGTAACATGATAATAGTCAACCCGCATTGGAGCAGCGTGGTGGGTCTAAGCTCTAATTCCCTCTATCCTATGAGAGTGGAGGCCTGTGCCTCCTGTGGGCTGTAGTGGTACCATTTTTTGGATGTCATGTGCCTCCGATATTTACACAAAACAAGGATTTTCTAATCCATTTCAATCCGAAGTTTATAGTATCGAAATTCAAGAAAAACATCAATGTTTTCGAGACGTGGAAACTTACAAAAGGTTTGGGCTAACAAGTTACTACAGTTTGCCTACAGGTCAAAAAATCTTAATAATTAATGTGAAGACACATGACTGAATCATAAGGCATTGCTCTTTTCAACCTCTAGGTTTATTTTTATTGTTCAATAGTTACGAATTTAGTCTTCACCTTTGTTTATATTAGTATCTATTATTTTATTTTATATGTATTATTATTATATTATGTATCTTTATAGTAGTTTGTGATATAAGGGCGGTAAATAGGTTTTTACATACGAGTTGACTAATGTCAGCCCGATGACGCCAGTCGAGGGCTGACCATCGTCACGAGTTTGTTAAAACCTTAACGCCCGTGTATCACACGATATTTTTCAATACATTTGTAAGAAAACTTGAAAATAAAACTCGAGCAGATAGGCACAAGGTACTCACTAGAAAATGGTCTCTCACGCCCGTACTTATTTCGAGATTTTTGGCGCCTATTAATAGCGCGATTTTTTTCTCACATTTAAAATACCTATAATTTTATTATTCCACATCACTCAAACCGCTCATATTATTTAATAATTTATAAGAAAAACTCAATGAAACTTTTAAAAATAGCGAGCACAGATTAAAGATTTAGTATCAACGGCGCGTTGTTGTAATGGCTTTTTTTTAATTGGCTTCATGGCTCTAGGTTCTAGGTCTTAACTCTCAGCCTATTCAGCCTTTATTTTATAGATTTGTAAAATTTAAAACAATTTTAATTAACTAAATTAAATACAATTTATAATTTCATGAATTAATTTCATCAATCCACTATCTAAATGTTATTATTTCTACATACAATGTCAACATCATTAGCAAACCTTCTTGCAAGAAAACTTTTTATTTAGAAGTAAAGTGGACTTAAAAAAATTAAAAAAAACTGCAAATTTACTGCACGAGGGCAGTAAATTTAACTTACAAGCCCTGTTTACTGCTTCTGTAAGTGCATTTTTCGAGCAAGTGTATTGAAAAAACTTTTGCTAATAAGAGTGAGTGAAACATATCTTACTTGATATCGTTTAAACACTTGATCCATAAGGTGATGTCTTCCCCGAGACGACCGTACAAACTTTCTGGTTGCAGATCCCATAAAGCTTGGTAACTGTAAAAATACACACATTCCCTCAACTCAACAGCTCATATAACAAAAATATAATGTACCCATAAAAAACCATAAAAAATACAATTTTTTATAGCTTTAATTTAAAGAATTATCTATAGAAAGAAATAAAAGAATATGTATTTTAAACATATAATCACAAAAATATTAAGTTTTAACTTTGAACAGAAAAATACAAGAATTATTATAAGTAAAAATAGCGGTTACTCTCAGACGTATTATTTGCCATTATTGTCACATTTACTGTAAAGTTGTAAAACATAATGAGTCTTTTAAGCTGTTCTAACACTAGAAGTTCCATAACTCACCGCAGCCATTCGTCAACGTATTCGCGCACTTGCGATATCTTTTGTTCGATGGCATCGTAGGCGTTTTCAAGCGGAGAGGAACCGCCGGGCAGCTTGGTGAGCAGATTTCTGTACGTGGCGGTTTGAGCACGCGCCACACCCACTTGGTATCTGTTGGATTGGTTATAGAATTTTAGGATGAGATGGGAATGTGGTACCAGAAAGTGCTACCTACTGTTGTCTCCTAATTAAAGGTGTGAAATTAATAGTCACAGATAGTTCACTGAATTTAATTATTTATAATACAAGATGCAGAGATACACTCTGAGAGACCGAACACGGTTACTAGCTACGGACTGCAGTGACCTACGGCGATGTCCGACTGCTGACTAGGCGTCAGGAGTCACGTTGCACTATGCATGTGTCCCTACAGAATACTTTCAACTAATAATTTTAATTAGAATGTGCCAAAATTATTTTTGAAAAAAAAAAACGTGTATTACACATTCACATACGGCAAAAGTGAAACTACAGAAAAGTTGCCTACGAGAGAATGAGATAAATATAACTTGTATCCTATCTCATTATCTCGCAGGCTAAATCCTATTTATGAATATGTTTGTCTCTTTTTGGTGTCGCTTTTTCGTTTCATCGAATTTCAAAGTTAGGCAAAATCATTTCTCTCTTTTCACCTAAATATATATTATTAAATATTGTACCAAAGACAAAAAAAGTAACAGTTTTTCTATCATCGTATTAACGCATCGCGCCGTAACGCACATCTTTGTGGGTCCCAAAACAAGTAAGAAATTTCAATTTTCCAAATTGCCTCCGCGCGCTAAAGACTACAGCGCTTTCGGTTTCTGCATTGAACGCGTTAAACTAGCTTCAGCCTCGCCTAGACAAACCTGGTGCTTTGCAGCCGATGCTGGCTGGTGACGATGGCTTGCCAGGCGAACATCTGGCGCATGAGCTGGAAGCGCGCCTCCTCCAGCGACGGGAATAGGTACATCTGCTGGTTTGTGATGCGCACTTCGTGGACCACGCGAGCGATCTGAGAAAACGTTGTCGTGTCCAGTACACTAACTGATGTTCGCGATTTCATCCGCGTGGTTTAATTTTTTTTGATTACCGCGGGAACTCCTTAATTTTCCAGGATAAAAAGAATACTATGTCACTCTCCAGGTCCACCCATACCAAAAATCACGTCGATCCGTTGCCGCGTGATTGAAGGACAAACCAACAACCAACAAACAAACACACTTTCGCATTTATAATATTAGTATGATATGATATGATATGAATCTATATTCGTCGTAATCTCGATTATTCTATTAGCTGCCTTATTGGTTTGTGGTTAGCATGTTCGACTGAGGATGATTCGGGGGCGAGCCAAAAATAAAAATTCCCAATTCAGATGCTTTTTATTGAAATAAACTAAATTAAACTAACATAAATAATTAAATACCTAAACCATAATAGTTTTTTTTTCTGCGTCGTTGGTTAAAGCACGATCGGTAAATCCGTCGGCGAAAAATATACAATGACTATACTGCCAAGTACCAATCACAATCTATGCTGACGTAAGCGTGATGGCGATAAATTAGTGCACGAGCCAAAAAGACCGAGTCTCCACCGGTTACCGTGGCGGAAATCAGTAAGGAGAGCAGAGATATTCTATGATTTAAGCTCAAATATAGGGTTTTTTGTTAATTTCTTGACATACCTGAGGCTCTCCGCCAGGCTTGTGTGTGGGTTCAGCGGGTGAGTACGTATCCATAGAGAGATCCAGTTCATTGGTCTTGCCGAGTAGAGCAGCGGTCCAAGCTTCGATGCCGGCTTGAAGACGCGCAGCGAGGCTTTTCTCAACCTATACAACAACACATTTACGCCAAACTAATTTTTGTCGTAAGGTAAGTAACATAGAAAAAAAAAATTAAATGAATAATATGAGTGGAGTGTGTTAACTTGGCAATTTAAATGGAGGACAAGAATTTTATCAGACATTGCCATACATTATCACATAATAGAAGGACAAAATACTTATGCAAAAGATTACATTCAAGGCTCTATTTATTATCTATTTTCAAATTCTTCACACAATTTCAGAAGTACGGAAATGCAAATTGAAATAACCGATGGTCCGAACCGTGGGTCCGAAAAATTAGTCAGCTTTTACAACTTTTGCTTTCTTCAATGGAAAATTTTAAGACTTCTAAATGTTTTTGGGTCGTTATTTGATAAATTTTCCGTTTAATCCATACCTCTTCATCAAGACGCTGCACCCACAGATGCAAATTGCTGTACTGGCGCAGGGATAGGTCGTCGATCGCTCGCTGGAGCCTGCTGAGGATATCTGCCAAGCTTTGAGCCGAGTACGGACACGTTTCCAGCGAACGAGCATCCACGGATATTTGCTCTTCTACCGCTAGAAGATCTTCCACCTATTTCAAGGTAAGACACCACATTAGAGGAAAAGTTAATACCTACACGATACTATAGTGCAATAAGAGACTCACAGTATTTTTTTATTGGCATTCTAGACAAGAGATTTTTCATACAAGTTGTAGCCATTGCTTTGTGGGTCATATTTAGTTTGACAAATTTATTGAATACTTTATTGTTATAGCCATTCTCTACATTTAATTCAATGGCATACCATTGAAAGGCATACAGAAAGCTTATTTATGTAGGCTTAATTAAATTGACAGGTCTGGAAGCACAGCTTTATTTTTTCCACTTGAAACTTTGTGAAAAAAAATAGCACTACTTTTAGACATGTTAATTTGGTTATTAGATTTGTGCAGGTGCCAGGTACAATTAAAACAAGTAATAATAAGAATATGTTCTTTATTAATATTACCTTTTCTTGGAAGATGAGTACGACCTCGCTAAGCTTCTGCACGTACGGGTCCAATTTGTAAGACTCCCACACAAGAGCCATGCCTTCCGATACTTGGAATAGAACGTCACGACGAAGGCCTGCCACTAGTGGAATAATGGAGGCCTTGTCCCGTATCTGGAAAGTTTTTTCTTGTGAGAAATCTATTTCTTTTGACAATAGATTCCCCAAACATTAAAGTGCGTGTTCACACGTAAAAAGCGGGCACGGCTTGTTTTTTCGGCTTCAGAGTTTGTTTATCCTCGAATAGCTCCGTATTAAAGTTTTGAGGAAAAATGTGTAAGCTGGTTCCATTTGCAAATGTGTGATAGAAAATATTTGAAATAATAGAAACCACACATCCACGTGGTTGTGATGAAATTTGTTTTCAACATAAAGTATGATCAGAATTCAGAAGAGTGGGATATCTATGCGAGCGCCACTGCGACCGCATCCGTTAGTTGATATGAACACGCACTTACATCCAACATTATCAATTCTAGAAGAGTTAAGAAGAGCACTGTGTAAAAAAAAACATCTTGCTGTATTTAGCAAAGAATATGAAAGCAAAAGTTTTATAGATAAAAATATCAGTATGCACAAGTTTGGTTAACTACATTACAGAAGAATTAAATAAAGCTTATCATATAGATTTATGCCTTTAACAGCTCGTAAAACGTACAAAGCACAAAGTATTAGAAGAAAGAAAGTATTTGAATATAGTAAGCATACCAAATAAAAATTCAATTTCTTTAAGAGCTGTTGTTCTTTCAATCCTCAAATAACTCATAACTGAAAAATAAATTTGATATTTTAACAGATTTCCATTATATAAACTGTTCAAACATCAAATGTATTCCTCTTTAAGATTATTTTAGGATTAGAAAATCAGCACTTAGTATTAAATGTTAGCTACGAGATGTATAAAAATAGGCTCAACAATAGAAAAAAGTGCGTAATTCAAGCTCTAAGAGCATTGCGTCAGACATCATGCAGCCTATAAATAAACTACCTTAGTATGATTCCTATTATTTAGCTGCATAAATTAAAACGCACGTGTTAGTGACATTATTGTACAATATTCAATATTATGAAATATAACAGTGTATTTCAATTTCGTCTAAATAATATACGATTTTAGTGCCCATTTTATTATATTCTAAGATAAAATTGGGGTGCATGTAATTGAATCGTAGTTAGGCATCAATCCCACTGCCAGAGGTATACTGTAATCTGTTAGGGTTTGGAACTCAAAACACATCAAAGTAGTTGAATGACTGTATAATTAAATGAGAAACTATTTGACAGTATCAAAATTTGTCAGCCGCAATCACCTTTTATTTGATATTATGGCAAGGTAATAATCAAAACTTCCTTGTTAGAACCCCTGTAAATATTATTCCATATTTTAAGACTTAGTATTTTAGTTTTACTCTAGGTAAAAAAATAGGTTTGCTAGACCACTGGCAGTGGCATCGATAATTTATATTACACGAATGTAATGATTTGCGTGTAAGTACGTACCTTTTCGAGCGTGCGTTCGTAAGTGCGTACGCTTTCGATAAGAGAAATCGCGAACGGATAGAGCTGATTCGCCTGGTGTGCTTTATTGACGATCGCAAGAGGAACTCTAAAATATAAAATTCAATATCCACAATTTAGTAATATCCGCATTTTTAGTTAGTTCGATTCTCGGCTCAGGTAAACTTTTAAAAAAATGTTTGAATGCATTCTTATAAAAATAAAGGCATGCTTCCTTAGAGTGAAATTTCATATCTTCAATAGTTATTAAAGTACTTTTTCTCCGTGGCCCGTTAGTTTTTTTCACCCTGTATAGTACACTTGATTATTTAAATATAAAATATGCACATTGTTTTTAACCTTGTGTAATCTTGTGTTCAACAGATAGATCAATTTCAAAGGAAGACAACGATATAATTAATGTCGGGAAAACAAAGAATTCCAAGAGGGAAACTCGCAGTATATAAGTGGCAAATACATTTGCAGCATCAGAATTTAAGAATTGGTACCTAAAGATCATGGTATTATAATGTCATCAAAACGAAATTCGTATACGAAGTTTCGAAGGAATCACTTCAGTAGAAGTAATTGAAAAATTCGTCGTAAGATTTGAAACGCCTCTGAAGGTAAATAAATCTGTTTAAACAAGTGATACCTGAATCCCAAGTTCTTGAGGTTCCGTACTTCCTTATACAGCGTGATGATTTCTGGCAAGAAGTTGACTTTCAGTTTAAGTACAGTGCCAGTTTTGCTGGAACGAGCGCGTACGGATTCGATCGCGAAAATGCGTCCAGATACACCCAAGTTACGTTGTTGTACCTAAAAATACTCATAAAATGATTTCATCTCCTAAATAAACATATATACATATAATATTTGATCTAATAAAAACCATTACACTTCGTTCAACTTTTAAGGTGTACAACATCATAAATATATGAATTTACCTTACGCGCCCAATCATCAAAAACTTCTTGAGTATTTAGTTTTTGACGGAAGCTATCTCCGTCAGCCTTCAGTTTCTGCCCTTCAATGTGATTTTCCCACCCTTTTCCTATGAGTAAAAACGAACTCATCAACAAACAATAATAATAAACATATACTCCACCAATCTATTATCGTTTTTATGGTAAGAGATCCTACCAACAATAAAATATAACATTTATAATACTGTAGTAAAGTAGTATAGCTGCTTAAATAATCTAAGAATAAGTAAGTAAGTAATTTTATAAGTAACTGGACGCCAATAAAAGTACAGTGTACCTAAATTGAATAAATATACTTTGACTTTTTTTTTTTGGAATTAGCTTTTTGTAGTGTAGATGTCGCATCGGTCAAGTAACTTGAGGAAAATAGTAACTAAAAGTATAAAAATCTTACCAAGTACGTCTTCAACACGCTTCAAGTAGGCAGTAAGTTGGTGGTCAATTTGCTTGGCCCAAATTATAGAACCTGCGACTGGAGGCAGATCGCGTACCAACGACAGACGACTGCACTTCGATTGGGGGTATTGAACCTATATTGAGAAAAAGTACAAGTTAGTATATTGAAGTACTGGTTCTAACATAACATGGGAGTGCATAAAAAATAACTAGTCCGCCATCTTTGTGAGTCTGCCATATTGGATTTAGAATGACGTCACTTAGACCACGCATTGTCACCCAAACTAAACATGTACATATGTACAATTTCAGCTCAATCGGAAACCGAGAAGTGGTTCAAATTTACTATGCCAGATTTGATTATAGACAGACGCCAGGACAGGTAAAAATAAAATAAAAGCTTGTAAAAAATAATACGCGCTTATTTGACAACCTCCTTTATAGAAGTCTGTTGTGTTGTCTGTAAAAACACTTTACCTTGAACTTTTCATGCAGCGCTTCGATGTCGTCCTTCACTCGCTGTATGAGTTGTGTCTGGTACTCGCGAATCGCGCCGCGGATGTGCGGGCGCACGAACAAAGCGTTGAACCGCGAGAAGATGCGGAACATTTCGTTCGCGTTCTTTGCCGTGCCGAGTTGATCGCGGAGATGAGCCGTTATGCGGGTTTCAACGCGATCTGAGGCCATATTATTTGGTATCGATGGTGAATTAGGTTTTGGGTTAGGCTATGGTTTAGGCCTTTAGGGTAAGGATTTGGCTGGTAAAGTAAAGTAAAGCAAAGCAAAAGTAAAATATACTTTATTGTACACCATAAAAAAAATACAAAAAAATAATAATCTAGTGGACATGGCACAGCAGGCGGCCTTATCGCTTAAATAGCGATCTCTTCCAGGCAACCTTAGGGCAAAGGACACATTAAAATAGGATGGGAGGATTGATTGTTTCAGTTTTGTCTTATTTTACAATTATTACAATCCGGGTATCTTTAAATCAAGAGTGAATAGGCATCTTCTAGGCAAGCGCGTCCCATCTAAGGCCGCATCATCACTTCCCATCAGGTGTGATTGTGGTCAAGCGTAAGCCTATCGTACTAATATTATAAATGCGAAAGTGTGTTTGTTTGTTGGTTTGTCCTTCAATCATGCCGCAACGGAGCAACGGATCGACGTGATTTTTGGCATCGTTATAGTTGAGGACCTGGAGAGTGACATAGGCTACTTTTTATCCCGGAAAATTAAGGAGTTTCCGCGGGAATAACAAAAAACTTAAACCACGCGGACGAAGTCGCGGGCAACAACTAGTGAATAATAATAAAAAAATCATAAACTAAGGGATAGTTTCGCGAGGAAACCTGCTTGCCCGAGAGTTATTCATAACATTCTCAAAGGGGTGTAAACTGTATAGTCTGCCAAACCGCACTGATGAGTCTCGTGCTCAGTATTGAGCCGGCAATGGGTTTGAAGTGTGTTGCAGTGTCTAGAATCTAGATAGTAATACCTAAAATTTTATCGACCTGTGTACTTAATATACTGCGAGCTTAGTGAACTAATTCATACCAATTCTATCTTCATAGCGACGCACGGCTGCTTCCCATGCATCGCATCCTTCGCGTGAGATGTCCAAGCAGTCCACTTCTTTAACATTCTCATATGCTAAGTTGACCTAATAACACAATAGTGAAAAAAATTAGTCTGAAGACTAGTCTAGTCTAGTTTTTTTAAGTCTAAAGAAACAAGTTCAAATGTGTTAGACTAAACAAATGAAAAAAATAGAATCTATTTTTTCTTCAATATCACTTCCGCTTAAAGTGTTTACTGACTGTTAGTTTGTGTAGGCCAGTATGCAGGTCCACACTATCTTGTCCTTGAGAACTTGTGGGTGTATGATGTGTGTGTTTGTGGTGTATTGCTGATAAAATTAATTGGCATATATACCTCAGCGATGGCATTGGCATCTGCAGCGTCCATGGTGAGTGAGTGTGGTTGTGCCGGCTCGCCCGCCGCGCCTGTCTCCGTAGCAGCGGCGGCGCGGGGACGCAAAACCTAAGGAGGATATATATATTATACAAAACTTGACTCAGCTTTATAGCCTTAACATAAAATCGCAACGTGTATCGCGTTATCGGTCTAATTGGAGCTCGTTTCATCGCCGCACTAATTCGATTCAATTTCTCGGGGTTTGGTCTCCATCCTGAGCGTCCTTTACGAACGTAAACCGAATCAAAAATACCGTAATTGGAATCTTTGTAAACAAACCATAAATCGTCCTATAAAGGGTTGTCATACTTTTAATAGTGAAAAATCTAAATTTTATCCCCATCTCATAGTTATACGTTACAATTTTACTTGAACACCGTTTCATGGAACTTAACCGCCAAATACGTTATTACGTATTTGGCGGCGATATTATTCTCAATGTACGTTTCACGTCAACACCTGTGCATCTTCAGGAGATGATGACTCGACAGTGCACGATTGTATTAAACTTCTAGTTCTTTCATTATCATAGACTTCCGCAAAGTAACGCCTGCTTCTATCCAATATTTCACATCAAGTTCGGCTATAGTATAGTCATATAAGCTATGCGCGCGTGCAGCCGCTTGTGCGATGGCAGCACGCTCAAAACCATCTTTAGGCGCTTGTCGTGCTTCTTCCTCCTATTTATAGTCAAAATATCTTGAAATCCTATGTACAGTCACAATATCAAGGATTTTGAAATCCTGAAAACTATAAAAGTACGGAAGTTGGAGTACTTTGGCCACATTATGAGGAAAAACAAATACGACCTCCTTCAGCTCATAATTCAGGGGAAATAGCCGGCAAAAGACCACGTAGAAAAACATCTTGGCTTAAGAATCACGCCAATGGTACGGGAAGAGTACCCGATCTCTATTCCGGGTAGCAGCGTCTAAGGTGCAGATAGCCCTAATGGTTGCCATCCTCCGATAGGAGATGGCACTAAAAGAAGAAGAAGAAGAGTCACGATATATGGAACAGATCCCTCTTACTCTCAGCATGACGGTCCTCAGTTGTTCGTGGTGCCTGCGGAAGCGCCGCATGTGTTCCATGCGTGCCTGTAGTCGCTTGTGCGACGGCGACACGCGCCAAACCATCTTCAGATGCTCATCGCGCTTCTTCTTTACTATATCCCTGGTAAACAAAACGACAAGCACATCACATTTTACTTCCCATCCAAGAAGTTGACGCTGTATCTAGCAGCTGTAATGTCAGACCACTGCTTTTCGTCTTTCTTTAGACCCAATGCGCTATTTAGTAATACTTTCATCAAATAAGTATAGTTGCTGCCCTTTTCATAGCCCGCGATTGTGCGAACTCACATGGCGAGCTTGCAAAATCACACTATCTGATTCAACTATTTAACATTACACGGCATTCCCTATTGGAAGATCGCAATCACTACAGATCAGCAACTGCAGTCAACGAGATAGAAGGTCCCAAAAGCCCTAATACACAAGCCTGTATTCCCTCTCCCATGAAGAATGAACTAAACAATAATTTGCAGATATAACTATACTTCATATTATTCATTAAAAGCAACAAACTCTTGTTTAGGCCGAAGTTAATGGGATAGACATATTAGGATAACTTTAATATTGGGTCAAAATTATATGATTCCAATTTTTTTTTACATTTTAAACTGTAAGTACAATGAAGAGTACAGCTTAAAAGTTACAATAATTATAACAAAAAGATGTGCTTTAAAATAATAACAAAATAAATTAAACTCCAAGCATTCCTTTAGTAGAGCTTACCTTAAAAGACCTTGCAGTTTCTCATATTCATCATCCCAACAGGAGAATACTTCAAAACACTGCGTCATGACGCGCTCAAAGTCTTCAAATGGAATGTGCATCAATCGACGAGTTCCCAAAACCTAATAAAGATTGATTTTTGATTTAGTTATTATAAGACAAACCCATACATGAAAAAAAATTTGAGAAGTCTGGATAGTCCCTTACCTTCAATAGCTGTTGGCCCAAATCTCGCGAGATAGCTTCAACAAGTCTCAGACCTCGCTGAATAGGATATTTGGTTGATCGAATTTTGCGGAGATGCGAAAATATTTGTTGAACAGCAAGTCTAGAACAATCAATAGATATATATTGTAATCGAATATACATAGTTTGCAAATAGATTAAGAAATTAATAAAGTATTTTCAGAAAGCTAACACAACCTATAGTCTTTACTCGTACTTCCCATACTAATATTATAAATGCGAAAGTGTCTCGGTCGGCTATGCTTCAGCGGTTCATCTTTTCAACCGATTTTGATGAAATTTGGTATAGGGGTATCTTACATCCCGGGGAAGGAAAGGCTACTTTTTAAGGTTTATACCAGAAAGTTAAGGAGTTCCCCAGGAATCAAAAAACTTAATCCACGCGGACGAAGTCGTGGGCATCATCTAGTAGTGTACAAAGTGAGAAATATTGAGGACAATGGGCATGTAATAATAGGATGCCGAATCATAGATCGGTTAAAGTAGTGATAAAGTTACAACACAAAAAATAAGATTCAAAAGAAATGATGGAAAGAATGGAAAAATTAACATAGTTGAAATGAGAAGTAAAAAATAGCATTTTATTATTTTCTTACCTAATTCTCTCAAGTTCTGTTGCACTAAGCAGGTCATTGATAGGGAAGTCTTTCATCAGGGGATTATAGTCGGAGACTGTGGCAAGGGCTTGTTTGAGTCCTGTGTCAGTATCAAATGATACAATAGGATGGAATCTCTTGCCGTACTTGAGAATATCTAGTGTCAGGGCAACCTAGAACATAATCGAAACATAAAACAGACATAATAACTTCTCCACACAAGGTTGATAAAACAAAAACCCAACTTGGTGTGTCTTTCATGACTCCAGACTTATTTTTGTGTTTGTCGCATTATCAGCGCAGTCTGACGTAATGCTAAGGTAAAGCTACTTTTTTATTTTATTTGGGTTTGTGGCACAATAAAAAGTCATAAAACAAAATAAGAAAAAAAGCTAGTGAGTTTCCCAATTATTATGAGGGACATAATATGATGAACTACCAACACACATACCTCAATACTTTCTCTCTTCTCTTGGATGCGATGAAGTGCCCTTTCCAGGTTGAGCCAAAATGAAATCTCTTGTAAAGCAGTACCATTGGATGGATCTCTGTCCAATTTTGTGACCTAAAAATAACCTTAAGTTGAAGAAATATTTCGTACACAAAAACAATTTAATATGAACTCAATACTAATTAAACTAGTGGTTCGCCCCGCACTGAGACCTCGCGGTATCCATAAGATAGTTTTAACCATCTTAACGTTCATAGACATCAGTATTTAGTACTATCAGTAGACTATTTTTTTATTCCACGTAAGATGGTGCTAACGTCTATTATTTGTAAGCACAAACGAATAAACTTTTACAGAGCGCCATCTATTGACATCATTGTGAAGTTCTGTTAAAAGTATTGAAGCTCATTAAAAATTAAATAATTTCGTTTCCTTATAATATTTATCTAATTTTAGTATTTGTTGTTCAAGTACAGGATATAATTCAAATAATTGATCAAGTTTCAGGCTCAGCCTTTCAGAAAATTGAGAGTTCTGAGGTCAACTTTGGACGTTAGGAAATCTCCACTTTGAAAGCCCCCCATTTCGTCAATTTTAGGGGAAAAATGATATACCGCAACCTACCGACGCTATTAAAAAAATATTTTACTTCGCATTCGCTTCTATGAGAGCCCCCTGAAATAAAGATTTTTATAACTTTTTAAGCCATATTTGGCTGGAGGCCACATAGAGGTTTACATATTAATTTAAATTTAAAGTAATTACGTTCAGTAATTCAGAAGTTAAGGCTCTGACAGACAGACAGACGGACGGACGGACGGACGGACGGACGGACGGACGGACGGACGAACAAGTGCAAATTCACTCAAGTAGACTCAGAGACCTTTGCTTCGCTCGTTCAATTATAGTACCCTGTTACAGTTAGAAAAAAGTAAAAAATCTAAGAAAAGCGCTTTTCTTTCCTGCAGATAATGATAATATGACACAGACTAAAGCACTGCATTAAGACCTATAAAGAAAGAAAGAAATTTATTTGCTGAATATGAGTATGTACAGATGTTTACAATATTATAAGGTAAGTTTAGAGTTTTATACCCAACTGAATTGGTACAATAATTATTTTGTGAAGTGATTTTAATATTATATATATACGCAAACCTTTTGAATTTCCTTAGTCCAGCGGTTGACACCATTTTGCAACTGGTTGAGGAAGGTGGAGTCTTCAACTTTATCACCGAAGTCAGCTACACGAGGCTTGCGACCCTCATCAGCAGCCCTAAAGCAATTCATATGCCTATTTAATCTTGCCCTGAATGAACTTAACTTCTTTAAATGGATGTTAAGAAACATGCATGTCAGAAGGACATTTAAAATCATTGTGGTCCATATAAAAAATGTGCTGTGCTGGCACAAACAAATGCCACACATCAAAGAATGTTTAACAAAATTGTTTTATGCGAGTAGATTGGAGGTCGACTGAACCAGAGGTTGTAAAACAATGCAGTTTCAAGTTTTATGCATATTCTATATTCATATATACCTTTTAATAACAGCAGCAACTAATGGGTGGACTGGAAGTGTTATTTCAGGGATGTCGATATTCTGTTGTAAATGTAGCAAACCCATTTCTAACTCTGCAATCTTCTTTTCCACTGAAGGTGCCATCTTGTCTCCATCCCTGATGATTTTAGAGAGGCCAGTATAAATATTTTTCTTTGAAATCTGAGTTTTTAAGTCATAGAACAAAAGCTGTTCAGTATTCTAAAGAGTAGTGATTCTTATGGGGTTATTTTTGTATTTTGAAATTAATCCTTTATAATTTAGTATCCCAGTAAAGTGGAAACTCTTGTGGCTATGGGCTATGTAGCAAAATATTTATAAAAATTGGCAGTCATAGGGACTGTCGATAGAAGTGAAAACGAATATTAAAAATAATTTAAAAAAATAAAAATTAAGATATAAACCTTAAAACTAAGGCATTAAAGTTTAATTACGAATGTAGTATATATATATTTAAGACCTTTTGTCTTATAATTTAGTATCCCAGTAAAGTGGAAACTATTCTGGCTATGGGCTATGTAGCAAAATATTTATAAAAATTGGCAGTCATAGGGACTATAATTTAGTATCCCAGTAAAGTGGAAACTCTTCTGGCTATGGGCTATGTAGCAAAATATTTATAAAAATTGGCAGTCATAGGGACTGTCGATAGAAGTGAAAACGAATATTAAAAATAATTAAAAAAAATAAAAATTAAGATATAAACCTTAAAACTAAGGCATTAAAGTTTAATTACGAATGTAGTATATTTATATTTAAGACCTTTTGTCTTCGTAACAATGCGAGCATAGGGCAGCGAGGTGTCGGTGACGCGAATCCACAAATTTATCCCCTACCAAAAAGTGCTCAACATGGCTAAAGAAGTTTTCACTTCAACAACCAAAACTCATTTGTTTCATACTGTCGTATACTTTCTCCTTGACTGAGCTAGCATGCAAATATGTTATGCTAACCTGTCTGCTCGACCACTCTCCTTAACATAGCTCTTAAAGAAAGGAGCCATGGTTTTGCTGATGAAGGCATGGAGGGTCTCATAAGGGGAGCCATCTGATAGATTGATGAGACGCATTTGACTGTGGATGGACTTGTCAGCTTCGATGACAGCACCGCGCTTGATGCAGACAAATGCAGCACATTGGGGCGACGTGAAATGTACCTGTTAAAGGAACACAAATATATTGATCTATATTGAAATAAAGACAAATATTTTTAATGGTTCAATTAATTTTTCTTTTAATTTAAAGACCAGTATCATTTGAATAAGTCTTTAGAGTAAAAGTATTAGTATTTTATTGCTGTATTGGATACAATATTCTTGGAAGTTTCAGCATTTACAAATTAAAATATTGCTAACTACTATTTTCTGTAGTTGCAACTGAAAATTTAAAAATGAATGAATGCATTTCTTCCATTTGGTTGAGCAGACGGACCATGAAAATTTAACAGATGGACAGAGAGCATACTATAGTAGCATTTAAAAAATTAGTATCTATAATTCCATATACCTATTACCTAACATGACAACTATTAACTAATTCTACTGTCCTGCAATAGGCCATAGCAACTACTATTGCATTCGAAAAATAGCCAAGTGTCCAATTCAAACTAACATACCTCATTAGTAATTTGGTAGGAGACAGCTTCTTTTTCTTCTTCACCCTCTGTTGGTTGTTCGCTTTCATCTTCTGTACGTCAAAAACATAATATTCATTAAAATAAGTGTACTATTGAATCAACCTCTAGTTTTTCATAGTTTGTATAACGACAAAAAAATGTTAGTTTAATGTTAGTAACTTTTACAAAAGTAATAAACTTTATGATTAAAGATGAGTAATCAGTGAAGGGTAGGATAATACCTCATTTGCATAATACGTCAACGTCGAACACATGCAATCGATTACTTTTACAGCATTCATACCTTTAAGTGAAAATCGCTGCACGTACAAAGACGGCACTTGCGGGTCCGAAATGAATTTCCGAATGCATTCTTGATTCACTTTATCGTCAAGCGCAGCGTTTAATGCCGGCGGAACGATGTCATCCTCGGGCAAAAGTACCGTTGCAGCGCGACGCAAGTAGTTTGCAAAATCTTGGAAATCCACTACAACTACGTTTTGCACCTCTGGGGCGTTTTCACTCCCATCAAGGGAGTCTCCCATGATGTTAAAGGACAATTACAACTTTCTAATATGACTAATTTTATAAATTAAACGGAAACGAAGCCCCAGCAGTTAAAGCACCAATCGATCGATGAAGAATGAATAAAACAGAGTTTTGACAGTGACAACTGTTACTGACCTGACAGTCGACGCTCAGTACTGCCAGGTCCTAATTTCGTTTTGCCCCAGGGCCCAGGGTTGCTTTCAATTATTATCCTAGATTTTATTTTTTATTTCACACACAAGTGTGTAAGTCCCACAAGTCAGTGTAATATTTTTAACTTATGTGTTCTATTGTCTACTTATTGTAACCTTTTCTTTTTTGAGAAAAGAGCAACTGCTGAGTTTCTTTGCCGGCTCTTCGCAGTAGAATCAGCTTTCCGAACCGGTGGTAGTCTTAACGTTTCATAAGTGACACAAGTTTTCCTACGTGAAATACTTAAATAAATCATTTCATTTCAATTCATTTCATTTGCATACAGTGAACGACAATAAACATAGAAAGGACCCTCGATTAAGATCGACCTCCCTGTCCAATCCATCATGATCAATCCATTCGTTCCACTGCTTATTTCAATAACAACGATACAATTTTGAATACATAGTTTTGAATATTGTTTTCTTGAAAAATGACAAACAAATCAGATACTTAGTTACGGCTGTTGGCCCATTATTGAAGTGAAAACTTCTTTAGCCGCGTTGAGCACTTTTTGATACTGACTTTTTGAGCACTGAGCAAAAACGAGAAGTGTCGGTGATGCGTATCTACTAGATTCGCGTCACCGACACCTCGCGTTGTTACGAAGACAAAAGGTCTTAAATATTAAATAATATACTACATTCGTAATTAAACTTTAATGCCTTAGTTTTAAGGTTTATATTTTAATTATTAAACTATTATTTTTTTCAAATTTAATTAATTAATTAATTTAATTTTTTTCAATACTAAAATTTTAAGTTTTAAGTTTTGGCAGTCCCTATGGCTGCCAATTTTTTTTAAATTCATGTAGGTACGTACGTCACGTGCAACCTCTACAGACTTTAATGAAGTTCCTTAGACCTATATAGCTACCTGTTATACTTTGTCTTTTTCCCTTTATCTAGGGTAAAATACCTCAAGGCGGCAACACTGATGTCAACAGCTGTCAGCTGACGGTTTTATGCATAGAAGAAGGAATCTCTAGAATCAGGGTCAGCGTGTAACCGAAAGGGATAGGTAATACTATGAAACACTTCCCAAACGTCATACAAACGTCGGCACAATATATGGTTTGTTCTTATGCAATAGGCACAAAATCCGTGACACGCAGAAAGGGAGAGAAAAACACATATTTTTTTCTCATTCTATCTTGTGTAACATCCCAACACTGCATCTCTTTCATGTGGGAGTGAAAAGGAGATATGGCGGCGTCTATATATCTTACTCAGTCTACGGTTTTATGTCACCCGAAAGCACTGTTGCCAACCTCAGGAAAGCAAAAAGCAGCAAATGGAACTTAAAAAAAAAACAGCAGAAAACAGTAAATTATTAATTTCAAAACATCAAATCTACTGTCCGACTTATCATTCATACACTGATAAAAGAATTTCTTTCAATTTAATAAGATTTCATAATATTTAAGAAATAGATTATTAATAAGTACCTCTAATAGTTACTACCTACTTAGGCTGTGTTCCGTTATAGACTGCGAGCACTGTTCAGTGCTCTTTACTGTGGAGAAATTCGTTCCGTTTTAACTGACAGTAAACTGCTGCAGTATCCTAGGGAAATATATGACGTCATTAACGACGCCATCTTTGTACTGTGAGCACTGCCGTTTTCGAGGTAAGGTGCTCTCAGTGTTTGTCTCAGTGCTGACAGCGTTCCGTTTTAAGCAGTACCCAGTATACCTAACTATAAAGGAACGGCTTCGCAGTGTACTGAAGTGACGTCACACCTTACAGTGCTCGCAGTGTATTTCGGAACACAGCCTTAATCATTTAAGAAAGACTATTTTTTAGAATCAAAAAAAATATTTCTTAGCATTTAATATGATTTATTAATACCTATTTAATAAATGGGTCGACTGTTGCCGCGTCGACCCAATGATAGGTAATTATGTAGGTAATTAATATACGTATGCGTCGTCTATTAGTTTTAGCCCTAGTTTAATTTGATAGCTAGGTTCTTAATCTGAGATTCTTAATAAAGGTAGGAACCTACTTTCTTATGTTCAAGAGTCTGCCCGGTGTAAGATAAGCTTTAGCCTCCCTCCTCAGAGCCTGCAGACGAAAGAACAGCGCGTGTTGCTAGTGATGACTAATGGCTCCGAAACATGGATTGGACAACAATGGATTTAAAGTTGGTACCTAATCAAATCAGAAATGAGGAGATCCGTAGGAGAACCAGAATAACCGACATAGCTTGAACAGTCGCTAACCTGTGGCAAAAGCCTGTTGCATCCAGCATCCCACAAGTCAATGTAACAATGTACAGTCTTGTTACGTATCGTGTGCATTGTATAATATGTATTAATTAGCTACAAAGTGTAAAACATTTTTCTGTTTATGAAAAGAGAAACTGCTGAGTTTCTTGCCGGCTAGCTCTTCTCAGTAGAATTTTCCGAACCGGTGGTAGATTCTTGCGACTTATCATAAACTAGCTGATGCCCGCAACTTCGCCCGCGTGAAATAAGCTTTTTTTAAATTCCCTCGGGAACTCCTCAATTTTCCGGGATAAAAAGTAGCCTATGTCACTCTCCAGGTCTTCAACTATAGTTACCCATGCAAAAATTCACGTCGATCGATGTCGAGGAAAGGATATCACGGCTTATTCTGACAGCCTACTAATTTTAAGATTTTTACACTAAGTACTTCTTAACAATTTTAGTGAACGGATCGTCTCCAGACTCAAAAGTCACGTCACGTCCGCGTATCTACTGCTCGCCACTTTCGCAGTTCAAGCACAATCAGCGCAACAAGAGATGTATCGCATTGAGCGTGCTCCAGTTGCTGTAAAAATCAAAGAAAAATCGCTGGAAAAGACAGTATTGCTATCTGTCAAAATACTATCTCGAACTCACAACCTACTGACAGAAGCATGCTTCTATTTCTGGTGGAATAAATTTATTTTGGCGCTATTTATGTTGCTCACGCACCACTCAAGTTTCGGGTCACGTCAGTTAAAGGGTTGAAGCTGTAAATTCGTAAAATTTTTGTAACAGCCGTCATCACATACCCAGTTAAAAAGTGTGCGTTTCCACCAGAGATGTGCACGGAACTTAAGCAGTGTGCTAGAGAACCAACCAATAGGATTTTTTCATTTTCCTAGATTAGCGCAGCTCTAGTGAAAAAGAGCGTAGAGCTAGGTCTTTGTACCTGTACTATGTACAAACGAGAGATGTCATGTACCTACCTACAAAGGATGCGGGCGATGCTGTGGATTTATACCTCTATGCTGTAGATATATTGGAGTCTAGAAGAATTCCCAAAATCTGGATACGATCATCGCTTACATGGACAGTAGGTATTATCCATTTTTCAAGACGACGATCAAACACTCGCACAGCTTACTGAAACGAGTCTGCTCCACATCCGCGCATCGCTCAGCGTCCTCGCATAATCTTCGTGGAAGGAGTCACTCCAGCCCCCCTAGCATGGGCCGAGACAATTTTCTCCCCGAGGAAAGGATAAAAATTTTATTCCTAAAAAAATAAATAAAAACGCTAAATAACGGTGGATAAATAGTCCCCCGAGTCCCCGTGAAATGTCAAACGGGGATAAACTTCTCCTCTCCCCTGTTGCCGTGCTCTGAGAAGTGGATAAGTTAATTTCATCTCTTTTCAGTGGATAAAATCGGGGGATAAAACTTTTATCTCCGGCCCATGCTAGCCCTGCAGGGGGTCTACTCTCTTTCTCTAAAACGAAACTTCGCAAATAAACGAACGAAATTTCGTTAACTCCTCTCCTACATAATATTATCTCTGTGCTCCTCTCTATTTCGTTTTAGTACACGCAGACGAAGTACGGATCCATAGAAAATTTTCGTGACCGATTGGATTGAACAATTTTGTGTGTCTAATAACCGACTAATTACGTTTGTTTGCGAAGTTTCGTTTGAGAGAAAGAGAGTAGACCCCCAGTTTTGAATGTTTTCTACGCCTCTTCGTAGTACCTACTAAGGTACCTACTAGTTCGTGGTTACTTTCAGTAGGTATAATTATAATAATTATTTTTCGCATGATTTAAATCTTGTAAACAATAATGAATAAATATTTTTGTTGAAAATAATTATTGTTAATTAAAAGAAAATATTCCCCAACCCGGAAAAATCAACGACCTCAATTTACATAGACGGGCCCTGTCAAACAAAGAATGTGGACTTATTTACTTACGCCATCTAGTCTGAAAAGCGGGACAGCGCTATGGCGAGGACAAAGACATGCTTATATAAGGCGTAGTCATAATTTCTAATTCCATGTTATAAGGTGTGGAGCGCGATCTATAGGTCGGACGCCCAATTTTCTTCTATGAAAGTGCCCATCTAGTACCTACATATATAGGGAAAGGATGCAAATTTGGAATACCACTTTTGAAAAAAATCGTATTAATCATGGGTTAAGAGATAAAAAGAGTAACACTGCATTTAATGACAGAGGAACTTATCTTTTATTCAAATAAAAATAACTAACAACTTTGGCTTATGATAAGTAGGATAATTTTTGGTTTAATCATGAACTCACAGATTGGCTTAGTTTAACCAAAGTGAATCTAATTTGGAATAGGGTATTCCAAATTACAATCACCTTAATAATTAACTTAAATTAACTTAAATTAACTTTTTATTTAGCTTTAAACTTAAATATCTCACTTATAAAATTTAAAAATCTAGTTTTAGCTTATATCTACAGCTAATACCGCAGCATCCATATCATCTTGATTCCACTTCTTACGCTTTTTATATTTACGGGCAGAGTTGGCAGCAGTTGTAGACATTTCTAAAACATTAACAATTACAATTAAAATATATTGATTAAAAAGACTACCAAAAGAAATTACGGTTCAGAATCCTTTCAATTAGAAAAAGAAACAGGAGGGCATACTTATGTGCACACAATTTGTTATATTCCAAATTAACTTCACTTATCGTATTCCAAATTAGAAACATAACCATTTCTAGCCTAAAATATTTTTATGAATTTGTGTTTAGAATAATTTCTAAAATAAGCGCTGATTTCTACAGCTGATACACTAAACTGTAGATTTGTACAAATAAAACATTTAAATATAAGTTACACTCAAGATGCAAGCCGATTTATTACTTACTTGAAAACTTTTCTCGATAGCACTTTCACTCCGATGCAGTTTGTCACGGAACTGTCAATATGGCTGCTTCTAAGCCACCTCCAATTTGTTTCCTAATACACAGACTACGTAATACTGATATTCGTTAATAGATGGCGCTTTTCTATATTTTTATAATGCAGTATTCCAAATTACCAGCAGTATTCCAAATTAGCATCCTTTCCTCTATATTATAGATGTGAAAAAGTAATTCCTTTTTAGCGTGTAATAATTATTTTTTTTTTTCTAGTAGTAGTTTTTTATTTTTAATAATAATAAACAAGATACATTAATTAATTAAAATATTGTTGTTCGTTAGTGAGTCCATTCATATAGACCGGCTCATGACCAGGGGTTCTACTCTCTTTCTCTAAAACGAAACTTCGCAAACAAACGAACGAAATTTCGTTAACTCCTCTCCTACATAGTATTATCTCTATGCTCCTCTCTATTTCGTTTTCGTACACGCAGACGAAGTACGGATCCATAGAAAATTTTCGTGACCGATTGGATTGAACGATTTTGAGTGGGTCTAATAACAGACTAATTACGTTCGTTTGCGAAGTTTCGTTTGAGAGAAAGAGAGTAGACCCCCAGAGGCGTTCCCGAAAAATCATTTGCATTTAATTAGCAAAATAATAGCATCGATAGAGCGAAAACTCACCACGGTCCGGTCAAAATAAAACGTCCGTGTTAGAGGGGAACGACTTATTGTCCCGTCCCGAAGATTTTCCTCGTGAACCAGACGTAAAACAAACTTAATAAAGAAATAGACATAAGTATACAAATCTATTAGAAAACATCCCCTCTTTCTTCGGATATGTTGGCACCCAGTGATCTATGAAGTGGAAAGTGATGCGCCAACAACACAATCACGTATCCATATTTTAGAAGCTTAACAAATAGACTGCCGTCTTGCTTCCAATATTATGTACGATATTAAGAAAGAGAGATTTTCAATAAAAGCCATTGAACTTATTCATTTTTAACGTTTTCCATTTTTGATAACTTTTAAATGTCTTTTAAAATTTAAATACAGATAAGTACCTACGTTTCGAATGTAGGTACTACTTATTTTCATATTTTATTGGTAAGTTCGTACTCATCTTCTAAATATATGAACGGGAAACGGTGACTGACTGACTGACTGACTGATCTTTCAACGCACAGCTTACGCTTTAGCCACTGGACGGAGCGTGCTTAAATTTGGCATAGCTATTATGACACGTCACGTAGACATCCAAGAAAGGATTTATGAAAATTCAACCCCTAAGGGGGTAAAATTGGGCTTTGAAATTTGAATGAAAATCGAAACTAGCTATATTAACGAGTACATATTATGAGTATATGAGTGTATTATCTAGGTATATTGTGAGTTGGTGAATTTGCACAGCTCGTTATCTGTTACGATAGAAAAATAGGTAAAACTACAGACACCTAACCAACACTCAAAATGTAATCGTATTGTGTTAACGATTTTATACATTCCAATTATTGGCAGTCGTAATAGTGAGAAATACAAAACTTTCTTTACTTTCGTATAACTAAAAGTAATTTAACTAGATAAAAGTACTATTTGCTAAATTAGTGTGTTTTACCGTGCCGTGTTCCGCTAATAAAACATTTAGTTATTCGCGCTGAACTTTTTGGTCTAAGATCCAATATAAGAAATTTATACCCTCATCTGTTATTTAATTGTGATAAGAAATAAATGATAGATAACATACTCATGACATATTATATCGCGAATAGGTTGCCTAGTTAAATTGCGTGCGGATAATATTAAATAATAAAATTTTTAATTCAATTTATTAAATCTACTTCCCTCATTATTTATTTAAAAAATCATACACTAGATAAGAGAATATACCCAACAGAATTGAAAAAGTAAAGGTTGTCTTCTTCCCCCTCTGCGCAACTATGGAGTTGCCAGGTATAAGCAGGTGAGTAATAGTAGATTGTTCATCAAGGGACTAAAATGAGCCAGAGCCTCGCTGCGCTCGATAAGCTAAACATCTCATATGATCTTTATGATTCTTTATCATTCATTAAATCTTCTTTATAAAATGATCTTTATCATTGTATGTTAATTGCATTTCTTTATCATTGTATATATAACATTAACAATAAATAACAGATGAGGGTATAAATTTCTTATACCGGATCTCCCACTATTTACAGTTCTGATACCATTTAGAACTTTTTACAAATTAGAAAAGTTTTAAACGATACGAAGGATAGGTGATATTACCGTTTAGGAATGGGAAAAGAAATAAAAGAGCCCTCGGTTATTTAAATAGAAACAAAGTATCTGGATTTCATTATCCATATGAGACGGGTAAATTCAGATCTAACTTATGAAGCTTTATGTTTTTAACCTAAAGCAACCTTTTCATGACAACTTTTTTTTAAAACCATGTTTTCTGATACGGAACACAGGTCATGACATAATAACAAAAATTGGCATGACACAGTCGACACCACCGTACAGTTAAATAGAAAACTTTAGATATTACGTGATTATGAACTACAATGTCTTTAGATAAAGAGTAGTAGTTTCAAGAATTACTCATATCTGAATTCTTTGAAATAAAAGAAACAAAAATGAAGAATTATTTGATACTGAAAACATTCTGTAAAAACATTTATCTGGTTGGTTCAGGCAATTTTTGGTACGAAGAGGAAGTAGTAGGAGATGATGATAATGTTTTTTATGAGCTATTTAATCACACTCTATTTCTGACTTACGGATTTATGACTCTACTAGAAATATTAGCTGCTCTAATTGGCGACTTTCCAGAGGATGAAAAGAGAGATTCGATAACCTTCGCAGTGAGCCATACAATTGTAATGATAAAAATGTTCTCAGTAATATCGAACAAGAAGTTGGTGAAAAAGTTGATTCGAGATCTCATAAAAGTTTGTGAGTTATACGAGGAGGACTCTTTGATGGTGGAAAAATATAGGATAATGAAGATAAATATTATTGCTTATATTGCATTTGTTTTCGGTTGTACTGCGTGTTTTGTATATGAAGGCATACGAAAGATGTACGATGGTAAGTAACTTCTACATTTTATTATGGATTTATTCGCCTATTTGACTATGTTTGATATGAGACCTTATTTTTGAGTTACCTATTTAATGTTTCGCAGGGTCACATTTTGTTACTGTTGTAACATATTATCCGTCATTTGGGGACGATTCGCTCCTGGCTGGAATAACCCGAATAACTACAACTTTCATTCTCCTAATTATGCTATTAACGATGATCATATCTGTGGACGGTTTTGTATTAGCCAATTTGATAATATATAAATACAAATTTATTACACTGAAAGTTTATTTTGAAAGATTGAGAGAAGACTTCGATAAGCTCCTTGAGACGGGTAATCCGGCGATAGCAGCGGAGCGGTTGACGCGGGGACTTATTAAAGGCATCGTTATGCACAAAGAACTTATAAGGTAAATAATATTTAGAAACTGATTTGCTTTGATTTATCTTTAAAGCAGCTGATCCACCTTGGCCTACGATTTGCTTAGGAGAACTTTCTTGTCTATGCTTTTTAATTGCCCTCAGTTGTTGCAATAATATTGAAGTAAGGTGTTGTTAGTAGGTCATAGTATTACTCGATATGAAAATTTTCACAGAATCTTTAAGGAAATTGACAAAGCGTTTGGAACAATCTTGACTTTACAGTTGTGTCAAAGTTCAGGGTCTGCGGTATCACTTCTGCTGCAAATAGCTACAGTAAAGTACACTTTTTTACTATACTAATTTCTTTGTTTAAACGCAGTGTTGAAACAAAAAGCGCGGCAATGCAGCTTTTCTAAAATGTTTCTTTCAAAGAGAGCAACACCTCTACTCGAGGAGCCGCAAATTAGTTGCTAACGAAATTAAAATTTTTCGTTGTAACTTTTTCGAAAGGACGCGTCGCTGCACTTTTACGCTATACCTAGAGAAAGTCTAATCTAAGAGTGTACGTGTGATTAGACGACCGTTTCCATGAACCTAATGGTATCTTTTTATTTATTTTTTAATTTCTCGTATTATATTGTGCTTTTACAGCTTTCAGATCAGTTAAATTTTGTCGCTAAAATGAAGATACTCATTTTTATTATCAGTTTGTTCTTCTTATTGGGACTTTTTTTGTGCAACGCTGGCGACATTACCTATCAGGTAACAACCTTTAAATAGCTATCTTTGACATACCCTTTTGCGTTTCAATTAAGAGGACTCCGAAACTCTTACCTAAAAAAACTGCGACTTAAATTCAATCCTATTCTACTAATATCCATAATATACTATACTATACTATAGGTATACCTACTATAATATAATATTATAGTATACATACAATTTTTGCATTTATAAAATTACTAGCTGATGCCCGCGACTTCGTCCGCGTGGTTTAAGTTTTTTTGATTCCCGCGGAACTCCTTAATTTTCCGGGTAAAAAGTACACTATGTCACTCCTGGTCCTCAACTATACCCATACCAAAAATCACATCGATCCGTTGTTCCGTTGCGGCGTGATTGAAGGACAAACCAACAAACCAATAAACCAACAAACAAACACACTTTCGCATTTATAATATTAGTATGATATGATTAATATTATAATTGGGAAAGTTTGGATGGATGGATGGATGGATGGATGTTTGTTACTCAATCACGCCAGAACAGCTGAACGGATCTGGATGAAATTTGGCAAAGAGATAGATTATAGTTTGGAATAACACATAGGCTACTTTTTATCCCGGTAAATTAAAGAGTTCCCGCGGACCCAAAAACCTCAATCCACACGGACGAAGTCGCGGTCATCATCTAGTTTTTAATAAAACTTGCTGATACTTAAATGTTTTCTTGTCAGGCGTCTCTACTATCAGATTCAATTTTCTACTGTGGCTGGCATGCGTGTCCTTCTCAGTATCCAAGCAAGGCGCGACGAAACTTGGGAATGCTGGTATTGCAAGCATGTGCACAATCGCAGCGTCCTATTGTGATGAAGGCTTTTAAAATGTTTGATCTTACCTATGAAACCTTCCTCTCGGTGAGAAACTCTTTTATTTAATACTTCTCTATAATCGGGTACACACTCCGCATCTATTTGAGCAACATCGGGTCAAGCATCTTCGGAATCTGCAGGTAAACTAAGTTTGAACTCGAAAAAATACCAAATAAATATTATAAAATGTTGTGTGACGATTTACCGCATGGTAAAGCATGTTTAGTATGAGTGTCGTATGAGGTAGCGGCTCTATTGAGCTACCGAGACGGCCTGCGTCTTCCTCTCTAGGAGCTTATCGAAGGCTAATAAATTTCTAGTTCTTGTTATGGTATTCCTATTTGTGAGTAAAATAGTGTATTTTATACATGTTATAATATAAAAAAATATTAAAATAAACAATATTTCATTATAAATCCACGAGCAAAATCCATTGATTTTGCTCGTGGATTTATAATACCTACATATTATTATTATTCTTTATTATTTCTTTAACCGCCTCTTCATTAAATTACGTTTTTAAAAACCGTGTTTCCTTTGTTTTCAGGTTGTTCGGGGAACATACTCAGTTTTTGCGTTAATTTATGCTCAAAGTCAATAAGTTACATAATGTTTACGCACATGTCATGTAGACATCACACAATAGTTTAGCAAGTTAACCCCTGTAGCCCTACTGGGATAAACTTATTCTGAGCACATTGTAGCAGAAAAGCAGGTCACGCAGGTGATATTAAAATCTATGTTGCTGTTATAAAATATCGACTAAATTCCTTTATCAGAATGGATGGATGCACAGTATTAGTTTTTACTTAGATAACCATACTTAATAGCGTTGAGATAATCGAACTTATTAGTGGAAGTAAAGTCAGATTGATCTACTTTTAGGAGTTTTTCCTTTTTTGTTTCCCATAAATTATTCTTTTGCTGTATAGCCGGATCAATACGTAAACGTAGAATAAGATTTATTTTATGCATCGAATGTCTCCGTATAGTATTGTATTCTGAAGCGTTGATTGTGCATACAGTTTGGTACAGATTACAAATCTTCTTTGGGGTAATAAAAACTTTCTGCCGTAAAAGTATATGAGTTCGTCCCAATAGTACGTCTATGACTTCCAATCTCTTTGTAGCGTGTCCCGAAAGCCGACCCAAACCCCGGAATTACTTTTTCTCCCTCACTCAGTAAATTGAATTTAAATGAGATACAAACACTTCTAACAAGGTTGGGCTACAGTTTCTCCGAGTTATCAGATTAATTAAGTTTATCAATATACCTACTTCTGTATCAATCGACCAGAAATTTGACGTGGATTGTTTCTCAATATCCCGGGTAAGTATTGTATTTAAAATGCAAGATTTTTTTCGTTGCGCATCTTAATCTACAATGCATAATGAAATTCATTTAATAAACTAAAATTATAAACGCACGAGGGTTCTACTTTAAGGGCTACGCGTATGATATAGTATTAAATTATAATATTATTGGCTATTTTCTGTATTTAGTCATTGTAAATGTTTTGTACTCATAATTATTTTTTATTTGATAACTAGCTAATGCCTGCGACTTCGTCCGCGTGGATTGAGGATTTGCGGGAACTCTTTAATTTTCCGGGATAAATAGTGAAGTAATGTGGGTTTTTTGGTTCGTATTAAATGACGGAGACTGTTGGTGAAGACGTCTTTATTCTGTGCAGTCTTAATATCTACTCTTTACATACTAAATTAACAACGAAACCTAACTTGCTATTGTTATAATAATATTTCTTAGTTACTACCTACATTTTCAATGCACCTTTCTTCCAAATCGATGAGTATACAACCTATACATCGATTTATTGAGGAGTTGCATCTTTATGTTCAACTGAGTACATATTACAATAGTATTCTATGTATTATTCAAGACTATAATCTATCTCTGTGCCAAATTTTATCCAGATCCGTTCAGCCGTTCTTGAGTAACAAATATTCATCCATCCAAACTTTAGCATTTAGAATTAGTATAGACTATAGACCAGACCCTTTAACAAAGTGATAATACTGAGATTAATTCTTAAATCACGGGCAACACCACCACGTCAGCACGTTTTCCTCCCCTATACCCGCGACTACGCGATACAACAGGAAGAATCGACAACGTCAAGTGGCCGGAACGATTTTTTTCCTTTTTTTTTATACCTATGTCATCGACACAACATCTATTATCCTCATTAACTTTTTAATGTGTATATTTTGGTGTTCAATTGTCCCTCGTAATATTATATTTACATTCCGAAAAACAACACTGCGAGTGTGTCTAATGATAAAAACTATTCTAATTGTCGACCCAGCCGGTATGATCCGATATGAGCCGGCAGATCGGTATGGTCTTTACGTTACAGTTACATAATATTATTTAAAAAAAAAAACAGAATTTGACTGATAAAAATATTAGACGACGAATTATATTATTATCTTCATCCTCTACTAACTTTGTTAAAGATGGTCGTTAATCCAAATTTGGTTGCTATGTATGTATAGGAATTTACTCAAAAATATTGTCTCACTAATACAATTATATTAGTAGAGGCAGCATGGAAAGAGCTGTGCAAATATTTGCCTGAATAACGATGCTACCCGTCAGTGGAAAGGCTATCTATATTACGGACTTAGTAGGTAAGTATTATGATCTGTATTGATTTTATACAGCCTCGTGTACTTTAAGGAGGTACTTAAAATAGAGTGGAATTTATAATAATAATAGCTTATTGCATTAATATTATGCCGAGAAGATTTTATATTACGCTTCATTTTATTATTACGATCTTAGAAACGAGTTTTCTTACGGCAATTTGCATATGATATTCATTCGAATGACAATGTAAAATTACAAGCTGATACTCGCGACTTCGTCCGCGTGAATTTAGGGAAGTTCTTTCAAAATCCCGTAAAAAGAAAGCTCTGTCACTCTTCAAGTTTCTAACTATATTAATCAAATCAATCAATCAAATCAAATAAATATTATAAATGCGAAAGTTTGGGTGGATGTATGGATGTATGGATGGATGTTTGTTACTCAATCACGCCCCAACGGCTGAACGGATCTGGATGAAATTTGGCACAGAGATAGATTATAGTCTGGAATAACACATAGGCTACTTTTTATCCCGGAAAATTAAGGAGTTCCCGCGGGAAACGAAAAACCTCGATCCACGCGGACGAAGTCGCGGGCATCAGCTAGAGAATAGAGAATAGAAAATTAAAGAGTTCCCGCGGGATTTTTTAGAGACCTTAATTAACGGACGCAATGTCCGCTCTGTCCGCGCGCTTCAGACGATTCGCGCTTCTTTTCTTTTCGTCCTATTATTAGTCTTATAAATTAATGCAATGATGAAAGAAAAATAAGAAAGGCAACAAGCATCACAAAATGAAGAATCTAGATGAACTCTGCTCTAGATCTGATTTTTGGACACAAAATAAGTACGTTGGTAAGTAGGTTTTTCTACAGTCAAAGTTGGAATAAATGGATGTGCAGGATAGTATCAAAAGCTCTGATCGTAAGGTTAAACCGCGATAACGCCCGCCAGCTCTTTTGTACGTAGTTTCTTGGAGCAAAATTTAGAAGGAGTAGAGTCCCCTAGAGTCGTATTCACGAATTACATCGGGCATTACTTCGCGTGCGATGCGGACTTTTCTTATCAGCCTCGGATTTTAATATACCTAAGTACCTATGTGATAGTTTATTTCGTTTCTTTTAGTTTTTCGAAATATGTCTTAATGAATCTACGTAGTATATACGAGACCCTAAGTCCTAATATTATTTCTAGATCTATGCTATTTAAAAAATACCTCATTATTATTATTATTATTATTTATCACATATTATTACAGTATTCTTTATTGCATTCATTATTCACCGATCCGACCGATTGTAATTTTATAACAAATGCTAGCAAAATAGCTTAGCTTTACGTTAAGCTTAGAATTTCAACCTATGACTTGTTATACTTTACTTAAATCCAAGCAAGTCATTATACAGTAGAGTGAACTGTGTATTTAAAATAGATTATGCAAAGTAACAAGGAGTGACTCGGCGACGTAATGGTGTAATACGCCCGTAGCAACGTAGCAGGTGCTACGTAATGAGACTTATTTCAAACTTTTCTTAAACTGCGACTAACAACCGCCTGTATGCATGTTAACAACACTTTATATTTGTAACTAAATCGGTGTTATTTTAAGTGTACGGGCACGAATTCAGCGGTATCGGGGAGACGGCGGTAGCGGGGCGATGCAATTAGCCGGAGAGCTGGCGACGAATTTCGGGAAGAATTTTGAAGAGGTCTAGTAATACTTTAAAACCGACAAAAACGTCTGGGTTTTTTTTTTCGAATTCTATGAGTACTAAATTTAAAGATAAAAAAATCAAGTTGCCAAAAAAATGTTTTTTGCAAATGTTATATTTTATAGCGCAGTAGCGAAATAACCACAAACGCTTTACCAGACTGGCAGGACTGGATTCGCCAATTGACGAAATTATAATTTTTCACAATTTCAGCTTCCCAAAAGGACCTTCCCGAAATTCGTCGCCAGCTTTCGGACCACATCGCCCTGCTGTCGCCATCGCTCAGCCGTCGCTAGTTTCGTGTCTGACGCCTAAGTCTTTCAAACGAATTAAGGTTAATGTACAAGAGTATCTATGAGTAATTTTTGCACACATCCTCACATCGCTCAGCATCGACCATACAACTAATAGACTCCTCATATAGGGCGAACACTTTGAGACAACACATCAGACTTAATAGGTCTTATATAACAGGAAAAAACAACACTCTCCCAAGCCGACTGGTCATCGTGGGGGAAAACGACCAAGACCCTCTAAAAATGGGTAAAACGAAGAAACAAACTATTACTACAAAGATAAATGTAAAAACTGCAGATATCCACATAGCCACTCTAAATACAAGATCATTGAGAACTGATGAAAAACTAATAGAATTAGAAGAAGCTCTTGACAACATAAAATGGGACATCCTCGGTCTGAGTGAAGTCAGAAGACTCGGAGAAGGTATAACAGATTATGGGAAGTATATTTTGCACTACAAAGGTGAAACTCCAGGGCTTTATGGGGTAGGATTTGTTGTTAAAAAGAAATATGCTAAAAACATAGTACAAATAAAAGGAGTTTCCGAAAGGATAACAATTCTTGAAATAAAACTACCGATGAATATAAGGAAAGACGAAATGTGGTCCATCATACAAGCTTATTCACCAACTGAGTCGGGAAAAAAGGAAGATATTGTAAAAATAGAAAAATTTTATAAAGACCTACAAACTACTATTGATAGTAGCTCTTCTAAAAACATAATAGTTATGGGCGACTTTAATGGACAAATTGGAAAATATCAGACAGGGGAAGATTTCACAATAGGAAAGTACGGACAAGGCATTAGAAGTAAAAACGGATCAAGATTAGTAAACTTCGCATTAGAAAACAAACTGAGTATCTTAAATAGTTTTTATAAAAAGAAAGAGACAAAGAAATGGACATGGACATCTCCAAATGGTCTATATAAAAACGAAATTGATTTCATAATGTCAAATAATAGAAAGATCTTTAAAGATGTCGCAACTATAAATAATTTCAATTTCAATACAGATCATAAAATGGTTCGCGCCACATTGACAATGCAGTCTAGAAGTCGTAAATTTCCAAATAAGTATACACCCGTGGCATATTCCGGTAACAACGATCTGCTGCTCAATAACATCGATAAGGCTTTAAAGAACAATGAAAAAGTAAATATTTCGACCCAAGAAAAATATGACAATTTACTGAGTATATTGGAAACCGAGACAAAAAGAACAAATACGGCCACCAAGAAATCTACTTCTAAAGAACTTAAAGAACTACTAGAAAACAGGAGACAGCTGTTACAAGAAGAGAAAAATAGAGAGATTCGTAAAAGAATTTCTGAGTTAAGTAAAAAGATAAACGAACAAATAAGGAAAGACAGGAAAAGAAGAAGAACAAACACTTTAAGAACATATATAGAAAAAACAGGAGGCGTAAGAAAAGCATTCAAGGAACTAGACAAGAAAAAGGAATGGATGCCGAATGCTAAGCATAAAGACGGAAAATATTCTAGTAATAGATCTGACATTATCAAAATCGCCACAGACTACTATAGAAACTTGTACCGGTGTCAAAACAATACCTCAGTAACACCACACTTTAACATATCAAGAGAAGATTCCGAATTCATACCACCAATACTAATAGAAGAAACAATTAGAGCCATTAAAACCCAAAAATTAGATAAAACCCCTGGATTAGACAATATAACTAATGAATTTCTGAAAGCTACAGCTCCAGTAATTGCTGGGAAACTCACAGATTTATTTAACGACATTATTGACACAGAAACAATACCCAAAGATTGGACTAAATCGATAATTATATTATTGCACAAAAAGGGAGATAAAGGAGATATCGCAAATTATAGGCCGATTAGTTTAATGTCTAACATCTACAAAGTCTTTTCTAAAATATTGTTATCGAGAATTGCCACTATACTGGACGAAAATCAACCTAAAGAACAAGCTGGTTTCCGCAGTAACTTCTCAACCATAGACCACATCCACGTACTAAGACAAGTTCTTCAAAAATACAGCGAATATAATAAAGTATACTACTTGGGATTTGTGGATTTCAACAAGGCATTCGACTCCTTGGAACACACTTATATATGGACAGCTTTAGAATCTCAGGGAGTTCAAACAAAGTACATAAGGATACTGAAAAACATCTACGCAAATAGCACGGCACAAGTAAGGCTGGAATCTATCGGCGAAGAGTTTTCAATTGAAAGAGGAGTTCGTCAGGGCGACCCCATCTCACCTAAATTATTCTCTGCGGTGTTAGAGATGATTTTTAGGAAACTGGAATGGTCAAACTGTGGACTTAATATAAATGGAGAGGACTTAAATCATCTACGCTTCGCAGATGATCTAATTTTATTTTCAGAAAGCTCAACGACTTTACAAAAAATGATGCAACAACTCTCTGATGAAAGTGCAAAAGTAGGTCTCTCAATGAACACAACAAAAACTAAGGTTATGAGCAACACCACAGAGAAGTTCACAATTAATATAAATACGGAAGAAATTGAAAACGTCAAGGAATACATTTATTTAGGTCAGTTAATATCAATAGAGAACACAATGCAGAGAGAGGTAGATCGAAGAGTTGCTAATACTTGGAAAAGATTTTGGTCACTCAGTGAAATCATGAAGAATAAAGATATGCCTATGACAGAGAAAAGAAAAATATTTAACACATGTATTCTTCCATGCTTAACATACGGGTGCCAAACATGGGCTCTAACAGAAGAACAACATAAGAAAATAGAAGTGTGTCAAAACGGAATGGAGAGAAGTGTAGTTGGAGTCAGGTTAAGAGACAAAGTAAGATTAGCTGATATTAAACAAAAAACAAAATTTAAGAATGTGAGTAAAACTTATAGAAGATTAAAATGGAGGTGGACGGGACATATGTTAAGAGAGAAAAAAGAAAAATGGACCCGAGCTGTCACAGAATGGTATCCCAGAGGCAGCACCAGAAGCAGGGGCAGGCAGGTCAAGAGATGGGAAGATGAAATTGCAAAAATAGCCGGACAATGTTGGACCCGAGTCGCAAAGAATAGAACAGAGTGGAAAGTTTTAGAGGAGGCCTTTGTCGAAAGACAAGCTGTTGTAGACCAACCGTATGCCGATCTGGAAATTATATAAAACTAACTAGATAATTAGAATTAGGAATCTACATTGTAATAAGTTGAATTTTGTAAAACAGCAATAAAGGCTTATTTTATTTTATTTTATTTATATAACTCCACGCCCTTGTAACAAAACCTACCGAGTTATTTAAATATTAATTAGAGTATATCGATAATTAATTATCGATAAATAATTATTAGGAGTTAGGACCCCATCCCATTTGATTTATGATTTTTTTTACTTTGAGTAGACCAATCAGCGTTCAGTACCCCGCGCCCGCTTACTTGAGTCATTTGACTGAATTGTTTGCATTACGAAAGCATAGTAATTAGGCGTCTATTGGTTGTGTGGTCGATGTCGCTCAGCATCCTCGCATATCCTTGGTGGAAGGAGTCTCAAGTTTCACCATCACGCTGTTTCAAAGCTCCGCTACGCCTCTTCGTAGTACTTAGTACTATTACCTATTCTGTGGTAGTAGCACAGAATAGGTAATAGTAGTAAGTAGTAGGCTACTATTTCGTGGTTACTGTATTATTGTAATTTTACTGTTCGCATGATTTAAGCCTTGTAAACACTGATGAATTAATTTTTTTGTTGAAAATAATTATTGTTGTAAAAGAAAATATTCCCCAACTTGGACATACCAATTCCTTATAATTCCAATAAGCGTGAAAGAATTAATTAAATTATTGTGGTTCGTTAGTGAGTCCATTTTTAATAAATACGAACTGATGCTCGCGACTTCGTCCGCGTGGATTTTAGGTTATTTCGAGTCCCGTGGAAACTGGTTTTTTCCCAGGATAAAATATGTACCTATATCTACATAAAAAACTGAACAAATGACCGTCAATCTGTCAATATATATGAAGATCTCTCTACTGTCTTATGTCTCATTTACTTTTGTATATGGAGATTTTAACCCATTTTTTTTTACTTTTCCGTACAAATTTTTCAAACATTTTCTTTCATACAAACCTTATCCTGACAATTATAAACCCAATAAAAAAAGAATTAGCCAAATAGGTGCCGCCGTTCTGAAGTGATGCGCTTACATACATTCAGCGATTGATTTTTATTAATATAGAAGACTAGCAGATGCCCGCGACTTCGTCCGCGTGAAATAAGTTTTTAAAATTCCCACAGGAACTCCCTAATTTTTCGGGTTAATATATTATATAGCCTATGATACTCACAAATAATGTCGCTGGTACCTACTATAATTGGTACCAGAATTTTCAAAATCGGTTCAGTAGATCCAGAGATTACCCTCTACAACCTCACAAACTTTACCTCTTTATAATATTAGTATAGATTAACTTGATGTATAATTTTTGTACCTATTTAGAAGCTTAACAAATAGACTGGCGTCTTGCTTCCAGTATGATGTGGCGGATAAGAAAGCGAGATATTCAATAAAAGCCAATTAAACTTATTAATTTAAAACGGTTTCCATTTTTTATAACTTAAATGATTTTTCAGCCTTTTATTTTGTGCTAAAGTATTTGTGCGAAATTTATACGGATACGTTTCGAATGTACCACCTATTTTCATTTATTAGTTAGTTCGTACTTACATCGGTATAAGTTGGTGAATTTGCAAAGCTTCTTAACAGCTATAAAAATACGTAAATAAAATTAGAGACAACTAGAAAAACCAACACTCAAACTGTAACGTATTGCGTTAACCATTTATAAACATTTGAAATAGCAGTCGTATTAACGAAAAGTAATTTAACTTGACAAAAGTACTATTTACTAAACTACGTGTGTTTTACCATGCCGTGTGCCGCTAATAAAATATTTAGCGCGCTTAACTTTTATAGTTCTGATATAATTTAGAACTTTTACCAAATTAGAAAAGTTTTAAACGATACGCAGGATAGGTGATAATTACCGTTTAGGAATGGGGAAAAAATAAAAGAGCCATCGGTTATGTAGGTAAATAGAAACAAGGTAATATCTAGATTACATTAGCGATATGAGACGGGCGAACTCAGATCTCCACTTATGAAGCTTTATGTTTTTAATTTTTGAGAAAACTTTGCGTGTCTAAAGTTTTTTAAAACTATGTTTTCTGATACGGAACAGTCAATGACATAATAAATACTGGCCTGACACAGTCGACACCTCCTAAATAAATAGAAAACTTTAGCTATTACGTGATTGTGAAATACAATGTCTTTAGATAGAGAGCAGTAGTTTCAAAGAATACTCATATCTGAATTCTTTAAAAAAAAACAAACATGAAGAATTATTTGATACTGAAAAAATTCTGTAAAAATATTTATCTGGTTGGTTCAGGCAATTTTTGGTACGAAGAAAAAGTAGTAGGAGATGATAATAGTTTTTTTTATAAACTATATCATCACACTCTATTACTGACTTTTGGATTTATGACTGTGCTGGAAATATTAGCTGCTCTACTTGGCGACTTTCCAGAGGATGAAAAGAGAGATTCGATAACATTCGCAGTGACACATTCAATTGTAATGATAAAAATTATCTCAGTAATGTCAAACAAGAAGTTGGTGAAAAAGTTGATTCGAGATCTCATAAAAGTTTGTGAGTTATACGAGGAGGACTCTTTGATGATGGAAAAATATAGGATAATGAAGATAAATATTATTGCTTATATAGTATTTGTTTACGGTTGTATTGCGTGCTTTGTAATTGAAGGCCTACGAAAGATGCGTGATGGTAAATGATAACATACATTTTACTATGAATTTATTAGCCTTTAATATGTTTATGTTTGATATAAAATATTATTTTTTATTTATTTAATGTTTCGCAGGGTCACATTTTGTTACTGTTGTAACATATTATCCGTCATTTGGGGACGATTCGCTCCTAGCTGGAATAACCCGAATAACTACAACTTTCATTTTCTTAATCATGTTATTAACGATGATCATATCTGTGGACTGTTTTGCATTAGCCAATTTGATAATATTTAAATACAAATTTATTACGCTGAAAGTTTATTTTGAAAGATTGAAAGAAGAATTCGATAAGCTCCTTGAGACGGGTAATCCGGCGATAGCAGCGGAGCGGTTGATGCGGGGACTTATTGAAGGCATCGTTATGCACAAAGAACTTATAAGGTAAATAATATTTAGAAACTTATTTGCTTTGATTTATCTTTAAAGCAGCTGATCCGCGTTGTCCTACGAGTTGCTTGGGAGAACTTTCTGAAAAAGGTTTTTTTAGCAATAGTACATTTTTTTTTTATCAATATAACTACAAATAATATATCCTGGTTATAACTCACGTGTTTTGTTGTTCAGCTGCCGCGTTGCTTAAACAGGCTCATGAGTAAGGGCCCCGGACGGGTCCGAAACTAGTCGGGCACTTTCCGACAAAACACGTGAGTTATAACCGTGATGAAAGCGGCAGATATTCAAAAAATTTTTGTGCTACAAAAAAGGGCATTACGTGCAATTTATAATTTAAAACCGCGTGATTCCCTTAGAGAGAAATATATTTCAGTAATATAATTTTTGTAAAACAACACATCCATAATTACAAAAAAATATGCGATCTGCACGATAGGCAAACTAGAGGCCGTAATAGGCTCGTGACTCCATCGCTCCGCTTCAAAAAAGTCAGAAAGTCATTCGTAGGAATGAGCATTCTTTTCTATAACAAAATACCACAACCTATTTTAAACTTGCCTATACACAAGTTTAAGAAATCCATTAAAAGTATGCTCCTGAAAAAAGCTTATTATACTATTGAAGATTATGTAAATTATAGAGGAGCTTGGATTTGATCGCTCCAGCAATGCTAAGGACAGCGGTTACTTATGTACACATTGATATAAGTAGATAATAATGATAAATTGTAAATGTATTATATCTAAAAAGAGCAACCACCGAGTTTCTTGCTGGTTCTTCTCGGTAGGAATGGCATTCCGAACCAGTGGTAGATTCACTTGACGATTCAAAAGTACTTGTAAAAGTTTATTTGAATAAAAAAACATTTGATTTGATTTGATTTGTATTTATAGTAATATTGATGTATAGTACTGATTACATGACATGAAAATATTTTACAGAATCTCTAAGGAAATTGACAAAGCATTTGGAATAATCTTGACCTTACAGTTGTGTCAAAGTTCAGGGCCTGCGGTATCACTTCTGCTGCAAATAGCTACAGTAAAGTACACTTTTTTTACTATTGTAGTTTCCTCCTTTAAAGCTAAGCTCGAGGCAGACCGTGTAAGCGCAGTGTTGAAATAAGAAGCGCGGCAATGCAGCTCTTTTAAAATGTTTCAAAAAGAGCAACAACTCTTTTAGGAGGTGCCGCAAATTACGTTGCAAAGGAAATTATTTTTTTTTACTTCGTAACAATTCCGAAAGGCGCGTCGTCTCGAAAATGTTTTGCTGCACTTTTAATCTTTAATTACTTAGAAAATGTCAAATCTGAAAATGTACGTGATTGGACGAAACTTTCCATGAACCTTTTGGTATCTTTTACATTATTTTTATTTCTAGAATTATCTTGTGCTTTTACAGCTTTCAGATCAGTTAAATTTTGTCGCTAGAATGAAGATACTCTTTTTTATTATCGCTTTGTTCTTCTTATTGGGCCTTTTTTTGTGCAATGCTGGCGATATTACTTATCAGGTAACAATCTATATTTAGCTATCTTTTACATACCAACTATTCGTTTCAAATAGGAAGAGTTCTGGCAATATCTGAAAAACTGCAACTTAAATTAAATTTTTTATAAAAACTTGCTGATAAATGGTTTCTTGTCAGGCGTTTCTACTATCTGATTCAATTTTCTACTGTGGCTGGCATGCGTGTCCTTCCCAGTATCCAAGCAAAGCGCGACGAAACTTGGGAAAGCTGGTATTGCAAGCATGTGCACAATCGCAGCGTCCTATTGTGATGAAGGCTTTTAAAATGCTTGATCTTACCTATGGAACCTTCCTCTTGGTGAGAAACGGTTTTATTTAATAAGTACTTTTCTATAATAGGGTAAATGCTCTGCATCTACTTGAGCAGCATCAGGTCAAGCATCTTCGAAATCAGGCAAACTAAGTGTTGGATACTACGCCTCGCAGGGTCACGCACGCTGGCCGCGAGCTTCGGGTGCGGGACATCGCGAACTCCGGCCACTTTTTTTCAAACGTCAAAACGCGTGCTTAGTATGGGATTTTGTATGAAACATTGCATAGTGACGTCATCAAAGTTCGACGCACTTTTTTACTTTAATCGATAGTTAATAATTTTTTAACCTAAACTAGCACCCCGACGTGGATATTACGACTTTTGGGAGATCTTCTATTTCGTAATAATCACTAAAAAATATTTATTTAAATAGTTGTCAAATACCCAATAATTGCAAACGTACTCGGCAACAGTACGTTTGCAATTAGTAAGTTTAGTATTTAATATACTATATTGAATACTAAACTTACTAATTGCAAACGTACCTACTGTTGCCGAGTATAATACTAGTAATACTACTTAATAATACTATATTAAATATAGTATTATTTAGTAGTATTACTAGTATTATTTATTTAATTATTATTATTTAATATATATATATTTTAAATTGTTGCCTTGGTCTAGTGGTTGGCATGTTCGACTGCGGCCGACGAGGTCCCGGGTTCGACTCGCCGCGCGGGTCGGATAACAACTATTGGGTTTTTCTGACTAGAAATTCTCAGTACTAGCCCGGAGTTAGGAAGTTGGCGGTGTTTCACCCCCGTGCCTCGGAGAGCACGTTAAGCCGTCGGTCCCGGTTATTATCACTAACATGATAATTTATAGTCGCTAAAGCCCGCCAACCCGCATTGGAGCAGCGTGGTGGGTCTGATCTAATTCCCTCTCTCCTATATGAGAGTGAAGACTGTGCCCAGCAGTGGGACGTTTATGGGCTGTTATGGTAGTGGTATCTACAAGACTCTCTGTCGTTCTTCAACATACTATCCTTATCACTAAGATTGAACTTGAAAAAAAACCTATTAAAATTTTGAGTGACGATTTACCTCATGGTAATATGGATATGTTTAATATGAGGTAGCGGCTCCATTGAGCTGCCGAAACGGCCTGCGTCTTCCTCTCTAGGAGCTAATCGAAGGCTAATAAATTTCTGTTTCTGGTTATGGAATTCTTATTCGTGATTAAAAGTATTTTATGAATGTCAATCGTTTTTAGGGTTCCGTACCCAAAGGGTAAAAACGGGACCCTATTACTAAGACTCCGCTGTCTGTCTGTCTGTCTGTCTCCAGGCTGTATCTCATAAACCGTGATAGCTAGAAAGCTGAAATTTTCACAAATGATGTATTTCCGTTGCCGCTATGACAGCAAATACTAAAAATTAAAAAAAAATATATATTAAGGGGGGTCCCCATACAATAAACGTGTTTTTTTCGTATTTTTTTGCTCAATATTAAAAACGGTAACAGGTAGACGGTTCAAATTTTCACAGAATATTAACTTGTATATTACCTTTCAAAATAAATAATTAAATATCAATAAAGTAAATATTAAAGGGGGGCTCCCATACAACAAACGTAATTTTTAAGCAATTTTTTTTAATAATTTAAAACTTACTACAGGTTTGTACGGAACCCTCGGTGCGCGAGTCCGACTCGCACTTGGCCGGTTTTTTTAACAACCACGTGTTTCCTTTGTTTTCAGGTTGTTCGGGGAACATACTCAGTATTTGCGTTAATTTACGCTCGAAATCAAAAAGTTAAATAATTTTTACGCACATGAACCTATTGACCCACTAACCATGATTGCCTATAATAGGCATAGTTAGAAATCCCACAATAGTTTAGCAAGTTATATTCTGAGCACAATGTATAGAAGAAAAGTAAGTCACGCAGGTGTTATGATAGGAGGTGATAGGAGGTATCGGACATTTCTTCGCGTGCGATGCGGACTTTTCTTATCAGTCTCGGATATCAATAAATGTTATACTTTATTTTGTAGTTTCTATTAGTATTTCGAAATATGTCTTACTAGATGATGCCCGCGACTTTGTACGCGTGGATTGATAATTTTTGATTACCGCGGGAATTATTAGTTCTTTGATATTTTAAAAACACCTCAACCACCTGAATCAAGCTTACCTAACTTTATTCGTAACTGAGGAATACTCCTCACTTTTTACCCCGTAAACGGATAAAGAATGCTTTCTTATTGGGGTTCGTACTGGATTTTCAAAAACTAAAATCCATTGATTTTCCAAGGATTCGTTCGTAGATTGTACCGTATTTATTATCATACATTTCAAATTCAAGGCTTATTAAAGAAAGATCTTTTGAGCTCTCACTTTATACGAGTATGCAAATTACGAATACTCATTTTTAATTGCGTCATCATAAAATATGCATTAAGGGAAGTTCATTTGCGAAATTGTATGAATACTTAAACGTACGAGTAGGAAATACCGTGTTTCAAAGCGAATTGGTGATAACACGATAATTTATTTCATGTATAGATATTTTTAGAGTAAAAATGTTGGCGTGAAGTGGCTGGATGAGGTAGGCTGAGGACCGGGTGTGGTGGTGCTCATACAACTCAACATGAGACGTTCATAGGTTGATGATGATGAGTTCCAATGAGGGCGAGAAAAATCAGCATATAAGTATATGCGCAGTTAAAGCCTCAGTGCGTGACATGGTTGAGGCAGCGTCTGCACTTGTTCAGGCTATGCCTCCAGTATATTTTGATACAAAGCTCATGACTGCATAATTAGCGTTTAGCTTAATGAACGACATTATAGTGGAAACGTAGATACATGTTTTTTTAATGGTTGACAACAGATTACTAGCCATGTCTGACATATTTTAGGGAAGTAATTCTTCACGAAGCATAATTATGCTAACGCCACTTAAAATAAATCTGAATCTATATATATAAAATTCAAAGTCCTGACTGACTGACTTATATATCAACGCACAGCCTAAACCGCCGGGGTTAGAAACTTGAAATTTTGACAGTAGGTTCCTTTTGTGACGTAGGCGCTCACTAAGGAAGGATTTTTCAAAATTCCACCCTTAAGGGGGTGAAATAGGGGTTTAAAGTTTGTATGAAAGTCCGTCATTTCTCAAGTTATATCTATGAAACTTGGTATTTGAGCTTCTGGTTGAAAATAAAGAAATATGTGCTTCACAATTTTTGAAAATTCCACCCCCAAAGGCGTTAAATAGGGGTTGAAAGTTTGTATGAAAGTCCTTCATTTTTCAAGTTATAAACATGAAATTTGGTATTTGTGCTTCTGGTTTAAAATAAAGAAATACGTGTTTCACAGTTTTTGAAAATTTGATCCCCAAGGACGTTAAGTCGAGAGTTTGTCCTTCAATCACGCCGCAACAGAGCAACGGATCCACGTGATTTTTTGCATGATTATAGTTGAGGACCTGGAGAGTGATATATAGGATTTATCCCGGGGAATTAAAATTTGCCTGTGGGATCAAAAAAACTTATGCCACGCGAACGAAGTCGCGAGCATCCTCTAGTAGTATATAAAATTCAAAGTCCTGACTGACTGACTTATATATCAACGCACAGCCTAAACCGCTGGGGCTAGAAACTTGAAATTTTGACAGTAGGTTCCTTTTGTGACGTAGGCGCTCACTAAGGAAGGATTTTTCAAAATTTTACCCCTAAGAGGGTGAAATAGGGGGTTAAAGTTTGTATGAAAGTCCGTCATTTCTCAAGTTATATCCATGAAACTTGGTTTATGAGCTACCGGTTAAAAACGAATAAATACGTATGTCACAGTTTTTCAAAATTGCGCCCCAAAAGGGATAAAATAGGGGTTGAAAGTTTGTATGAAAGTTCTTCATTTTTCAAGTTATAGCCATGAAACTTAGCACTTGGACTTTCGGTTTGAAATGAAGAAATACGTGATTCACAGTTTTTAAAAATTTTATCCCCAAGGATGTTAAATAGAGAGTTTGTCCTTCAATCACAACAGAGCAACGGATCAACGTTATTTTTTGTATGGGTATAGTTGAGGTCCTAGGCTACTTTTTATCCCGGAAAATTAAGGAGTTCCTGCGGGAATTAAAAACACTTATGCCACGCGAACGAAGTCGCGAGCATCCTCTAGTGAAAATATAGTATAGTCAGCCCAACAAATATTCTGTGACGGTTTAAATGACTTAACCTTTACAATAATTCACTATAAATACTAACTAGCCAGAGCGTTGCAGGCAATTAGCATGACTTTAGAGTTTCTCGAAGAGCAGACGTTAATTTATGAGCGGAAAAGGAAAAATGTGCAAAGCAGCACTTTGATTTTTTTTGTCCAAGATATCCAAACGAGAGTTAACATTTTACTCGCCTGTATTAATTTGTATTTCACAGGAATTCTTTCACGTTAAAGTAGTTTCTGCCTGCGAGTAGTTCGCGTAATTACCACGTCTCCCGTGAAAAGCTGATGATCATTAACCGACGCTTTTTGAGGACCTATTATTTTATTCTACTTTAAGATAAGCTGTTGAAATTTGAAATGTTTTACTAAAATAAAATGTTCTCGTGTTTTTTTTGATAGGTAGCTTCTTAATGATTTTCAGTTTTTTAGCTTTAAGTAGATTACTTGTTATCATTATTATATTATTACTAGCTGATGCCCGCGACTTCACCCGCGTGGATTGAGGTTTTTTAGTTCCCGCGGGAACTCTTTAATTTTCCGGGATAAAAAGTAGCCTATGTATTATTCCAGACTATAATCTATCTCTGTGCCAAATTCAGTTCCGTCGTTCAGCCGTTCGGCCGTGATTGAGTAACAAATATCCATCTATTCATACATCCGTCCATCCATCCAAACTTATAATATTAGTATAGTAGTGCATTTTTTTCAATGACTAGCGAACCTATATTTATAGAATTTCATTACCATGACAATACATCAAGTGGGTGGCTTCGGTCATGCCTAGTATACACCCTTCTGCCAAAACCGTGCCGCTCACTTCCATCTAACATTGAATCATCAATTACAACGAGATGATATCGCAGGCAAAGGGTTGACCAATGAAAAAAATCAGAATAAAAAAAAAGCTTTAAATAAACTTCTGACCTCATCATTAAGCTAAGAATTTCAACTCCTAATGCTGTAATGGAGTCAAATAATGAATAAACAGGATCGGATTTATTGATTTAATTTATGAATCGTCTAAAATCATACACATAATTGCTACAGTAAAATTCATTTATTTGCAGAAACATGTTTTATACAAAAGGTGGTAAACAGAATGATGGAGACAATGTTTTGCCTCAATAGGCATGAAAAAGCCATAATTATTCAGTTAAGTGGGTATTTAGGTACTATCACAAAAAATACCACTTAATCATAGACGTAGGTACTTGGGTAGTGTTGGTACATAATATTACAATACAATGAAAATAGGCTATTACTTACCAGAAACATTATCATAACAATAGCATCGAATTAATGTTATAATCAGTGTCAGAGAAAACGAAAACAAAATTAAATTTATGCAATAGATACAATCATGTCAATGATAATAAATAAATAAAATAAAATACTAACGCCAATCTTCATAAACTATTTATTAAGGGTTCAAGAGATCATAGACCGAGTAAAAAGCTTACTGCATAAGTAATAAGTATCCCACCAAAACCATTTCATGGATAGGCTGCCAAAACTCGCATACAAGTCCAAATCATAATGATTTCACTGTTAAAAAGTTATGAGATCTCTAGTAGAGCCAAGCCCCTAGTTGAGCTCCGATTTGTGCTGCGCATCATCATAGCCCATGGGGCCAGTTCCAAGTCCAAAGTGTACAGGTTTAAGTACTTTTGGCTGTACCACATTTACTACATAGAAGTCCTGACTCTATAAACTCTACATCTTGATAAAAAGATGTGGCTTGGCTGTTTCGTGATCCAATCAATCATTTAATGTTCGTGGAATAGGTATAGTTTGTGCGAGAATCACGAAACGGCCAAGCCACATCTTTTTATCAAGATGTAGAGTTTATAGAGTCAGGACTTCTATGTAGTAAATGTGGTACAGCCAAAAGTACTTAAACCTGTACACTTTGGACTTGGAACTGGCCCCATGGGCTATGATGATGCGCAGCACAAATCGGAGCTCAACTAGGGGCTTGGCTCTACTAGAGATCTCATAACTTTTTAACAGTGAAATCATTATGATTTGGACTTGTATGCGAGTTTTGGCAGCCTATCCATGAAATGGTTTTGGTGGGATTTCATTTCTTTTTGGCAGGCGCACTAAATTTTTTAATTTTTTGGACTCTATTTCTCGCACTACAGTTATACCTTTTTTCATTGCCCACTCTTTATCGTTGCCTCTTTTCTTTGTGGGTTTGCTATATGTATGTAATGAGCGGCAAATCCCTACATACTTAAGTTAGTTCTTATTTTCGAGTCTGGTGCTGAGTATTAAAGATATTTGGTTGTATGGGCCAGCCGGTTTCTATCTGCTTAATGTAGATTAGCGACCCGCCCCGCTTCGCAAGGTATATATGAAAATCATGATAATAGTCCATTATTTTTTACCCACTAAAGCCAGTGGGCACTGAGCAGCACATAAGGTTTTACATTAGCACTGCGATATGATTAATCTTTTATATATATATAGCTGCTCGTGCTGACTCATTGATCACCTCTCCTGTAAAATTTTGTATGAAAAATTTTTTTTTTACTCATCGTTTCGTATAGAAGGCAAAAATTCATTCGGAGGAAAAATACGGAGAGAGCTGATGATTGAGGATTTCGAAGACGGATGAAGAGCACCAGCCAGGGTATCGAAGATAGGTGGGGGGTGCTCGACCAAATGTCACTCGAAACTTCATCCAATTGACAGTTAGCTGAAAAAAATTTCAAAATGGCGGATTTAAGATGGCCGCCATACAAATTTCATCTGTGTCTATCTCGGAGAGTATGAAAGATGCAAGAGTGGTTTCTTGGCAAAAGATGATCAGGACATGAAGGTCTACTTGATGAACAGGAAAAAAATTCAAGATGGCGGAATTTATTTTTCCATAGAAAATGTATGGCGAATATTAAGGAGGCTATGAGTGTAGAACTATGCAAGACTGATGCGGTTCCTTTTCAGAAATTGTTTTTAAAGAAGAAATTATATGGGGAGCGATGATGATCGAGGGTTTGAAAGATGGGTGAGGAGCACGGCCAGGGTATTATTTAAGATAGGTGGGGGCTCCTCAAACAAAAAATACTCGAAACTTCATTCAATTGGCAGTGAGCTGAAAAAAAATCCAAAATGGCGGATTCAAGATGGCGGCTATCTCAGACAATATTTCAAAGATGGAAGAGTGGTTTTTGGGTAGCAAATTATCAGGGCCTGAAAGTCTACTTTATGAGCAGTAAAAATTAAGATGGCAGAATCTACGAACTTTGAAGAGAGTAGAAGAAGTCAGGAAATATGCATGATTTTGATATGGTTTTTTTACAAGATTTGTTCTTTTTGGAAGAATTATTGTCTGTTTGCCATTAGGAAAGCCAAGTTGCCGAAGTCAGTTCAGAAAACGTAGACAGTAAACCAGCCCCCGATTATGTAAGAATTGTCGATCAAATCGTAAAAGTTCGGCGTCAAAGTAAAGTAAGCCATAACAGCATTGAATTAGGTGGGGGGTGCTCGACCAAATGTCACTCGAAACTTCATCCAATTGACAGTGAGCTAAAAAAAAAAATCAAAATGGCGGATTTAAGATGGCCGCCATACAAATTTCGTCGGTGTCTATCACGGAGAGTATAAAAGATGGAAGAGTGGTTTCTCGGCAAAAGATGATCGGGACATGAAGGTCTACTTGATGAACAGGAAAAAAATTCAAGATGGCGGAATTTACTTTTCCATAGAAGAGGGTATTGAAGATAGGTGGGGGGAGCTCGAACAAATGTCACTCGAAACTTCATCCAATTGACAGTGAGCTGAAAAAAATTTCAAAATGGTGGATTTAAGATGGCCGCCATACAAATTTCGTCGGTGTCTATCACGGAGAGTATAAAAGATGGAAGAGTGGTTTCTTGGCAAAAGATGATCGGGACATGAAGGTCTACTTGATGAACAGGAAAAAAATTCAAGATGGCGGAATTTATTTTTCCATAAAAAATTTAGGTATGGCGAATATTGAAGAGGCTACAATAGTGTAGAACTATGCAAGACTACGGTTCCTTTTCAAGATTTGTTTTTATGGAAGAATTCTCATTTTGACTTATGGTTCGGACAAAAAAATATGGAAAGGGATGATGATCGAAGGTTCGAATGATGGGTGAGGAGCACGGTCAGGGTATTAAAGATAGGTACCTACTTAGGGGCTGCTCAAACAAAAAGGGAGGGGCGGGGGTTGGTGGTCTTTGTTTTATGTTTTTCCTTTATGAGAATTTTCTTTTACGTCGGACGCTTGGCGTGCTGTTGCTTCCACGCTTCCACTGTGCTCACTACCATAGTAGTGTGTTGTTCAGAACAGAACACGTAGACAGTAAACCAGCTGCCCGATTATGTAAGAATGGCCGATCAAATCGTAAAAGTTCGGCGTGAAAGTAAAATAAATCATAACAGCACTGAATTAGAGCTCAATTTCGTGTTTCGAAATTGAGCTCAAATTTAATGCTGTTATGGTTTATTTTACTTTGACGCCGAACTTTGACGATTTGATCGGCCATTCTTACATAATCGGGGGGCAGGATAGTAGGACAGCGAGTAAGTAGACAGTGGACCACGCGGTCCACTACGCGGTCCGCTGTAGCGGGCCGCGCAACCACGCGCCATACTAGTTAATATATATATAGCTGCTCGTGCTGACTGACTCATTGATCACCTCTCCTGTAAAATTTTGTATGAACATTTTTTTTTTCACTCATCGTTTCGTATAGAAGACAAAAATTCATTAAGAGGAAAAATACAGAGAGAGCTGATGATTGAGGATTTCGAAGACGGATGAAGAGCACCAGCCAGGGTATCGAAGATAGGTGGGGGGTGCTCGACCAAATGTCACTCGAAACTTCATCCAATTGACAGTGAGCTGAAAAAAAATTCAAAATGGCGGATTTAAGATGGCCGCCATACAAATTTCGACGGTGTCTATCTCGGTGAGTATAAAAGATGGAAGAGTGGTTTCTTGGCAAAAGATGATCAGGACATGAGGGTCTACCTGATGAACAGGAAAAAAATTCAAGATGGCGGAATTTATTTTTCCATAGAAAAGGGTATTGAAGATAGGTGGGCGGTGCTCGACCAAATGTCACTCGAAACTTCATCCAATTGACAGTGAGCTGAAAAAAATTTCAAAATGGCGGATTTAATATGGCCGCCATACAAATTTAGTCAGTGTCTATCTCGGAGAGTATAAAAGATGGAAGAGTGGTTTCTTGGCAAAAGATGATCAGGACATGAAGGTCTACCTGATGAACAGGAAAAAAATTCAAGATGGCGGAATTTATTTTTCCATAGAAAATGTATGGCGAATATTGCTATGCAAGACTTTGATGCGGTTCCTTTTCAAAATTTGTTTTTATGGAAGAAATCTCATTTTGACGAATGGTTCGGAGAAAAAATATGGAGAGAGATGATGATCGAAGGTTCGGATGATGGGTGAGGAGCACGGTCAGGGTATTAAAGATAGGTACCTACTTAGGGGCTGCTCAAACAAAAAGGGAGGGGCGGGGGGTTGGTGGTCTGTGTTTTATATTTTTCCTTTATGAGAATTTTCTTTTACGTCAGACGCTTGGCGTGCTGGCGCTTCCACTGTGCTCACTAGCATAGCAGTGTGTTGTTCAGATCAGAACACGTAGACAGTAAACCAGCTGCCCGATTATGTAAGAATTGTCGATCAAATCGTAAAAGTTCGGCGTCAAAGTAAAATAAACCATAACAGCATTGAATTAGAGCTCAATTTCGTGTTTCGAAATTGAGCTCTAATTTAATGCTGTTGTGGTTTATTTTACTTTGACGCCGAACTTTGACGATTTGATCGGCCATTCTTACGTAATCGGGGGGCAGGATAGTAGGACAGCGAGTAAGTAGACAGTGGACCACGCGGTCCACTACGCGGTCCGCTGCAGCGGGCCGCGCAACCACGCGCCATACTAGTTATAATATAGAGTGCCTTGAAGAATGAATAAAGTGAAGTGCCGGAAGAATTTTTAAAATCGGTTGAGTATTTTTTTGATTTTATCCACAGCAAACTCACGATCAAATCTTTCCTCTTTATAATATTAGTTTAGATCCATACTAATATTATAAATGCGAAAGTGTCTGTCTGTCTGCTGCGCTTTAACGGCCCATCTTTTCAACCGATTTTGATGAAATTTGGTACAGGGATAGTTTGTATCCCGGGGCTACTTTTTATCCCGGAAAATTAAACAGTTCCCGCTGGAATCAAAAAACCTTAATACACGCAGACGAAGTCGCGGGCATCATCTAGTTTTCTATAAATTGTCACGCGTTAATTTAATTCAAACCAATGAACAGAGTATTTAGTTCGGAGAGCAGAGTTGGACGAAAATATCGTTGATTACCTACTTATTGAACAATTCCTAAAGGGATGCCGACGGGATCGGGTCTTACATGGACTCTTCGCCAATGATTACTGTAGATATATTTACCTCTGAAAAATATTTTATGTTGTAAGTATATTTTATAATTTTTCAGTAATAAAATGAAAATAATGACAATAAAAAATGACAAGATTACGTGATTATTATTGGCGACCTGTTTGGCCGAGTGGTTACAGACCATGACTGTTGAGGGAGAGGTCGCGGGTTCGAATTCTGCTAGGGGCATAATGTTTGTATTCAGAACATTTGTACCTGAGTCATGAATTGTATATTTACATTATTTATGTATGGTATTATGTATGTATACTGCATTTTGCACATATTTCTTTAAGTACCGACTGTACAGCTATTATGCACCCCCTATAGGAGGGGTTGGAAGGAAAAGTTTCTAATTTCTTAATTTTCCCATTATTTATATGAAATTCCTCGCCCACATACCAAATTTCAGCTTTCTATGGCTTTGGGAAGTACCTACCCTAGAGGTTTTGATTTTCATCAGCGATTTATAAGGCTAAATTACGAAACCGATGTATTTCAGTTATCGATAAATCTGAAACTATAAATGCTAGACAATTGATACTTGGTATGTTCAATAAGTCGGCCAACAGCATCTTATACTGAAAATTTCAGCTTTCCAGCATCATCCGGACTGAAGCTATGACGGTTAGAAAATACGTGGAAACGCTGTCAAATATGCACCCCCAATAAGAGGGGTTGGAAAAAGAAAGTTTCAGATTTCTTAATTATTCCATTGTTTATATGCAATTCCTAGTCTACATACCAAATTTCAGCTTTTCAGGACTTTAGGAAGTACCCTAGAGGTTTTGACTTTCATGTGATTTAGTAAAAGTAAAAAACCCCCAAAAGTACGTATTTCAGGTATCAATAAATCTGAAACCATAAATGCTAGATAATTGAAACTTAGTATGTTTAATAAATCTGCCAACGGTATGTTATCCTGGAAATTACAGCTTTCTACCATCATCCGTACCGAAGTTATGACTGTTCTAAAATACGAGGAAATGCTGTCAGATTTGCACCCCCTATACGAGGGGTTGGAGGGGAAAAGTTTCAGATTTCTTAATTTTCCTGTTGTTTATATGCAAATTCTAGCCTACATACCAAATTTCAGCTTTCTAGCACTTCAGGAAGTACCTTTTTCATGTTGATGACGGTCAGTGAGTCAGTCACGAAATCGACGTATTTCAGGTATCAATAAATCTGAAACTATATATGCTAGAAAATTTATACTTGGTATATTTGGTAAGTTCGCCAACATCATCTTATCCTGAAAATTTCAGCTTTCTAGCACCATCTGGACCTAAGCTATGACGGTTCGAAAATCCGACGAAACGCTTCGAGAAAAAGTAGGTAGTGCCCCGTTTCCTTTGGCTCGCTTTGGCGGGGTCACTCCCGTGACCCCAGATAAGTTGTGTGTAACCATGTTATAAGCTGTGTGTGAGTTTAAATAAGGAAGGGCTTAAAAGTTTTTGGAACAAAGTTCCTTATGGGACGATGCGGAGGGGTACCCTAGCCGGAAAAAAACGTCCGTAACGCGTCCGTTGGTAAATGCGTGGATTAAGATTTTTTTAACGAAGACAAAAGGTCTTAAATATCAACATACTACATTCCAAATTAAACTTAAATGCCTTAGTGTGTCGTACGGAAAAGATGGGAAACTAGGGGTGACGACAAATTTAGCCGGGAGGTTGTCTGCTTGGGACTTTGACCTCCACGGCTGTGTGAAGTTAGGTAAAATTTGGATAGCCTAGTTAAGTACTTGAATACTTACTTTTGGGTACTTACTAGACTCCGAAGATTGCTGGGATGACTCAGCCAGTTTTGAGGTCGGGCCTTTATTGTCAAGGGCCGTCCATGCGATCATAACTAACTCTTCCCCCACGGCGAACAAGTTGGGAGTTCGGATTAGTGAAATGAAAACTATTCAGATTACAAAAGTATAAAATTTAATTTAAGTTCTTCAAAAGAAACGATAGGTCTAATTATTTCTAACGCTCTATACTACTAGACTTAAGGCTACGAGTAGGTCATAGCTCGCTTACGGGTACGCGCGACACGTGGCGGGGTGAGGCGTCGCGCCTAGCGACAACGCTGGCGACTTCGCTCCGACGCTGAGGACCCGAAGAGATGGTTGGGCGAGGAGGCGGCGATTGGATGACTGGCCTGCCTCCCGACGTGAAGCTCTCTCGAAGCGTGGCTGTTGCTCGGGCTGACGTCATTCGAGTGAGACGCACAGGATATGCTTTACGCGGCACGGCACTGATTCGGGATAATCCCCATCGCACGATCACTTTTATCCGGCACGCGCACAAGACTTACGACTAGACATCGCTGATCGTTAACTTCGAAGACATTCCACGAAGTACAATAAAGCACCTCGCCAAGATGGCGGAGGCGGTGACAAAAATTAACTATCGACTAGCGATCGATCCGCTAGTGGAAAAATGAGACAGGAGTCGGCTCCATCGGAAAGAGGGGAGAATAGAATCCCTTAAAATATAGGGAGGATAATTCGTAGAAACGAGGAGAATGGTGAAAATCGGGTCTGCTAACTAACGACCATCTTTCAATATTAACCTCACATATTAAGTGAGTGTTGGGAACAATCTACGTGTCACCAACTTGGATCCCGTTTTCCGACTGCCACGCCAATCCGTTTGGCGCGACCTTGTCGATGAGCGAGATAGTTGTCTCGGGCCACGAAGGTGTGAGCGAGATAGAATTAATATTCTGTGCAAGCGCACGGTGTTATTATATTGGTAGTCCTGAATTAGGTTGCCCTATTTTATTGATTCGATTTTATCAATCCACAGTGTAATGTATATTGAGGGTAGGTTAAAATTTAGTGTCAATTGTCACCCCGAACATATTTATATTATAACAGTTTAAAGCTAGTTGTGTTTTCTTCCGTTCCCTTTTTAAAGTGTGATCCCGTGGGATCAGCTGTTTCAGTGGCGACGAGGATTTATCGGCTCACGCGGCGACGTACATATTAGGCATACTTTGTGAGACGAGAGTGAACGCAAAGTGCGGGACGTAATACAGAATGTCGCTTGGTAAGATCGAGGCGTTTGACCCGGCGACTGGCAATTGGAAGCTGTACGCGGAGCGGTTTGAGCAATATTTCCTAGTGAATGACACGAAAGAACAGCTGAAAGTGCCTACATTAATTACAGCCATGGGCGGTGATGCGTATGAACTGTTAGTGACTTTGTGTGCGCCGAACAAACCGTCGTCGATGACATTCAAGGAGGTCGTGAAGGTCATGGCTAATCACTTGCAGCCGACACCTAGTATATTGGCAGAGAGGTACCGATTTAGGCAGCGGAAGCAAAATAGTGGTGAAACAATAGCGGAATATGTCGCTGAATTGAAAAAGTTGGCCATGAAGTGCGAGTTTAAGGCAATGTTAGACGAGAATTTAAGGGATCAACTAGTGTGTGGACTATCTTGCGAGACTACCAGGCAACGACTTTTTGCAGAAGAGGAGTTGGATTTTAAGAAAGCCTTGGCATTGGCAAACGCGTTAGAGGCGGCAGAGAAGAACGCGGCGGCGGTGAATGTTGGTAGTTTAAATCGCGGCAGTGTAGCGGTCACGAACAATAATTATAATCAATCGTGTGTGGATGAGCGCAGTCAGGGAGGAAACCAGCCAGGCCGGGCGGACGTGTATGCAGTCAGGTCGAGTCCCAGGGGTGCCAGAGGCGGCGAGCGCGGGCGCAACAGAGGGCGAAGTTCACGTTCTGCGGGATACGGTGTTCGAGAGGCAGCAGTTGCGAATCGTGTGCCGATAGGAATGAACGGTAGACCCTGCGGAGTTTGTGGGGGGTTGCATGACCCCATGACCTGCAAATTTAGAATCTATGTCTGCCGAATTTGTAACCAAGGGGGCCACCTGAAAAAGATGTGTCCTAGAGTGACGTCGTCGTCATATAACAATTACATAGGTGCGGATGTCGGCGAAGACTCAGGCGATAATAGAAGTAGCGAGGTAACTACCCTGTGTTTTAATTTGCAGCATCTCTCTAAGTATAAACCTTATATGATGATACTCGAAGTTTGTGGTAATCCTTTATCTATGGAGATTGATACAGGCAGTACAATTTCTTGTATCGGTTACGACTGTTATGTTATGTTATTTAGTAATCATTGTAAATTAGAAGACTGTAACTTGCAACTGCGGTACTACACGGGGGAGAATGTCAAGGTCATGGGCAAGATAACGCCGACGATACGATATAATAAGGTTGTGCGTAAATTAAGTTTGTATGTAATTCGGAATGCGGCGACCTCTCTAATCGGTCGTGAATGGTTAGAGGAACTAGGAATTATGTCACCACAGTGTAATAAGCTAGGAAACGAATTGTATGATAGTGAAAGTTTTAGTTTAGACAAATTCAGTTGCAGATATGCTGAGGTGTTTGCGGACGGCCTAGGGCGATTCACGGGCGGCACGGTGGGGCTCCGGTTGCGAGAGGGTGCCCAGGCCGTGTTCATGCGCGCTCGTCCGCTTCCTTTTGCGATGCGAGAGCCAGTCGAGCGGGCTCTGGACCAAATGGTAAGTGACGGAATCATTACTCCAGTCGAGACCTCCGATTGGGCCACACCGATTGTTCCCGTAGTGAAGTCTGACGGTACCATTCGCATTTGCGGGGATTATAAGATCACTTTAAATAAGTATTTGGAGATCGATAGGTATCCGGTTCCGCGCATAGACGATTTACTTATTAAATTAAATGGTGGAGAAAAGTTTTCGAAAATCGACCTAAGTCAAGCGTATGCGCAATTTCCGTTGGATGAGTCTAAGAAATACACCACTATTAATACACATAAGGGGTTATTTCAGTATAATAGACTTATTTATGGCCTAGCTTCAAGCCCGGGGATATTTCAGCGGAAATTGGAACAGATATTCGGAGATTTGCCTACTGTAGGGGTTTATTTGGATGACGTCATTATTACAGCTAGGACAGACAAGGAACACTTGGAGGTTTTACATGTAGTTTTCCAAAGATTGCAAAAGTATGGATTGAGAATAAAAAAAGAGAAATGTGAATTTTTCCAAAATTCAGTCACCTACCTAGGTTACGTAATTAGCAAGGAGGGAATAGGAACGTGTCCTAAAAAGGTAGAAGCGATACAAGGCCTACCGGTTCCTAAAAATACTACCGAAGTGCGGGCTTTCATAGGTATGATTATGTATTACGCGAAATTTATAAATAATATAACGACGACGTTGGCACCATTATATGCATTGTTAAAGAAAAATGCGAAGTTTGAGTGGTCGGAACAATGTCAGAAGTCATTCGTTGATATTAAGAATTTATTGGCTTCTAGTGATATCTTGGCGCACTATTCGCCGGAACTGCCGCTCGTGTTGACGACGGACGCGAGCAACGTAGGGGTCGGAGCGGTCGTCGCGCACCGGTCGCCGGCGGGTATCGAGCGCCCCCTGGCGTATGCGTCGCGGGTGTTGAATGACGCGGAGAAAGGTTATTCGCAGATTGAGAAGGAAGCATTGGCTATCATTTACGGTATAAAAAAATTCCATCAGTATTTATATGGCAGAAAGTTTACGTTGCGTACGGACCATAAACCGCTAGTCACTATTTTTGGCAGTAAACAAGGAATTCCAGTTATGGCGGCCGGCCGGTTGCAAAGGTGGGCAGTTCTCCTTTCGGGGTACACTTACGATATAGAATACGTTGCTAGTGCCAGTAATGGGGCAGATGCCCTATCTCGGTTGCCTAGTGAGGAACAAGCGAAGGTGCGCCCGGAAATTACTTACCTAAATTTTATACAAGATTTCTTGCCGGTAACTTGCGAAGCTGTTAGGGAAGCCACACATAAGGATAGTGTATTAGCCAAGGTGCTGATGTACGTTACATCGGGATGGCCGGCACAATGTAACGACGCGCAGCTGCGTCCATTCTTTTTAAAAAAACATGAGTTATACTTAGAGCAGGGCTGTGTATTATGGGGTTATAGAGTAGTTATTCCAGAAATTTTAAGAAAATATATTTTAAAAGAGCTTCATGTTGGACACATGGGAGTGGTGAAAATGAAGAGTATCGCCCGTAGCTATGTCTGGTGGCCGGGGTTGGATCAGGACATTGAAGACACCAGTCGTGAGTGCAGCGCATGCGCAGCAGAGGCCAGTGCCCCGCCGGCCGCGCCACCTCAACCCTGGCCGTATTCTCCAGAGCCGTGGACCCGGGTTCATATTGACTTCTTGGGGCCCGTGGATGGGGAGACGTTTTTAGTTTTGGTCGACTCGTCGACTAAATGGATAGAGGTATTTAGAATGGCCCGGATGACATCTGCGGCGGTTGTTAGAGTCCTGCGGGAAACCTTTGCCCGGTTTGGGCTGCCTAAGGAGCTGGTCTCTGACAATTTTGCGGCGTTTTCGTGTGGGGAAGTTAAACAGTTTTTAGAACAAAATGGCATTAAGCAGTCGTTTTCGCCACCGTATCATCCCGCTTCAAATGGCGCGGCGGAAAATGCAGTGAAATTGTGCAAGAAGGCTATTAAAAAAGCCAAGCGATTAAAGGTAGACGTAGATGCCGCCCTTCAGGCCTATCTAATGGCCTATCGTAATACGCCTCATAGCACGACGGGTGAGGCACCCGCACAATTATTGCAGCGGCGCGTTCTGCGTTCTCGCCTTGATTTGTTACGAGGTTATCGCGGGCTGGAGGATAAGGTTAGGCGGGCACAGCATCGGCAAGTGGAAAACGCGCGCGGGGTTGATAGGTCATTCGTTTCGGGGGATCAAGTTTGGGCTCGTGAACATGCTAGTGCGGATCGGTGGCTTCAGGGTCGAATTCAGGAGCCTCTAGGGTCTCGTCGTTATCTAGTAAAGAGGTCTGATGGTACTTTGGTAACAAAACACATTGATCAGTTAAAATTAAGAAAAAAAAATTCGAAACCGGTTTGGCCTAATCCGGAAGTGGGGTCGGCTGAGGAAAGTGGTGATTCGGTTACTCCAAGGACCAGTGTTGGTCAGGAGGAGGACGAAAGCGGGCAGGAACAAGGTATTAGCGCGAGGGCGGGGGCAGAGGGCGTTTCGACACCTCTGCGTGTGACTCGCTCGGGCCGTACCGTGAAGCCTGTTTCTAGATATGGCCTAGATATAGATTAAGTACCTGTAGTAATTAGTATTTTTTATTGTTTATGATTATTTGTGTGTGTATTAGTTTAAGTGTGAGGGTGTAATGTATATTGAGGGTAGGTTAAAATTTAGTGTCAATTGTCACCCCGAACATATTTATATTATAACAGTTTAAAGCTAGTTGTGTTTTCTTCCGTTCCCTTTTTAAAGTGTGATCCCGTGGGATCAGCTGTTTCACACAGATTATGTCGAGGTGGGTAACTTTTAGTAAAAAAGTTGAGTAGAAGTGTTCTACCACACTACAATACCCCCTTTTTCGGATAAGAGACAACGCAGTTGTCTCTACAGCCGTGGCAACCCTGAAGAAAAAAAATTTCCCTAAATGCTAAAAATGGATAGCGAAAACTAAATTGTAATTATTTAATTTGTCCTCGAAAAAACATTAAATGTAGTGTCACCCTACTGTGAGTGGCCTACTATGTCATATAGGAAAGGTAAACTGCTTTCCTTTTTTCAGTGAACTTGTGTACCTAAATTATAGTACAAAGTTGTTTTTGAAACTGTCCTAAGTGTTGTTATAAAATAAACTTATTATAATTCATATTCATGACTTTTATTTTGTCAAACAATTCAACAACAGACTCAATGCTTAACAACAACGCAACGGGTTACCTGTGCCGTAGCAACCTGGAGAAAAGTTAATAGTAAGTATAAACTAGTACTTATTTATTTAGGTTTTACTATAATTAATCAATAAGCTAAGTTATAATGTAAGGAACCTAACTAATTAAAATTAAGTCTTAGGTAGCTAAATCTTAAGAATAGGTACTTATAGGATGAGCTTAACCGATAGCTTAATTAGTTATGAAATAAATTACATACTTACTTAATTAAAATTAAATTTCTAGTAACTAAGCCTTATGTAAACTTATAAATTATTTGTAAAACTACTTAAGTGTTTAAACTTAGATTAGCACTTATTTATTTAAACTTAATTAAACTTTATCTATAACTTAACTGTTATCTTATAAAGAACTTAATTAATTAGGACTAGGTCTTAAGTAACTAAGTCTTAAAATTACTTATTTAAATTTAATTAAACTTATCTAAGTTAAATTTATGTGTATTAACTAGGGCTTAATTATTTAAATTTAATTATGTCTAATTAATGACTAATTAATGTATAATTAAGTCTATATAATCCTATTATAAAGTTAATTATGTTTAGTTATACCTATATTATAATCCTATTATAATAGTAAGTATTTAAATTAATTCCAGGTGTGTTATCAGTTGAGCAATCTAAAAAGTTGTTGTCTGAATGACTATGCGTTGTGTAGGTATAAGTTCCTTTGAACTGATAAAGGAAAAAGGAAAAAAAAATTAAAACTTCCTACCAATAGTTAAGGAGTAATGCGCTGACATATATGCAGGCAAAGTTGTATGACTGTCTCCTCGACTATGCGGAATTCCGGTCTGAAAAAAATTATCCCTCTAAATAGATGGGAAAAAAGCACTGACAAATGGACAGGCTGAAAAAAGTTCGCTAGATCTTTGACCTTGCAAGAGACTAGACAAAACAAAAAAATATTCCTTCCGAATAGGTAAGGAATAAGTGTTGTCGAGTAGACAGACACTCAAAATGACCGGTTCCTCGACCATGTACAAGAGGAAACTATAATATACATACTTCCTTTATAACTATGAATGAGTAGGAGTTAACAAAGTTTAGTGGAGTATAGTTGTTGCTATGTGGCATACTAATTAATACTTAAGAAATTCTAGTATTCTAGGGTCTTGCATCTATAATGTTGAACAGCTAAAGATAGAATGAAAAAAAAACTTTATTATGAAGTTGAGGTTCGATTGTCCTCGGTAAAATGTCAAATCCGTGGAATAATGTTACAGTCAGAGTGTAATTAGACTTCATTGTGTTGTAAGTCTTTAATAAATTGAACTTGTATAAAGTAAAATAACATAGTTGTCATATTATGTTAAGATGAAACAATTGTTATGTTTCTATGACAATACTTTCCTAACTTTCATATGATAATATGAAGTTTTAATATGGAATATTATTTAAATTAATTAAGTATTAACTAATTATTCTAATTCTGATAATTAGAAAAGAGATTTACTAAAAATACTTACATGTTAGATAGTGATAATGTAGGTAAGTTAGGTATTTTAGGTATGCACTGTATCTATTCTGTATGTATTCTAGGCATCCTAAGGATATGTGTAGTTCAAAAGCAATTAACATTAAGGTTATAGTAAATTATTAAATAGTATGTTATGAATTTATATTTGTATTGAACCACAGAAATTAAGTGAAGTTATGAGTCGGGTGTGGACACGGATTGTTTTAATATTATATTATATTTAGTTTAGCGATCGCTGAATAATAATTTTAAATTATTGAAAGTTTTCAAAACTTTGTTGATGAACACTGGCAAAAAGTTACGTGACTTTATAGTGGAATGTTTTCGATTCACAGTTACTTAACCTATAACACTAGGTCTTATGATAAACAATGTTCATAAATCACAATATTTCGGCACAATATGTGACTCAATTGACGATATTACAGCGAAATTACGTTAATAATAGACAATTATGGGAATGTAAACAAGAAATTTGACATTTGTGTCAGAATTTGACGTTAGATAATTACATTAGTTTCCGAACTCGCCGTCATGGAGGGAGAGGTCGTTATATTCGCTTATGATTCGGGCGCCATTGTCGTACGGAAAAGATATGTGGAACTGAGCGGTGACGTGAAATTTAGCCGGGAGGTTGTCTGCTTGGGACTTTGACCTCCACGGCTGTGTGAAGTTAGGTAAAATTTGGATAGCCTAGTTAAGTACTTGAATACTTACTTTTGGGTACTTACTAGACTCCGAAGATTGCTGGGATGACTCAGCCAGTTTTGAGGTCGGGCCTTTATTGTCAAGGGCCGTCCATGCGATCATAACTAACTCTTCCCCCACGGCGAACAAGTTGGGAGTTCGGATTAGTGAAATGAAAACTATTCAGATTACAAAAGTATAAAATTTAATTTAAGTTCTTCAAAAGAAACGATAGGTCTAATTATTTCTAACGCTCTATACTACTAGACTTAAGGCTACGAGTAGGTCATAGCTCGCTTACGGGTACGCGCGACACGTGGCGGGGTGAGGCGTCGCGCCTAGCGACAACGCTGGCGACTTCGCTCCGACGCTGAGGACCCGAAGAGATGGTTGGGCGAGGAGGCGGCGATTGGATGACTGGCCTGCCTCCCTACGTGAAGCTCTCTCGAAGCGTGGCTGTTGCTCGGGCTGGCGTCATTCGAGTGAGACGCACAGGATATGCTTTACGCGGCACGGCACTGATTCGGGATAATCCCCATCGCACGATCACTTTTATCCGGCACGCGCACAAGACTTACGACTAGACATCGCTGATCGTTAACTTCGAAGACATTCCACGAAGTACAATAAAGCACCTCGCCAAGATGGCGGAGGCGGTGACAAAAATTAACTATCGACTAGCGATCGATCCGCTAGTGGAAAAATGAGACAGGAGTCGGCTCCATCGGAAAGAGGGGAGAATAGAATCCCTTAAAATATAGGGAGGATAACTCGTAGAAACGAGGAGAATGGTGAAAATCGGGTCTGCTAACTAGCGACCATCTTTCAATATTAACCTCACATATTAAGTGAGAGTTGGGAACAATCTACGTGTCACCAACTTGGATCCCGTTTCCCGACTGCCACGCCAATCCGTTTGGCGCGACCTTGTCGATGAGCGAGATAGTTGTCTCGGGCCACGAAGGTGTGAGCGAGATAGAATTAATATTCTGTGCAAGCGCACGGTGTTATTATATTGGTAGTCCTGAATTAGGTTGCCCTATTTTATTGATTCGATTATATCAATCCACAGATTATGTCGAGGTGGGTAACTTTTAGTGAAAAAGTTGAGTAGAAGTGTTCTACCACACTACAAGTGTTAAGGCAGGTTTTTTTATATCATAAAAAAAACTGCTAATTTTTTATGTATAGTTTATGTATGTTCGCTATACAGTGTCTAATTATTATTATATATATTTTTATAAATAATTCTGAATAAAATAAAAGTGATTTTTATCGATAAAAAAATCATAATAAAAATTTATACCTGAATTATTTTCTTTTTACCTCGACTAGAACTTAAAATTAATATTTTATGTAATATGGAACTTTGTTCCTATCTGGCGTCACACGACACCACACGTTTTTTATTTTCATTTATGACTTGTATCTTATATTATCTTCTATACTTAACTTAAATCCAAGTAAGTCGTTAAAGTAGAGTGAACTGTGTATTTAAAATGGATTATGCAAAGCAACAAGGAGTGACTCGGCCACGTAATGGTGTAATACGCCCGTAGCAGCGTAGCAGGTGCTACGTAATGAGACTTATTTCAAACTTTTCTCAAACTGCGACCAACAAGCGCCTGTGTGCATGTTAACAACAATTTATATCCACTAATTTGTAGCTTAATCGGTGTAATTTTAAGCCTTTCACACTATATTATCGTACTAGATGTAGCCAGCGACTTCGTTTGCGCGAATATAGTTTTCTATGAAAATGCTATTTCCTCGGGATTAAGTCTATGTCCTACCCCGGGCTTGAACATGATATTTATATCTCTGTGCTGAGAAAACGTAGCAAATATAGACAAATTACGGATAGACCATTTTACTTTACGTTATATTTTTGTTATTAGAGTAAAATAAATTGCGATGATGTTACACTAAGATTTGTATAAAATAATACACAAAATACAAATACACGTAATTAATAATACCATACGCCCAGGGTACCAGTACCCTGGGCGTATGGTATTATTACTATTATTGGCGATCCCACGCGAGTAAAAGCAGTGTGGATGACTAGATGGAATATTAGGACAACATCAAAGAAGTCGTAGGGTGTCGCCTAACAAGGACTTGAAGGGTGGAGTTTCCGTCGCACGTCGGTACAAATGATTCGAGTTAGAATACGTTAAACTTTATTCTAAAGCCTTCAAAAATACACCTATTGATGCAACAAACAAAAAAAAACACTGCAAATTGCAAGCCCCTTTTGTTGATGATTATGTAAATTTAATCAAATCTTAATCCGATACAAATTCATCAAAATCTACATTGTTATTATTGACGGTAGGGCATAAAGAGTCGATATCGGCGACCCATATAAATGGATCATAATGAAAATGTATTATGGGACCTTTCCTCGTAAATGACCGCGGTAGAGGGGAATATTATTCAAATAAACATTTGAACTCTGAGCGTTGTCTACGCTGGGGTTACAAAAACCGTAAAATTTATAACTACTCTAGGTACTGAACAAATATGAGCGTGTATTGTTGTATTAACTGGAAATAAACAAAAGATTTTACCGCTGTTTCATTCGCTTTTACTGCTGAGGCCAAAATTTGGTAAAAAATATTTGAGAATTAGTTAACGGAGTTACAGGAGTAAATGCGATACCGTTAACTAATTAAAAGGATAGCACAGAAATTTATGTGTGCTTTAAAGTATTAGTAATTGGTATCAGTAGTTTTACTCTTAGCAAAGTACACTTAATATTACGTTTCCACAGGTTCCTTCTTGACAGTTGGCTCCCTCGTCCACTCATATAAAGAAACGTCTATCGTAGACTTTACTTGGTCTAATCGTGCCTCGACTCTCTTTTGTAAGAGCAAAAGCCTTTAAGCAAGCTCAGTAAATTAATTACTTGAGTAATTTTTATTAGCATTTTTTTATCACGGAAATACTGGCAATGGATAAACATATTATAACGGAACGATTGAGAGGGAATAGACCTTGCTGATGGCGGTTATTACAAAAATTGGACGAATTTACCCTACTACCCCTTTAGTCGACGTGACCTGAAAGAGTAAACTATCCGAGAAGAAATCCAACCCCGCGGGGAATGCGTATTGGAAATTGGAATATAAGATTCTTACGTAGTACGTTCTAAGCAAGAGAGCGGTAGAAACGACGTGAGGTGGTAAAAATTTAAGGTACATAGTATGTACATACTCACTTAACATATATTTTTATCGTATTTACTCTCTATTTCAGGGTCAATTTAGGAATTTTCTCTTTTCTCTTCTTCTGTTATCACCCTACCGGCAAATACGTTTTTTTAGAAATCCGGTACGATACCGTGTAGAAACCGATTAGTTTAATATAACTGCCATACCCATAACCTTACCATACTTTAGCCCGCTACCATTTTAGACTGCATCATCTATTTACCACCAGGTGAGATTGCGGTCTTGTAGTACTTAGAATAAAAAAGTAAAACTAAGTATAATTTTAACGGTGGTAAACAGGCTCATCAATATTAGAACTTCTGATTGGTTGGAAACTAGGCATACTCGACAAAACACCGTTTTATATGTATGTTTATACTATGTCAGCGAAACAACTTCATGCTCATACGAATATTGCTGAGGCTTGCATTGTTTGTATGTTAATAATTAACATAGCCGCACAGTGTGGGTTTATTTGCCTCAATAACATGCAGTAATGAGATGTAATTTGTACATTGACTATTGATCATTATCAGATAAAATACATTATGTTGAACATTATTTTGTTATTATTACATTCAACATTAATGGCATATTCAAGAAATTATTTATTCATCTAAATATTAAGACAACATATCAACTATATAATATAGGTAATAATATCTCAGGGTCAATAGAAGGTGCATTTTAAAAGCTTTCTGTATACTTATCTCATTTTTGGCATGTGAGTGGATTGGTTCCTTTTTGCATATTATGTAGGTTCATCGAGTCGGAGCCGGTCGGAGTGGGGGGGTGTTAGGTTATTTTCGTTACGGAATTTCTGGATTCGGTCTCCACGCTCAAGGCCCGCGATAGAAGCTATGCAATAGCTTATTGTAGGTAACATTTAAAAAAAATCTAAATTAATATGGTTGATGTTTCAATAAAACGTATACCTAAAATATCATTACCACTGTAGGTGTTAGTATTCATCCACACGTGGAATTATGCCAATAACACTGGCTGCCACGCTGAATAGCTATAAACTCAAACTCATATTTTTTTATTCAAATAAACTTATTAAAAGTGCTTTTGAATCGTCGAGTGAATCTACCATTGGTTTGGAATGCCATACCTGCCGAGAAGAACCAGCAAGAAAGTCGGTGGTTACTGGTTGCTCTTTTTATAGAATTCATTTGCAATTATTATATCAATGTGTACATAAGTATCCGCAGTCCTTAGCATTGCTGAAGCGAGTCAAATTCATGGCTCTTTTATCATTTACATACTCTTCAACAGTATAAGCTTTTTTCAGGAGCATATTTCTAATGGATTTCTTAAATTTGTGTATATTGGCAAGTTTAAAATGGGTTGTGGAATTTTGTTATTATTTGTGCGGGCGTAGTTTACCAAAATAGTATCTCAGTTATAGAAGGCTATATCAATAGATTCACGTAAAGTAACCTTAGTTCCTTCGGAAAAGACCTGAAACTGTAGTCGACGCGACAGTGTAAAAGGACAAAGTTCTGAGAAAATCGTATTAAAGTTCTGGCACTACCATATTTCAAGTAAAACAAGAAAGCGAGGATTCAACCTCAATATGTGCTCAAGGTGTAGGCATTCAGTGAAGCGAAGTTAAAGGAGCGAACTTTGCAAACCTCTCTCGAGGCCGATCCAACTTTGCTGATGCAATAAATAAGGATTTTAGCGACAAATTACCACCCGAGAGCGCCTCAAAGTGTTCCCACTAACCAGGAAAGTTAGCAACTACCAAAATGGAATATGTAACTTATATTATTATTAGTATTGAAAGAAATAAATTTTACTTTGACTGTACCAACTTTTATTATTTACGCATCCATACATATCCATAATATATCCATAATATTATAAATGCGAAAGGGTCTGTCTGTCTGTCTGTCCGTCTGCTACGCTTTCACGGCTCCTCCGTTCAACCGATTTGTATGAAATTTGGTACAGGCGTAAGTTGTATCCCGGCGGTTGTATTGTATACTTTTTATACCGGAAAATTAAAGAGTTCCCGCGGGAATCCTAATCCACGCGAACGAAGTCGCGGGAATCCTCTAGTCATATAATAATTAATAGTATACCATAGTAGCCATATTAGCCGTAGACTGCGAACTTTTTGAGTAACTGTCCGTTTAATTATCATTACTCAATACGGTCGAAAAGAAAAGCCAATATTTTTCTGAAACTTAATTTTATTATTAGCTGTCAAAGTCACCTTGTTAACATTTGGACGCGATATACTAATAATGTATATTATATATTAAGTCCATGGATATACTTTATTGTATATTATTATTACGATGCATTGTACTTTAAAGCTTGTATGTGGTTTTGTTAAGGTCAAATCTTGCAAATGAATTAGAATACAGTACCCTTATTCTACTTTCATTTTACTTTGACGCTAATGTCATCGAAGGCTTATATCAATCCCCAACCGATTGAACTTTTGCATACATGCTTAGTTTGGATGACAATGATAGTAAGCTAAGTGACGTCATTCTAAATTTAATATGGCGGACTTCCAAAGATGACCTAATTATTTTTTATACCCCCGTGATAGGTATCAGTTAAAAGGGTTTGCTGTGACAAATAAGAAAAATTAAATGACGTCACACTAAATTCAATATGGCGGACGATAAAAGCTTGTTTTTAAAAATGATTTTATTGATTTAAGACTTAGTTAAATTAAATTGCAAACTACGCAAACGTACTCAATCTTACGGCAAAGTAAATTAATAACCTTTCCAGTCTGAGACAAAGGACCGAGGATACTAACCCTATTAGTCTCAAACTAGGTGGCGTAGCAATTGTGTGGAGTTACAACCCATTCGATTAGATGTTTTCGGGGATAGGGCGCAACCATGATTAGTTGTTCAATTTTGCTTATCTTATACAACAAGGATACGAACTAGATAATAATGCTAGGATAAAGGACAGATTATTTATAATTGGTAACAATTTCAGATAACAGCCGCCAACACCGACTACTGCCGACATTTTTTATATCATATCATACTAACTACTAATTTATTTATTTATTTATTTACCTACTACGAGTAATAATAATCTATACTAATATTATAAATGCGAAAGTTTGATGGATGGATGGATGTTTGTTACTCAATCACAATACACAAACACATTTTCGCTTTTAGTGCGAAAGTGTGTTTGTGTCTTTCAATCAGGCCGCAACAGGGCAACGGATTGACGTGATTTTTTGCATAGGTGAGGACCTGGAGAGTGACATGGGCTACTTTTTATACCGGAAAGTTAAAGGGTTCCCTCGGGAATTAAAAAAAATACTTAAACCAAGTCGCGGGCATCTGCTAGTCTAGTAAAAGTATTTAGGTATAAGTTGGTTTATTTGTCAACACTCAATATATCTACGAGGAGTCTTATTGGCGTATCACTCTCCGCGTCACGGTCCACTGATGCTGATAAATAGTGAGAGACGTGGAATGTTTGCCAATCAGAACCGCTCCCTTTGCCTTTGAGGCATACATTTATTTACAAGCGTCTTTTCTACTCGATAGGTTATTTTTATTTTTGCTACGTTTTGTTTGATAAGATAATAAGGACACTTATATTTTGTTCTGTTGGAGAGGAGCAGGCAGTAGGTACTTAATAGTCCATGATACATAAGTAACCAGATTTCTGCAATATTGTAGAGTCAACATATCTTGAGGTTGCACCGGTGTTGTAGTCAAACGTAAGGGGGTTTTAGAATACTTTTCCTGCATGTTTTCCGCGACTTCGTCCGCGTGGATTAAGTTTTTTTTATTTCCTCGGGAACTTCTTAATATTTCGGAATAAAAAGTAGCCTATGTCCTCCCCTTTTGTAAGACCTATCCCTGTACCAAATTTCATCAGAATACGTTTAAGCATAGTAGACAGAAAGACAGACAAGACAGACGGGCAGACACACTTTCGAATTTATAATATTAAGCATTGATTCAAAACTTCAAATGGATAGTACAGTTAGTTCATCAAGCGTAGGTAGTAAGGTCAACAAGCAAAACTTCAATAATTGTTTAACTCAGTTTCCCCATAAACCATCCGGGACCATATCTTAATATATATAAATCTCGTGTCACAATGTTTGTCCTCAATGGACTTCTAAACCACTTAACCGATTATAATAAAATTCGCACACCATGTGCAGTTCGATCTAACTTGAGAGATAGGAACCGAAAAACCTCAATCCACGCGGACGAAGTCGCGGGAATCAGCTAGTTTACTATAGCAATTAGAGCAATATGCATTAACTTCGTAATACTCGCATCATGAGAGTCGCAAATGAAATATTAGGTAGGTAAGTCAGAACTATAAATAACGAAATGTAATGTTAAATATTATAAATGCGAAAGTTTGGATGGATGGATGGATGTATGTATGTTTGTTTCTCAATCACGCAAGAACGGCTGAACGGATCTGAATGAAATTTGGAACAGAGATAGATTATAGCACAGAAAAGGTAATAGTGATTATAGTCTGGAATAGCACATATAGGCTACTTTTTATCTCGGAAAATTAAAACGTTCCCGCGGGAACCAAAAAACCTCAATCCACGCGGACGAAGTCTCGGGCATCAACTAGTAATTACTAACTTTTGCAAACATGTCGGGTATTAGCAAAACAGTTCTATGGAAAGGAGTTTAAGAAACGGTTGTATCAACTCGTAGTGTAGTGCCTGTGGGCTACCACAGGTAGTTGTATTCAAAGAGAAAGATTTAAATCTTAAGTGACAATATATTATAATTTTGCGTGTGGTCCTCTCTAAATAATTAACTAACAAGTCTCACAGCGACTTGGGCAACACTCATAGAGGTTAGACATTGAGTGATGTGGTGCTAATTGCGGGGCTAGGCCCTCCGTCCACAAATGTATTATGCATACATATACCTACCCTACTGAATGAACAGACGACAAAGTGATGTAGATTAACGTAGACATCTATGAGTAATTTACGCCTAACATCTTCGCGGAGCTGAAACATGACTCTCCGAGCCAGGCCATATTATTACGGTATCGACAGTGGCAAGGACCCTTCAAGCGATATTTTATCGTTCGATTTATAGGAGAGCTAATTTTTTACGCAAAAGGTAATATAACCAGCATCCCAAAATATCACAGTTCCATTAAAACACACTGTCACTGCCAGGTTGCCCGCTGCCACCGAAGCATCTATATGTTGATTCTGACGGATCTTTAATAAAATTAATTGTCAGACATAACACGTGACTTTATCCGGTAGTTTGTATAGTAATAATGAATATCACTCACGATAGTTTAAATGTTAATAAAATTAATTGTTCAGCTTTCGACACGACTGCTAAAAAAAGGATTGTAATGTTTTCAGGGTTTATGTATGTTAGTTTCTTTACTTCTAAAAGCTTGGATACAGATATAACAGATTTGGATGTATGAGTTATCGTTAGAATCCTTATACGTCATCCTCCCGGGTGACACTGTCTATTTTAAAAAAGAATCAATATATCAGGGCAGTCGTGTTTATTATTATTATTAAATTATGAAAATTACATTATTAACAAATCATTGTAGGCTGAGGCCTTCTGATAAGCATAAGAATACCTGTGTCAGAATTGGCCTTAATTATGTTCACTTGTTAACACAAAATAATAACACTCTCTTCCAAATTAGGACCCGCATTATACACGCGGCAGTTTGGTATGCTTTTAATCCAAAACACTATAGCCACTATGATTCCGAGCTTCGACAAAAGTAACCATAGAATTACCATTTTCCCGATAACGATCTGTCGCACCTCGTAGCCATTAGGGGTCAGGCGATGGTCACAATCGCTATTCCTGAGTTTATTCTATATTTATAATTAATTAGTTGGGGCTAGCTGATGCCTGCGACTACGTCCGCCTGGTAAGTTTTGTTTAATGCTCAGGAGAACTCCTTGATTTTCCGGGATAAAAAGTAGTCTATGTCACTCTCGGTCTTCACGTCGTCAAATCACATTTGTCTAGTGCTCTGAATCGCATTTATAATATTAGTAGGTATAATTAGGTTATCTATTGTGAAAAGACAATTTATTTAAGGAACTGGTGGACGTTAGCCTATGACTGACGAATCGAATGACTTTCCGACTCCTGGCCCGCCGATACTGATGAATAGGTAGAGTTGTGGGATGTTTGCCAATCGCAGATTTTCGTTCATAATTCAGTTTGGAGAGTAATTATTTATTTGTAGTCGTTAATTAATTCGTCGTCACAATTGATAGATCCCCAAAGCCAAACAATTGAGCTGTAATTTACACATACGTTAAACGTTTAGTTGGGATGACATTGCATGGTCAGCTATGTGACGTCATTCTAAATCCAATATGGCGGACTCCCAAAAATGGCGGACTAGTTGGTTTGGATGCACCCCCATGATATGGGTATCAATTAAAAGTGTTTTCTGAGAATAAAATGACTTCACACTAAATTCAATACGGCGGACGTTAAAAGCTTGTTTTAAAAAATGATTTTAATCATATACGAGTTTTTTATGCTTACCAAAATCTAAATATTATTAAAATATTGCAACTTCGAAGTTACATTATAAATTTCGAAGAAATGAAAGAAAATTTAACGGCAGAGCTTTTCCGTTTATGCAGCTTTATGCTTATGTTACGGGAAGTGCCCGCAGGTTATGCAAAGAATAAACCGTCCATATTTAATTTTTTTTTACTCAGTATTATTCAACTGAATTATTATTTATAGATCAAACGTATTATATTTCTGTATACCTATTTCAATTAATTCTTAAAAAAAGCTACTTTGGGAGTTGTACTTAAGTCTTCGCAGGAAGTTAATGGATTTAATTTTATAAGGAGTAGTTAGGCGGATCTTAGGCGACCTGAAGAGAAGACCGCGAACCTACAAGCGCAGCCAGGCATGAACTCTAGTCCGTATTACCCAATAACCTCAATTTACATACGCTTTATATATCGATGGAATTACCCGCAATCCCAAAAAAACCGGCCAAGTGCGAGTCGGACTCGCGCACCGAGGGTTCCGTACAAACCTGTAGTAAGTTTTAAATTATTAAAAAAAAACTACTTACTAGATCTCGTTCAAACCAATTTTCGGTGGAAGTTTGCATGGTAATGTACATCATATATTTTTTTAATTTTATCATTCTCTTATTTTAGGAGGGGGGGGGGGGGGACACACATTTTACCACTTTGGAAGTGTCTCTCGCGCAAACTATTCAGTTAAGAAAAAAATGATATTAGAAACTTCAATATCATTTTTTAAGACCTATCCATACGGGTTATGGGTTATATCCCTATGGGTTTAATGAAAAAAAAAATTTTGAGTTTCAGTTCTAAGTATGGGGACCCCCAAAATTTATTGTTTTTTTTCTATTTTTGTGTGAAAATCTTAATGCGGTTCACAGAATACATCTACTTACCAAGTTTCAACAGTATAGTTCTTATAGTTTCGGAAAAAAGTGGCTGTAACATACGGACGGACAGACAGACAGACAGACATGACGAATCTATAAGGGTTCCGTTTTTGAGAAATTTGGCTACGGAACCCTAAAAACTAGAAAAGCGCGTGATGGAACACGCATAAGGTAGCGTTTCGTATAGTTAAACAAGTTACTAAAAACTTTGACGTTCATATTTTGTAAATGGTTCCTTTTTTCCAAAACCTGGTAAACTAAAATTTTATTTCGGCTCTCGCTTTTCATTTTCTGGAGGCAAGTATTAGGCACTGCCTAACTAACTCGTTATAACTGCCTCGTTGGTCTAGTGGTTAGCATGTTCGACTGCGGCCGACGAAGTCCTGGGTTCGAGTCCCGGGTCGGGCCAGATTTAAGTGTTGGGTTTTTCTGACTAGAAATTCCCAGTACTAGCCCGGAGTTAGGAAGTTGGCGGTGTTTCACCCCCGTGCCTCGGAGAGCACGTAAGCCGTCGGTCCCGGTTATTATCACTAACATGATAATAGTCGTTAAAGCCCGCCAACCCGCATTGAAGCAGCTTGGTGGGTTTAAGCTCTAATTCCCTCTCTCCTATGAGAGTGGAGGCCTGTGCCCAGCAGTGGGACGTTAATGGACTGTTATGGTGGTGGTAATGGTATTAGGTAAGGACTATTAGGAGGAAGAATTAGTATGGAGGTAATTTTCTTTTTGAAATTTTGCTATGCTGTGTGGCGGTAACGGATTTCTATAACTGTATTTTAAACTGTACAGATGCCTTTACAGTTGAGTTTTAAAATGGCTGCGAGTGCGATACACTTACTCGGACAGACATATTCGACTTATAAGCGAATGAATAAGGAAGGTGTACACAATGTCGTCGCGGCGCGCGATTTAAAAGGCACTACCCCACAGCTGCATTATACAGTATTGGTGTACGTGAGTCCTCCTCCACACATCCAACCTCACTGCTTAGGGTCGTGATCTTTGCAACGGATCTTTTTCTTTGCAATTTTCGCCACCTTGATCTGTCCAGGGCATGATCCAGAGCAACGTGGACAGTTGTGCCGAGTATGGTGCTATATTGGTGGGCCCATCGCATAGATGAGTAAATAGAGAATAACATGGTTGACAAGCAAAAGAAAAAAGAGCTTTACTAGATCGTCACTTTCCCGGGAATCGTTGACTTCGCATACTTTATTTGCTTAGCTCGCTACACCTTTCTCGTATATCACGCAGTCTACTATAAATCACACACTGATCAGCGTTCAGAGGGAGTAAAGTTTAGCTTTACTCAATATTGGAATAAATCTGTGTTCTCAACCGTGAAATTAAACGAAATCCAAGTAAGAATAAATCTATCTGAACTGTCAAACTGATAGTTATATTATTCACTTTTTCTCTATCTGAATTCGTGATAGAATTTTGGAACAAAAATATTACTTGGATTTTCTAATACTCAACGAGTTTCCGGGTTTCCTCAAAACCAAAATATTGGGATTTCGACAAATTCCTCTAAAAGCCATTTAAACACTCTTCATTTAAAACACATCCCTCAAAACAAAAGAGTTTTCTGGAGAATTTCAAAACCTAAATGCACGGGGGCAATGTCTCGGGTATAATCTAGTTTAGACTAAAGCTAATCATCTCTTTCAAAATATACTTCTGTAAATATTGATATAGTACAAACAATTACGGTAAATATTAATCAGAAAATTCTATGAAATAATGAAGCTGTATCTAAGAGTGCCCGAGGGCTCAGCAAACACAGCAAAACAGTGGATTTAACAATCCACGGCGCATCTCATTAATTTCAGACCACGGATGGAATCGCCATTGTTTTTTCTTAGGGAAAGTTTTTTCACTAATTCTTCACTGCTCTTGTGCATTTATATTATTCAGTTGACCGCTAAATTTTCTTTATTCTTCTTAATAAAGAATACCTTTTCGTGATTAAACAATAATTGTTATTCGAAATTATTTTAGCTATTTTATAAAAATCTTGACTTGGTTAGAATAACTAATGTTTGCAGCTATGGTGTAGGGACAGGGAGGTACCCATACGTATACACTTTGCCAGCGATCTTCGACTATTTCGTATTTTTGGAGCGATAGTGTAAAGAATACTATGGCATTTTCGTTAGTAAATAACCTTAAGAAGTTCTTTTAGAAGCAGAGAAAATGCATCCAACTTTGGTATTTTAAGTTGTTTAAAAGTTAAAAGTAGTGAAGCAGAGTTTAGATGTATCCAACGACAACCAACGATCTCTATGTAGATATTTAGTGTTAAAGCCTTTACTTTCATTGGCAAGTTTACATGCTACGACCCCCTACGACTAGAGACTTTTCTAGCTACTTTTAGAAGTAGTAGTAGTACTAGAAAAAAGTATCTGGTATACTTTTCTCTTAAGGTTTCAAATCCAAACTTTCGCATTTATAATATTACTAGATGATGCCCTCGACTTCGTCCACGTGGATTATTTTTTTGATTCCTGCGGGAACTCTTTAATTTTCCGGAATAAAAAGTAGCCTTTGTCCTTTCCCGGGATACAACCTATCCCTGTACCAAATTTCATCAAAATCGTTTGAACAGGTGGACCGTGAAAGCGTAACAGACAGACAGACAGACACTTTCACATTTCTTTCGAATTTCGATTTCAACATTTCGATGCCGTATACAGAATGCCTAAATAAAGCGAGGATACGAGTGAATTCGAACTTCGTCGATAATTTCCATCAATGAAACCTAACTAGACTTTGACCCGCATGCACTCGAAGTTTTCGAACACTGAATAAATTTTACACAGTTCCCTCAGTAGCTAACCAATGAATTTATATACTTAACTAAGCATTCACTTGAATTGAAATACATGAAATACATGAATTCAATCATTTTCACAATGTCGGATGACGAGGAGACGAAGAAGTGCGCGGGCTGCTTAAATGATATTACATCGGACAGAAGATCGATGAGGTGTTTTCTATGCGAGAAATATTACGATCTATCTTGTTGTGGACTATCAGATACACAATACAAAAAGCTTAATAGGACGACAAAAACCACTTGGAAGTGCCCCACATGCCAAGCGCGTCTTCGATCTGGTGGTGACAATAGCAACACGCCAATTAGAACAACAATTAAACCAGCGTCCGGCGACGAGCAATCGGATATGGACTCATACATTTTAGAGACAGTCAATAAAATAATCAGCTCCTCAATAGAGACTGTGATTCACGACGTACTAACAAAAGAACTCAAACCTATAAAAACTGATTTAGCACTCTTAAATGATATTAATCGCTCAATTAAATATGTCTCAAGCGAGCTTGAGGACATCAAGAAGAGTCTGACGCATTTAAAAGAGGAAAATAAGAAATTGATTAAGGAGAACGAAGAACTAAAGGCAAGAGTTAAAGAGCACAATACACGTCTCAGTGGACAGGACACAAAATTTATAAAAATCAAAGAGGAAATTAAAGAAATCTCAAATAAAAATCGGGAAATAGAGAGATCGATGGAATTTACGACTAACCAATATGATGGAATAAATGATAAAATGAAAGCTGTTGAAGATGATTCAAAAGCCTGCACTCACAAGATCCACCAATTGAGCGACACCATTGAGGACCTGGAGCGACAGGCACGACAAAGCAAAATGGAGATAAGAAATGTCCCCAATCAACCATCAGAGTCACAGCATGATTTGATTAATATCGCCAGGAGCCTACATGAATCGATTAAACTACCATTTTCTGTCGATTTCATACAAAACATATATAGACTTCCAGGTAAACCGGAAAAACCGCGAGTTATATTGATTGAATTGCGATCTGTATTACTAAAAGAAAAGCTACTGAAAGCGGTTAAGAATCACAACGCTCAAAACAAGGACAACATGTTAAACTCATCTCATGTTGGATTAAGTGGACAAGCGCAACCTATATATGTCGCTGATTATCTGTCTAGTAAAACAAAAAAACTGTACTTCCTAGCGCGAGAAGCTGCGAAGGACAAGAAGTTCAAATATTGTTGGACAAAGAATGGGAAAGTTTTCCTGAGAAAAGATGATGGAGCCAAACTTATATTTATTAAGGAAGAATCACAAATTGAAGAGCTTAAGAAGAGGGCTGAATGACTATTTTCTAAATTGATAATTAATTATGCCTGGTATAATTATGCTGTAGCTACATATAACGTCATAATAGGCAAATACACTAACCTACATAATATTTCACATTATATACGATGCAATAACACCGTGAGTAGAAAATTCAAAAATCAAAGCATGTTATCATACTTTTACAAGATTAACTTACAACACATTCTTGCTAGACATAATATAACGCTAGAACCTAAACCTAAAATACATAATTACATTGCAATAACGCTTAAGAGTTTCTTATATTCTATTAATTATATAACTTACTTAAATTTCTATATAAAGGTAACTAACACACACTATTATTATTATATTACACTATTACTACTACACACATACCGTATCTCACTACAAGCAACGCGGACGGCTTCAGCAGCTAGGCCGCGAAGCTTTTACTATGCATCATCTTATAAAAATAATCCTGGATAATAAGACTATTTACATCAACGAAAATAATATAGACGAATTATCAGTGGCTAGTTCTTACTGTTGTAGTCCAGAAGAGTATTACACATATAATAGAGAGAAAAATAATTGTAGATACTTTAAAATACTTACACAAAACATACGAAGCATAAACTGTAACATGAATGGCTTTCTCGCATTACTAAATAGACTAAAAATAGAACATGATATGATTATACTCACAGAGTGTTGACTGTCAAAAGTGTCAAATATACCTAAAATAAATAACTACTCACATTATGCTACTAAAAATATGCATAACCAAAACGATGGGATTGTGGTTTACTTAAAGAATAATATTAAATTTAATGCACAGGAACCAGACTTTAGAGATGCGAATTCTGTTATTATAAAGATAGGACAAGAAACTGCTATAATTTGTATATACCGCTCACCATCAAATACGAACATAGATAACTTCCTACACTCTCTAGACAGTGTACTAAGTTCATTAAAGCAGTTCCAAAATATAATAATTACAGGCGATATAAACATCGACATAAGTACGGAGCACACTAATACGAATGCTTCAGAGTACTTAAACCTAGTTGCATCACACGGACTACTCCCAGCACATATACTCCCGACGAGAATGGAAAACTGTCTTGATCATGTCATGCTAAAATCCAAAAGGAAAGCATACTCCTATGTTATCAAAAATACACTTACTGATCATGATACCGTTACACTAATGCTACCACTGAAATACGATACTTTAAATTACGTAAAAAAAGTTTATAAAATTGATTACGAAAAATTAGGTAAAGATATAAATGCACTGGATCTGTCTCATATATTTCTAATCAATGACGTTAATAAGGCTGCGGATACACTTACTACATCGTTAAAATCCTGTATAGATAAAAATAAAACTGTAAAAACCATACCTAGACGATTTATTCCCAAAAAGCCCTGGATAACACAGGGTTTAATTCGATGTCTTAAGCACAGAGATAAATTACACCTACGTTCCAAAAAAGACCCTGGAAATCAGATATTACATTTAACATACACTAGGTATAGAAACTACTGCAACACATTAATAAAAAAAATAAAAAAGTCTTATGAACAGGCAGAATTTGAAAAAGCTGACACAACAAAGAAAACTTGGCAAGTTATAAGAGCTATAGCTGATACTGATACAAAAAAAGCAGGACCGGTGGAAATTTTAGAACTATCAAACTCACCATTAGAAGCAGTAAACTTTACAAATGATTATTTCGTAAATATAGGTAAGACACTAGCTGAAAAAATTAAATCGCAACAAAGCACAATAACTACGAAAATCTGCGTAAATAAGGCGCCGCACTCTATAGTATTCTTGGAAACTGATATTAAGGAAGTTTTAACTACAATAAACTCACTTAAAACAGATAGTGCTGCGGGATGGGACGGTATACCCGTAAAGGTAATTAAAGACCATAAAAACATATTGGTTAGTATAATAACACATATATGTAATCTATGTTTTAACTCTGGCATATTTCCCAATACCTTTAAAAAATCAATAGTCCAACCTATATACAAAAATGGTGAGAAAACCCAATTAACTAATTATAGGCCAATCTCAATGTTACCGGCTTTGTCAAAAATTATAGAAAGATTAATTAATAAAAGACTAACTAACTATCTCGAAAACTTTAAACTGATCTCGGATAATCAGTATGGATTCCGAAAAGCTAGGTCAGCAAGTGATGCGGTTCAAGAATTTACGCAATTTGTTATCGATGCACTGGATAACGGTGACAAATGTCTCGCTATATCGCTGGATCTAGCTAAAGCATTCGATACCGTGTCAGTTCCTATACTCCTAGGGAAGCTCGAATGTATCGGTGTGCGTGGCCTACCCCATAAACTCCTGACAGACTACCTTAATAATAGAACACAGTCCGTCAAGATAGGTGAATACATAAGTAGCTCACTTACTGTGCATTATGGAGTTCCACAGGGTAGTGTCCTTGGTCCAACCCTGTTTTCCATTTATATAAATGATCTCTGTTCGTTGCCTGTGGTAGATGGTAGGATAATTGTATTTGCAGACGACACAGTTTTACTAGTCCGAAATAAAACATGGGATGGACTGTTCAAGTCAGCCCAAGACAATTTTAACCAGATAAATAGTTGGCTAAGAGACAACCTGCTTACCTTAAATGCAGATAAAACTAAATTAGTTACTTTTACCCTGACAGAGTCTGCACAACCGCCTAATGTCTATAAAATCAAGGCGCATGGAATAGGATGCAAATATAATGACACATGTAATTTATGTTCCTGTCCAGTGTTAGAAAAAACCTCTAAATTTAAATATCTAGGTATAATTATAGATCAGAACCTCAATTTTAAAGAACACATTAAAGTACTCACACAGAGAATACGTAAACTTATTTATATATTTAAAAGATTACGGGATACGGCAGATTACAAAACTCTCCGTATGGTCTACCATGCGATTGGCCAATCTTTAATTACCTATGGAATTGACGTTTGGGGCGGCGCACCTAAGACCTACCTTTTACCGTTGGAAAGAGCACAAAGGGCACTTATAAAAGTGAGCCTTCGACTACCGTACCGGCATCCAACCACAGACATATATAAAAAGTTCAAAGTTCTTACCGTAAGACAGCTCTTTATTTTGGAAACAATAATTAAAGAACATTCCAAGTTAGAATTCAACAACAGTTACAAAAATAAAAGAACTTATTATCGTGTTGCAAGAATTCCTAGCTGTAACACCTTCGCTGCTCATAAATTTTCCAAATTCATAGGCCCATATCTCTATAATAAAGTGAACAAAGAAATTCAAGTATATTCCTTAAGTAAAAAACAAGTTAAGACGTTAACTTCCAAATTTCTAGCCAATCTAAATTACACGGAAACTGAAAACCTTATAAAAACTATCATCTAACCAACTAAGATATTACTACTCACAAACGCAATCATACACACACTCATACACACACACGCACACTCGCACTCAGGCACACACACGCATTAAACATATCCACACGCACATACTCACGGAAACACTTTATTTAATTTATACTAACCCTACTAACACTAGAATAAGAATAATTTACAAGTACCTAATATGTAACTTATTAATTATTAAAAACAAAAGACCGAGTTAACACAGAAAATATTGTGACAAGAGGGTAAGCAGTCAACTACAACAACAAGCTGCGCTTAGTGTAGTTGATAGCAAAATATTAATTTGTGACCTGTAAGAAGTGTAAAGTCGATAAAAAGATATTATATAATATAATATGTAAGTTACAGTTAAGCTGAATAAATATTTTCATTTCATTTCATTTCATTCCGATTGAGTTTGCAAATTCACAATTAACTCATTTGTAAGGAGAAAAGTGCAGACATTTATTACGAAATATTCCAATTCATTTCAAATATTTAAAAATGCAAAAAGGTCTTGTAACATCAAAATTATTTTTAAATTGACCATCAAAGTCACTATACATAGAGCTACTAAGCAGATTCCTTTTTCTGTGGGTAGAGGAGTAAGAAATAAATTTTTCTATATGTATGTCAAAGTCGGGTGCGTAAAATCGTCGATTTCTCATATATTTGAATGTCCGATATCTTTCGTATCTTGTATTTTTTTAAATCGTATTATAAAAATATTTATGTATTATTATTATTATTATTATCGGTATATAACTGACTCTCACGCCCGCATACAAAATAAATATATATAACTATGACCAAAAGAATAATAATAAACTTACGTAAATAAATAGAAATGAATAAACTTACATACACAAATACACAAATAAATAGTTGCTGCGGGCGGAGGATTACACCCCGGCAGGGGAGACCAGACGGCCGGGGGTCAGGGGGACAGGTTGAGAAACCGGCGGACTATCCTAGCCGAGTCTAGCAACACCGCTTTCTGCATCCTGGCTGCGAGCGAACTGCCACGGAACCCCAGTCGCCTCAGATGGTGAGCGAGGCTGACTGGGACTAACCCACTCGCAGATATAACGATTGGGATGGTTTCAGTGGACTCCACATGCCACATGGCGGAAACCTCGTGAGCCAGATCGAGATACTTTCGTTTTTTCTCCGTCTCAGCTCTCACAAGATTCTCGTCATATGGAATGGTGATGTCCACCAAAAACACCCGCGACTGTGGCCGGTCCAACAGCACGATGTCAGGCTTATTCGCAAGAATAGTCCTGTCCGTGATGATGGACCGGTCCCAATAGAGCCGGACTCCGTCACGCTCGAGTACAGGCTCCGGTGTGTACTTGTAGTACGGCAGCCTCTCATCCAGGAGACCGTACTTCAGAGCAAGCTCCTGGTGAAGGATTTTGGCCGCTTGGTTGTGTCTGTGCAGATACTCAGTGTTAGCAAGCGCCGAACATCCCGAAAGCACATGTCTGAGCGACTCACCGGGATGGCGACAGGCTCGACATATGTCGTGAGTGCCATCCTTCAGAATGTACTTTCGGTAGTTTCGCGTCTTAACTACCTGATCCTGTATCGCACAGACAAAACCTTCGGTTTCCCCAAAGAGGTCACCGAAGCGCAGCCATTGCACGGACGCCTTTTTATCAACGTGCGGCTCATGAAGAGCTTTAAAAAAGCGTCCGTGCAACTCCTTCTCCTTCCATACGGCCTCCCGGTCAGAGGTGCTAAGTACCACCGGCGCCTGCCACTCGATTTTGGCTAAGGATAGGGGAGTGAGTCCTTTATCACATTCTATGACCTCTCTATGCATGGGTGACTCCCTCTTCGTCTCGAAGTATGTTCTGAGATTGGATATCTCCCGGTTATGCATGGTCTTGACGCTTAATACGCCTCGGCCACCACATTTCCGGGGGATATACAATCTCATCACAGACGATTTCGGGTGATGCATGCGATAGAGAGTCATAGTCGTGCGGACTTTTCTATCCAGGGCGTCAAGTTCGGTCTGAGTCCATCTGAGCACGCCAAAGGTGTACATGAGAACGGGCATAACCCAGCCGTTATAGGCTCGAACCTTATTGGCGCCTGACAAAAAACTTTTACAAACTTTTGCCAGACGGCCAAAAAAGGCCTCGCAAACAGACTGTTTCATGTCCGCCTCATTCACTCCTATCGATTGTGACATACCCAGATACCGGTATGATTCAGCTTCGGAGAGGGTCCTAATGCTCGATGGCTCGAGATTAACCTCCGCCGAGTGAGTAACCTGCCCCCTCACCACATGCACGACCGCACACTTATCCAGCCCAAGCTCCATCCTGATAGAATTACTGAACTCAGTGGTGATATTCAGCAATTCTTGCAGGCGGGTAGCATTGGGTGCCAGCAGTTTGAGGTCGTCCATGTAGAAAAGGTGAGGCACTCTTGTCCCTCCTCTCCGAAACTGAAAGCCCGTCCCTGAACTCTCCAGCAGTGAGCTGAGTGGGTTCAGGGACAGGCAAAACCAAATTGGGCTCAGACAGTCACCCTGGAAGATCCCCCGCTGTATCCTTATCCGGTCATCGGCAGCCGCCAACCGCTCACCATGGAGACAAAGGATCGTACTCCATTGCCCCATGCACTCCCTGAGGAAGTCTCGAACTGTACCATCGACTTTGTACAGTTCGAGGACCCTCAAGAGCCATGAATGGGGCACCGAGTCGAATGCCTTTTTGTAATCAATCCAGGCGGCGGAGAAGTTCCGGCGGTTGCGTTTGACCAATTGCCCCGCAACGGAGTCGATGAGAAGGAGCTCCTTAGTACCACGACTACCCCCCCGACATCCGTTCTGAGCCCCAGACATGATGTTATTTTCGTCTACATGACGAGATATCTTGAGGCTCAGAACGGATGTTAGTGTCTTATAGATGGTCGTAAGACACGTAATGGGGCGGTATTTAGCCGGATCCGTGGCATCAGTGGACTTCGGAGCTAGGTGAGTGATCCCAGTAGTGAAAAGGCTCGGGAGCGTCTTCTGCTCGAGAGCTTCTTGGAATTGTCGAGCCAATGTCGCATGGCAAACCGAGAAACCCTTAAGCCAGTAGTGATGCAGCCCGTCGGGACCCGGACTTTTCCAGTTCGGGGCCCGCCTTACTGCATCAACTACATCCTCCGTAGAGATGGCTACTGGGTTCATCGGCTCAATTACGGCACATGCTTCCTCTACCGCCGCAATCCAAGGGCCCTCTTCATGCTCACCCTCTCGCGACCACACATTCCGCCAAAAAGCAACGAGGTCTGCCGAGCTCGGCCGTTGAGAGGTAGAGCAGACTGCTGGACACTCCAATCTTTTATAGAACCTTTTCTGATCACTCGAGAAGAGACGATTTTGCTGGAAGCGCTCAACTCTTTCCGAGTATCGTCGTATGCGATTCCCCCATGCAGCGATTTTCTGCTTCAGGTCGTCGATGCGCTCCGTTAGCTTTTGGGTTATGTCGGGCTGATCTAACATAACCCCAAGCCCGTTAAAGGCAATTCTAACGGAGCGCACAATCCTTGGCCTGGTATTGCCCGACCTGAAGCTTTGCAGTCTGCCAATGAGGCCTCTGGCAAGGTTGATACGGCGTTCTATTCTCTTCTTCCAGGCCGGTCCCGTGCTGCGTCTTGCGGCTGCAGCGCGTCCCGGACCCGGGGTCTTGATTCCAATGAATCGGTGTACAGCTAAAGCCGCACCGAAGAGAATAGAAGCCGTATCATCCAAGCCAGTGCTGCTCTCCAGATGTTGAGGCAACATTTGGTTAATGGCCTCAATGACATCCCGCGTCGCTACATTCAGCGTAAGGCGGGAGAGCCGTGGACGATTCTCCAGAGGAGCGCTCCGACTCTCAGAAATCGCCTCTTCTAAAATCCTTCCCATCCGCTCTAAATCAAGGGAAACTGTTCCCTCGGCGCTTTCCTCAACAGGCAAATCGTGGGAGGTGGTAACTATCTCCTCACGGGTATGCACCGCTGGAGAGACGATTTGCTCTGTTGTTGGAGTTGTCACCTCGGGAACAGCCTCACGTCGTAACCGTTCGAGCTCGGTAGCGTTAAAGACGTTCGAACGCTGAATATACCGAGCCCGATCTGCCAGGTTTTGTTCCGTGACAGTTAAAGTCGGCTCAAGCAGCAGGAACTCGCGGTACATTGCCGCTCGGTAGCCAGTCCGTCCGGTTTCCCCTCCTGTCGCCCTGTAGTACGCACGCATGACATTCTCGTTCATGAGAGAAGTCCATCTCATGCGGCGTACACCACCAGCGGCGGGCACCGAAGATGGGACCCTGGAGGATCCCGTCGGCGCCAAGCCCTCTGGTGGGGATGATGGACGTGTCGTCCGGCTAGGTGGTAGTGCCGGTCGACTGGTGTTACTGGCGGCCCGTATGCTGCCACGCCCAGCGCCAGCTCCAGGCGCGCCCTGGCGACCCCCAGGTAGCGGCCCTATTCGCATTTCCTGTGTTGTGTCCATCATACAAAGGGGGGGGGGGGGGGGGGGTGAGTGGTGGTTACATCACTCGGGGTCCACTCAGGTCCCCGAGGAGGCTGTTTCTGTGGCCAGCTAGCCATGTTTTGGGGAACAAAATAAGTTGGTAAAAGGTTCCCCGGTTCCCTTAGCCGCCTCTTACGGTCACCCACGGGATTGGAAGGGGTGGCACTATTCTATTCTGCCGGTGCCACACGGCGGTTATTATTATTATTATTAAACTCTTTATTTGCACCACACAAGAAAATACAAAAACAATGACAAAGGACAAATAATGAAAAAGGACAGGTACAAAAGGCGGCCTTATCGCTAAATAGCGATTTCTTCCAGGCAACCTTAAGATTAGGAAAACGCTAGGAAAATAGAAAGCAGGTGGCTCAAAATTATGCTACATAACAATACATAAACACCAATACACACAAATACATACACATACTATAATACATACATATACTACACATAATATAAATAATAATAATAATAATAATAATAAAATAAAGTCGTCTTCAATTTGAAAGGAAATATGAACCATTTTTGAATGCGCCCAGCGATTTCGACTGTCTAATACTCAGAGGAAGTGCATTCCACAGTTCAATTGCCTGTACAGTAAAAGAATTTCTGTAAAATTTTGTTTTGTGTGTAGGCATTTTCAAGGTAAGAGTTCGACAAGACCTTATGTCTGATTGCACCCCAAGAAATTGAAACTTCTCCTTAAGGTAAGAAGGAGTTTTTAGGTGAAATAAAACACAGTACAGAAGAGAAAGAACATGCATATCCCGGCGACGGCGAATAGGGAGCCACTTGAGCTTTTGACGGAATTCGGAAACATGGTCATATTTGCGCAAGCCGAATATGAACCGAATAGCAATATTTTGAAGTCGCTCAAGCTTATTAAGTTGGTCCTGGGTCAAGTTAAGAAAACTTGCATCCGCATAATCGAGAATAGAGAGAAGGAGAGATTGTGCCAACATAATCTTGGTAGGAATTGGCAAAAGATTGCGTTATCGACGTAACGAGCTCATAACAGCAAACGTTTTCCTGCTCATTTCCTTAACCTGCACAGACCAGGACAGTTCCGAATCCAAATGTATACCAAGATCTTTAACGGAGGCGCAGTATGGTATAGAAGCAGTATGGTGTAGAAGATAGTATGTATTAAGTAGGCAGGTACGTGATTTTGTCTTAAAAATGCAAAAAAGGTTATATCACATAGTTCCGTTAGGTTTATCTACTCATGTGCTTATATGACAACATTGTCAACATTATGAAATGCTATGATCTCGAGTACCTATCTGCCCTAACAATTAGTGGTCATTAAGGGTCAGGAGACGACTAGATAGAGGACAATTTATGCGTCGCTTACTAAGGATCAGGCAATTATTTCTACCTTCTTATATCTTCCGGCTCCGATAATACCTAAAGGTTTTTAAAAATCTCGCGAGAGCTTTTGATTTTCCGAGATAAAAAGTAGTTTATGCAATGCAAGTAGAGATGCAATCTATCTTTGTGTTAAAATTTATCAAAAACGGTTTACGGTATGACCGTGAAAAGGTTACAGACAGACGGACATTTATGATACTCATATAGATTTTCTACAAAAACAAACGCAAAGCCGTCAATAGTAAAAAAGCCGATATCGAAGAAACTGTATTAAATTTATTGGACGCAGTAAAACACGAAATTGGAGAATATGAAGCACCAATTTGCGGGTACGAAAACAGTAATAAAACGCGAACGTTTCACGTGTCGCCGAGCGGGTCATTACCATAAACAATTTGCGAACGGCAATCGGCACCTGCACAAAACCAAACTTTTCATCGAACCTATCGATATTTGACTTGTACTCCCAATTTCAAAAAGCCAAACTGAGAGCGGCATTTTACAAAATTATTTTATGCTTACTAGACGGAAAAACCGATACTGCAACCTTACTTTTTGATATTGTTTAAAAAAAAGAGTAACTGCTGAATTTCTTGTCGATGTCTTCACTGTAGAATCTGCTTTCCAGTAATATAGTTTGTTGTGGGCTCTTCTCAGACCAGGGCACGTTGGGAACCCTCGTAGCTTTAGTTTTAAGATACCGTCGTTAACGATACGTTTTTAACCACTACAAGTTAGCCCTTGACTGCGATCTCACCTGATGGTAAGTGATGGTGCAGTCTGAGATGGTAGCGGGCTAACCTGTTAGGGGCATGGCAGTTATATTAAACCCATACCCCTATTCGGTTTCTACACGGCATCGTACCGGAACGCTAAATCGCTTGGCGGCACGTCTTTGTCGGTACATTGACTATCGGTACAGTAGTATGGTATGGAAATTATATTAATAATTGCATTTGATTTCAAATATCTAAGGTTGGTACGTTCCGTCCTCACGTAAGTATGTGCTTAGTTATAGTTAGTATTCTGTGCTTCAGTATTACTTAAATCCCATATAAATTGTTTGACTTCTTATAAAAATAAAAACAGCTTATCAAATAAATATTATAAATGCGAAAGTTTGGATGGATGTATGGATGGATGTTTGTTACTCAATCACGCCCCAACGGCTGAACAGATCTGGATGAAATTTGGCACAGAGATAGATTATAGTCTGGAATAACACATAGGCTACTTTTTATCCCGGAAAATTAAGGAGTTCCCACGGGAAACGAAAAACCTCGATCCACGCGGACGAAGTCGCGGGCATCAGCTAGTATCCTATAAAGCGAACTATCCTATCTATCTATCTAATTATCGTGAAGCTGATAGGTCATGAAAAGAAAACAGACAAGCACCAACAAAATTTAGTACCTACTGAGATAGGTATAATTCACGGGGAAGGACATAGGATACTTTTTATCCCGGAAAATTCAGGAGTTCTCGTGGAAATTTAAAAAACAACTTAAACCCGAATTCGCGGGCATCATCTAGTTTCATAATATAACATGGTTCTTGTATCTAGAATTAAGAAAATTGAACCATTCACTAGCGTACGATTTAAAGTAGGGTCGTGTCCAACTCTCTGTGGAGGTCCCTTGTTACATCACCCCTTCCCTCAATTTCACAGATGCAGCCATTCACATAATAGCAGAAAGCTCTCAGTGTCCCGTAACATTTCTAACACATTGGACAATTTTCTTTGAGAGCCCTAAGACCACATCTGATTACTGTAAGGCTTAAATAAAATAAACTACTATACTAGTGAAGCTGTTGCCTAAGACTTCGCTACCGTGGATTTAGGTTTTGAAAATCGCGAAAGAATAATTTGCTGGGATATAAAGTTTGGACGATCTCTCTGGAGCAGTGGTAAGCGCTGTTGCCTTAAGTCGGAGGCCCCGGGCTCGATCCCGGGTCAATTTGGGAATTACAATTTCTGAATTGTCTCTGGTCTGGTCTGGTGGGAGGTTTCGGCCGTGGCTTGTTACCACCCTACCGTCAACGATGTCCCTCCAAGCGATATAGCGTTCCGGTGCGAAGGCGTGTAGAAACCCTGCGTTAGGGATATAAATATTACTGACTATACCCCTAACAGGTTAGCCCGCTACGATTTTAGACAGCATCATCAATTACCACCAGGTGAGACCGCAGTCAAGAGCTAATTTGTAGTGGATAAAAATCTTTCGCAATATAACTACACTCGTATCTTATCTGGAACGCAAGCTAACTCAATATCTGCCTCAAACGGAACTCTGCTAATTCGCTTAGCGCTACGGGTTGACTGATCGTAGGTTGGTAATTAATTAGCCGGGGTTGGCCACCAGACCAGACCTAAGCCAGTTAAGAAGTTTTTTATTTCCATATTGACCCAGTCAGGTATTAAATCCGATGACCGATCGTCCGTGATATAATCCCACTTTTAAGACTGAATTCCTCTTACGCTGGTGTTTTATTGCGGTTACGGAATAGTACGCATAATAATTATTGACGTATGCAACTTACTTCAGCGTTAAGGTATTTAAACTTTGGCCGCTGAGCACGACTCTTTATACCACAGAAGATACTGGGTGATGCCCGCGACTTCATCCGCTAGGTTTTAGATTTCTCAAAATCCCGTGGGAACTCTTTGATTTTCAGGGTTAAAAGCCTAGATGTCCTTCCTTATGTACAAATCGTTAAAACACTTAGTCATACAGACAGACACGTTTTTACATCTATACCTAATATTAGTACGCGTTATATTTTACTTATTACTACAGCAGCAGAGGTCGTTTAAACATAACACGAGATATTAAAGTATAGGCAGGTTTAATCCAATTTAGCCATGTTATTCGTTTAGATCATGTTATCGACACCAGGGATCGCTGTAGGCGTCATAAATCTTGATCGCAATTAATCATGAGCCGCGCCGTAATAGCGGACATTGACACCCACGAGACATTTCGGCGTGACGCTCATAACATTGTGTTTTTACCGAAAAAGGAGGAAGTTTTTAATTTGCTGTGTATGTTTTGTAAATTCATACCGAATTTTCGGAAATTAATGAATCGTCCTGTTTTTGAAGTGAAAACTTCTTTAGCCGCGTTGAGCATTTTTTTGGTAAGAAAGAAAGAAAGAAAGAAAAAACATTTATTCACAGCATTGTGCCACACAAAACAATACCTTGTTAGGGGTACCCCTGGTAGGGGGTAAACTTGTGTTGTGTAGTCCCTATGACTGCCAATATTTTTTTAATGGAATTTCCTACCACCACCACCGACTGGTGGCGTGGTGTTATGGGCAAGAGGACGGATGGTGTGCAGGTTGTAGGTACATCTGCAGACTAAAGACGCGCGGCAGGACGAGCCGCTTGAGTGCGTTTATTTTCAAAGCAAATAAACTAGGATGGCAAATTGATGGCAATTAACTGATAAATCCATCTTATGAAAGCTGATGAAAGAAACTGAAGCCGCAGATAATCCACACTGGAAAGCGCAGTGTTTGCAAACCCCTACTGGTTAGACTCTTTATCACACACATTTATCAAATTCTAAATCCATAAATATTAGATTTTGTGTCAATACTAAAGATCTCAAAATCAAATTTCATTTCTACCTTATACCATCTGACAGACAGACAGTCAGGCAGCAGAGTAACATAGTAGGGCTCCGTTTTACACTTTGGATACCGAACCCCGAAATCGATATAATTCTGTTCATTCCCCCTCAGATCCGAGTTCCGTTAATCTTATTTTATCGAAATTAAACCATTTGTTACCGTTCAGCGTTGAAAAAGAGAAAATAAATCAATCTATACCTAAGAATTAGTTGGCCGATTTCGATAGGCCAAATTAATTTCACAAATCCACCACACAGCGTGGCAATGCTGCGTAGCGCGAGATTGATTTAGGCACCTTTGGCCCAGTTTTTTTTAACGCGAGATAGGGTCGCGTTTGACGAAAATTATACTACCAAGCTCTAGGTTGCTTAGAGAAATGCCTATTTACTCTTGCCTAAAAGGAACCTAAAAAGTACACGGACACAAAAACACGGACGTCGAAAGGGCGCATTTCACTCCTTAGCGGTTCGTATCATAAACGACACATATTTTGACCTCCGTAGCGCAGTGTTGAGCGCTGTTGCCTTACCGTGCGAAGGTCCCGGGTTCGATCCCCGGCAGGGTCAATTTGGGAATTTATAATTTCTGAATTTTCCCTGGTCTGGCCTGGTGGGAGGCTTCGGCCGTGCCACCCTACGGGCAAAGACGTGCCGCCAAGCGATTTAGCGTTCCGGTACGATGCCGTGTAGAAACCTAATAGGGGTATGGGTTTAATATAACTGCCATGCCCCTAACAGGTTATCCCGCTACCATCTTATCGCTTCGATCGCAGACAAGGGCTAACTTATAGTAGATTTAAAAAAAAAATGTTGAGTAAAGCTAGTCGAATGGTAATACGCTGTCACAAGTACCATGCGTCATTTGAGATAGTTTTCACGTACCTCTTCAAAATTTCCTTCAATCCCTCGGGCTACAGCAATAGAAGGGCTTTGTTTGCACGCAGCACACGTCCTGGGCTATTTATCAAGTCTGTCGGTCATTACCGGCCTGCCACCTGCACGCTAGCGGGCTGGCCCTGTTTAATGCAGACAATGATCTCGCATAATATACATTCGACGCTTATTGTTCAATCTCTCAAATTGGATCTCCTTTTCATTGTTATTTATCATCTATATATATAAAATTCAAAGTCCTGACTGACTGACTTATATATCAACGCACAGCCTAAACCGCTGGGGTTAGAAACTTGAGAATTTGACAGTAGGTTCCTTTTGTGACGTAGGCGCTCACTAAGGAAGGATTTTTCAAAATTCCACCCCTAAGGGGGTGAAATAGGGGGTGAAAGTTTGTATGAAAGTCCGTCATTTCTCAAGTTATATCCATGAAACTTGGTATTTGAGCTTCTTGTTTTAAATAAAGAAATATGTGTTTCATAGTTTTTGAAAATTCTACCCCCAAAGGCGTTAAATAGGGGTTGAAAGTTTTTATGAAAGTCCGTCATTTTTCAAGTTATAACCATGAAAGTTGGTATTTGGGCTTCTGGTTTAAAATAAAAAAATAAGTGTTTCACAGTTTTTGAAAATTTTATCCCCAAGGACGTTAAATAGAGAGTTTGTCCTTCAATCACGACGCAACAGAGCAACGGATCCACGTGATTTTTTGCATGGGTATATTTGAGGACCTGGAAAGTGATAGGTATAGGATTTATCCCGGAAAATTAAGGAGTGCCTGTGGGAATTAAAAAAAATTATACCACGCGAACGAAGTCGCGAGCATCCTCTAGTACTTAATATTATAAAGGCGAAAGTATGTTTGTTTTTTGATATTTGGGTATTCCTTCAATCACGCCGCAACAGAGCAACGGATCGACGGGATTATTTGCGTGGGTTTAGTTGAGGACCTGGAGAGTGTCATAGGTTACTTTTTATCCCGGCAAATTAAGGAGTTCCCGTGGGAATTAAATAATTATTCTACGCGGACGAAGACACGGCATCAGTTAGTAAGTTAACTTTTGATGTCGTACACGTTGACCTCTAAATGATACAAAAAAAGAGACCCTTTTTTCATAGACTTGATAGTAGATGCCATACATGTAATTAATGCATATTGTGTCTCTCATAACACGTCTTGTTTTGTCTCTATCACTAGCTTAGAATGTAGATTCTACAAGATCCGGCAAGAAATTCAGCATACACTGCCAGCGTTTGTGCACTGTATCGCTTACCACCAGTTAAGATTAACACCACATTCAAGGGCTAACTTGTCGTAGAATTAATAGTAGATTAGTAGCCAAGGGCTGTAAGGCATCAATTGCAGCCCGAGATATTTAGGCGCACGACCGCAGGGAGGGCGCCTATAGTTCGAGGGTGCAATTGATGCTTACACCCGAGCTAACTACTCTGCTTTACATCTCGATTGTGAGGTAAAGTAGGTCCTTATTACCCCCAAATGGAGCTTGTAGGTGACCAATTAGCGCTCTAGGGTAATAATGTAGCTAGAAAAGCCCAAGGGCGGTAAGTAATTAAAAAAAAAAACTCTTCACTCTTTCAAAAAGTTCGCGTACATCTAACCATCATACTTTTTTTAATTACTTACCGCCCTAGGGCTTTTCTAGCTACATTATTACCCTAGAGCGCTAATTGGTCACCTACAAGCTCCATTTGGGGGTAATAAGGACCTACTTACCGAATATGAGAGATGTAAAGTAATTTACTAATTTTGTACCTACGAGTAGGTAAATTTGCTTCAAAGGCATGTACGTGCACTTGATCATATATCATTCGGACAATACCACGTTCAGAGCAGCCGGTGCGCTATGCATCACTTGCAGCCTGCCATTAGCGGTATCAACACAGCTGATTAAAATGTTAACTAGGGCCCTTTGTCTTTCCGCATTTACAGCGGTGAGCGGTTGTTCCCAGTATCTAATGTTTCAACGATTTTATCGCCCTGTGGCGGGTAGTTTGAAATATTGCAGGCCATTATTAATGTTCTCTTCGCACGTGCTTTGTATTTGTGGCGGCCTCTTGTTCCGTGCTAAAATCCATTAAAAAATAGGTATACATTAGATAGGTAGGGAAAGTTGTGCGAATGAAGTGAAGTTTGAACTATGAGTCACTAGATGATGCCCGCGACTTCATCCACGTGCATGTTGGTTTTTAAAATGCTGTGAAAACCTCTGATATTTAGTATTTGACCAATTATATTGGAACCTGAAAATCCTACCCACAAGTGGACACAATAGCACTGGAACCAACAGTGAACAGTCTGAATCCTAGTTTTCCTGAATCAAAAGTCGCCTTCGTTACCCTCAGCTAGTGATATTGACTGACTTGATATTTAGAAGGGCAAAGTCCTCAAGTTTGATTTTTTAAAAGGTATAGTCAAAATCAAAGTTAAGTCGATGATAGTTAAATGACAAACAAACAAACATAATTTCACATTAATTTATTGTAGTAGTATTATGGTAGGCTTAAATACCTGCCTGCTACAATATTTAGCGATTTTAATTGCTGGAATTTCAATGTTAATGTAAGCAATTTACAATGGAATTGTTAACGTTATTTTAAATTTAAATTTATGTAATCTTTACCGTTAAATACAAAGAATTTCCGCCTCGAAAAATACTTTCCCAAGATTTCAACGAAAGCAGGTTTAATTTGACGGCACTTGAGATACGGGTTGAATGTTTAATTAAATCTCTCCTGACTCTCACTTTACACGTTACAGCGAAGATTTCAGCAGTCCGATATTTCGAAATTCTTATGGAGTCCGAGTTATAATCGAAAAAAGTGCTCTTTCTGCTTTACCTGTATTTTTATATTTCATAACTTTCCTTCGCATTTTGATGATAGCAAAATTTTTGAGAAAAGAATTTAATTTTTCCAACAAAAATGTTTCCGAAAGGAATAGGAATAGAAGAGAAAGATGCTCAGCCGCCATATTTTATTCCAACTCTTTACAATAATTTATTTTTCACAAATATTATACTTATTTATAACACTTAGGTACAACTATTTGCTGAAATAAGTTCGGTTATTTAATTTTGTGTTTTATTAAAGCTCATAATATGAACATTTAATTTTTTAAGTGTTCATACTTAAAATCTAATCACATGCGAAAAGAGGCGTAGGTAAGTTAAAAAAAAAAAAAAGAGTTAAAAAAAGACAATAATACCTCCTCGGCACCTAATCTCTAGAGTTGACTGGTTTGTGCTTCCTCCCATTGAATACAATGGTTTAGTTATCCCGTTTTGTGATACGGTCAAAAACTTGGGAATACATATGGATCGCACTTTAGGTTGGACGAATCATCTGAATCAGCTTAGCAGGAGAACTTTTGCTTCTCTTAGCTCTCTGCGTCGCCTGCGATCTTTTCTTCCAATTCCTACAAAAATTATGTTGGCACAGTCTCTACTGCTTCCTATTCTTGATTATGCTGACGCAAGCTATATTAACTTAACTGAAGAACAGTTAAATAAACTTGAGAGACTTCAAAATATTAGCATTCGGTTCATATTTGGATTACGCAAATATGACCATGTATCTCAATTTCGTTCTCGTCTCAAGTGGTTACCCATCCGTTTTCGCCGGAACTTGCATATCCTTTCTATTCTGTACTGTGTGTTATTTAATCCTTCATCTCCACCTTATTTAAAGGAGAAATTTGAATTCGTTGGCCGTCCAGGAGAAGTTCTCCGTACTACAAGGAAACTTGTTTTAAGGACGCCTACACATAATTCATCTTTCTTCCATAAATCCTTTTCTGTACAAGCTGTTAAGTTGTGGAATGCTTTGCCTCTTGAAATCAGAGAGGCTCAATCGATAAATATCTTTAAAAGGCTTGTAAAAAATTACTATTTGTCGCAATAATAATATTATTTGTATAGTAGTTTATTTATTTTTTATATTTTGATACCTACTGTCTCATATTTTATTTTATGAGGTTTACGTTTAGTTATTTATATATTTATTTATTTGTGAGTATATATGTATATTTATATGTTATATTTGTAGTATTTATGTTATATTTATTTTATAAAATATGTATTATAATTTGTAGCATTATATAAATATTTTTTATTTATTTTGTTATTTCAGCACACAGCTGTGTTTCAGCACCATCTACCGGTTGTATTTGTAGCTATGTCCTTTCACACCATTGGTTGCCTGGAAGAGATCGCTATGTAGCGATAAGGCCGCCAAATTGTATACTTACTTTGTTAGTAGCTAAGTTTTCTTTTTTATAATTTCCTTTGTGGTGTACAATAAAAGTGTATTCATTCATTCATTCATTCATTCAATAGTTATTTGTTATACAAGAGTGAAAAGTTGTTTTTTAACCGCGTGCTCAATTTTGATGACCGAGCAAGCGAAGGATTCTAAAATTGAATCACGAGCGGAGCGAGTGATTCAAAAATTAGAATCCTGAGCGTCAGCGAGGGAATCAAAAGAGCACGAGGTGAAAAATCTTTTCACTCGAGTGCAACACGTAACTTTTCATCCCACCTCAGCGAGGAAATGACTAAATGCAAAAAAAATCACAAGGTAACTTTTCATCCCATCTCAGCGAGGAAATGACTAAATGCAAAAAAATCACAAGATTAAATTCAATTCTGTTAATTTCTTCGTCACTAGAATCACTCATTTTAGGTTTTTCACTTATTTTCAATTTTCTTGTTTTTAATCGGTCTTAATTTTAAACAGACGTGAAAGAAAATGGTGCGCGCAAAGCAAATTAAAAAAGTACACCAAGAAGGTTACGAGTGTGAGTTTTTAACAAATTAAAAACGATTGTATGGAAATTCGGCACCATAGAGGTACAAGTAAATAGGTTTTAATGATGTTTTGAATTCACAAACTTCATAGACGAGTGATATTTACTAACGTGCACACGATGTTCTAAATTCAATTTACTTTATCCTCTAGAGGATAATAACGGCTTTTACCATCAGATATCGAAGAATAAAAATACTCTTTCCGAGATGGTGGGATGAAAACCCATTTTACAGCGTTATTATTTTCGAAGAGAACAGTTTCAATTATACTAATGATCTTTTACAACGCGTGTGTGGTCTGGAGCTTACACTTATTTGCTTAGCGTCAAATAAAACGAAGAGTTTACAGAAGCGAGCCTTCTACAATAAGAACAGTAAAAACCAAGCTGCTTTTATTGTTATGCCTTTATTATTATCTTACCTAGTGTATTTTTATTACAAAAAATACCTAAAATTTTTTCATTATTTGATTACTTGATTACAAATTAGATACTATACCTACCTGAGACCACCTTTTACATAATTTTCCTTTTACACCCGGAAAAGACGGTCTTGCCAATTATACCAATGAACAGAAATGATATCGTAAACGAGTTCCTTTTATTCGCTTATTGGATCCTTCCCTACAATTTCCTTATTTTCTTTTCCACTTTGGTACATAACTGCGTGTTTAAAAGTAAAACATGGCGCAATAGATAGGTATTGCAGTCATGAAAATATTTTTTACAGATATCAGATAAGCTACATTTTCAATTTAAAAGGAAATCTTTGATTGAATTTGATGCATTATACTCGTACATACCTACTGTCTTAGGGTAATATGATAAATCATCTTAAATTTTTATAAATTTCGGATATTAACGGCCGCTATGCCTCATCAGCGCACGGACCGGTAAAATAATTAATTTCACATCGATTAGTAACTGCCACCTTTAAAACAAAACAATAGGCTTCATTATACTGCATTAACAAAAAGATACCTACGTTGTGAGTTTATTTAATTCATGAAGTAAAAACACTCATTTCAAACCGTATGTTTAAATAACAAGTTGAATTTTTCTACAGTTCCTATTAGTAGATTCATTAGTAGGTATGAATTCTTTACTAGTATGTAATAGACCGATGATGTAATATTATGGCCGATGGCCGTTGAGGCAGACGTGTTCTGGAGTGGAGACCGCGTACCGGCAAGCGCAGTGTAGGACGACCTCCAATCGCTGGTCCGATGACCTAAAGAAGGTGGCGGGAAGCGGGTGGATGAGGAAGGCAGAGGACCGTATTTGGTGGCGAAAAGGCTTATGTCCAGCAGTGGATCATACAGGCTGATGGATAGATGGATGTAATATATTACTACTATATATATATTACTAGCAGCTGTGCTGTGTGTAACTTTTTAATGTTTAGATGTTGCACTATCCTGCGCTCTTGTTCATAATCTCCTCTCCCCAAAGGTTGTCTAGAAGACCGCCTGTTACACCTTTCTGTGTTATCTTTTTATATTTTTGTTTATTGCTTTTTTTTTAAGTGTGTGCAATAAAGAGTTTTATCTATTTATATCTGATACCTGCGACTTGGTCCACGTGGAATAAGTTATTTTAATTCCCACGGGAACTCCTTAATTTTCCGGGGATAAAAAGTAACCTTTGTCACTCTCAGGTCCTCAACTATACCCTTGCAAAATATCACGTAGATCCGTTGTTCTGTTGCGCCGTGATTGAAGGACAAACTAACAAACCAACAATTACACACTTTCGCATTTAGTATATTAGTATTGTTACGCTAAACCTAGTCTGTTGTAATAGGCTTGCCCGTATTTCAGTATGTATTTGTACAATGTGCTGGATGCGCTATTCATCAATGGCAACCTGCTATTAGCGGTGCTAACACAGCTGCTGATTCGAATATTTACCACGCAATTTGTAGTCTACCTATGTGTATTTTTAGTAAACTTAATGTACACACTGCTGAATTTGTTTGAAGGTAATGTCATGTTATGTGTGTACATATTATGTCCTTAGTTACGACGAATCGATGGTACGTTGACCTAAGTCGGAACTTGGATGGTTTAATTGATTTAACAACTCTGAACTCGTTCTTTATCTAGATCACAATGTATTTTCCATCCCGGTTATGATCCTAATTGTATATTTAGCAATAAGCCCGCCTTTGCACCCTTCTGTATTATATTTTAAAGTTTTTTATCCATCTAATTATCTGATGACATTCATCGTTCTAAGAATGGTAATAATGCTTGTAGCGCATCGTATTAGTACTATCTTAAGGCAATTGTTATATATAATTATGATTTATGGAAGCGGTAACAATTTATAACTATAACTAGTCTATTCAAGCGGGGTATTTGAGTAAGCTGGAGAAGCTAAAAATAGTCGTCCCTGTATTAAGTAGGGTAGATTGTTATTCATAATATGTACCTTATTTTTAGGATTCGCTTAGGAAGTGGCTATACCTACCTTATTATGGTCTGAATTTACTCGAAACTTGAATGCAACCGATTTGGTGGATATTTAAAAACAGGTAAGCGATACCAAAACTGCGAGCGAACGCTAATATTGTAGAATTATTTAAATAAGGACTACATTAGGATCAGCATACTTTGAATCTTTGTATTAGTTTTGTCTCTACTAAATGCCGGAGACTGTGGTCTCTGTTTTTATTAGTATTGCTAATGACCTAACTTTGGAAGACAGCGTAAGCATAAACAGCAACTGACTCGTTTCGTAGTATTTTATTGTAGCATTCTTGTTTGTTCCAGATTTATAAAAACTGAACTGGTAGAGAAGTTCAACAATTAATCAATAAATACTCATAATAATAATGGTTTCATACCTATAGTATTATCTTAACAGCTCTTGGATGTCCACTGCCGAAAATTGGAGGACACTGAAACAGGTCAAAATTATAAAACTTTCATCTTTGTCCATCTTGAGTTCCAGCTCACATTTCTTCGTCAAACCGCAACGTTCTTGATTATCACAAACCCTTTTGTGCCAGAGTATTCACATGTTGGCAGGCGGTCTTTGCATAAAAAAAAAAGGGTATGATGAGCTTGCGCTTGACGACAATCATGTGATAGTGCAAAGCAATGATGAGGTCCATGTTGGAACGCGCTTGCCAAGAAGATGCATATTCACTCTTGCCTTGAAGGTACCCTAAGTTATACGTGGCAGGAAATACGTGCGCTGGAAGGGTGTTCCACACCCTGACCGGGTAGGGGTAACCAAACCGCTAGGGTTCGGTTACTCCTACACTCGCACTGTTATCATAGCTGCAACGAATTGCCTGCGCAATATCACTATGGTTTGAGCTATTTCGGTTCTCTTCATCGGGAAAAAGTTTACTCAGTAGCACACTGATTGATATTTGAAGACCAGGCTGTTTGTAAGTGTCCACGTTTCAGCGCCATATCTGAGGGCGGGAAGAACACACAATCACTATCTCATCTCTGGGTATAGAGGTAGTAACGACAATTTATCAAAAGCTGAGCTGCCTACTCGTATTGTTCTAACCAAAGCTTTAGATCTAACTCCGTCAAATTAGAAATAATGAGGTCACTATTTCAAGTCAAGTAGAGGTTACAGCGGTTCCACGCAGGTCACGTTTTAGCCTATTTATCACCTGTAAGGTAAGACCCTAAAGCCTCTACGTACAATATTTGTTTTCTATTTTATCTCAATTTCGTCTTTACACACCGCCCTTATGTTTTATCTTATTCAAAATTAAAAGAGCTTCGAATTCAATACAAAGAATATCATTAGCATTCATAACTAAGTAGCAATCTTGTAGCAATAAATAAAACCGATATCCAATGTGCATTGAAACCTGTTTTTGTTTAATGAATACAATGAATTTAATATTACGTTAAGTATGCTTATTTCCTCTTCCTTTGTTTCTTTTGGTTAAAATAGGGTAGGGTGATTTTGTTCTTTGAATATTATTATGTTCGCTGTAGATATAATTATTATATTAATTATATTAAAGAATCCAGTGCAAGAACCCATACTAGTATTATAAATGCGAATGTGTGTTTGTCTGTCTGCTACACTTTCATCTTTCTACCGATTTTGGCAAAATTTAGTACAGAGGTAAGTTGCATCTCAGGGAAGGGCGTAGGCTACTTTATATTCCAGAATGTTAAGGATTTTCCGCGGGAATCGAAAAACCTTAATCCCCGCGGACGAAATCGCGGGCATCGTCTAGTGTATTATTATATAAAACCACTTCTTTCTCTGTTATGCATAATACTTGTTCTCATTATTTATTTAAAACATTGTGCATAATGTAGAACAGATTTTATACCATTAATTAGTAATTATTTGTACCCTATTAAGCATAATGACTTAGAAATTACCTATTTTAATTAAGGGAAATCTGTATCTAGTTTTATTTCAATTTGGACAGGTAGATTGTCATCAAGTAAAGATCCCTGTTTACAGTCTGTCTGATATTTATTTTTCGAGAAACGTTTTAGCAAAAGATCAAAGAAAGCGATTGTGTTGGCATTCTAGGATCCCAGCAAATCACATTTTGTGGCATTGAGTAAAAATTTTATTAATCGTATAGAATTTTTTATTCGATTTAGTATTTTTTTGTTTGATATATATTTTATACCAAGCAAGGCAATGCTGTTAATTCTGTTATACACAATCTTTATATTACTAAACTCTAAATCAAGTGTTGTCTTTTTCCACAAGGAGTATTATGAAAGGGATAGTAGAGATAGAGATATAATATTATACTTAGAGCTGTATTTTGGCGTAGTTTAGACATTGCCTGCAATAGAACTTAAGCTTTATATGCGATTTGCATTGGGGGTAGCTGGCTAGCAGTCTCTGATTGAATTTCCATACAATTATTTCGTTTTTACACCACATCGCACTGAAATGCTTTTAATGGCGTGTCCTCCAAACCATGCCCGAAATTTGTAACTGACGATGGCAGAAACATCAAAATCAAATCTTTTTAATCAAGTAGACTTTTGAATAGTCAAATAAATCTACCACTGGTCCATCCACCATTCTCATACATATTACCATCGTGCATTAAAAAGAAATGCCCTGACCTACTCACTCACTCACCAGGGTTATACCTCAGGCTATACGTATGAATCCATCAATCATTGAGTGAGTGGTCAATCGGGATACAGCTTGAAACTGCTTAGGTCAAGGAATAATCTTAAGTTCTTTGACCTAGCAGTTTCAAGCTGTATCACACCCCGATTGAGTGAGCGAGTAAGTCAATACTTTTACTTTTATTGCCTGAAGATTTTCTATATAATGTACCTAAGCTGTAAGAAAGGATTTTCAAAAATCCACTCGAGGCAAGCCGCAAGGCGTGGGGTCGGCAGTTAATTCAACGTTATCACGGAAGCAATGCACTTTGACGAATGCAGTTATTTTTCCTCCGCTATCATGTATGCACGTTCAACATTTATTGCTTTTTGTGCCGCAGTTACAAATCGATTTGGCTTTAAGCCAATCGTAACATTTTAATAGCGCCTCTTTACCACAGACGGATCATTCGCATATTTTAAGAATAATTGATATCCAGGAGCGCGCCCATATTATCATATCCGTTTTCAGAGTCGAATACCTATAATTTGATATTGGGACACGTGAACGTCGATTGCGAACAACATGGAAGTCATGTTGATACGCGTGTAGTTTCATGACAAAATTATGGAATTCGCGAACGATAAATAATCCGATAGATGTGTAATATGTATAAAATCTGGTGTGAGTTAGACTCACCCATCAAGAGAAGTCCATAGTAATAAGTAGGTAACAGGCGGGTATAACAAAGATAGGCAAAGTCGACGCGTCAGGCTCGCCCAACTTCAACACACTATGTGTGTTGAAGTTGTATGTGTGTGTGTGATGTAGAAATGAAAATTATTGTTTACTTTACAGTGGCTTTGGAAGTCGGTTTTTTGGAAAGAAGTTTTATTTTTTAATATTCATTATTTAGTCGAGAGACTACACGCTTTATATTTTCTCAAAAGGACATTTTGCAAGGCGAAAAAGAAAATGGGAATATTGTAAGGAAGGATACAAGGCAAATAATAATTACCTGATAGTAATACCACAGAATACCTTATAGTAACAGAATACAACCAGGTTTAAACAAGATCGCTGATTTTCCTAACACAGGTTCATTGTGAAAGCTCATTAGTTATGTAACGTAGTTATTCTGTGATGTAAGCAGCTTACGATGTGTGCTTATGTTTAGCGTACAAAGAGGCGAGAATGTTATTTCCAATCTGGAGCGGAACCAATGTAAGCAAAAAAGGAGCCACGAACCGACATCTATAGAAAGTTCCCTTGTAATATTTGCCCTTCTCGGAACGACTCATCTACATCATCATCAGACAGTATACAACAGGTATTTTAGATTGCACCAATGTTGCCTCTCCTTTGCTGTTCGCATCCATCTGATGCCAGCTATTCTCTGGATGTCATCACTCTGTCAAGTCGGGTAGCGCCATACACTCACGGTACGACTGCTAGATGTTTAATACAAAAGGAGTGTATAAAGACGTCAGCAGAGCGAATAGGAGTCTCGCTTTATAATTTTGCTTAAAATAGGCTTAGAAGTACAATTGGGGCCATTGGGTGTGTTCTGAAGTAGGGACGGCGTACTGGGAGTCTCGCTTTAAAATTTTGTTCTAAACAGGCTTAGAACTACAATTAGAAAGTCCGTGGGCCATTGGCTGTGTTCTGAAGTAGAGACCACGTACTGGTGGTAGTTGGCGTGGATAGGTGCAACAGAAATACGGAAAACCGTGTCTTTTGTAGTGGCGCAGCTTCTTAAGTGCTTATGTTCAGTAGTAGAGGGAATATACTGATGATGATAAAATGTTACTCAGGTTGCTTTTGTATACTGCACAACATCAAAACATCCACGAAGTAAAGATTTATTGAGAGGCAGCTGATTTATGGTTCAATTCACATATGGGCCTAAAGGCTCAAAGACAAAAAGAGGTTGTATTAAAGCGGCAGAAATCCTTTGTATTTGGACGGTCCATTTCTTTGTAATCTCTTTTTTTCGTTTGCTGTTTTTTACCTATAGATAGAGCAAACGGTACGTTTGCCTTGACTACGTATATTTATTTTACCAAGCGCCAAACTAGATGGAGGCAATGCAATAAAAAAGCGACTCATTTTAGCAGACAGATTTGTAAAATACTTTTACTTCTGAAAATTGATACCTAAACTACATTGAAATCTACAAAGACATTGAAGCTATAAATATTTTATATGGATTTAAACGAGGATTACGAATGTATTTTATACTGGAAAATATGATGATGTCCGCGACTTCGTTCGTGCGGAATTAAGTTTTGAAAATCACGGGAAATCCTTTGAGTACGTTTGAATAGTTACGGGATAAAAAGAAGCCTATGTTCTAAACGATATACCAATGCGATATACCTAAGCAATTACGTCGATCCGTTGCTTTGTTGCGATATGATTAAAGAATAAACTAACAAACAAACACACTTTGATATTTATTACTGCGCTGTACGAATATTAAGACATAGAAATGAGAAGAATAAAAATATCTTCACGAGGATCTAGCCAAATTTTAAAATATTAAAATTGTATCTATTCACCTTTAAATATAACTTTAATAAAAATCATTTCATTCTAAGTTAGATCCAACGTTAAAGTTAAAAGTTATTTTGGCACTTTCACGCGAGTTGGAAATCTCCAATCGGATCAACTTCGACTTTCCAAAGAATAGCTAAGCTGGCATTGAGAAGTTTTACTAACCACATCGTATTCAGATACCGAAATATCTGATAGGCTTTATCAGATATTTTCAGGCGCATCATATAGCTTTAAATATTTCGGCAAACTTACTTTTATAATATAAAAACTACTGTTTACACAAAAAAAAATAAAAACCGGCCAAGTGCGAGTCGGACTCGCGCACCGAGGGTTCCGTACAAACCTGTAGTAAGTTTTACGAATTATGACGTATTAAAAACAAGACGAAATGAACCGCAAAACTAACTTTGTTTGTAGAGGTTTATTGTTAATATCAAAAAATTACGTTTGTTATATGGGAGCCCCCCTTTAATATTTACTTTATTGATATTTAATTATTTATTTTGAAAGGTAATATACAAGTTAATATTCTGTGAAAATTTGAACCGTCTACCTGTTACCGTTTTTAATATTGAGCAAAAAAATACGAAAAAAACACGTTTATTGTATGGGGACCCCCCTTAATATATATATTTTTTTAAATTTTAGTATTTGTTGTTATAGCGGCAACGGAAATACATCATTTGTGAAAATTTCAGCTTTCTAGCTATCACGGTTTATGAGATACAGCCTGGAGACAGACAGACAGACAGACAGACAGACAGACAGACAGACAGACAGACAGACAGACAGCGGAGTCTTAGTAATAGGGTCCCGTTTTTACCCTTTGGGTACGGAACCCTAAAAATGATGGTAACATTTTCAACCGTAGTTAACATTATTTAGTGTTTTTAAGAAAATCATGAAAAGACGCTAACCCCGTCTGGTTCCTAATATTGTGTTTCCGCTCTTACACTAAAATAAAATTATCTATACTAATATTACAAATGCGAAAGTTTGGATGGATGGATGTAGAATCACACCAGAACGGCTGAACGGATTTGGATGAAATTTGGCACAGAGATAGATTATAATCTGGAATAACACATAGGTCATACTGTTTATCCCGGAAAATTAAAGAGTTCCCGCGCGAACCAAATCCCTCTGTCCACGCGAACGAAGTAGCGGGCATCAGCTTCATTCATCAGCATTGGGACCAATCCAATCGTAATTATTCCGCGGAGTTCCTGGGAAACAACGAAGAAATAAACAATCTTTAATTGAGTTTGAGATGTAATTCAAGGAATATTGGCATCGAATGAAAGCCTAGAATAATCGGGCATAATACAGTTCGCGAGTGTGCAGGGTGGTGCAGGTGGCGGGCGAGGTAATGGCCGCCCAACTTGATGAATAGCCCAGAACGTGCCCGGGGAGCGAACTACGCCGTTCTATTACCTTAACCTGCAAAATATTGACAAAATCGAGCATTCAACACCGAGCAATCGAACACACGAATTGATTTATTCCTTTTCAAGTCTTAAGCCCGTAACACATAAAGTGAACCCGTGCGTTTCTTTTGCTGTAAAAGGAAGGATAAACTTGTTGACTGTGGTCACTATCAACGTATAACTCAAACCACAAGGTCTTGATATACGAGTAACTACTTTTAGCTGACAGTAAGCGAAGTGAACGATCGTAACTTATAGTGAGATTTGATTATCGCTTTTGTGGTGGTGTGCGTGTGAGGTGGTAGATTCTTACGACTTATCATAAGTGGCACAAGTGGTCCTACATGAAATAAATCATTTTCATTTTCATTTTCATTTTTCATTTTCATTTTGGCCGTTCGGTTGTAAGTACATGCTTGGATATTTTTTGGTAAAGCTTTAATTGGTGCAGCCACACAGCTGCATCGTAATAGCGTCGAAAGTAGCACTGAAACTTTGTCGATTAAAACAAAATGGCGTCATTTCCTTAAGTATATGTGGAGTGCACGCTTGTCTGGTCAAAATGAACGCTCGTTGAACCATTATCGTTCATGACCTAACACCACCATGTACCACCTTTCGTGTTCTCCAGTCGCACCCTTCGTCGCAGAAGCAAATTCCATCCTCACCACCTGGATGCCTGGTCTTCTTCCACCTCCCGTTATTTCAGGTCATTTCTGCCACGTACCTGCAGGCTGCAAATTATGGAACCAGCTTCCATCTTCTGTGTTCCCTCATGATTATAATATGGGGCTCTTCAAAGGGCGGATAAACAAATACTTATCTCAAAAGCCGGCAACGCATTGGCGGTTCCTCTGGTGCTGAAAATGTTCATGTGCGGCGGTAATCACTTAACATCAGGTGACTCGCCTGCTCGTTTACTTGCTACATAATATAAATAAATATATTATATATAAAAAATGAACGCTACCAACACCGTGCTCAGCACCCAGTATGTACTGTCCCTAAACCTTTACAAATCTTTTAATTTCTATAAAAGTGTTATAGGAATCGATTTCTGAGGGGAAACTAATCAGATAATATTGGCTCTTTTTTTGTTCCAGTCTAAATGGATTTTATTTTTAATCGAAATTCTTTGTTCGACATCCCGTGAATGCTTAAACAACTTTCAGCAGAGATCGTTTGTAATAGATTTATTGGAAACGTAGCAGACTTTTTATCTACTAGCTGCTAGCTAACTAGTTCATGCCCGCGACTTCGTCCGCGTGATTTAAGTTTCAAATATCACGTCAATCCGTTGTTCTGTTGCGGCGTTGATTCAAGGACAATTAATTACTCATGAGCAACTTGGTTAAATGTCGGGAAATAAATAAGTAGACATCTCAGCTACAATGAAGCGGTTGTTAACATTCTTCAAACTTAACATTCTCAACATTAGTCAAGTCTTCACCATCATTTCAATCCAACGACGGCCCTCTGCTGAGCTCGAGTCACCTCTCAAAATGTAAAGGTTTGGCCACTATCCATCACGCTAGCCAAGAGCGGATTGGAACACTTCACATACCTTAAAGAACATTATGAATAGTTCGGGGATTGAACCTCCGACCTCCTGAACAAGAAGCCGAACGTCTCAACCACTATGCTATCACCACGTCAAGTCTCCAGGGGTCTTTGAATAATAGTCCGTTGTACATACGAGTCCAAGGGTTCAAAGACAAGAAACATATTTGAGCAAAAAGAAAATGGAGCGGTTTCATTTGAGCTCTGGTTTTACTTTTTAGTGTACACTTTATTTTCTTTCGTCGAGCTGTTTACCAGTGCTAGTATTTGCAGCTCTGATGTTTACTTTACTTGTATGTTTGTTTAGAACTTTTCGGATAAATTGTAGCTGGAAACTGTAAATAGAGCTTTCACGTTGAAACATTTAGCACACTGTACCTAGTAACACAAAGAAATTCAATTAGTATTGTTCCGGAATAGGAAAATCCGACAGGGTGTCTTTAATTTTTACAAAGGAGAAAGTAACATTAGGTGTAATTCATACTAATTAGTTGTACATGCCGAAATGTATCTGTCAGTCACCGTTTTGAAGAATTTGGTATATATCCCCTTTATATACCGCAATATAAAAAAATCCGCAATATAAATCTAAATCCACACAGGCGGGCATAATATAGCACCTAAATAATTAAGGGTAACGAGAGGCACTTATATTATTAAAACAAATATCTATATTTTTCTACTTCAAATAGATTCAAAGTTTAAATAGAACTATCTGATCGGTAAAAAAAAATCAATATCTATCAACTTGGTGATGAATTTGAATGTAAGTTTGAAACTATTTCCGTAGCGCAAGTTATCTTAACTTTACCGTGAGTTTTGAAAACTTGATATGAAATCAATTCAACTTTCAAAATAATGGATGAAAGGAGATGACATTCGAAACTTTCATCCAACCGCATGCTCCCCAGTAAACTTATTTTTACTATACACTCATATCATTTCAGGTATAAAAAGTAGATTTTTTTGAAACAACTAGACGATGCCCCCGACTATGTTCGCGTGGGTTGGGGTTTCCAAAGTCCCGCGCAAATTCTTTCATTTCTGGGATCAAAACTAGTCCATGTCCATCCCCTGGATGTAAGGTCATCGGTGGCAAAGGGATGCGACGTGAAAAGGCAGCGGACTTATAATAAGTGCACTGCTTGGTTTATTTCTGTGCTGAAGTGCCTCAAATAAAGATTTTATTTTCTTTTCTTTCTAATACTTAGAATATTTCAGTGTTAGATAAAAGTCCTACCAGATTGAACTTTAAGCTTAAACGTTCAAAGTACCAATACAGTGCTTAAAATAATATAAAATAATTTTATGATAACTAACTGTACACATTATTTTAATCTAAGAAATAATCAGCTAAGTACTATTTTGTGTTTATTTGTCTGGTAGCCTCGAAACTACTGGGCAAAACAATAACACGCGGGCACAGCCAAAGCCTAAGCTAAATAGTAGTACTACATATAAAACAAAAAGTATATTAACGTTACGAAAAAATATCTTTCCACAAAAAGCGTTTAGAAAACTATGCGGTTGCCAATCGAATAAACGATGTGTCTATCTTAATCACAATATCTTCACGGATGTTTTCCCAAGATAACTAAACCGATACGAGGAAGTGGAACCATATTTTCTAGCCGAGTTGAATCCTCAGTGGAGAGGAACGAAACCATAAAACAATATAAATGGGACGTGAGCTGCGCGCAAATTTACAGTGAAGTGCGAAGTGCTAGCGCGAAGTTGGGAACAAACAACTTTTTTCAATTCCTTCTGTAGACACTTTCGCCCAAAGCAATGCTCAACTCGGGGGCGTAGTGCATTATATGTATAAAAATAAAAACTACTACACAAAATTCTTTGTGTCGGAAGGCTTCGAGCGTGGTAAGTTTGCTTTTGCCACTTCCAGTTAAGCCACCGAGTAATATATTCCGGTGCAATGTTGTGTGACGAGTAGAAACCGGGTAGTACTATGCGTTTAGAAAAACTGGCCTGCTATTACAAGTTAGCTGACTTTCATCTTAAACGGTTTCGTCACTTACCCCTATCTGGTTCGTATCTCGATCTAGAATAAAGATACGTACTTCATTTTTAGGGTTCCGTACCCAAAGGGTAAAAACGGGACCCTATTACTAAGACTCCGCTGTCTGTCTGTCTGTCTGTCTGTCTGTCTGTCTGTCTGTCTGTCTGTCTGTCTGTCTGTCTGTCTGTCTGTCTGTCTGTCTCCAGGCTGTATCTCATAAACCGTGATAGCTAGAAAGCTGAAATTTTCACAAATGATGTATTTCCGTTGCCGCTATAACAACAAATACTAAAAATTAAAAAAATATATATATTAAGGGGGGTCCCCATACAATAAACGTGTTTTTTTCGTATTTTTTTTGCTCAATATTAAAAACGGTAACAGGTAGACGGTTCAAATTTTCACAGAATATTAACTTGTATATTACCTTTCAAAATAAATAATTAAATATCAATAAAGTAAATATTAAAGGGGGGCTTCCATACAACAAACGTAATTTTTTGATATTAACAATACACCTCTACAAACAAAGTTAGTTTTGCGGTTCATTTCGTCTTGTTTTTAATACGTCATATATCGTAAAACTTACTACAGGTTTGTAGGGAACCCTCGGTGCGCGAGTCCGACTCGCACTTGGCCGGTTTTAGGTATTAAATACAATATGATTTTACCCAGCGAGGTAAGTATTTCTCCTTGTTTTTATTTTCACTTTACCCAGCAATAAGAATATAACTTTGAAATTTTTCTCTCAGACAAAATAATGGAAGAAAGCACAGCTTTTTTAGCGGAAAAGACAAAAGCCACGGGCGGCGCGGTGTTGGAAAAATATTGTCTCAGGGGTGTCCCCGCCGCCATTACGGTCAGGCTCATGATTAATTACGACCAAGATTTATGACGTGGAAACCAATCCTTGGTGTCGATAACACTTTGTTAAACGGGAAAATAGCGTTACATGACTGTAGGGAATTTTTTAAACCAATTTCCAGGAGGAGGTTCAAAAGTCGAGTTATATATTCCTGGTTAAATAATATAAAACATTATGAAGGTTGGGGATTCTTCAAAATATAATTTAAAAAAAAAGTGTGTGGCATTGACACGGCAGAAGTGAAACTTCAGAAAAGTAGCCTACGAGAAAATGAGATAAATATAACTTGTATTCTATCTCATTCTCTCGCAGGCTGAATCCTATTATGAAGGTGTCGCTTTTTCGTTTTATCGAATGTTCAAATCACAACGATTCTAAAGAAGTTTCACTTCAAAAAACAGTGGTAGCATTAAGTTTAAAAAATGAAACACAAACGCTTTAGATGCTTTTTCTAAAGTCGCACATAAGGCAAACTTACTTCAAAAATAATAATGTGCAGGGGTGTCATAGATAATGATGTTTTGCCAAAGTGGCTACAACCTGACTGGTGGCAAAGGGGGTTAAAGTTGTGCTTTTACGGTCATTCAGTGAATCTTCTTTTCCGTGTAACTGCATGATACCCTGCAGGATACCCTGTGTTTTAGGCAGCAGTGACTTTCCCTCCTAATTGGAAATTGTCAACAGCTGGCGCTCGATGGAATTATCATAATGGTAGTTAACGTTGTCGCGATCGAATACGTAAAAAAACCGGCCAAGTGCGAGTCGGACTCGCGCACCGAGGGTTCCGTACAAACCTGTAGTAAGTTTTACGATTTATTATTATTATTATTTAATTTATTTCAGATAACATGATCCATATACAATATTATATTAATTAAGTATGTCAATTATTACATTACATTACAATAAAAATTATTACATTATAAAAATATTATCATTAACTAACATCATTATTATTTTCACATTAGTCATATATCATGTCATTATTATTACATATGTCGTCATTATTAGTCCTCTACAAAGGATGATTGCGGACAGACCCTAGTACCTTCTCTCCGGCACTGGTACTGCAACATGTCTATCACAGCAATGCCGAAGATACAGACAGTCAAATCTGTCCGCAATCATCCTCACAACTGTGTTGGAGCTGTCCCTCACTCTGCGCACCAAAGACGCGCACCGCTTGCGCATTGTAGTGTTAAAGCAGTCAGTGCGCGCGTCCGCAAACATGCCTGAGGCGCTGCAGAATCGTGGCAACCCCAACAACATGCGGAAAGCATTATTATAAAGGACGCGGAGGTCACTGTATCTTTTCTTTGTGTAATTAGCCCACAGGCTGCATGTGTACAAGGATGTACAGTACGCTTTAAAAAGTGTAACTTTGACACTTACTGAGCAACGTGCAAACCTGCGAGCTATCATATTTGATCTTATCGACAGTGACCTCCGCTCCCGCTCAATATCTGCGTCATCCTTGAGGTCGGTGGTGATTATGTGCCCCAGGTACTTAAACTGCTCCACCGTGACTAGAGGAACCCCAGACAGCAGCACAGGTGGTGCATTCTGAGGACTTTTTGTACCACCGGCCTCGAAGACCATGCATTTACTTTTTGCCACATTGTATTTCAAGCCATGACGACCAGCGTATTTCTCACAAATCTGCACCAGCCTCCTCATTCCACAAATCGACGCACTCAACAGCACCATATCGTCTGCGTAACTCAAATTATTGACGCAAACGCCGTCAACATGGCAACCAACATGCTGGCTGCTGAGCGCGACGATCAACTCATCCATGTAGAGGTTAAACAGAGTTGGAGAGGTTAACCCACCTTGTCTCACGCCACATTCAAGCTGATATGCATCCGACATTGCCCCCGCCCAACGAACACTGTTGGATTGGTGCGCATACCAATATTGGAACATATTGACCAGTTCCCGAGGCAATTCTGTACGCTTAAGTTTTTCCCACAGAAGATCGTAAGCCACCAGGTCAAATGCCTTAGACAAATCGAGGAAGCACGCGTAAACGGGCGTCTTGCGATCGGTATAGTACCTGACGGTATGCTTAAGACACAGTATCGCACTTTCAGTAGACAGCTGAGGACGAAACCCAAACTGATTATCGTGCAGAGTTACATACTTATTCAACTGTGCATTAAGCAAACCGTCAAAAACTTTAGCCGTAGCAGTGGCGAGAGAGATGGGCCTGTAGTTACTTTTATCAGCCAGATCACCAGTTTTATTTTTCACTACAGGCACTACCACTGTTCTCATGAGATCGTCCGGCAAGTAGGAGTGACTCACGCACAGCGAATAGAACATAGCCAACACTCTACAGATATGAGGCCCGGCATGCTGAAGGTGCTCGATGCTGAGTCCATCATGGCCCGGGGACTTGCCTCTGGATATTTGTTTTATGGCTTTATGTACATCTTTCGCACGGAAAGAAGTACCTACCAATAGCCCGCTCATGTCAGCATCGGGCACCCCCTTCGCCGGACCCAGCGGCGACTTTACAGAAAACTGAGTCTTAAAAACATTCGCTATATCCTTAGGAACGTTCATGCCATCGACGCACACCGGAAGACCAGGCCGTATATTTGCCTTACTTGTATCCCGCCAAAAAACCGCGAAAATCGCCTTTAGAATGTTTTTCCGCAAGAGCGTCCATTTTTATTTGCTCTTGATGATCTTGGCACCACTTTAATCGGGATTTAAATGTTCTTCGGCTTTCACACATATTGCGATATATGTCGCCAGATTTAGGCCTACCACACACCACCCATTCTTTAAAACTCAACCTGGCCAGCCGGTGCACATCGCTGACATGCTTGTTCCATCCTACTATGCGCGCGCCACGCCCTACCCTCCTCGCACTCCCCCGACTCACCACCGCCGAGTCTCTCAGAGCGGCCACAATGTCGGAGTAAAGCTCGTCTAGAACACGCCTGTGGTCATAGCTATTACAAAAATAATCAGCACAGTTTATACAGTCGGAAGGGAAGTCGATCAATTTTAATCGCGTATTACACTCGCTGGTATACACATCCACTTGCTCCTCACTTCGTACGCCCCATACTACGTCTTTGTTCACATTTATAATTTTAGGTGAAACCGTAGGGGTAAGTAAAGTTAAATTGCACTGGATTACAAGGGGATATAGACTGTCTAAGCTAAGTCTGCAGCAGTAAGAAAATGGTAGAATTTGAAAATCTGTTGATGACAACACAGAGTGTAATGCGAAAAAACGCACTTGATACTTGTGTTTTTTGTTTTTAATCTGCTTTCCTGGGAGTGTGGTCATTGTTCGTTTTAGTACATTTCAAAGAGTAAAATGTAAATAGAGGGCACAATTATTTTGACAGCGTAATAAGGTAGAGCATACATGATCCCCGTATTTATATAAATTTTATATATAATATTTGCCGTGAATTCGTCTGCGTGGATTTCGGCTATAAACTCACGCAGAAACCATATGTTTTTGTTCAGGGGATGAGTCAAAAAAAGTAACAGACAAACGGTTATTTTCGCTAACTACTCTTCGCTACTACTAATATTAGTATGAATCTACTGATGCTAAAGATTAACAACAAAAATTATTACTTGATCAGGGGAGATCTTTTGAATTACTTAAGGAGAGCATAAATGAATTAAAACATAAAATGAAATGAATGAAATATTCTTTATTGTACACCAAAGACAACATTAATAATCAGAATCAATAAAACAAAAAATAAAATAAAACAATAAAAATTATCAATATTGACTTATGTTTCCCGTGCTGCACGCATTTTGCCGGGAGTCCTCCAGATTCCCTGATTAGTTTGGCCCTCATTTTTAATAACTCTTAAGGTTCGGTCGCTTACACCTGGAAATAAATGAAAATAATTTATTTTTTTCGCATTTTCGGCAAAAAATAGTTGGGGGTTCCGTCTAGACTCTCTTGACCCCTCCTTAGACGCGACAGCTTTTGATCAAGGCAGCACGTTTCTAAATCTAAAATCCCACCCCAAAAAAAACAAAATTTCAATTTGAGATGGATGGATTGACTTATTCCAAGTTTCTGAAGGGCATCCTGGAGATGAGGCTTTAACTCTTCGCTTATTCCACCTTGAATTTATACTATAATTAATAAAAAGTATTAAAACTTGATAGGATTTTGCTGTCAGTTTTTTTCGCATATTATCCATCATAATTACACGATATGAACAGGCGAATATAAACCGTTTAAACGTTTTATATAAATAATCTAGTACCTATTGTATTCAAAGATCGAAAGGCAAAATATCAAAACCGTTTGGTCAACTTACTTGTCGACTCTTCAATTTCTTGTAAACATTGTTGTTTTTGGCTTAGGACAGCATCGTGATCTTCCTTTACTTCTTAGAATTTAAGAATCATGTTATAAAATAACTCGCACACATTATTTTGAATAGGTTTATCCATTATTTCACTATTTTCACTTTTATTTTCGAAATATTAAAACGAACTGATAGCTGAATTGACAAATCAGTGACAAATGTAAGAACACAGATTAGACGAATGTTTTTACTTTTTTTTAAGTGTTGCCCTTTTATTCCGTGGCAGAGTTAGCGTGGCCAGACTCTAGTGATCAGACCAGCGAGTGTCATACTTGACGTCTATACCCATAACCGACTGTTTAGCCGAGCAAGTTGCTATACAATGATCCAGCCAGCTGGTGGTCCCGTGCACGTCACTTATAAAAGTAAACGTACTCGAGTTCAACCCCAGCATATCCACGTCTAGACATGACCACTGCTGTTCGTTACAAATATTCATAAGTTCATTGTAAAACAACTTACCCGGATCAGCATTGAAGTCGCCTAATATAAATACAGACTCAATTCCTTGCTCGTCAATAATAGCACTAATTGCACTCAAACAATTTATAAATTCTTCAAGATTATCGACGGAATTTGTAGGCATATAAACGCACATCACTAATATCGGTCTATCACACGTCTTAATTTTAATGGCACAAATACGAGGATTATCACATTGTATCACTGACACCTGTTGGAACGCACTATGCCTATATAAAAGTGCGACGCCCCCGTGTGCACGACCTCGCAAAATATCGACAGATGTATCCACGGCCGACGTTGCTGTATACCCGAAATCGCTATCGATAGTTCCGATGTATGGTATGTCGTGCGGCAGCAGCCAGGTCTCCTGGAGACACACTACGTCACACGTACGACATAGACTCCTCACGTCTTCCACGGAGCGCTTAACACTCTTACAATTGAAAGTAGCAAACCGACAAGGGCCACTATCCATTACCGTTCACGTTCGGGCCGTCAGTAGTGCATAAGTTTGCACTATTCATTTTTCTGTTTTTAAAATGCACGAAACGACGAAATATTACACCCTCAGGCCATAATTTTTCGTCCGTGTATTTCGGCAGATTAGCCTCCGAAATTAAAAATTTATACGCTTTGTGCCCTCTTTCAAACCTCATATTTATTTTCTCAAGAGACACTGTTTCCGGTGTCTTATTATAAATATGTTTGATTATGTCATCCTCTGACGTCGAAGTATGCACATTGGTAATAAACATAGGTATTTTTCTTTCCGCAGCTCGGAAACTGCACACTAAATCTCGCGCTACGCCTGTTTTCCCAAGAAAACGATACTTCATTCGTTGTTTACGATTTGTAACTGTCTGCCATCCTTCGTTGTCCCTATTTTGACTCATCCGTAATTCTCGCTCGCACGACGCTCGCCCATTCATAACGCCGCCTTCGCCACTGCTGTCAGTAGCAGCCAGCCGTTCCCCTGGCTCCGCTCGCAGCGGCCGACTAGGTGCATATGACGTAACCGCGCCGCTTGCCTTGCTCGGTCGGGGTCGAGCGCAATCGGCCACCTCCGGCCGCACTTCTCCCGCGCAGCCCCCTTCGGCTGCGCTCGCCTGCTTGAGTTCAACCGACCGTTGCCTCTCACTGGATTTTCGAATGTTTTGTTCGTCTACCCGTATTTTTCTATACCGAGGTGATGTATCAGATAAAGATTCGTTATTTTTGTTTCCATATGACTCATTTATCAAAGAAATATGTCCATCGTGTGAGATTCCCATAGGGCCACTATCTGTCCACGCACCGCGCTTCGTATTGACTTTAAACGCAGATGCCGGCGGCAGTGAGTCGTATCTTAAACGTAGAAATTCAGTTTTTACTTCTTGCACAGCATCCAAAGTTGCATACGTATTCTTGATACCTTCAATTTCATTTTTCAGTACTAAAATGTCTTTTAAAATCTTCGTACAGTCAAGGTGATCGAATAATATGGGTGGTAATTTTTCCAGCTGTCTTGCCACAAAAACCGGAATAATATCGGGTTCAGTAGATTTGAACAAACTTATAATGTCAGCTAAGTCCCGTTCTTCCTTCCCTTTGTTTTTTCGCAAGATTTTTCTTCTGTCACTAGGAATGGAGTCGAATAGAAGCGATTTCGCATTCTTTATTTCGTCCGCTGTAAATGATGAGGTACAGATGCGGATCAATGTTTCCTCATCCGCCACGGAAACTTTGTTTTGTATATAAGCGAGAAGTTCGCTAATCACAATATTGCACTCGTTACACTTCAAAACGTTCGTCATTTTATTATTACTCGCGAATCAACGCTACGAGACAATGAGCACGCCCGACTCTCGCGGGTGCGCGTGCGCGACGTTTATGACGTATTAAAAACAAGACGAAATGAACCGCAAAACTAACTTTGTTTGTAGAGGTTTATTGTTAATATCAAAAAATTACGTTTGTTGTATGGGAGCCCCCCTTTAATACTTACTTTATTGATATTTAATTATTTATTTTGAAAGGTAATATACAAGTTAATATTCTGTGAAAATTTGAACCGTCTACCTGTTACCGTTTTTAATATTGAGCAAAAAAATACGAAAAAAACACGTTTATTGTATGGGGACCCCCCTTAATATATATATTTTTTTAATTTTTAGTATTTGTTGTTATAGCGGCAACGGAAATACATCATTTGTGAAAATTTCAGCTTTCTAGCTATCACGGTTTATGAGATACAGCCTGGAGACAGACAGACAGACAGACAGACAGACAGACAGACAGACAGACAGACAGCGGAGTCTTAGTAATAGGGTCCCGTTTTTACCCTTTGGGTACGGAACCCTAAAAAACGACCACTCGGCCTGCAGTTGATTCAGATGAACTAGTAGGAACTTCCGTGCTCCTCTGGTCTACTTCACTCAAAATAGTAGACTGATAAATATAAAGATAAATTATACACATCTCCCGTCATGGGAACTTCAAATTACCATGTTGAAATTTCGTTTACCTGCAAAATAGATTTACGATCAAAGAAGCAATAATTACACTGTTCGTTCTAAATGAAATTATAGATTTTACTTAAATGCTAAAATCTAAAATTTCATTTAGAGCTGACATTAAATCATTTTGATAATGATCGATTTTATGAAATTCCTCGAAGAGTGGAGATAAATGAAATTTGTTACAAAAGTTCCACGGGGTGACTTTCGGTCACGATATTAAATTTATTCCATTGAGTGGCATTCCAGGACGTACCTAAGCCAGGTATGGGGTATAATTTGCTTTGTATAATGAAATTATGCTTTATTTGCATAAAGAATTACGGAACAATTTAATCGGATATTCGTAGGGAAACACGCTCACTTTGCATAAAGAGGTATCTGACATAATATGAAAATTTGAAAGTTCATTGTCGTTTTGAGATGGTCCTGGTGGTCCTGTTTAAGGCAAATCCGCAATATTATTATAGGTAGGTACTTACTTATTAAAACTTTAAAGGTGTCGAAAATAAATTCAGGATTATTTTTTCTCTTATAGATCTTATAGATAGATAGATGGATAGATAATTCTTCAAATTGTATAAAACATAATCGTTATATTCGCTTATAAGTTCTACTTACACGTCGTGGATTTTACAGAATTAATGTCTAGATCCAGGATATCTGGCAATAATCTCCCAACATTTTGAATAGTAATAAGGAGCAAAATTCTGTAGGTACATACTGTGGTATAATGTTGGCTTGCTAGTTGCTCACAGAATATGCTGTATAATTGCATGCAAGTCGCAAACATCGTGTGATTAAACATCTGGATTACGGCATCCCTACCGCAACATCGTCTGTTGAATGTAGCCATCGATGCGATTTCAACAGCTGGGCAAGGTCATACTCCATACTGAGTTTACGTCTTAATTTGATTTTTATTTATTGAAAAAAAAATCTAAAATAATTTATTGCTAAGTGCGTAAGCACACGAGAGGTAAAAATATCGTCTGGCAGACAAAATAACGCGTAAAATACTTATATATTATGTGGAGCCGCACACACTAGGCTAAAAAAGGCTTTTTTCATCTCTTTGAAATGGACCCTCTGTAATTAGGCCTAAAATGTAATTCTTATGAAAATCAATCCATACAATTAATAATATTAGATACATCATTGTTATCAAATAGATAGGTTGCATCTTATGGAAGGACACAGGCATTTTTATCTGGAAAACCCAAGAGTTCCCACGGAATTTAAAAAAAAAAAACATAAATCCACGCGGATGAAATTATCAGCCGCTAATAATTAGCGGCTAGTATTATATATTTTACTCCGGAAAATTAAAGAGTTCCCGCGGGAAATAAAAAAACTCAATCCACGTGGATGAAGTCGCGGGCAACAGCTAGTAGTTCTATATAATATAACATTAACATGGGTACAGGAGTATCCTGCGGTTAATATTTACAATATTCAATGTAAGGGGATAGTGCTTATCTCGGTGTCAACAAATCCACGGGTGGCCGCGAGGGTCCGATACTCCGATACGGTGCGGTTCACTGAAATAGGCGATACATCAGATACGAATAGTTTTTGGCGTTCTACAAATATCTATTGTACGCACAAGCTACGAGTATTTGACCTTGTAACTTTTCATATTATATATGTTTTTATCATTCTCAGAACCTAAATATTCGAACCTAATGTTTTTAATATTTTGTTAAGCCACCTTTGACTAAAGTTCACAAAACTCTTGTTGTCTCAATACAATATAAATACTAGGTAATACAAGGTAAGACCAAGAATGAAATCATTGTTTTTACCAAAAGCTTACTTCAGTTTTTTTATATTATATTCTGTTCAGTTTTTTTCAGAATAAATTGCTGTACTTAATGAAATGTCAAAAAATTAGTTAGAATCAAATTATTGCAGAAATAAAATAGCTACTGCATGTGCTATAAATATTACTAAATCACTATAGCTTTTAATTATAAGCTTGAACACTTGCCCAAATGATAAGATTCAATTCACTTTTCTGCCTCATCTCATACTCGTATACAACTAAATGCAAACCCGATGAATATTATAACTTTGCTTTTCAAAATCTCCTTTAGCTTCTCTAAAATTTCCTTTTAAAACCCTTTTGCATTCAAAATAACCATAATATTTTTGTTTAAAAGCCTTGAAAGGTGGACCCAATACCCATCCATATTTTAGAATATTCTCCATCCTTATTAGAATTTTCTTTGCTCAACCCGGTTTACTGAAACCGGGTTGAGCAAAGAAAACTCTATTAAGCATAGATAGTGGAATCATGGGTCCTCCGGATGGAATCACGGGTCCGACTCTACCCGTGATTCCACTATCTCCATGGGATAAAACAAGTCGCCTCCCCTTCGATATGCTCCTTTCATTTCCATTTCTCTATTCCGGGGTCAAAAAAACGAGGAATGTAGGATGCTGCTGAATAAAATTGAGTGAAATTGGTAGATTTGGTGGAATCTTTGTAAGTACCTTAAATGAAATGTAAGTACTTAAATGAATGTTATAGAATCTTAAAGTTCTACTAAATAATAATTAACGTTAAAATAGATTAACTAGTGTCATTTACGAGTATGTGCATGCAGAATTATTTTATTGTGGAAAACCTTTGAATAAATTCTATCGATACACGTGTAAGGAAATTCTATACCGTAAACGGAATGTGCTTATTTTAAAACCGCCTCTGTCACACAGTGGAGCTGTATTGGATTTATCTGACTGGCAGAAACGCAATGTTTCTTTTAATGACATTAATAGCAGTTTTACTTGGTACTATAGTAGTAACACAGCGTATAGAGTATATTATAGCGGAAGTATAAGAACGCATCTCCTTAGATTGTTATAGTAATTTCTCAGAATTCGTTGCGTCGTGACTACGATACACGTGTCTGAGTCGAAATATTATCGTTGTAGATATCGTGGTACGCGTTCTTAACTTAAATTATATCTTTACGTTAGTAACAAAGCAAGCACTAGGCCAGAAGATCAATGAGGCCACACCAACATACAACACACCGCAACGCTATTCTGCCTTTAATCACAGTGATGAGGTCGCGATATAGGTTGGAATGAGCCAAAGCACAGACACAATGGTATGCCATTTAGTTGATAGCCATGCTCATTTGATGGAGTAGGTAACCATCCCACATGATATTGCAAATAATAATATGATACAAAGGGCTTTTCTATCATAGGAATTTCGCAGAAATACCTGTTCTGTATTCTGGAAAAATATCATAATTTTACGGCGCGGCGGAAATCATACTAATAATTTAGAGGCGCTGGAGTGACGATGCAAAAGTGCAGTGCTGGTTGACCCCATACGGGGTGGACGGAAGATATAAAGCAAACATCCGCGCTGTGAGCCACTGCACACAAACGGCATTCTCCGTGTTCTTCTGAAATTCTTCTTTTGAAGTGTTATGTGGAAATCCATGCCGACTCATCACAGATATAATAATAGTTAGCCCACTACCATCTTAGACTGCATCATCACTTACCATCAGGTGAGATCACAGTCAAGGGCTAACTTGTAGGAGGTAGATTAAAAAACATACCCACTCCAATAAAGATACCCAATGCCCACGCTAATTTAAGATTGATCGGCTGAAATCTCGACGAATTTCCACGTGTGTCTATGATATTGTTTCAACTCTCGATATCAACAACAACATGTCACTTTACTTGAGTATTCGGATACATAACCAGGTTTCAATTTAAAAAAATATATCAAACTCAGCTAACACTCATTTGTGTAACAAAACCAGTACATACAAGTTAGAATCTTATTACCGGCGCGGCGTTTACCGCTAGTGAAAAGTTTCAAAAAATCTCATTACATTGCACCTGCTCGCTGCAAACTTTAGAAAACTTACTTGTTGTTTTTGTGCATAATAACCATTAACATCCTGTGTCTCAAGTTCCAGTGGCTTAAACACTGTACCTTGAAAGGCTGGAATTAGCATAACTCTATATATAAAAATGAATCCCTATTTCTCTTGGTCACGGCATCACGCGTGAACGGCTGGACCAATTTCGCTAATTCTTTTTCTGTTGTTTGTTATTGTAAGGAGAAGGTTCTTATGAAAGGAAATGTTTGAAAAATTGTACGGAAAAGTAAAAAAAAATGGGATAAAAAAAACTCCATACTTATACAAAACGCCGTAGATGGTAAACAGTCTACGCCGTAGACGGCAAACAGTCTATGCCGTAGATAGCTCATCCGATATTTTTTGGAATATTGATAATCCCATAGAAATGGAATCCGCTTATAATACTTAGCAAAAAAATCGGTCCCGACTTCCAACGTACTTAATCTAAAGTTCTGAGCGTCAATCCTTGAATCTATATTCGCGTCGATCAAAGAATTAATTTTTAATTTTGTTATTTATTTTTACTATTATTTAAGTTTTTTTTTTACTTGACATTGTATAACTGATATTAAGAATTATTAACGTATTAATTTTGTATGATGGTCAAAAATTGTACAACTTGTACTTTGAATAAAACCTACGACTTTGTCTTTATACAAATAAATAAATTACAATGTTCCGAAATTTTTTGATATGTATTTAAGTATGTTTAGAAACTTCCCTCGTGTGTAAAGCACTGTAATAAAATTATAAAAATTACAATGTTCATTCTGAGATTTCAAAATAACTGACTTACTCGTATAGGGACCTGCATTCTTTACCTGCACGTCTTTATGCATATTTTCTTCAAAACGGCTCAGACGATTTTGCAGGACTCTTGCAGGCAGGTAGAGACTAAACTACCACTATCTATTGTTAGTCCCGAGGAAAAAAGTTCTTGAGGCATTTAAAAAACCATGCGGCCGCAGTTGCTGGGTAGGTAAAACTAAAAGCTAGAATAAAATGTAAAATATTGTGTCCGATGTTGTAGAAACGTGGAGGTGGAAAAGCTACTAAATAAAGCTACGGTTAATGGACGTCAGCTCATCGCCGTGGACGTGGTAATTACGCCCACTATTCGGCACAGAAGAGACTTTAACGAGAAAGAATTCCAGTAGAATACAAATTACTAGAGCCGAGCAAAATGTTGACTTTCTTGTGTATCTTGGTGAGAACATTAAAGTGGCGCTAAGATTTTTCTTTTTAAACCGTATAAAGTGCACTTTTTAAGGTGATATAACTAGATGATGCCTGCAAATTCGTCCTCCTGGATTAATGTTTTTTTGACTTCCGACTCTTCAATTTTCCGAGATAAAAAGTATTTCCTACCTCGCGATGTAACCTATCTCTGTACCAAATAAGTTCAAAATCGGTTTAAGACATGGACCGTGGAAACTTTTCAGACAGACTGATAAATTTTCGCATATATATCCGTCCGGGGCTACTTAGTATACAATAACCGTAAAAACCTAACGTGAATGTCCAAAAGTAAGATAAAAAAAACAGTGAGAAAATCTCCCATCTGAATTGCAACCTTACTAAAGATGGGTTCATAAAATCACAATGACAGGCATACTTATTAATCCTTTAGCACCTATTCTTGTCACTCATACAATTCCTTACGAGCATTAAGCTCTCTCAAAAAGTTTTGTCATGATGTTCGATATATTGGGTGATTTTATTTAAGCCTACTATAATAGGAAGTAGTCTCAAAGCTCTCGAGGAAAATGACCCAATATGTTAGAAATGTTATGGGAGCCAGGACTTTTCCACTATCGGGGATCGCCTGCACATCGGTTGGGTAATCGAGTGTAAGAATGGGCACAATAAGAGACCTTCCACTGAATCTTAATGCAGCGTATAACGTTTTGTCTTGACTCTTTTATTTAACGGCATTTAAGAAATTTTATACGCACTTACGCAATTACGTAACATATTTACGTTACAGAGTTCGTGTCCGCTCAAAAAGGTTTCAGTTTCAATTAAGCAATAAGCAGACATAACAAATAAAAGTCGGAACTCAGCGTCCATCGATCTTGATCTTTATTATTTCTATATCCCATTCTATAGAACAGCTAGAAGCAACAAACATGTCACTTTACGTTACAGCGGCATATCGTGTGTGCAAGGCGCAGAAATCCTTTGTGGGGTCGAGTGTACACTTTTATAACATGGTTCCAAAAGACCTTCTGGTTTTGCCATTGCATAAATTTAAAAACTGTGTTATATAGCATAATATTTTAAGTCGGGGTTATGTCAAAGTTAGTATGGAAGCAACCGGCGTCGCATCCAGCAACTCACAAGTCATTGTAACACTTGTTACGTAACGTATGCATTGTATATTATTTACAAAGTGTAACATTTTTCTTTTTATGTAATGAGCAACTGCTAAGTTTCTTGCCGGCTCTTCTTAGTAGATTAATTTTTCCAAACCGGTGGTAGTCTTCAAGTTGTCCTACGTGAAATAAGTAAATAATTTCATTTTATTTAATTTAATTTCATTTCACTATTTGGTTGACAATAATTAAAATCCAGTGACCAGTCAACTCGCACGAAATATCTTCAAAGTTACCAATACGAACATGGCATGTATAAATTGAGGACCTTTAGACCTAGATTAAACGTACGGTATCCTGAGGCAAGCACATTCCAACCTCATTAATGTTTTCTTGAATGCTAATATACATCAGACATGAGGCAAGGTCAAACGGTTCGGTAATTTTTTTTTAAATTGATCTAAATTGTTTCATGAAATAAGATATACTGGTGGAGTTTTTATGGAAACGTGAAATGTTATAAATAGACCACACTACCTCTCAATCATTTTCGTTACAGGATCCTAATAGATTGGAAATGAATATCGGATTACCGCAAAATCGCTGAACAAAAACCGATGGAACGGTTTGTGCAGATGCCGATTCGCAAATTGTTTATGGTAATAGCTCGTTCGGCGATATGTGAAATGTTCACGTTTTATTAGCGTTGTCGTTCCCGCAAATTGGTGCTTTATATTCTGCAATGAGTAGGTACTTTGGCTTCTCGTTGGATAACGTCAGATAATTTTACTATTGAATTCAATTATGCATTCGCAAATACTCGTAAAACCAGTCAAAGGCATTACCAAGACTGCTTGGCTTGGCTGCTTCGGGATGACTTACATTAGACAGTGGTGTGCATGAATCATGATCTTTGCAACGTTTGCGCAGTATCGAAGCCTCCCACGAAACAAACTTAAGATTGCCTGCAGGGCTAGCATGGGCCGGAGATAAAAATTTTATCCCCCGATTTTATCCACTGACAAGAGATAAAATTAACTTATCCACTTCTCAGAGCACGGCAACAGGGGAGAGGAGAAGTTTATCCCCGTTTGACATTTCACGAGGACTCGGGGGAATATTTATCCACCGTTATTTAGCGTTTTTATTTATTTATTTAGGAATAAAAATTTTATCCTTTCCTCAGGGAGAAAATTGTCTCGGCCCATGCTAGGGGGGCTGGTGGAGATTGCTCTATAAGCAATAAGGCCGCCTTTGCATACGTCGTTTTTAGATATATCTGTACTTTTTGTATTTTTTCATGTGTGCAATAAAGTATTCACTTATCTGTCTATCTATCTTATCCCGTACGACGACGTAGGGACTAGGCCAAGCTCGATGGAGCCGAGGATGGTGCACATTAGGACCATGCCAAACACAAGCTGACGTCTCCAAAGCCCGTTTTAATAAACCGACATCAGCTCAGAACAGGTTATCAAGTATCGGTCTTAAGCATCGATTGGCCGATTCTTGAGAACTTGTTCCTAGCTCGATGTCGGTTTATTAATAAGGGCCTAAATCTCGGAGTCCCGTCCGAGTCTCATGAACCCCGCCCGACCATAATTTTAATTAATGAAAAATTCCAATCAGTTCGTCCGTTATTGCTATATCTGGTGCCTGTTTGGATCATATAAGGGTGCCTGACATGATCTTATGTAAATCGCCTGTCCCACATATAATAAATGCATTTCTCAAAGACAATTTGAAATAGTTTGTAAATGTATAGAATCGATGGATGGAAATCTTTTCTGTTTTTTAGTTTCAAAATTTGCATGAGGCTTGACAGCGTGATCGTATGGAGATATCAGTTTACTTGAAAAAACATTTTCATGCACATTGAACACAGAAAAACACACACAAACAGAGGGGCAAGTTCCTATTCAGACAAATTCTTGGAGCAAACGGCACGTAAAGTAATTTCTTACGCAATTATTTTACAACTGGGGCCATTTACTTACACGGGTCATAATAAAACTTAAGCATGCAATAACTTGCATTTTCTAAATACCACATAACATTTTGGCTTTCGATTTACTCGAAGCCACTAAAAAAAGTCTGGGCACAGTGTAAAGTATAAAATCAACTGCAGATACTAATCTACCTAAGCAAGGAAAATTTAGTTGAAAAAATATCTTTTCAGCGAAACAAAAGCGTGTTTCTCCGCAGTTTGAAATTTATGAGACGCGCTGCGGATTAAAAATGTTTGCAGTACTACGCTGAGCCGCGCTTGAGTTCATTACGGCAAATCTCTGGAATATTCCGATTAATATTTCGTCTACGCTTTCTAGGGATCACTCCCTCCACCAATCTTCTTATTAAAGCATTCAGGGACGAAATTACTGTAAATATAACAAACCTTTTCTTTTGTTAATCCAGTTTTTAAGAAAATTGTTGAGAAATTGTTCCGTATCGGGAGGATTTTTATGATCCATTTTTTAAGGGGTCGCCTGAAAAACAGCGCTTAGTGTAGCGCAGTAGTGTAGTAGTAGTAGTGCGCTGTAGTTCTTAATACCTACATCAGCAAAGCATAATGTTGTGGTAATCCACATTTTTAGGTTAATTTTTCTGTCCGTTTCTTTAGTTTGTTTGTACTTAGGTAATTTTATTTGATTTTAATTGCGAATAGTGAATGTACAATACTCACTTTTAACGTCACACCACCGCACCTGTCAGCAAAGCCATACTGTAAAAGTCCTACCGTTTTTTTTAAAATTATTTATTTTTAATCCACCACAACACCCTTGACTTTGATACCATCCCGCCCGCCCGCTACCATCTTAGACTGCATCATCACTTACCATCAGGTGAGATCGCAGTCAAAGGCTAACTTGTAGTGGATAAAAAAAAAAAAAAGACTGCAATCTCACCTGATTGCAGTCTATGATGGTAGCGGGCTAACCTGTTAGGGGCATGGCGGTAATATTAAACCCATAGCCCTATTCGGTTTCTACACGGCATCGTACTGAAACACTAAATCGCTTGGCGGTACGTCTTTGCCGGTAGGGTGGTAACTAGCCACGGCTGAAACCTCCCACCAGGCCAGACCAGGGAAAATTCAGAAATTATAAATTCCCAAATTGACCCTACGGGGATTGAACCCGGGACCTCAAAATTTTCTTTAAAATAAATGGAGGCCGTTAGTTTGAAGTTTAATTTTGATTTGAATTATGTGTATTTAATTGTAAAGGATATTATGTCTGGATTGTATGTCTGTTGATATTTTTGTTCTCAGTATTTTACTTTTCGATAAACACTCCTGAAGTTCAATGCGGGTAGGATTATCCCGTAAATCCGGATCACGTGACATCCACAATGTTTGCGGAAACGTTCGGGAGCGTTAATATTTACTTAAAGCATGCTTATGTTGAACTTTAAGAGGATTTGAATTTTCCCATTGTATTTTATACCTACTGAATCTTTTTGAAGGAACAAGAATATCCAAAACCTGGAAGACTTATTACCGTGCAGTGTCTACATCATCATTTTAACCCATCGCTGCCTTATCATTCTAAGAGGTCAACTAGTGACTGATCCTCTTAAAATGAGAAGGGTTTAGGTTAAAGTCCACGACGTTGTCTAAATGCTGATTGGCAGACATCACACACCTTTGAAAACTTGAAAACCTTTACGTATACCCGTGGTATAAGGTTTTTTAATTCCCACTGGAACTCCTTAATTTTCCAGCCTCACTCTCCAGGTCTTCAATTATACCCGTTCATAAAATCACGCCGAACTGTTGCTCTGTTGCAGCGTGATTAAAGGACAAACCAACAAACAAACACACAGAACTATGATTGATTCGCGATTGACGCATTACTACAATTGAAAAGCCCAAGGTATTCATTAATTTATTAGCAAGAAAAACCTTTTTGGAAGGTTTTACTGGAGTTAAAGGTAAGTTTTAACGAGCAAATTTAAACTTCTGTGAAAGTTAACAGTTAAAAGTAACGCTTGAAGTTCGACAATTATTCGCTGATGTTATTTAGATATATGAAATAATTAAATACTTAAAATAACTTACAAGTACCCATTGTTAAATTAATAATAACTTTATAGACTAGTAATAAAATTTAATTTAGTATTTAACTTTTAATTATATAAGATTTAAAAAAGTTACTGGTACTGGTACTTTTATCAGTACCTAATCTAGTTGTTCAACCGCGGCTTTTCAAGTTTTCAGCTTCTATATAATTTAGTTATACATTTAAATAAAATCAATACGACAGAGCATCACTTGAGAACAGCTCGGCCGATTTGGCTGATTTCTCTTCGTTGTGTTTGCAACTGTCAGGTCAAGGTTTGTATGAAAGGAAATCTCGGAAAACTAAAGAGTTCCCGAGAATCAAAGTCGTGGGCATCATCTAGAAGAAAAATAAATATGAACATTTATATACAGTACGTAACGTAGGCTTCAAATGTGTACGTAACGTAGGCTTCAAATGTTGGTGAAAATGGCATTGAAATCCGTCAAATTAGCAGTCAAATAAACGGATAAAAGGCAAAATGAGAAAAGGAGAGATACAAAATGTATCATGCATACTAATGCAATGAGGTAGTCAACTGTATTTATTTATTGGTCTAGTATCGAGATCATAAAATATAAGAAACGCAAGTCACGCACAATTTTATATGAAAACGGGATCAGCGGCTACGATACCGGCAAACATCATATCAGGTTAGATTTCAGTGTCACATGCAAATAAGCAATACGTTGCTTTATGAATAAACGATGTTATGACCCAAAGTATGCGAGAAAAGTCTTCCAAGATTAGCACCTAAGAAGAGAGCTAGAACTACAAGTGTATCTAGACTCGGTTCTGGATATATGCCGTGCCGCAGCCTTACAAATATCAATTTTGTGCCAGGACATACCCGTCACGGTCTGGAATGAAATACGTTGACCTATTTCATACTAGTACAATAATTTTATCAAACTATCTCGGTATCGACCCTATTAATTAATTAATTATGGCCCCTTCAAAGTAAACGCTAACGTAAAGTTTTCAGTACCGTAAACCTTGGTACATTTTCTTAATCTATCACTTTTATACTTAAGTAAAAGAAGTAAGAATCTTCTAGAAAATTAATGATGTAATCGCGACGCGCGTGTATTTTTATTAACACTGTATCTACAAGACTTTCTTTTATTTCTGTAACGTGCTATAATTTAAGTTTGTAAAGTATACTAATTTAGATTATGTTACGTATACCTACTAAGCTAACTGTTTCCAACGTATAATTTATATCTCAACCTGTAAAGATAAGATTTCTTTCTTGTTTCTTGTCTAGTAAATTTAATGAAAATGACATGCAAAAAGGTCTCGCATCAATATTCATCAGTCGTTCTATTACGACAAAATTACAGCTATAGTCTAACGATCGAAAGAATGGCTAACAATATTGCTATAGGACAGAATACGCTGTTACAGCAAGAATATCATAAATTCAGTCAATCACAACGTTAGATTGTAGTAATGATTGATGCCGTTTAAAGTCATTAAGTCATAAATATTTATTCAATTTAGGTAGATACACTACACTTATTGACGTCCAGTTACATAAAAATATGATGGTGATAATTTGTTACGGTATCTTAAAACTAAAGCTACGAGGGTTCCAAACGCGCCCAGGTCTGAGAAGAGCCCACAACAAACTCAGCTGGGTGTTTCTCCATAGCCGCCCTGTTTTTCATATTTTTCTTCTGTTTAACGAGTATTTTTTTTTCGGATTGGGCAAAGAAATCTCTCCCGAGCAAGACTTTATGCACATTGCTACTCACCGGGTTTTTCATAGACACTTCAGATTTACTTTTATGATGCTAACCATGACTAGCGCAATATTAAATGAAATATTCTCGTCTTTGATAGGAAATTCATAGAACGCTGCACATTTAAGAGCAGCCTGTATGCTCCAGTGAAGTACAATGGCTCAACGGAACAACCTCTGATGTGAATAATAAAAGTAAACTTACGGAAGCCATAAGGAAACAAAAAAGTGAGAAGGATAGATTTAGCCATTATCATTTGCAATAACGGTGAAGGAAAACATTGTGAGGAAATCTGCATGCCCGAGAGCTTTAGAGAGAGAGAGAGAGAGAGAGAGAGATTAACAGACTTCACACAAAGGTGTGTGAAGTCTGTTAATCGGCACCCGGCGAGTGTGGTGGATTATGGCCAAGATACTTCTCGTTTTGAGAGCAGACTCCTGCTCAGTATAGTGCTCAGAAAAACCCAATACTCAATTTTGGGCCGATCCGGGAATCGAACCCATGTTCTGTCATCTGAAGTCGAACATGCTAACCACAAGACCAGACAGATAAACTTCTCAGAACATAAGGTTTCTCTATCATAACATAAGGTTCGACGGAGGGGTCTGGACAGACTATCCTTGCGGGATTGCTCATGACAGGGACGCAGGGACGTGACGGAGGAAACTGGCAGAATTTTCTATACAAAATTCTTTCTGCACTCTTTTGTCAAATTAGTGTGCAGTTTCCTACCTCTATATCAAACTATCCTCTCTATTTCAACCCATGTTTGTGAGAGATATATTAGAGAGATAACGTAGCTCTGGGTGCTACTAAGCGGGTCTGTCATACTTATTTGTACGGATGTCGACCTACTGTATGAACGACCTACCTAATACTAACGCTGTGGTATAAAAATACGTATATAGAAGGTGGTAGTCTAAAGTCAGCCATTTCCGCGACCACTTGTTATAGCAGTGTTCATGTCCGGGCGCGGTATTAGTGGCTGGTGGTGGGCGTTTGTTTGATACTGCTTGATACTGGCCCCGCTGACAGCTGCCACTGACTTGTGTACTTCCAGCACGCGAATGTGAATTCACCTATTTTGCATATCAAAGGCATAATATATAGGCTTTTATATAGCATTTATATCGAAATTTAAAAGTGATCCGGTTAAGGGGCTTTAGTCTTTTGGCTGCAAAAAATAATACCACTAGGAATTAAGTTCGCCTTTACTGTATGAGTATTTTTTTAATATGCAATACGAAAAACAAAAAATGTTTTTTTGAAACGTACAGATATCAATCATTTCATTCTAGAAAAAGCAGGTAAAAGCAGGCATTTGTAGTCATATACAAATCACGCAAGCTGTAAGCTGTAAGCTGTAAGCAGATAGCCTAGTTAGGCCAGGCTATCTACTGATTGTTTTAGAGTTTATCCAAGCAGGCATGAATTTAATCACCTATAGGATCAATCTAGTATAGAAAAAATAATATTTCGTATTGAAAATTAAAAATATTATATTCAAAGAGTGTTATCATCAAAATATTTTTGTCCGTGGCAGTAGGCTGAAATATTTTATTGATCTCGGTTTTCCTAATGATGCTGATAAATGAAGACGAATATGATTGGACAGAATGATGAAGCATTGCGGGCGAAGACGAATGGCGTATATTATTCGTGTTACAGATAAAGAGGTCGCTTTCGACTCGCATAAGATCGAACAGCGTACTGGGAGATAAATAGGTGGAGGACCTCTGGGAGATAATGTGATACTTTCTTTTCTACGTGTTCTGTTGTAAAAGTTGTAAGTTGACCAAATGTTTTTTCTTGTATTTCTAAACACTCCGGTTTAGTCGAAAAAATAAATGCATACATTTATCCATTTAACTGAACAGGCGTTACATAACAACAACCCTAAAGCAATAATAAAAAATATAATAATAAAAATATATCCGACTGCAGAAGACTCTGGCGGAAACGTGCAGTACTTTATTATTTAAATTTAAAGCTAAAGAGTATTTTAGCCGGGAACATACTAAAAAGAAAAAAAGGACAGGGAAAGTAAAAAATGGCGATTGGAGAACATGTCTTTTTCTGCCTTTTGATGGCCGTTGTTGAATTCAGGCGACAGTTTTTCGACAAAGACAGACAGAAAATTTAACAATCAGATTACAGTGAATCAGCGCTAGTGAATTTAATGTTGTCCGGACGAGTCAGCACTGAAATTACTGACGTACTATACGGTGCAAATCTCTGTGCCTTGAAGAAAAAAGATGGCGGCATTAGGCCTATCGCAGTTGGCACAACTTACCGCCGCCTCGCAGCTAAAATTTGTTGCAGAAAAATTGCGCCAGCCTTAACTGATTATTTCCAGCCTGTCCAACTAGGCTTTGGCTCGCGGGGTGGCTGTGAAGCCGCCGTCCATTCGGTCAGGACCTTTTTAGATCAAAACTGTGGTGAGGTGCTGCTGAAGGTGGACGTGAAGAATGCTTTTAACTCCGTAGATAGGGGTGTCCTGCTAACTGAGGTGAAAAACAAAATCCCAAATTTATATAATTTCCTTTGGCAGTGTTATAGTAGTCCCTCAAAATTAACATATTTTGGCAACAAAGTATTATCTGCTGTTGGCTGCCAGCAAGGCGATCCTCTAGGACCTGCAGTGTTTAGTCTCGCCATCCATCCTATCGTCCAACGCCTTCAATCTAAACTTAATGTTTGGTACTTGGACGATGGGACCTTGGGTGGTGATGCAGAAACCGTCTTAGACGATCTTGCCAGTCTTGTCAAAGAGTTCCAGGCGATTGGTTTGGAATTAAACTTTGCCAAGTGCGAACTCTTTGTTTCGGACTTATGCACCTCGAAAGATTTGGTTATTCAAAAATTCAAATGTTTGGCACCTAACATTAAGATCATCGATAAATCTTCCCTCCGCCTGTTGGGCTCCCCTATCCTTGATGAATCATTCCCTTCTTTCTTCGAGGAAAAAATTCAAAATTTTACACAGTGTTCCATCAGGCTATCAAAAATTAACGTTCATATGGCTTTTACAATCATCCGGTTCTGTCTTTTCGTTCCAAATTTTACGTACACTATCCGGTGTTGTCAGCTGTGGAAGCACACTGAGTTGTTAAACAGCCTTGACAACATGGTCAGAAATTGTTTAGCATCTATTTTAAATATTAACTTGGAAGAGCGAGTGTGGATGCAGGCGTCACTTCCTGTGCGACTGGGTGGCCTGGGAATCAGATCTATCTCTGGTGTCGCTCTCCCCGCTTTCTTGTCCTCAGTCCATGGCACCCTAAATTTATCCCAAAAAATTCTTGCGGCCTCTCTAGATGATTTCGTCATTAGTTTCATGGACGAGGCCAAGTACACGTGGACACACGCCTGCCCAAACCGCGAATTCCCCATATCCCTCTCGTCACAACGGCAATGGGATGGGCCGATCTGCGAGCTAGCGCGGAAAAAGCTTATTGATACGTGCTCAAGCTCTGCAGATCGTGCCCGCCTTCTCGCCGTGGGTGAGTGGGAATCCGGTCTGTGGTTGCAGGCCCTCCCGTCACCCAACACAGGAACCTTAATCGACTCTTCTGCTTTTCGAATAGCTGCAGCGCTTCGCCTTGGCGCATCGTGCTGCGCTCCACACCGCTGTCAGTGTGGCTCTGCCGTCGGCCGACTCGGTCACCATGGTCTCTCCTGCGTCAGCAGCGCAGGGCGTATCCCCCGTCACGCCAGCCTGAATGATATAATCCGTCGGGCCTTTGCCACTGCCGGATATGCGGCTATTCTGGAGCCAGTTGGGCTCATGCGAGACGACGGCAAGAGGCCCGATGGTATGACCCTGGTTCCTTGGGGTTTGGGGCGGCCCTTGGTGTGGGATGCCAAATGTGTAGACACCTTGGCGCCGTCCCACCTTCCAGGCACTGCCATTAGGGCTGGTGCGGCGGCGGAATCAGCGGAGGGCCTCAAGAGGCGTAAATATAGCACACTGGATAGTGGTTATATGTTTGCGCCTTTTGGGGTCGAGACGCTAGGGCCTTGGGGGGCTGGGGCGCGCGGAATTTATAAGGAACTTTCCGCGCGCCTGGTCGAGGCAACACGTGACCAGAGTGCTGGTATATATTTCGCTCAGCGAGTGAGTATAACTATTCAACGCGGCAATGCTGCCAGCATTCTGGGCACGCTGCCAACTGGTAGCGGTCTTTTAGATTAGGTTTTTTTAGTTTTTAGTTTTAATTTTTGTGTTTAATGTTTAGTTTTTAGTTTTTAATTTAGATTTAATTTAGTTTTTAATATGAATGTTAAATTTAAATATTGGTTAATTAAAGTAATCTGAATTTGTGTTCAAAAAAAAAAAAAAATATAATAAAATGCTTATCTACAGTCTGTAAAAATTTCTTCCACGAATTTTTTTTAATGGTGGGAAACTAGAAATCGTGGGTCCAATTCTGGGATGTGAGGTAGAAGGACCTTAAATAATATACCGTTTACTAATAGGTACTGGGTGAAGTTAAGAGTGATTCTTCTCGTAAGCTCCAAGTTCTCACCAAAGAAGGGAACATAGATTAAAAGCTTTGTTTAGAAAGCTTTATAATTTCGAAATGTAAAATTACTAGTCGATTCTTACCTGTAATTACAACAAAGAATGGTTGTTTGATGTGAATTTAAAACAAAATCATCATGAAAACTTTTCAATCCCTGTGCTGCTTGCACTTATTCATCAAACAGATGTTTGCAGAAAATCGTTCAGGCTTGCTTGTCAAGCTTGCATACATATGTAACCAGTGTCATTTCAGACGGACCGCACCACAAACATTGTACAGTGAGGGAAATTTCCTCTGAGATCAAAATCTAAAACTTGATTTTATGATATCATGTTTTTTAGATTTTTCTCACAATTAGATTTTTTTTTGTTTCCTTTTAAATATCAGAATTATCCTAAACCTACCGAATTGGATAACTACGAAATTCCTACCAAGAAACGAGAAGAAAAATTTATCTGTTTTGAAATGAAACGGAAAAAAAATTGTATGTGTCAGCTACGACGCACGACTGGAGTTTACTACTTACGAATGAAAAGTGTTACCATAGAAACATAAACCAGTGTTACCATGGAACCATAAACAAGTGTTACTATGGAAACAAACATAACGTAACGTAACGAAGAAAGTTTGATTTTACTCCCCATAAATTTATATGAAAATCGATTCTTATGGAGGTAAACTCCAAAAGTTTCGGAACAAGATAATCAGAAGGTCTCTCGATGTATAGCGGAAAAAAAAACGACACCATATTTAGCGATGTTATCGATATTCACCAAACTAATTATTATATTTAAGCCGTTGGATGCAAACATAATTATTGTGCTGCATTTATAACCCGGCCATTGCCACTGTGATATAATTGCGGTTGTGTCACGTCCGACTTATCGATGATGACTAGTGAGAAATTTCTACAAATTCACCACTTCCATATTTTGCGACGTGCGTAGAAAGCGAAAGGGTTTTCGGATAAAGGACGCTTTCAATTGGTGCATGACTAGCATTATAGAGCAAAGATCTGCGTTAGGCGTGAGTACCCAACCTACCTAAAAGTATAAGATCGTAGTTAGGATCTCAAAACATGTCGTCTAAAATAGTATTAGACTATTACAAACTATTAGAGCATTTACAAACTATCTATCTTTCTATCATCTGCGTCATCTATCGCTGGCTCCTTTACGGTTTAGGTAATAGTCCACTTCGCTGTACAATTGCGCATTGTAAGTAGGTATCTGGTAGGTAGGTAGTTTTAATTTTTTTAGGTACCTACCTACTTTTTAAGCGAATAGTGGCGCATGTTAATGCATTGCTTTCGTAACCCTCAAAAAATAATTACTTCCAACGACAGATTTTTTGTCGGATACTAGAATAGTTCGTGGAATTCTATGATCGCCATATCATATCATGGCGATAATCGCCATTTTGTCATTATTAAAATAATGACAAAATGGCGATGAAAGAACGAGCTCCCCTAGTAATTAATTAACTCACTGTAATCAATGGGCTTATTTTCCAGATGGTGAATTTTAAGGCACATTAATTACTGGATATTCGATTTACGACTATTTTTGACGCAGTGGTGAACAGTCTTGCAAATAGGAGGTGCTTGGTTCAAGTCCCGACAGAGTAAAAGTGAGAATTCTGAATTTGTAAATTTGCTGTGGTCTGGTTTTGTCAGAGGCTTCGGCCTTGGCCAGTAAAGCGCCGCCAAGCGATTGAGCGTTCCAGAACGATGCCGTGTAAAAGCCAATAGTCAAGAGGCATGCACGTTGTAGAACTGGCATGCCCCTAACAGGTTAGCCCTCTACCAACTTCAATTTCATCTCCACCAGGTGAAATCGCAGTCAAAGCTAAGTTGTAGTGAAACAAAAAAAAGTGTGTGTGTGCAAATCATACACGGCAGAAGTGAAACTTCAGAAAAGTAGCCTACGAGATAGTGAGATAAATATAACTTCTATTCTATCTCATTCTCTCGCAGGCTAAATCCTACTATGAATATGTTTGTCTCTTTTTGGTGTCGCTTTTTCGTTTCGTTTTTCATTTTATCAACCAGCGGCGGATTAAAATATAACATTAAAAGCAATTAACAAAACAGACTTTCCATTTCTACATTTAAACAATCAAACAGAAAATTACAAAAATGGAACGCTTTGTATACACGTTCGTCCGGTGGCGCCACTTGTACAGTGGCGACAACATCCGTTTCATCGAATTTTCAAATCACAACTATTCTAAAGAAGTGTCACTTCAAAAAAAGATTTCACGTTCCGTAATCCATACAGCAAACAAATATACGATTCCACAATGGCACTTTACGGCTCGCTTCAGGCACCAGGGCATTCCTTCGCATGTGGCGTGGAATTTTCTTATCAGTCGCGATGGATTTCGACGTCCATACTTTATTTTGCGATTCTATCTCTAAAACCAGTTGAAAGATGTTTAAAGCTGCAATACTGTTACGAGAACTTGAAAACGCTCTTTAACACGCTCGCAATTTCTATATTGTCTTTGAAATGTATGGACCAAGAGACTGTTCAAGCTCATTCACATTCCAGACATCATTCTATAGAAATTTTAAGCTTGAATGAGAAATCCAATGTTGAGTGATACACCTACTTGCTTGATCCAAAGTTTCATCATCATCATCAATTCAGTACATTGTCGGCTCACTACTGAGCATGAGTCTCCTCTCACCACAACGAGAAGGGATTGGTCATAGTCCTCCACGCTGACTGAGTGTGAATGGCAGACTTCATACATCTTTGGGAACATTATGAAGAACTCTCAGGTATGGATTCCACACGATGATTTCCTTCACTGTTAGAGCAAGTGATACTAGATAAGATGCTTAAAACGCACATAATTCCGAAAAGTTAGAAGTGCGTGCCCGGGGATTGAACCCCTGACCACCCTAATAGGAAGCTGGGCCCCAGAATAGGTAATGCTGGGCCAAATTTTAAGCTACAGTTCAGTATTTTAATATTTTTTACATAAGCTTAGCCGGTGATGAAGGAATCTAAAAATTCAGAAGGTTATTCTGGTAATTTTCTTAAAAAATATTTAAACACATTACTATACATAAGCGCAGTGGTGCAGAAATAAATAAGTTTTTCCACGGGCTGACATTTATGAGATACGGCGGATTAAAAATGTTTACCACGGCCCGCAAGGCCCACGCCTTGGCCTCATTAAGGCTTGTTCCTGAAATATTCAGAATAATATTTTATCTTTCAATTTCGCCAAAATCCTCATTGTTTAATAAATGAGGTCTTTAAGATTGTTTGTAAGTTCTTTACTAATTCACCTGTTCCTAAGCTTAGAGTTCGTTTCAGAGCATAATAATGTTTTATGTTAGGCTAAACTGAAATGCTAAGCAAAATCCTTAACAATAGCAAGGGTTTAGCTCCTGCTATCTGTCAACAAATAGCCAATACGTGCTTCGCGTTTCAACTTAACCGATTAATAAATAATAGCTACGGTATAAAAACAGTTTTGTTTTAACCTTGCTATACATTATTTATTTATTTGCAGCCTGTTGTGTCCCAATGTTGGGCAAAGGCCTCCCTTTCCTCCTTCCATTTATCTCAGTCCATAGATGTTTGGGGCCAGTCCTCCATAAAGGCATCGAGTTCGTCGCGCCAGCGTCGCCTCGGCCTTCCTCGACATACACACATTACATATGAATTACATTGCTATATATCGACGGGTTCCGGGCTAATTGTATTAAGCGACACTCTGAGCGATATAGACTTTTATACATATTTGGAATCAGCGAATTTTTCTGCGTCATTTGAGCTGGGTTTGGTGACGATCGGAGCACTTTTTTGTCGCTTAATACAACCGCATTTTTGGGCCCATCTTGGACTGCAATGTATGAAGCGACACAAAATATTGACAAATTTAGGAACTGTGTACTTAAGCCGACTACCAAATACCAGGCAGTCGTTTAAACGTTTTTTCCTGGAGCAACAATTTACAGGCAATGTACGTTAAAGCATTTAGCCTGACTTTATAAATATATAGAAATGTCGCTTAATACAATTAGCCTCTTTGTTAAATTCATATCCAGTGTCGATCCATACATTTAGCTCTGTACATGAAATATTAGATGTTGTCACTTCAACCATTTAGCTTGCAATAGATAATGATACGTCGGTCGCATGAACTATTTAGGATTCCAACAGCAAACATTTAAAGATTATGGTTAAACCTATTTTTTTATTCAATATTTGATTTGCAGTGTCGTTTCAGTTATAACAAAATTAAAGTTCTAGTACTTCAAACAGTTTTTCTTAAACGGAATAAGAATAGTATACACATTAATACAATCAAAATTTTATATGGATTGACTATTATGACGTTGGTTAAAACAATGATTGATGAATGATGATAATGAGATTTTCACTATTTTGCAAAAGTACATAGAAAACGTTGATGAACGTGAAACCGTTAAAAGTTTAATTTTGTACTCGGATTCATGCCCCGGGCAAAATAAAAATAAAACCGGCCAAGTGCGAGTCGGACTCGCGCACCGAGGGTTCCGTACAAACCTGTAGTAAGCTTTACGATTAAGGAATTTAATGAACCGCAAAACTAACTTTGTTTGTAGAGGTTTATTGTTAATATAAAAAAAACTAGTTAGAGCATTGGTTTTATTTTTCCTGTAAAATATACATAAGCTTCTATTGACCATAATTATTTCAAATTTTTCAATTGGTAAACTTCGGAGAACGGAACGGTATTTTTTTCGACATTTTGCCCGATAAATCAAAAACTATTATGCATAAAAATAAATAAAAATCTGTTTTAGAATGTAGAAGTATAGCCCTTTCATATGATATCCCACTCAGTATAGTTATCATACTTTGAAATTTCAAACCCCCGATTTTCCCCCTTTTTTAATTAAACTAAAAATAATTTTCGATTTTTTTTTATTTTAATAATGTTAGGCCACTATTATACACAACTATTCCAAATTTAATGTCGATAGCTTTAATAGTTACTGAAATAATCGACTGTGACAGACGGACGGACGGAGAAAGTCGCACCATAAGGGTTCCATTTTTACCGTTTTGGTACGGAACCCTAACAAGATCGTATTGGCAGCCATCCAAAACGCTTTGTTGATGTCAAAAAATTTAGAAACTATACAGATGAATTATCTGCTGCTAGGACACAGAGATGACAGTAGACAGTATTCACGCTACAATAGAAAATTCTATTCGACACACAACGGTATGGGCGCCTTCACAGTGGCTGACAATTTGTCAGCTAGCTAGAAAGGATCCAGGACCCTATCAGGTGGAAGGCCTTACACACGAAGACATCAAGAATTATGAAGAATTGTCTGAAAAATATTTCAAGAGAAACCTTGTCGGTAAAATAAGCAAGATTCGTGTAGCAACATTCAAGAAGTCTACGAAAAACGTGATGGTCGTCAAATATAGCATGCAAGATGATACAAAAGAAGAGTCCATACAAATTTATGCAAAACCGAAACTACTCAATGCAAAATATAAATCAAAGCTTCCTATCACAAAAGCAAAATATAATGACCTGAAAAAGCTATGTGACACTGGCGCTATCCCAAGAATATTTCATTTAGAATATATCAACCTACCATCCAGCAATACTGGCAAAGATACACTGATCGATACTGATATTGAAGACGAAACAGACCTGCCAAATTAAGCAATTTTCATTATGTCTGATGGGAAAATAGCAAGTGTTTAAGTATAAAGAAGAAGAAAAATAAATTAGAAAGTAAGAAGGAAAAGATTGGTGGAATTGGTGAAATGTTATTTTTTATAATTTTGATTATTATTTTTTGTTACTGTAGTGAACTACAATTTATTATTGTCATAGGAGATAAAAATTATTTTTGTTATTGAAGAGAAACTAGGGATAGTATTTAAAGGGTTATTTTTCAATAACTGGCCAAATTTTCACAGGGTGTAACTAACTTTATGATTGACGTGATTTCAGAGTCGGTCCCATAGTGAAAGTTGTTCATATTCATGGGTAGAACACCCAATGAAAATTTGGCCGGTCATTGAAAAATAACCCCGTATAATAGGTAAGAAAACTTCTAAACTTTTTTTTAACGAGAGATGTTTTTGATTTTGATTACTGAGAAAGTTAGAAAAAAATATAGAAGAAAAAAAGTAAAGAAATGAAAACCAAAGAAACGCTCGTAAATATTTTAATTTTTTTATGTGATTATTTTTAAAAGAAATTATTTTATAGATAAACCTTTTTTTGTTAAGTTAAGTTAAGTTTTTATATACTTAAATGTTAAAGTTTAGGAATGAAGAAGAATGAGAATAATTATTTCAGGTAATAAGACTGTAGGCTACGTAATAAAAAGACTGTTTAACTTCTGATGCCTATACAATTGTGATAAAAACTTTAGTTGTTACCTTGGTAAGCTAAGAAGTTACTGCTGTTCCTAAGTGATTGTCATTTTAAATAAATAACTTATCTTTAAACAATTTATAATGTGTGTTTTATTTCTCATTTCATAATTATTAACAAGATAGGTAGGTACACCCTATGTATGTTCCTTTTAATTTATCAATGTTTTAACCGCCAATTTCTGCAAACTTCATTATTCAAGTATGATTACAAACAATTTATTAAAAAAAAAATCAGTCGCATAAACTAATTAGCCATACAATAATAAGTTTAGGATATGGTATTTAAATCAATTAGCTTAGGTTTGAAATATGACCAACTCTTTGATTAAAGCACTTAGCTTAGAGCCATTATTTGCATGCCTAGGCGGTTAAGTCATTTAGCCTGAAATAAGAAACAATAATCATAGGCGGATAGGTCATTTAGCCTGGAACAAAAAAAAGTAAAATATGGGTCATTTTGTATTAAGCGACATTTATCTTCGTTAAAAATAGGAATATAAGAAAGAAAATTAATCTAAATATGGGGAATATGTTATAAAAACAGTAATATCCTTCTTTTTAAAGAAATAATGCGATTTGCTAGAGTTATTTTTTTTTTCTAAAAATCGAAACTTTAAACTGCTCTGGTGTAAAGTTTCAAAAATGTCGGTTAATACAAATAGCCCGGAACCCGTCGATATGAAGAAGATAATTTCTAAATATAAGGATAAATTAACAGCCACTTTGCTTAGAACCTTGAGATTTTGCTTATAATATAAGTTCTATATTGTATAACCCATTGAAGTATCTACTATAGGAACCTGAACACAGAATACTAACACTACGCACCCTAGGAAGGGTTTTCAGAAATTCACCGGTTTCTGTTCTAGAGAAGGTGGGCCAAACTTTTGGATATAGGTAGGTAAATTCTACTTTTATGAAGCCAAATCTGCAAAGAAATCTAAATTAACACTGCAGTTCCTAACGATTAAAAAAAACTATTAAAACGTATTGCCACGTTTAAAAAAGACCTTTTCTGATCAACTTTTCTCATTTTTTTATTTCTTACATTGGATAAATTTTTTCATTCAATTCACTGGATGAGGGAAAAGTAATCTCGCGGGTCGGGTCGGCACTCGGGACACGCTACAGAGGCATTGGAAGTCATAGACGCCGAATTGGAACGAACTCATATACTTTTATGGCTCAGAAAGTTTTTATTCACGCCTAAAGAAAAGATTTGCAATCTTCGCCGCGTCCCTAACCCGAAAATATATGAAGAAATAGTAACTGGGTAAACGCAATCTTTGAGTTAGTTCAAAATGAATGAGATTAGTTTGTTTGAAGCGTGATTCTATCGGAATCACACGGTTACGAGACCTTTTACACACACTCTACGGAATAGGTAAAATAGCTCAGAACGGAAAACAGCGCTCTTCGTAAGGTATCAAGTCTAGAGCCCACTGAATAGGTAATTATTTACCTATTCAGTACTAGAGCCCGATTTCCACATGATCAAGCTTTTATATTGAAATCTATAACAGACAGCCAAAGAAATTATAGATTTTATGCATACTTTATATAATTATACTTAAATGCGAAAGTGTGCCTGTCTGTCTGTCTACTACGTTTTCACTGCCCATCTGTTCAACCAACTTTGACCATATATTATTCTGTGCTTTGACGAACTTTGGTTCAGATATTGGTTGCATAATGCATCTTGGGGAAAGACATAGACTACTTTTTATCCTGTAAAATCAAAGACCTCTCACAGGAATTAAAAAAACATAAATCCACGTGTACGACACGACATTCATCATCTAGTCTGAACTTATAATTTTATTTGAATTTTGGTTATAGTTTGTGAGCTTATTTGTAGGTAATCTTATAAACGATGTTTTATATAAGATCCCAGAGAGTTGTCATATAACGTACGTCTTATACTAGAAGTGATCATATTACAAAACAAAACATATCTTGAGGCAATTTCCCACAATAACGGCGTCAACTTGACTATGTGTGTAAAAGGAGCAAGGAGTTTAATTAATTTAATGAATATGTTAAGTCATACATTATGACTTAACTTAGGAGCAAGGTGTTTATTGGTTGTAGTTGCGCTTGTTCAAAATAATGCCCTCTCTTCGCTTGTTTCTTTTGTTGTACGAGTACGTGACGTATGAATAATTATAGTATTACTAGCTGATGCCCGCGACTTCGTCCGCGTGGATTGAGGTTTTTCGGTTCCCGCGGGAACTCTTTAATTTTCCGGGATAAAAAGTAGCCTATGTGCTATTCCAGACTACAATCTATCTCTGTGCCAAATTTCATCCAGATCTGTTCAGCCGTTAGAGCGTGATTGAGTAACAAACATCCATACATCCATACATCCATCCAAACTTTCGCATTAATTATAATATTTATTTGATTATTTACATTTTGTAACATTTTTCTATTTATGAAAAGAGCAACTGCTGAGTTGCTCTTGCCGACTCTTCTGCGTAGAATCAGTTTTCTAAATCGGTGGTAGAGTCTTGACTTATCATACTTCGTCAGTGACACAAGTTGTCCTACGTGAAATAAATAAATTATTTATAATTTTTTTTTATTGCGTTTGTCAACAATCATGCTTAGTTCAAAGCAATGATGTCGTCTAGGCTAGAACACACTTGCCTAGAAGAGAGTTAGAGTTTAGTTGTGCCCCGAAAGACCGCAAATGCTGCCGTAATTTCTTGGAATTGGTTGATCACGGCTTCGCAAAGTTCCATAGCGAATTTGACATCCATGCAAATTTTTCGTGGCGTTCACAATTAAAGCGACGCGAGTGAAGAGCGGATTACGCTTCCAGAAACATGACATCTCTGTTTAAGATCCCGGGTTTGCTTTAAAAGATAAAACCTCTTCCAAAGTAAAAAGTTTCAGGTGAAACGGTGTCTCACAAAATTTTGTTCAAACCGCATTTCTCTTCCACCTTTTGGAATTATTTACGAAATTGGATTCGTTTTTGTGTTTGAATGGTTTTTACTTTACTTATTAAACTTTTTGTTAAATTTAAAAAAAAACGTGGAAGCCCACGACTTGAAGCATTATTTCTTGCGATGTTCTCGGTAAGATACTCTGTGAGTTACGAAAAAAATTGTAGATACAGCGAGTATTTAAGTTCAAAGTTTAAATCGCTTTAAGCTTTATTTTATTAGTATATGGGTTGCTCACACATTTGGCTTTTAAGGTTAATCGATTGAAGGGTAAACCATCGAATGTGCATCGAATACACTTTTGTATTTATAATATGGGTAGTGATGGGTAGTGAGTTACGTTTATGAGCATTCCGTGCAACATAAATAGGCAAAATTACACTGTCGGACGGCATTTGTTACTTCGATCGATACATGTCAATTTCGAGTCAAATAACACGGCAATTTATTTTCTACAATGCTCGATAATTGTGTAGCATTCGTGATATCCGCAACGCAGTGTGTTCAAATCACTGCGCGGTTCATGTGCACTCTAATCGTAGATCGACAAGGCAATGGAAAGGATGCCATTCCGTATCAGTGAAGCCTCAACAGGAGAATCAGCCGTGTTGAGTGAACATCTGTAACATGATTAATAGACGAATAAATATAACTCTGTATAATGCGTGAATTCGTTGCGTTGTTATAAATAATAAATAAATCAAATAAATATTATAAATCCGAAAGTTTGGATGGATGGATGTATAGATGGATATTTGTTACTCAATCACGCCCCAACGGCTGAACGGATCTGGATGAAATTTGGCACAGAGATAGATTATAGTCTGGAATAACACATATGCTACTTTTTATCCCGGAAAATTAAGGAGTTCCCGAGGGAAACGAAAAACCTCGATCCACGCGGACGAAGTCGCGGGCATCAGCTAGTAAATAAATAAAATCTTTATTTGTTCCAAAATAAATAGCACAATTTTTCTTAAATTACCCTGGACCCCCAAACTAGGATAGCCCGTATCTTGGGGGTCAGTCTCTTCCCAGTAATTGTATATATGCATAGGCTCAATGATAATTATATAATTATACGGTATCTCAATGTAGTGAAATATTATTATTAGATGATGCCATCGTTAATCCACGTGGATTTAGGTTTTTTTTAAGAAACCTTTGGAAACTCCTCGATTTTCTAAGATACATCGATATATATGTAGGTACTAGATGGGCCCTTTCATAGAAAAAAATTGGGCGTCCGATCTGTAGAGCGCTCTCCACACCTGTATAAGTCTGTCCTTGTCCCCCGCCATAGCGCTGTCCCGCTTTTCAGGCTAGGTGGCGTTAGTAAAATAGGTCCACATTCTTTGTTTGACAGGGCCCGCCTATGTAAATTGAGGTCGTTGAAAAGATAACAAGTAACCGTATTCGTATATCCCTGACACAAACTATATAAGTCTGTATCAGGTCTGGATGGTCAGTGAAAAGGTATCAGCAAGGCAGACAGAGAAACGGCTCAATAAAACTAGCTTCGTTTTTAATTTTACAAGATGGTGCCATCAGGACGGGTTGAGCCACGTACCGACTTAGAGGCTACAAAAGAATAACTACTAGCGTGCACTATAGTACATTATTGCAAAGGCCGGGAAATAGGCAATTGGAGGTCGAGTATGAGTTTGAAGGCCGAGACGTAGGCGAGGACTTCACTAATACGAGACAGGCAATTGCCATTTCCGCCGAGGCATATATAGTGCTTTTCTCAAAAGAATACAGGGAAATAAAACATACTTTTTATATTATCATAAAATTTTCATATACTTTCATGTATTTTTTTTTTGACTTCGCTGGAAGCAGGTTTTCCATTGCCAATTTGGCTTCTTGTCTTAAATCTGGTGGAGTACAATCAATCTCCATTTCACTCTCTGAACCGTTGGAAACCATTTTAATTATTATTAAATTTATATTTATTAAAGTATGTAAATAACAAATCAAGACGAATTTTCAGCTTTGCCGCCAATTTTTTTTTTATCATCTGTGCCGACAGGCATACGCATTTATGGCTATACAGCCACGTAAACGCAATTTGAACTAAGCAAAGAGACTATGGTATGCCAAGAATGACAAAAAGAGATCCGATCAAATAGTATCTAATAACCCCAGCACGCCTTTTCATACAACATTGCAGGAGCGTTGTAATGTTCCAAATTCAAAAAACACTCCTGCAATGGATTTGATTTTCTTTGTCCGAAAATTCGATACTTCGCGTGTTCTTTTTTCAAAATAATGAGAATATTTCCATGCATGTTTGAGAAAATAACAATTAAAGCCTAAATATCAGAGGGCTTAGTTACTAATGGTCTAATACTGGTTGTAGAGTTCGAGAGCATATTAAGTTTTAATAGGATTTGTATCGGTAAATGCACGGAATAGAATGGGTAAATGCGTGTGCATTAGTTGCGTTTTGCGATATACTAGCTTCATTTCACGACATCTTTTGCGTGGATTTATGTGGTTTTTTAATTGTAAAATTCATATTGCTAGAATTTCTTCTTTATGGCACACTAGGGGGGAAATTCTATCAATATGATCATCATTAATATTATTATATCCTCCGAATTTTAAAGGTACGCCGTGGTTGGTGTCTGCCAATCAGTCACGCCTACTATTTTATATATAAGACTAGCTGATGCCCGCGACTTCGTCCACGTGGTTTAAGTTTATTTTTATTCCCGTGGGAACTTCTTAATTTTCCGGGATAAAAAGTAGCCTATGTCACTCTCCGTCCTCAACTATATCCATGCCAAAAATTACGTTGATCCGTTGCTCCATTGCGGCGTGAATGAAGGACAAACAAACACACTTTCGCATTTATAATATTATATTAGTATGATATAAGTAATACTTATTAAGTACTCAACTATATCCATGCCAAAAATTACGTTGATCCGTTGCTCCATTGCGGCGTGATTGAAGGACAAACCAACAAACAAACACACTTTCGCATTTATTATATTATATTAGTATGATATAAGTAATACTTAATACTAATACTTAATATTAATATTAAGTACTAGTGGGCCCGACAGACGTTGTCCTGCCTTGAAGCTAGAACCCGATTGCAGCACCCCCTATCGGGCCCAATTGTGAATATAAACCGTCCCAGGACGCACACAAACACACTCAAAAAATAAACAAGTTTTAGCGAGACAAACGAACAGCAATTGATTTATATATATATATATATATATAATAAGAAGATAGAAGATTATGACATTTTGTACCTCGTGCAGCGCAATACATTTTTATTAATTACACAGATACTTAAAAAATAGATTTACAAGTACTAAACATTAATAATTAGGTCTTGAAGGAATAAAACTAGGTACGTAGCACAAATCTTTGGCACAAATAAAAAATCTCAAAGAGAGCATCACCTATGGAATCGTTGTTTACATGTAACTGAAAGTCCATTATCGACTAATACTTTCTAATATTGTGATTATTTACTTACCTTAATATATTATGAGTAGATATTAAAAAGAATTATTATTGCTCGAAAAGATATTCCTACACTAGCTGATGCCCACGACTTCGTCCGCGTGGTTGAGGTTTTTTTGATTCCCGCGGGAACTTCTTAATTTTCCGGGATAAAAAGTAGCCTATGTGCTATTCCAGACTATAATCTATCTCTGTGCCAAATTTCATCCAGATCCGTTCATCCGTTGGAGCGTGATTGAGTAACAAACATACATCCATACATACATACATCCATCCATCCAAACTTTCGCATTTATAATATTTATATGGATGATATATCTTCTTTATATATAAAACATGACACGTCTGCCGTTTAGTTTCCCTTTCTATGGTAGGGATAGTAATAAACCGTGCTTGCTAGGCAACATATACAACTCTGCAACACTGCATTAATAGCGCACTATCTTACAAAGGTTTTACCACTTGACGATGTAACGAGGCCCCTAAGTGTTCCGTTAGCCGGCTAAAATGTGCGAGAAACTAAAATTGCCGGAAGAAATATTTGCACAGCTAAATATACTGTTGCAGTACAAATTTTTCGTATGGAATAGCAAGAATTTATGATGTTTTGCTTGTAACAAGAACGAATATTATCTCACTTTCAACTGAGGTAAATGGTGAACAAAATAGCAGTATAACGAAAGTATATATGTTTAGAAGGAGCCCCCCTCATTTTTAGACCCATATAGTTATATTAAGTTATACCTATATGGGTTTCTAATTAGACGGTAGAACTACCTTAAAGGTAGTGTTACCCTGAAAGGTACTATTAAGTATTGTGTTATATTATGTAAGTATTTTTGACAGTTTTAGCAAACTTGACATCGCCATTCTAAAATACCTGCTACAATTTTTATTTTTAACCCACGTTATTATTTACCTATGATATATTATGAACTCAATAAAAAAAGAGCAACTGCTGAGTTTCTTGCCGGTTCTTCTCAGTAGAATACCTTTCCGAACCGGTAGTAGATTCTTACGACTTATCATAAGTGGCACAAGTGGTCCTACATGAAATAAATCATTTCTATTTCTATTTCTATTTCAAAATATTTTCAGGAAACACGGTTGTCCATACTTTGAGACATTTTTTTCAGGGGATAGGTATAATACACTTGCTTTTCTGACTTTGTATTTATGACAAAATATTTACTTCAAAGGCCCTTGTCATGGGTGAATATTTTTACTCCGTTTGACGTTAGACCACTGACCCTTTTTGGAATTTTACCCCACAATAGGTATTTAGGAAATCTTTTCCCTATGTCACATAATGTTAATTACGAATATTAATATTACTATACTATACTAATATTAGTATTAAATTACTTTGAAACATACAGTAAAATAGTTGAGTTCATTGTCATACAATTAAATGTAAAACATCAAAATATTATTGCGAAATGAGTTGTTATACTTGATATAGAAACAAATCTGCGGGAAAGTATAAATAATGTTGAAGTATTTATTGCGCAGTGGTTTCGATGTTACCATCCAAATGGCTATTTACACGGCGTTAGCGAGCTGAATGTAATTACCCAGAACACACTCTAAAATAGCTTTTACGATTCTTCACACAATTGTCGACCTTATCCTAGATACACTTAAGGACGGTGTTTTCGTGATACAAAAATATGACTTTATTTGTGAAATTACAATAGTTCTTCAATCATCATTAAACTCTCTTTGAGAAGAAAAAGAAACAACATAATTTAGGTACTAATGGCAAAATGATTATGCGTGAACATTAAGGGGCACAATCATACGATGCTTAGAAAAGCAACTATGAAAATTGGACCCAATTTGTTTCTCAGTTAAAATATACATGACTAGCAACAGCTCTCGGCTTTGCCGTCATTTTAATTTGACGTGTGATCTAGTCACGAATACCTACCCTATACTATATTAATAAATATTCCATTGGTAATATAATTGCGAATAATATTCCAGTGGTATGTCTCATCTCATCATCTCAACTGATAGTCATCTACAGCTGGACATAAAATCCTCTCTCTTTGTAGGTATTTCTACCCTCTTACTACTATTACCTATTCTGTGCCTCTACCGTCTCGACTCTTGACTCTTGATAGAGTCTAGAGAGAGTTATACCTACTAAGGTAAGTAGGAATTGTGAATGAAAAAGTTACTCGTGTAGAAATAGTGTAAGAACTGTGCGAGGCTATGTCCTTCCGCTGGAACTGTTCTGGAACGCGTTAGTGGGATTCTTTTATAATTTTTCCCTTATGATTCTTTCGAGGGATAATATGTTTCGTAGCGAGTGGCTATCAAAATGGGTTTATCGCAATATTTTACGAAAGAAACGATTTTCGACAAAACATGACGTAGGTATATTATTATGTAAAACGGTCTGACTGCTCGTGAACCTTATTCGATTCCACGTGTTACATACTCAAAGAATGATTCCCGGAATCAATGTTTGGCGCGTACTTACTTTCAGGTAGGTGAAAGTGGATAAAATTGAATGAAACTCTGTGCCCAATTGTGTGTTTATTATTTCAAGCTTTTAAAAACTTGAGTTTAAAAAAACTCTCTTTATCTAACGTAGACCTTCACCAGAGTTAAAGACCTTCAACTAAGGAAGGATTGAAGAAATTTCAAACTGATCTTTAAAAATCAAATCCATGAGAAAGAAGTCGGTAGTTTAAAACTCATACAAAATATCAAACCATTTATGAACAGATTGGAAAATACTCCAAGTAACGTGAATCTACGACTTCACTAATCGCTAGGTAGGTCGACATTATTAAATCGCTTATCAATCTCTAGTTTAAGGCTTCCCAAAACTTTTATCATATTTTGTGATGTAATAAGGGTCTTAAATATGACAAACTAGCTTATGCCCGCGACTTCGTCCGCGTATAATAAGTTTTTTCAATTCCCACGGGAACTCCTGAATTTTCCGGGATAAAAAGTAGCCTATGTCACTCTCTAGGCCCTCAACTATACCCATGTAAAAAATCACGTCGATCCGTTGCTCCGTTGCGGCGTGAAGGACAAACCAACAAACCAATAAACCAACAAACAAACACACTTTCGCATTTATAATATTAGTACTAGCTGATGCCCGCGGCTTAGTCTGCGTGGATTGAGGTTTTTTTGGTTCCGCGGGAACTCCTTAATTTTCCGGGATAAAAAGTAGCCTATGTGTTATTCCAGACTATAATCTATCTCTGTGCCAAATTTCATCCAGATCCGTTCATCCGTTGGGCGTGATTGAATAACAAACATCCATCCATACATCCATCCAAACTTTCGCATTTATAATATTAATTTATTATTTATTTGATATATTTGGTATAGTATAGAGTATAGATACACCGCAAAGCGCCTTAAGAGCTGGCTATAAGAGCTTATATTTTAGCAGTGGTGTAGGGAGCAGACGCAGAAAAACATCGTGCCTAGACGTCTAGCGAACATTGCTAAGCTTGAAACACTGAAATTTATATCTCCTTTAGCTAAGCGACTAACATTATATTTCGTCGCTTCATTCGAAGATATAATTTTTACATTGTAGTTTCCTCAATCATGCAGCAACAATCGCACGATTTTTAGAGATGTTTTATTTTAGTATAATGATAAAATTCTCCCGCTTAAGGCATCCCTACCTGGTTACACATTCAATATTTGTTCATCATTCTTTTTTCGTGCGTAGCAACGATCGGACGTTCCCACTTTCAACAAAGTTAATATTGTTATTTTATATCTAAATAAAAAATATTGAAAAAGAAACAGCCGCTGCTTCTTACAGGAAGACGGTGAGTCTTTAATCTTTCAATTTCAGCAATTTATTTCATGCCTGACAGGCTTAAGAAATTATACTTAAATTATATTTTCATGCAGTGTCAAATTACACTATGTTGTATGTGGGTACTTAAACAAAACAGTTCTGTCACTTTTATTGTGGCTCTTGCGTATTTATTACATTAATAATTATAATATCTAACTCACTAAAGGTTTTCCTAGGGTTTACCCGAGAGGTAACAACGAAGGAGAGTAAACTTTTCAGCATAAAACACGCTTATGAAATTATTCTTTTATGCAGCGTTTAATTATTCTAAATGTCCATCCGGCGGGTTGCCCAAGAGGCACCATGAAGAAGGTTAAGCCCTTCAGCATGGCTCGCCTAAGTAATTATAGTTACTTATTACTTACACGAAGTACGTGTTATAGTACGCTAATCCACTGGGAGGTTACTAGCGAAGTAACACGACGCAAATCAAACCTTCCAGCTAGATACTCCTAGCGACAGCAGGATAAGGAGAAATATTGGCGCCCGTTAGACTCGTCTGATGACGAGAACTTTGCAGGTTAGTCGAAAATTCTATTACTAAGTGTTAAAAAGTGTTTTTAACTCGGGATTGACTGCGAGTCAATTGCGAGATCATAATTGGCTGCGAGCCAATTATGAGTCATATTCTTATGACACTCATGCAGTGAATATGTGCCACCTGGACTAGATAATATGCACATTAACTGCAAACTAAAAAAGTGTTTTTAACTCGGGATTGACTGCGAGTCAATTGCGAGATCATAATTAGCTGCGAGCTAATTATGAGTCATATTCTTATGACACTCATGCAGTGAATATATATCACCTTGACTAGATATGCACATTAACTGCAAGCTTTTGTCCGCGAGACAAAATTAACGCAAAATGCGTACATACTCGTACATACTACCTCCATATTCGTCCGCTCACTTATTGTATTCTTTAGAGATACAAATGAGGTTGAGCACCATGCACAAGACGAATTCACCATTCTCTGAACAAGGGGGAAGTCGTGAAGAGTCAAAGACGACCAACTATATCAGATTCGTCACTAAGGACCGGCTTAGCAAGCCTAACACAAATTGATTTCGTTTCGTTCACAAATACTCGAGAAGTATCCGGAACACAGGTAAATTAATTATTTACCTACTTATAAAGAAGGTTACTTTTTACTCTTATTATATTTTTTTCGTGCGACGTAGCAAACGCACGTGCACTGTTTGTTAAAACTTTTAAAAGTGAATATTTAAGTGAAATGCCGAAATGAAAACGCGAACAACAGAAACGTAATCGTCGAAGGATTATTATAGAATCATCAGACTCCCGGTATGCATTCATAATTCAACCTACCCTCGCATAAAAATAATTTTTCACTATCATAATATTGCATTAAAATACAGCTAAATTATATCGCTTTCAAAGCAGAAAACCGGCTTATTCGAACGTACAAACGCCTGATGGTTGACCAAGAGTTAAAACGATGGCCGTCTACCTTACTTTTCATCATACCTGTGTAAGAAAAACATACAACAAACATTTTTCTCTAGAAATCACAAATCATTGTGTAACTGAACAACCTGGCGATTCACAGAGTGTTAACACAAAGGTTTCACAGAGACTAAAACTTTATAGTCTCGTACCTACATTTTCAGACTGTAATATTATGTAACAGAACAACATGGCGGTTAACCGAGAGTTAACACGAGGGTTTAAATACACGCTAAAAGTTTCGTCTTGTACGTTCCATACAACAATGGGGTGTAGGCGAACAACCTGGTGGTTAACCGAGAGTTATCACGAAGGTTTAACAGAGGCTAGAAGTTACGCCTTGTATATTTCATACGATAATATTATGTAACCGAAAAACCTGGCGGTAAACCGGGGGTTAACACGCAGATTTAATAGATGCTCTAAGTTTGTCCAGAGCTCGATCCAGAACTCCTCGGGGTACTCGGAGATAGAAGAGACAGGAAATGATCCAAAATTTGGTGAAAAATATAATAAATGAATAGACCTGAAAGAAATGTAAATCATTCAGTGAATGAAATAGTCAAGATCTCAGTTTCAAAATTTCCAGATATAATTGTTCACAATATAAAACCTCTCAGTATCAAACGTACATACACCGTCAGAGAGGTAACAAAAGGTCTGAGATAATGAATATATCCTTTTTATCAGTTATCTAGGTACTTTAGCGTTACGAATAACTTATTTACGAATACTGTAGATACAGCAAACGAAAATAAAAGCGGCTAGTATCTTGCCTCATAGTGGTGTGCAAAGAAAATTTGCAACAAAAATGTGTGGTAAAATTGCAAAAATTACCCACAAGTTTTACGTTTTTCCTACCCACATGTTCTTGGGCTCAAATCTCTAGTTTTATATCTCCATCGTGCTGGAAGCATAATATATCATACATCCGATGACGCGTAAGAATGGTTGACTAAACTTAGAAGACGGCAGAAAAATAAAAACCTAATTGAGAACCTTTTCCGTTTTGGAAGTCGGTTAAACGGCGAGTATTTTTACGACCGGAAGTAGACTTCGTATGATGTACCTAACAATGTAAAATTTTATCGTATTATTGTTTTTTTAAAAAAGATTTTTCGCGGGCTAGCGGGCAAGCATTACTGCAAACTCGGGATAATGCATAGTTCATGCTGCCCGAAGCGGGATCTTAACTTTAGTACCTATCTATGCATCGTCCATATATTGGAAACAATCTTTGAAAAACCGTCATGACACTGTCGTTATTATAATACCTACATCGTTATCACTCGTGGAAAACATACAATTTACTCCGCCTTAACATACTCCATAATAACTTGCTTAATGCAAAATTAAAATACTTTGTTTTTTGTAAAAAGAGTAAAGAGTATAGATCCACGCTCTCAGCGCGTCTACCTTAATAATTGACGGAGGGAAATGATTTAACGCATTCATTCAAAAATAAGTAGGTACTTATGAATATTAAATAATTTATAATGACTTTACAACAACTTAACAACTTAAGGTTGTCCATTGTTTAAAAAGTATAGTAGCCTGATATCTCACTTAATTTAAAGCTTCTAACGTCAGTGGGGTTTAAAGCCCAAACCGACCGACTTACACCTCCAAGTCGACATTAGTACTACCTAGTAGTCAGTGGCGTAACTATACCATCTGAGGCCCGTGGCAAATTTTTCGGATGGGGCCCTCCGGCGTCCCAGTAAAAATAGTCACGTTAGAATTTAATTTTAATAAACCATTGATGTTATTTCTGAGCTCGTGGCCTCTTGGGCCGGGGCCCTCTTTGGTCGGGGGCCCGTGGCATTTTGCCAGTCCTGCCACCCTATAGTTACGCCACTGCTAGTAGTCTATCACAATATCGACCGAGTATATTCATCATTTTTCATTTATATTCTGCGGGGAACTTATACACAAATAGGTATTTGTCGTATTCCATAATCTTGATTATGGCATAATTTTTTGACAAACATCATAAAATGGTACCATTATTAATAATTTTATTAAATATGTGCCTGTTACTACAGGCACATAATTTACCTCTACAACAATAAAGGACCTCTACAACAGGACCGGAATAACCCGTTCCTTTCCCGCCGCGTTTTGAAAAATAATAATTTTCTCCCCCCTTCTGGGTAGGTTTCCAAACGTTCAAACGTCCCATTGGACGTCTGTTGTGTGTAAATACAACCAAGTACTGGGCCGGCTAATATACTTTTGATTAGATTATAAATCTTGCAGCATTAACATCAATAATTATTGGTTTCATTTGCTTGCATCCAACCTGTAACCTTGTTACTCAGGCGCTGATGTAAAAAGCGCAACATTGTATTTCTAAAGTAAAATGAATACTTAAGAAAAATCTTAGACTCATGAACTATACATATGATATAACTATACGTAGATGAGAATATCAAGAAATCCGCACATGATTCCAACCTTAAGCATAAAGCTGCTTAAAACATTACGACTCAAATAAGAGATTGAAAAAAAAAATAAAAAAAAAAAATATTGACAACAATAATTAGTATATTTATTCAACATGGATACAGTTCTTGCAAAAATAGATATTTTCTGTATCTCTAAACATCTACAATGTAAAAATTATATCTGAAGAATGAAGCGACGAAATATAATAGATGATCAAACGAACTTCCTGAAGTGAAGTTCGATCATTATTATATGAGTCGCTTCATTCGAAGATATATAAATAAATTCCCAACCCACCCAACCCGAAATATATTTTTGCAATAACATTAGGTACTTATATATCTCTAAAAAGAATGATGAACAAATATTGAATGTGTAACCAGGTAGGGATGCCTTAAGCGGGAGAATTTTATCATTATACTAAAATAAAACATCTCTAAAAATCGTGCGATTGTTGCTGCATGATTGAGGAAACTACAATGTAAAAATTATATCTTCTAATGAAGCGACTCATATAATAATGATCGAACTTCACTTCAGGAAGTTCGTTTGATCATCTAATATACCGAATATTATTTATCTCGAGAATATTTTGTTTGTTAAAACTAACGATAATAATATGTGTGATATAATAATTAATCATGATTTCATCGAGCCAAGTGTGCATCATATGACTTTTAATTTTCCCTTATCTAACTATAATATATCAATGTTTTTATAAGTTTTTTTAATGACGTAGGTATCTTTTGTTTACTTAATTATTTATTAGAGTGGTTCAAGATATATTACAAGTGACCTTGTCTTGTTTGTCTATACTTAGTCAAGTTTTCGGTGTATAACTTTATTAGTGACACCAAAGCGAATTTTCTGCGTCATAAATCTTAGTCCTAATTAATCATGGGCCTGCCCGTGATGGCGGACGGCGACACTCCCTAGATGGTGTTTTTCCAACCGCTCGAGGCTTTTGTCTTTTCTGCAAAAGATGTTGCTTTTTGAATTATAAAAGACTAGCCATCCGCCCCGGCTTTGCTCGGGTAGCACTTATAAATCATCATTATAAAAGACAACCAAAATATAACTTTTTATGACCTCGTTGCAGACCTGAAGAGACCGTGCTCTATAATTATACTCAATGCTCAATCTGCGTATTTCATACTAGAGGATGCTCGCGACTTCGTTCGCGTGGCATAAGTTTTTTTTAATTCCCACAGGCACTCCCTAATTTTCCGGGATAAATCCTATATATATCACTCTCCAGGTCCTCAACTATACCCATGCAAAAAATCACGTTGATCCGTTGCGGCGTGACAGCGGTTACTTAAGTAATTACAAATTAATGAAATTGTAAATTATTTTTTTTCAAAAGAGCAACCGCCGAGTTTCTTGTTGGTTCTTCTCGGTAGGAATGGCATTCCGAACCAGTGGTAGATTCATTCGACTATTCATAAGCACTTATAAAAAGTCTATTTGAATAAAAAACTTTTGAATTTTTGAATTTTGACGCTCGCCAATAAATCAAAACCTATAAGGTACTTCGGCCGTTGACCTAGAATCATGAAATTTGGCAAGAAGCAAGGTATTACAGCACTCACATAGGTAAAAATCCGAAAATCGTTAATTAGGGTTACATACTCAACTCAAGCAGTTATTTCACAGCTGATAACGTTTTGTTATGACATCTTTCTTGTCATTTATTAAAAAAATTATGTTGTGTAGTGGTACGGACTCCTTTTTAATTTTTGACCCTTTGACCAGTTTTTTAATTTTTAATGTGTATTGTTTTTTTTATTTGGTTTATTAATATAGTTCGTTATCATTTAATATAGTAAAATCTAATTATATATTTTATGTTATCTGCTTTGTTAGTACTATAAATAAGGGAATAATTCATTCGACCCGCACAGAATTATACCAGGAAAATAGTGCAGATAATACTAAATCGGCATCTTTTTTTTACGAGAAACTAGTCCACCTCAAAAATGCTATTTAAAATTTACGAAATGACATTTCTATTCTAGAGAGCCAAGTCTATTTGAATATTGCGAACAATCAGAGTAAGTACGGAACCGGTTGTTAGGGTACGGAAGACGGCGGGCGAAGAGATTTACGTGGCTTTATTGTAAATCCCTGACAAACGATTACTTAGTATGCAGACGTCTCGTTTTGCTCAAGTTTTCTATAAATATTTGAAAAAATATGAACTAAAATACAGTATGTTCAGCATCGTACTAACGATAATTTAGGTGCCCCTTCTACAACTCCCAGGGACAGCCTGGGACTAAAATTTTGTTTTCACTGATGCTGACGCGTCTGATCTCGAAAGTATGGGCTAATTATTCTTCTAGAGGTTGACCGCGACTTCGTTCGCGTGGATTGAGATTTTTTGGTTTCCGCCAATGATCTTTTATAATATCATATAAACTAGAGGGTTCCCTCGGAAAATCTTTAATTCTCGGGATAAAATGTGTCAATTCAGGTTTTATAAGATATCTCTGTTCCAAATTTCAGCCAAATGGGTTAAGTCGTCGCGGCGTGAAGGAGTAACTTACATCCAAACTTTCACGTTTGTAATATTACTGGCTGATGCCCGCGACTTCGTCCGCGTGGATTGTGATTTTTGGTACCCGCGGGTACTCATTACTTTTCCGGGATAAAAAGTAGCCTATGTGTTATTCCAGACTATAATTTATATCTGTGCCAAATTTCATCCAGATCCGTACAGCCGTTCTGGCGTGATTGGGTGACAAACATTTATTCATCCATACATCCATCCATCTATCCTTTTTAAATGGTTTATAATATTAGTATAGAAGTAAGATAGTTGGATAGTATAGAATTTGTCAGATGTTAAATTATTATTTCGTTTAGTCAATTAAATTATTATTTATTGGGAGTTTGAAGAAATTCTGAATAACATGGCATTTCTTTATGTGAATTCCGAATAGTTACTTACCTGTTCCAGCTTATATAGGTACCTAGTTTAAACACTCCACGCACGAAGTTCACCACTACTTACCCCGTAAAAGTGTCGGGTGCAGGAATTGAGCGAAGTTAGTCGGTTATTCCGAACTTCGCTAAGACTGCTGTGGATTGCACGAATTACGTCCCATTTATATTGTTTTATGGTTTCTTTCCTTTCTCAGTTGTTAACACGGAAAAAGTTTAATATACCTAATACCAACTCTTTACTGCTTTTATTATTCTGTGAGAATACTGAAAACTTAAACATTTCTCGTTGTATTCGTGTTCTGAATCTTGTACTAAAATAAATTTCAACGGTATCGAAAAACATGAAATGCGATGGTAGATGACATCAGAAAGCTGGCGCTGCAGCGGCAATATGCTCTGGTGTGTAGATAACTGTGTTATTCATATCTTTGATACAGCGCTATACGGGTAAGTATTGCAGCAAATACTATACAGTTTAATTCAGAGTTGGAGAAATTGGCCCTAAGCAAGTTTAATAGATATGGAGTTGCTTTCTGCTATGATGAATGAGCTTAATGTAAGTACAAGTCAGTACTGCGCAAAAATGCGCGGAAATACAGCCAACATTTCTGCGCTGGACAGCCAGGCTCATACTTTGCACAAAAAATGAGTCAGCCCTTAACTGTCACCATGAGGCAATCACAGAAAAAGGAAAGGCAATAAACCGCGGTGAAACGTCACGCAAGAAATTTTTGGCTGTTCTTAATTTGCTTCAATATCAGCTAGACATCACTACCTATGTGGCTTATCGCTTCACTCTCATATAAGGTCCGATTTTAATTTAATTAACTGAGTAATGCATAGGAAATCTGTCAAATTCATTGTTCAGTTATCTGAATAAAGCTTTGATTGAGATATCTATGAATTTAAATTCAAACCAAATATCCTCAGCTTGCAAATCAGTCGTTCGCACCATTTAACCAATAACGATTACTTCATTATAGGCATGCTGATTAGAACAGTTCTTAAAACTACATTGGCAACAGTAGTGACAGTACATTCTGTAGTTCTAGTTAAAATGAAACTGGCACTGCAAAGTTAGTGGTAAGTACGAATAGTCGGGAACAAGCAACATTAACAATTACTAACGCAATATTGAGTTAGTAAACGGTGGTGTTGGTGAAAGCGGTTGCTATACCTTGGACGAGTGCTTGTTTCTTCCAAGAATTATACCTATGTGATTATTCAAAAATACATTCCAAAGGGTGACAGGATAACCCGCATATACCCCGTCCAGAAACAAAAGCGCATATACGAGAGATAGTTCTGGTAAAAGTTGAAAGTCGATTTTTTTTACATTTTTAGCTACTGTCAACAGGTTTTTTGTTTTGCCTTGAATTTTCCATGACTCTAGACCATAAAAACCATAGAAATAGGAATAGTCGTAATTCCTAATTCCATGATAAAAACTCAAGGCAAAACAAAAAAATCTAGTTCATTGAGGGTCACCTGACCTAATATTCTGAACCTATGACCTGGGATGCTAGTGGCTCCCACTGCGGGTCTTAGGTATTACCGTGTGGTTAACGACAATGGCCTGTGACGATGAAGAGATAATTATAATAAAAAGTTACTGCTGAGTTGGTTGCCGTCTGTACTCAGGACAATCAACATACAGACAGCGTTGTCGCAGCGTTGTTACAAAAGCAACTGTAGCAATAATATCCTTGCAGTTTGCCGACAATCTACATCGAGCAAAAATACAACAAAAATATTAGAAGTAACACAGTGGAAGTGCAAGGATAAACGTTTCACGTTTATTGCGAACCTAATAAAACGAAACCCTCCACGCAAAGCTTTTGACTATTTCCCAAATGACTATGTAAATTCATTACTATGGGGTTCGAGGAATCAATATAAGAGTACATAGCTGTAGAGCTTTGCAAGGTAAATCTTTCACCACACTTTATATTTTTGTCTACAATATCAGACTCAATCCTCAACTCACACAAGACTCAAGAATGAAATAAAATAAATTTTTACCTGTTATTTAATCTTTAAAAGTTATCTTTTAAACTAAAAGTTATTACTCGTCTTGGCGACGGCAATGTCGTACCCCCAATATATTGTAAAACAAAGCGAAAAACAAGTTGCTATTGGTAATTGTTTGCAAAAGTTACAGAGTTACCATGTACCTTGCAGACGGTCGTCGTGGTCTTAACTTATGAAACGCCCAAAAATTGCAGTATTATTCATAATCACACTATCAACTCTCGACCTCATCACGTTGCGTTGTATTTGATTTGACTCCGCAAGGCTTATCGATCGCTTTAAAGCTAAGTTTATAAGGATGATCGAATGCTGTAAATTAAACTCACCCTTTAACGCCAAACCCAGAGAATAATAGCACGTCACTCTTCCACAACTTTATGTTAAGTTTAGTTCTAAATATAAATAAGTAAACAAAACAGAATTTAACAGAATGCAAACCCAGTTCGAGCGGGGCACTTAAAACGAAGCAATTATTAGTTGAGGCTAGTTTTATTAAGAAACTTGTTCCGAACGCTAATTAAGAGTAGTTAACGAACGAAGCTGTACCGATTCTATGCCAATCAATTGGCAAATATAAAATTTTACATTCGGCTGAAATCTATATTTAAGAAGCTCTGGCTACGTCAACGTCAGCCATCGAAATGCTTAAGTACGCTGCTAAAAATGTGCTACTAGCAATCATTCAAGCGACATATTTTAGTAAATCCTAAGCTAGGACGTAACTATGAGACAAACCAGGGTCAGCAATTCTACGCCAGACAGAGAAGTCCTTGCAAATCACTTCTATATAGATACCGCGCACGCTTGTGCGACAGGACAACACATCATTGTCTGTCCACTGCTCAGTCCCTAGTGTGATTTCTCTGTCGGAAGAATTTATGTGTGTCACCAAAATTGCTTTTTACGCTAATCGGTAACGTCAAAACCATAAAAATGGATAGATGTATGTAGTTCATAGATAAAGGAGATTAAAGTAACGTTTAAGTGGATTTATTTGTTTGCGTCGCGGTCGGTAAACTAAGAGATCCTCTTAAAGCAGCGGATTCCGTATTTTACATCTCATTTGCCCGCAAATAGCCGCCGGTGCTTGTTTTTAGTGCTCTGCACGAACTCTGTAATTTAATTACGTGAGTACAAAGTTACTTCTTTACTTAAATCTTTAAATATTTGCTACTATAACTAATCCCAATTTTAGACAAAAGTACTGGTTGTTTGTTTAGTAAGATGAATGTCATCTTTATAAATTTGAAAAATTCCTGACTCACACTTACACAGTGACTGATTCTTTGAAGCGACGCCCGCGTCCCGACCCAAGTCTTCGTAATTTGCACGGGAGCGAAGCAATCGAGCGGTGGGTATATTTTGTCACATTTGCAAGCCCGAGCTCGACCGCAAAATGAACGGACAAAGATGAGCCAGCCGAGCTTTTGGAAGCGAAGAAGAGTTTAAAAAAAGGGCATTGTACAAAGTGCGTGTAGAAAGCTGTAATGTGGGCCACATTACAGCTTTCTAGTGCTAAGGACCTCTGAGCTGTAAACGGACATGGCGAATCTTGGGTTCCTCGTTGACTACGGAACTCTATCTGAGCTATGCTCGAGCAAAAATTGTTGTGCCGCGTTTGATATAGAACGATTTTTTATACATAAAGATAATTGACTTGTCCTGACTGCCAAATCGAACAGCAAAATAGAGTGAATAGGCATCTTCTAGGCAAGCGCGTCCCAACCTAGAGCTCATCATTGCTTTGTAGGTATTAAGCATGCAAGTCAAGCGCAAGCCTATCACGCAATTAATTAATTATAATTTAGCATTTTCAGAAACTCCCAGTAGGTAAGTGAAGGAAGCTATCATGAACGATTTTTAAAATTTTTGTGTATCTGTCTGCCTACCTGCCTGCGGCGGAACTTGTAATGGGTGACACAAAATTAATCGCGATCGGTTCAATAGGTCAAAAAGTATTTTTATTGGTTTAAAATAAATAAATAAATTTTAATCTCTAAACTAAAATGACAGCTTTATTTATGTTACTTTCCCTTTCAAAATGCTCCCTGTGGAAAGGGGTAGCACTAGATTTTGAGCTGTCATTTTGAGTTCAGTTTAGAGATTGTGTTAAACAGAATTGGCCACAATGTGAACCCACCATAGATTTATTATATTTAACTACTTTTGAAAGAAACCCATGCGAAGCCGGGTCGGGTGATCCTGTGATATAATAAAATGTTGTGCTTTGTTTATTATTAATATTATAAAATATAGTTCCTTTGTTTATTATATTTCGGTTCGTATGATGCAAATGCTTGGACCCTTTTTACTCAGGACGCAACTTAATATGCAGAGCGGAATTTAGCCTGCAAAGAGTTACAGCCAAGCTAAAGCAGTAACCGAGCTTCCCTTTTAAAATGTTCTTTTGAACCACTTCCATCTCATTAGCGTTTTCATAATGTAAAAATGCTCAAGTAAAAGCACAGAATACTTAATAGTGCCCTAGGTAAAAGTTTAATACACATTTCTCGCACAACAATTTTAATTTATTACCCCGCGACTTCGTCTACGTGGATTAGGTTTTTTTTGTTCCCGCGGGAACTTTTTCCGGGATAAAAAGTAGCCTATGTCCTTCCTCGGGCTACAAACTACCCCTGTACCATATTTCATCAAACTCATACATATTAGGCAGACAGACACACTTTCGTATTTATAATATTAGTATGGATTTTTTAAAGGTCTTTTTTATTCCAGCGGGAACCCTTTGATTTTCCGGGCTATTAAGCCTATGTCCTCTCCGGGATACAACCTATACTGACCTTACATACGAGTACATAAATTTGGTACAGGGATACCTTTCATCAAAATCGGTTGAATAGATGAGCCTTGAAAGCGTAGCTTCCTCTGGCCATTTAAATCCGACTTAACTTGCTGTCCGTAGGCTCTTTGGACAGCAAGTTGAGTCGGGTTTAATTGGGTATTATTGAATACACACTGGTAGAGGAATGTAAACGGCATCGTGATTCAGTTGAAAATTGAAACGCAGCCATTCAGCCAGTGGCACGTCCGTCGTATATAAAACGCATGCATAATCCCCAGTGTAAAATAAGGGATACAAAATAGCAACCACTGGAGTATTTGGAGGAAAATTTAAATTAGTGTATTTGAATGATACACGACTACAAACGATTTTCAGCTGGGGGCAAAATTATATTATTAACTTTCTTAGAAATAAAGTAATATAAATCAGTAACGAATTTTTAAACCCAATTTTAATAAATTGATGTGAAATTTTAGTACAATTAATTACTTATTTTCTCGGCGCGCTGAACGGTAAACTATATTACATCAGGTCTATTGGCAACAATATACCTGTCAGTGATAAGTGACCTATCCCAGTAGAGCTACACACATCAGACCTGACCTGTACCATACTATAGATATACCTATAGTATGGTACAGGTATCTTTACAAGACCATACGAGAGATCCAGTTGTAATTTCTGTGCAAGTACTCACCGTTAACAAGATGAGTACAACCGATATGTCTGAGAGACTCCCCAGAGAGATCAGAGATGACACGCACATCATTATGTCTACAGTGTGTTTTAATGTCCTATGTCCCACCAGTGGGGCAGAGGGCGTCTACAGTGTTGCGCCATCTCGAGCGGTTAGAAGCTACACCCTTGACCTCATCCCACGTCATCCCTATACTCGCGACCTCAGCCAGAACCGTACGTCGCCAAGTTTGTTTGGGTCGACCACGCTTTCTTTTTCCCTGAGGATTCCAGTCGAGAGCCTGCCTCGCGATATTGCCTGGCTCTCAACGTAGAGTGTGGCCGATCCAGTTCCATTTGCGTCGTTTAATCTGTTCCTGACTGTTTAAAGTCAACAGTATGTATGTAGTAATAATAATATGTGTCTCCTTTCTTAACTTTCATTTGCCGTGTTGAATTTAAATGACGCTTCCATTCAATTCCTTCAATCAATAAAGTAGGTAGGGACCTAGCGTAGGGAACTGTTGATAGAAGTTACATAGCCAACTTGGTGGTAGAGCTATTGGACGCTGAATTTGCAATAACAAGCAGATCATTGAAGCTGTGTGGCGCAGTTATTAGTCAAAAGAGATGATCAACTATTCAGTAACGGAAATTGAATCGCTGTAACCCGTCAATGCAATCAGTTTTGTAAGAAACAAATTCGTTTAAAATCGCAGTTTCGAATTATTTTTCTACAATTTAGTTTCCTAATTAATTAAAATGTTTAATAAATATTCAAAAACTAGGTGATGCCCGCGACTTCGTCCGCGTGGATTGAGGTTTTTCGGTTCCCGCGGGAACTCTTTAATTTTCCGGGATAAAAAGTAGCCTATGTGCTATTCCAGACTATAATCTATCTCTGTGCCAAATTTCATCCAGATCCGTTCATCCGTTGGAGCGTGATTGAGTAACAAACATACATCCATACATCCAAACTTTCGCATTTATAATATTTATTTGATGCTTGGCTAGGTCAGAAGAACTAGTATTAGTATATATTAGCTATACCAGCACTATCGGGAGTTACTACTATCACAGTCCACAGATATTATAATCGTATATTTTTTTTTTTTTGCACATTTTCATTTGCACATTTAATGCTGTCACTTACGGCAACCGCATTGTACCTACTTTTGCCGAAAAGTGACAGCCCTGCAAAATAAAATAAAAAAAGCCCCTATACAAGTGGCCGTTAGAGTATCTTATATTATTTGCTTACAATTGAAGCTTAATATGAAGCTATTACATAATAATAAAGCATAATAATAATGAATGTTTGTTTAAGTGCCATCTTTCATAATGTGTCTCCGATAGTTATTCGTCTTGATAACTTCATCCATAATTGCACACACAAAACCTTCGGTTTCCCCAAAGAGGTCACCGAACTGTAACCAAAATATAGATGCTATTGGATCTACATCCGCCCTGGTTAGGGCCTTGTAGAATCTACCATGCAACTCCTTGCTCTCCCATACCGCCATGCGATCCGAAGTACTAAGTACTATTGGTTTGCGCCAGTTCTCTTTGCCTAAGGAAAGCGGAGTGAAACCCTTATCCACTGCAACCACATCCCTATGTATACCCACGTTCACCTTGAGAAAATAATCTCTGAGTTTGCAGATCTCACGATTATGGAGATTCTTGATATTCAAAAAACCACGTCCTCCATACTTGCGTGGGATGTACAATCTCATAACAGATGAGCGCGGGTGATGCATACGGTATGTGGTCAACAGTTTTCGAACCTTTCGATCCAGAGTATCCAGTTCAGTTTGTTTTATGTCGTGCGTGTCATCTTCCTGGGGAGTCCCTCAGACATATTGTCTCCGGTTGTTCTCATCTTGCTAATGGAGAGTACTTGCACAGACATAATCAAGTAGCCAAAATAATCCATCAACAACTGGCTCTCCAGTACGGTCTTGTTGACACTGAGGTACCATACTATAGGTATGACCCAGTGTCAGTTCTCGAAAATAGTAGTGCCTTGCTCTACTGGGATCGGTCGGTTATCACTGATAGGTTTATTGTTGCCAATAGACCTGACATAGTGTTAGTCGACCGCTCAGCGCGCCGAGCAATAATTGTTGATGTTACTATTCCACATGATGATAATCTGGTGAAAGCAGAAAAGGAAAAGGTATCGAAATACTTGGACCTTGCTCACGAGATTACCAACATGTGGAATGTTGACTCAACGATTATTGTACCGATGGTTGTATCAGTTAACGGTCTTATTGCGAAAAGTTTCGATCAACACCTAAAGAAGCTTTCGCTTAGTTGTTGGATTAAGGGTCGGATACAGAAGGCGGTTATCCTTGAGACGGCGCGAATTGTGAGGAAGTTCCTCTCTCTGGAGCCCTGACTACCGGCTGCTTGGGTCTTTAAGACCCCGCAGTGGGTGGAAGTTTTATAAGATTATTTTTAAATGTGTTTTGTGTAGTATTTTCATATATGTATTTAAAACGTGTTTAGAAATAATTTTATAAAAATATGTATACCGCCCAACCGACAAAGACGTGCCGCCAAGCGATATGATGGCGTGTAGAAACCCATTACGGGTATGGGTTTAACATAACTGCCACACCCACAGGTTAGTCCGCTACCATCTTAGACTGGGTCTATCACCAGGTGAGATCGCAGCCAAGGGCTAACTTGTAGTGAAAAAAATGAAACGGACATCCGGTTGAAACGTTCGAAGGTTGGAACAATTACATGGATATTGTAATTGTTTTTCCATTCGCGCCCCTTGCGGCGATCCCCCATACTCGTAACTACTTTAAAAATAAATTAAGTACTACGTACAATGAATTTGAGTACACTGTAGCGCCATGCAGCGTTAATTGCCCTTATCGCTTCCTGTTTATGTGGGCAAGAGAGCGCTGCGGTAAGAGATGCAGTCAGGTCCATTCGTTTTTATGTTAAGAGTAATCTGGAAGCGCTTTGTGTTAATGAGATAATCATACTAAGTAGTTATATGGAAAATGTATTCCACTGTGCACAAATACACTAAAATTCAATTAAGCGAAAAATATAAAAAGGGCGAAAACACTACCGTTAGGACACTTGCGTTTTTCCTATCCTGTCAGTAGTGTGTATTCGATCTAAATTCGATTACTCTCTTACAACGCGTTCACACCTAGTTTAGATCAAAAATATGTAGGTATCCTTTAAAATATATTTAGTAGTTAAATTGTTGCCATTTTTTGTGTACACCAATTAATAAGTCGGTAGTTCAAAATAGGAGTTTTAAAACTGAAATAAAATTTTAAAGAAAATTGTTTGACCCAATTATTTGATAGCGCAAGAGAGAAATCGAAATTATGTCAGAATCATTGACAATACATTTTCTCAATAAAATAACAAGTTCTGATGCCCTAAGGGCCTAAGTAACGAACCCGCGACCCTTAAGTGGAGTCTCAATTAAGTACCAAAGCCTGTGTACAGGTTTCGAAATGCAGTTTTTATTTTTCTCAATATTTTGATCTTTGTATAGCATTTGATATTATTTGTTGGTCAAGATTCAGAGGTGATTGCATTCGTTACAATGTACCTAGCTATCATAAAATAAGACGTATGTACTAAGGTCCTTGGGCCTATAGTACGATCAAAATGTCTTAGTATGAAAACATGGCTAGCTAATGGCCAAAATTTAATGTCGCAGCAACAGTAGGTACTGTATAGAGCAACCGATAAACCATAATAATACTATATCGAACTTAGACGGCTAAGCTCATAGCATAACATATTCCTCCCATTATAATCTTGTATTGAGCAATTCGTCCCTGTAGGTATTAAACCGGGGTTAGATATTATCTCTGTTACCCAGGTGTAACGTGCAGATTTTACACGTAGAGATTTCCATTGGTATAATTTTCCACCTAAGTCTAACGGTAATTGCCAGGCGTTGGTGATAATAATCTGCCTCCCGATTGTGTAAGGAAATCGTAATCGTAATCGTTTGTCAAACGGATAATTCAACCTGTTTAAGGGGTTCATAGATGCCTGCACGTTGAAAAGCATGTTTGTACTCTTTAAACAGTTCGAGTAATACGTTTTGAGCTATCAAATGATTACGATTAGACAATTGGGCCTCTGGACCTTTGCTGTTATCAGAATCGACAAAGACAGAATTAAGTCATTAACGCAATGAATGAGACAGCTGGGATATCTTAATTTACGGAAAAGGATTATCTTAATTATCACCTTTTTAGGGTTCCGTAGCAAATAGGTAAAAATGGAAGACTTTTTGAGAGACTTATTCTATAAATCTGTCTGTGTTCATATTTTTTTATCCACTACTAGTTAGCCCTTGACTCACCTGATAGTAAATGATACCGCAGTCTAAGATGTAGTACCGGAACGCTAAACAGCTTGGCGGTACGTCTTTGCCGGTAGGGTGGTAACTAGCCACGGCCGGAGCCTCCCACCAGACCAGACCAGAGAAAATTCAGAAATTATAAATTCCCAGACCCTGCCTGGGATCGAACCCGGGACCTCCCACGTTAAGACAACAGCGCTCAACACTGTGCCAGGGAGGTCGTCAAAATAAAACATGTGATAAATAGCATATTATTTTTTTTAAAGTATTTTCTTTGTCGATGAACATTCTCCGTAGTTCAATCTGGCGGGATAATCCTTTATATATCCGGATTGTCACACCCACAATGTGGAATTCCACGTATGTGGAAAGTCCCCGGGAAATATATTTCCTCGTTTTGCGCTTTTGTTAAAGCAGATTCAAATACTACTTACTTAATAATACGATTAAATGATACTTTCGTGGTTTTTGATCGTCTTTTGTGATGGGTTTTTATAATTATAACTGACAATATGACCAACATACACACTTACATGTGCTATCGACGTCAAAAGTCCATTTAACTAGATGGCTTGTTAGTAAAAAAGTCACCCTCAAACTTACAATAAATAATCTCATAAATCTTGTAGGTTGACATTTTATGGCAATTATTTAAGTATTATTGAATAGTAATAGTTTGAACCTATTATTAAATCCAAACACGGTTTATCCATTTTAATACTTTAATTCAGCAATTATTTACACAGACACACGTCACTCGCGTTATGCCATCGTCATCACTGCTCGAGAGCAGTGTTGCCAACCTAGATTAATCAGGCAATGATACCATGTACGAATCGTTTTTAAGTTTCCCTCTAACAGTTCGGTCATCCTGACCCATAACTTCGTCCCGAAGTTGACATAATTCGAACACTTAATTAAAATCACGATGATTGCTGATGCTACTCTGCCATTTGTAGTATTAACGCTGGCCTTTAACGCCTGACACTCCAATGTTAAAGCACTGGCATTATAAACCTTACCAAGTACAGTTTACAGATAACAAGACTATGTTTTAGGTTAAAAGAGCATCAGTCTCCATCGTCTTTTCGCGTTGCAAAACTTCACCTAATAAGTAAATATGGATTTCTCATCCATGGCACATCTCATCATATTATTCTAACTCTGGTGAATTCACGTGTAGCAAGACACTGAAGTAACTAAATCGCCATATTTCACAAACAACAAAAGCTTCCTACACATGTTCATTTTGTAAACATAATATAACCTTATTCAGAAGTAGCTTTCCAGCATTACACAGAGTTTTCCGTTAATTACCCAAAAACATGATGTTTAATAACTTTGCCTTACTTACTTTAGTTAACTCAGTGCAATTTAATGACAATTAATCTTTAGGTATTAATCAGTGAAATGGGAGAAACTAACTCTGTCTGGTCTATAACATCATACACTTGCTTACTCTTAACACAAAGTTTCAATTCTATAAGTGCAATTTGTAACAATTTCGACATTCTCACGGAGATGAGACCACAATCATTTGATTAAATGATAGATAAGATTCTTATAGTCTACTGGTGCTAATATACACCTATAATTAATTCTCCTATGAGTATACTCATGTTCACTTTGTTACTTTCCAGAATGGTTATTATTACTCATTCATTACACTTAATTATACTTTCCTCTTTACACATGGCATAAATGACATATACCTTCTCTGTAAGCCTTAGCCAGGCTAGCTTATGTTACAATTCACCCCCAGAACTTTATCTGACAATCGGTTACAATTGGTTACAAAACTCAATAAAACCCGAAGACCTGAGCCACGTTCTCTATAATGAGCCATTTTGTATATTTTGCACATGCTCCATCTTTTGAGCAAATCTCTACGTTCCTAATTTCATTTGAAATGTTGAAGTTTCAAAAGCACCTTATTCCCACCGGAAGAATAGATTTACCTTATACCGTGGCCCTGCATTGTATTGTTCGTTTTAAGTTAACACGACAGGCAACTCAACTGCCCGGTACTGCCTTCATCAGCTCTTACCAAATTTCAACGTTTCGTAAAACCGAACTCAAATGTTGATACTATTCAATACAACATACCTTGGCATCTGCTTGGTAACTTATATCATTTTGACTTGTGCAGTCGTGATAGTGTGGTGAAAACGTATATAATATAATATAATATAGTATAATATAATATAAATATAATAAAATGTTAACAAAATATAAATGTGTAGTAGTGTACCTACTTGGTTGTTCAATATTTTGGTAATTTACTTTTCACTGTTCCTCCTCAATCTAATTATGGTATTCATATCACTTTTATGAATGAATATCCCAAGGAACATCATAGAGCGAGTCTCTTTACAAGATAAGTAAATCTCTTTACACGATATTTTGTTACATCGCTCAACCTGCATAGAAATACTGTTGCTCTCACATGAATCTTAGTGAACTCCAAATGGCATCAAAACATAACACCGATATAAATCGCGTCCCGTAACTTGACCCAAAATGGCGGTCGTCTGCGCAGGTACATCGTAGTACAGGACTATGCGACTCATGAGCGGGAAGCAAGGGGTATGGTAACGTGCGGCCCCTCGCGGCGCACCTCATACCGCACTTCATTTGACACCCGAAATGTTACTGTGCATAGTTCAATTTACGCGGCGGTTATATTACTTGTTTGTCACTCAGTGCCTCGCATTTAAAGCAATAGTTGAAATCAGTGAATACCATCTGCATATTTTACAGACCTATTAAACCTTTATGTCACCTAACCGTGACACTCACTGAACATCATCATCATTGCGCTTTCGCCTGAAAAACGGCTGTTGTGCTACCTAAATATTATCATGCCCCCAACGGCGAGTAATAGGTTACCTGTACTAATCTGGCTAGCCCCGTGGGCAATTTACCTAGGCTTTGCTTTATTTTGCAACTCTCGCTACCGGAAATCGAAACGTAGCAGCCCCGCAGGCTAGACTTTCGAAGTCTACTGGCACCATGGCCCCTATTTTCCACACCAGCGATATATTCAAAATGTTGTAAAATATAAGAGGTACGGAAATAACTTACATGAGCGGTGAGCCCCACGGGCAAGGAACAACCACATGAGTTATGCGGTCAGCGTACAGCTCCACTGGTAACTTACTAGTCATTCACCATCTGCTCATCAGAATCCGATAGGCTTTCCAGTCCAGCCCCGAGGGCGCTAATGTCCACACTTGAAAGTATATCAATAAGCCCCGAAGGCGAGGTGTGTCGGCCCCGAAGGCAAGGTTCATCGGCCCCGAAGGCAAGGTATGTCGGCCCCGAAGGCAAGGTTCGTTAGCCCCGAAGGCAAGTGCATTGGCCCCGAAGGCAAGTGCGTTGGCCCCGAAGGCAAATGCGTAGGCCCCGAAGGCAAGTGCGTAGGCCCCGAAGGCAAGTACGTAGGCCCCGAAGGCAAGTACGTTGGCCCCGAAGGCAAGTATGTAAGCCCCGAAGGCAAGTGCGTTGGCCCCAAAGGCAAGTGCGTTGGCCCCGAAGGCAATTGCGTTGGCCCCGAAGGCAAGTGCGTAAGCCCCGAAGGCAAGTGCGTTGGCCCCGAAGGCAAGTGCGTTGGCCCCGAAGGCAATTGCGTAAGCCCCGAAGGCAAGTGCGTAAGCCCCGAAGGCAAGTACGTTGGCCCCGAAGGCAAGTATGTAGGCCCCGAAGGCAAGTACGCAGGCCCCGAAGGCAAGTACGTTGGCCCCGAAGGCAAGTATGTAGGCCCCGAAGGCAAGTACGCAGGCCCCGAAGGCAAGTCCGTTGGCCCCGAAGGCAGGTACGTAGGCCCCGAAGGCAAGGTGCGACAACCACAACGACCAACTGCCCTTTACTGAAAAATAATTTAAATTATACTGAAGGCAGTCTGTGTAAAGGCAGCCCCGCAGGCATGTGCTGTAACACATAACACATAATATAACTCCTCAGGCATGTTCTATCAGCTGTGTGGCCTGCAAGCTGATCCGTTACGCAGCAGGCATACGCTATACGTACTGCAGCCCCTTAAGGTATGCGCTCTGTCGCCCCGGAGGCGTGTGCTATAATTTGCGTTGGAGCCCCTTAAGACATGTGTTCTGTAGCCCCTTAGGCATGTTGGCTTATCTGCGCTGTAGCCCCTTTAGGCATGTTTTGAAACTTACCAGTAGCCCCGCAGGCATATGCATGAATTGGCACTGAAACCCCTTAGGCGTGTCTTACCACTGAGCCATAGGCCCCTGTTGGGCATTTCCCTGAAACTAATCTGCAACCCTGCAAGTCAATGTATTAGTTTGTACTGAAGCCCCTAAGGCATGTTACATTTACTGTTCTGTACTCTGCACTGTTCTGCCGTGCAGCCCTGCGCCAATATGCGTTAATTTGTATGAAAGCCCCTTAGGCATGTGACATATACAGTAAGTGTACCCCACTTTAGGTATTTAGCTAAAACTGATCTGCTGTGCAGCCCTGCTGGCGCATGCATCAATTTGTTCTGAAGCCCCTCAGGCATGTGACATTTACAATAAGTGTACTTCACCTTTAGGTATTTCCCTGAAGCTGACCCATGGCCCCGCAGGCATATTTATTTCTATTTTGTTTTTACCTCAACAAATATCAAACCAAAATATCACAAATGAGTCACTCCCAAAATACCGTTATGTTCTCATATTATACACCCTGTTCATCTCCACCATATGAATTATTTGCAATATTATCATTACCGGTCCACCAGTACCATTCCACCCCGACATCCTCTTTAATATGTTATTTTTCTCCAGAGTAACATTTAAATCTTGATTCAACAGCCGGGCTTTAGCTCCCAAATTCACAAGAAACAATTTTACTCTTCTCAGACCAGGGCGCGTTTGGAACCCTCGTAACATTAGTTTTAAGATACCTATGTTAATTATCACCACCACGTCTTATACTTTGTATACTTGACGTTCATTAAGTGTACTGTGTAAGTACCTACTTTGAATAAATATATTTTGACTTTGACTCTTTAACTATAAAAGTTAAATCTTAAACTTTGCATCATTCTTGTAACTCCTTGCACCACATAAGATGACTGTATATAAATCTCCTTGCACTAAAAGGTGCCATTGCCTTTTACAAACTTGCCAATCTCCTTTATTTTCCCTCAACAACAATGATAATTTCCCATTTCCAAAAATTTGGCATCCTCCTTTATTTTTCCTCTAAACAAAATGATGACTTTCCTTTTGCAACAATGGACATTCTCCTTTATGTTTCCTTTTGCTTTTGCCACTTATCCTCTTTGACTAAACTTTAGTCACCACAGAGTCCTCATCCATTACAATTAAATTGGAATTTACCAAAATTACCACTTAATTCTTTTTGCATTTATTTGCTAACACGACTGCAAGATATGCAACCCGGACTCGGCCCATATGTTATATAGACATCATTCCATTCCATTGTTATTCAAGGTGCAGGATAAGCAACCACCATAAGATAATATGCCACTAGCTTTTGGTCTTGGCCAGAGAACATTGCGAAGACCACACTAAAACTCAAGAATTAATTTATTAATTACACCTGTAAAATTAAAAATATTATTATCTTGGCAAACCTTTGCTATCTTAACAGACATAAGCCCGTACATAGCACCATAACCATGGTACCCCAGGTGTGAGTACCATCACTGATGTGATATCTCTCTTTTCCTTCAGTCTCTCCGCATAATGAGAAATCATATGCTCTATCAGGCAATAAAGCACACCGCTCCAAACAGCCACTGTGCAATACTTGAGACAGACAACACACTTATTATTAAATACCAACTTCAGTTGAACCGGGTCTCAAAACCTGTCATATCACCATCATAATTCACACCCAAATCCGCTAACCCATTCTTCATCCAGGCAGATTTGATATTATTTCAATTCACATTTTCCGAACAAAGGTACCTATCTATGCCACCCAATCTTTATATATAATGTACTTACTCAATTATATACTTTAGCCCTTCAAACATGTATAGATCTGATATTATTTATACTAAACGGCTAAACTGTAACTTACTTATTATTTTAACTGGGTATGCGTTCACTCTACAAATGCAATTTTCACTTGTAAGGACCTTTAATGGGTTATACTTGCTTTAATGGAATGTATAATATTACAGTTACTTTTGACCTCTGTTCATTTACTCAAACAATATTAGGTATATGTGATTCACATAACTCTCAGAATAAATTGAATATTCACTATCAATTTAGGTACAAGATTATCAATTAAACTAATTTCCAACTAAATAAATTAGTAAATACCTCTTCAATAAGTTACATAATACTTATACCCTGTTATGTAGTCGACCAATTACCATACCAACCTATTATAGCTTTGACTTAACTCTTTAAATATCTCATAGGTAGATCATGTTATGAACTACCTACCAGTGTAATTCACTATGATCTTTCACATAAAACTTAGATACTTAAGTACTTAATGTAAGCAAGTACAACCTGCAAGTACTTACTTATCTCCCTCTGTAGGTATGGTCTATCTATTTATTATACTAGTTATCTTTAGACCTTTAGCTCGCCAACCCGCATTGGATCAGAGTGGTGGGTCTAAGCTCTAATTCCCTCTCTCCTATGAAAGTGGAGGCCTGTGCCCAGCAGCGGGACGTTAATGGGCTGTAGTCATAATGGTAGATACCTTTATAACCTTTAATCATTTCTTTCAAATAAATATTTTAATAAACTCACCGTTTCCATGTACCCTACACACAGTACCACTAGGTAGGTCTCTCTCCAGGCACTTTACATGCTGAATGGAATTGATATAGTAGTAAAACCTCATACCTCATTGACCTTTGGTAATTTGTATGCAAGTACTTGATAAGTACTAACTATTCCATTGATACCTCTTTTTAAGTTTTCCATGCCAACTTTCCAATGCAATTCCGATTGCCAACCCACGTAGGTATTTATGTACTTACGATCATTTCACAATACGAGTTGTAGCACTCATTTATCCTTCTTGTATTTTATAGTTCAACCTTCCGTCATGACAACAATTAATAATTCTTTTCTTTTTTTTTTGCTTCACGTATTACGTCACGGTCATGGCGTCATAACATCTTGAATTACAATTTGTACCATTTTCAGGATAGGTCCGGATAAACAATTAATTAGCACGTGAAATACATTATCCCTCTTCTGAGATATTAAATCCAAACACGGTTTATCCATTTTAATACTTTAATTCAGCAATTATTTACACAGACACACGTCACTCGCGTTATGCCATCGTCATCACTGCTCGAGAGCAGTGTTGCCAACCTAGATTAATCAGGCAATGATACCATGTACGAATCGTTTTTAAGTTTCCCTCTAACACTATAATGTTGTTAAATTAAGGTAAACATTTTGGACACATTATGTTTGTGTAGATGAGTGATTTAGGTTGCTTGCACACAGTTTTTGCAGTTAGTTAAGCTATGTATGGACTTTTTACGTCGACCGTACATCATAACGGAACACTTACCTATTGTTCTGTGTACATCATCCACCCATCGCCCGCTACTTAGCATCGAAAAATCGTCTTAAAGGCTGACTGCCTGTGAATTGGGTATTTGACAACTAGTCAAATAGCAACATTTATTCAAACGTCAAAACGTGTGCTTAGTATGGGATTTGTATGGAATTTTAAATTGTGACGTCATCAAAATTCGACGCTCTTTTTTACTTTAATCGATAGTTTAAAATGGTTATTCAACACAAAACTAGCAGCGGACGTGGATATTACGACTTTTGTGAGATCCTTTATTTAATAATCACTAAATAGTTATTTGTTATACAAGAGTGAAAAGTTGTTTTTTAACCGCGTGCTCAATTTTGATGACCGAGCAAGCGAAGGATTCTAAAATTGAATCACGAGCGGAGCGAGTGATTAAAAAATTAGAATCCTAAGCGTCAGCGAGGGAATCAAAAGAGCACGAGGTGAAAAATCTTTTCACTCGAGTGCAACACGTAACTTTTCATCCCACCTCAGCGAGGAAATGACTAAATGCAAAAAAAAACACAAGATTAAATTCAATTCTGTTAATTTCTTCGTCACTAGAATCACTCATTTTAGGATTTTCACTTATTTTCAATTTTCTTGTTTTTAATCGGTTTTAATTTTAAACAATATGACGTGAAAGAAAATGGTGCGCGCAAAGCAAATTAAAAAAGTACACCAAGAAGGTTACGAGTGTGAGTTTTTAACAAATTAAAAACGATTGTATGGAAATTCGGCACCATAGAGGTACAAGTAAATAGGTTTTAATGATGTTTTGAATTCACAAACTTCATAGACGAGTGATATTTACTAACGTGCACACGATGTTCTAAATTCAATTTAATTTATCCTCTAGAGGATAATAACGGCTTTTACCATCAGATATCGAAGAATAAAAATACTCTTTCCGAGATGGTGGGATGAAAAAATAATTTATTTCACTAGTAGTCAAATACACAATTGTCAGACTTCACACGCGCATTTGGAAGAAGTCGTGGGCATTGACTTCCACTACAGCCTATTAACGTCCCATTGCTGGGCACAGGCCTCCACTCTCATAGAAAAGAGGGAATTAGAGCTTAGAGCCACCACGCTGCTCCAATGCGGGTTGGCGGGCTTTAACGACTATTAGCATGTTAGTGATAATAACCGAGACCGACGGCTTAACGTGCTCTCTGAGGTACGGGGGTGAAGCACCGCCAACTTCCTAACTCCGGGCCAGTACTGAGAATTTCTAGGGCATTGACTAGTATTAGATTTTTTTTAGTATCCTTTTTGAACATTAAGATGTACATAGCTAAACATTATGACTATAACGCAGGTCACGCAGCATGACGTAATAAAAACCGGGATAGTCAATCTCGATACACTACAGATTATCGGGTTAGATTTCTGTACCACATGCAAATACTGAATATTTCAATATTACGCATTGCGTGCCAGATAGAGTTCATGAATAAATGATATCCAAACCTAAGAGGCACGATGTACGCGACCAGAATTACTTTATGATGTTTAGGAATAAAAATCGAGAGGGAAAATTTCCATATAAGTATTACCCGATTACGTAAATCGTGATACGATTATTGCGATTACAATCATTGTTATATAATACGTACGAGCCAAGCGTACTAGTATGCCAAACTATTTTGCTAAAATTAGGAGAGATTTTGGGGCGTAAGCATCTCAAAGGAAATGTATGCTTTCATTTATGACATAAATATCACGAAGTCGGGACTTCGATCGCGTCAATTCAAGTTTACCGTGCGAACTTTTTCTTTTTAACCGATTTTCAAAAATGAGGAGGTTCTCAATTCGGTGCGTATCTTTTTTTTGAAATAAAATGTTGCCAATGTCCGTCACAAATAACTAGTACTTATGTACCTACCAATATCATTAATAGGGATGATGACAACTCAATCAAATCAGCAACTCTTTATCAAACTTAAAAACGCACTTCTAGTATGGAAGTTGTATGAAATTCACAGTTGTGATGTCATCAAATTTCAATGCACCTTTTTTTCTTTAATCTATCTTTTAAAATGGTTATCAAACTTAAAACTAACCGAGGATGTGAATTAGAATAGGCCTTTTGGAAAACCCTCTATTTGATAATCAGTTAGAAGTTATTCATTTTTGATATAGGCATCATCCCTATTGTACCGTGGATGGGCCATGAAATGATAACAGACAGACATCCGCATATTAACTTATTAATTTCCGCATATTTTATAATATTAGTATGAGGATTAAGATTCTGTTGATTACGCAATTTGTTCTTGTGATCCGATATTCTAATTTCTACTAATAAAAATATATGTATATTTTATCTAAAGGCTCAGCTATTCTAGCTGTTGTATTATTTATATTAAGATTACTTGTTGATAAAACTAAGCCAAATTAGGAATTTATTCATACTAATATTATAAATGCGAAAGTGTGTTTGTTAGTTGGGTTGTCCTTCAATCACGCGGCAACAGAGCAACGCAATGACTTGAATTTGTACATGAATATAGTTCGATAGCTGGAGAGTGACATAGGCTACTTTTTATCCCGGAAAAATATAGAGATCCCGTGGAAATAAAAAAATACTTAAACCACTTCACAATCCTGTTCTCAACTTAATCGTTAGTTAGGAAGTACATGTTGTGGTAATTGCTCCGGTAAATAGATAGGTATGTCTCGGAGTCAAGTACAGAAACTTAGGCCGGGAACATACAGCTCTCTTTTAACTCCTAGTTTACACTAACATACAAGACTTTTTCCCAAAAAAACATTCTAAACATCAAACCATTATTCCTAGACCATTTTTAGTGTTAAATATACATTTTATCTCTTAACTAGCTTATGCCCGCGACTTCGTCCGCGTGGTTTAAGTTTTTTTTCCCCCACAGGCACTCCATAATTTTCCGGGATAAAAAGTAGTCTATGTCACTCTCCAGGTACCTCAACTATACCCATGCAAAAAATCACGTTGATCCGTTGCTGCAGTGTGATTGAAGGACAAACTCTATTTAACGGCCTTGGGGGTCGAATTTTTAAAAATGGTGAATTACGTAGGCACTTCTTCATATTTAACTGGAAGTCCAAGTGCTAAGTTTCACGGCTATAACTTAACTTTCATACAAACTTTCAACCCTTATTTTAACCCTTTGGGGGTAGAATTTTGAAAAACTGTGACACAATATGATCTTCTTTATTTTTTAACGAATGCCAAAATACCAAGTTGCGTTGATATAATTTGAAAAACGTTCCTACAAACTTTCATCCCCTATTTCACCCCTTTGGGAATTTTCAAAAATGTTGAAACACGTACTTCTTCATATTTAACCAAAAGCCCAAATGCTAAGTTTCATGGCTATAACTTGAGAAATGAAGGACTTTCATACAAACTTTCAACCCCTGTTTTACCCCTTTGGGGGTGAAATTTTGAAAAACTGTGACACACGTACTTCTTTATTTTTTACTGGTAGCTCATATACCAAGTTTCATGGATATAACTTGAGAAATGACGGACTTTCATACAAACTTTAACCCCCTATTTCACCCCTTTAGGGGTGGAATTTTGAAAAATCCTTCCTTAGTGAGCGCCTACGTCACTAAAGGAACCTACTGTCAAAATTTCAAGTTTCTAACCCCAGCGGTTTAGGCTGTGCGTTGATATATAAGTCAGTCAGTCAGTCAGTCAGTCAGTCAGGACTTTGAATTTTATATATATAGATTTACTTACAAGTACTTTCCAAGTTTTGTAGGTTTCTATATCTTCCATTAGAATTTGTTTTTGGTGTAAACAAAATTGGCAACCATGTATGACTACTTGAATGTTTTAGAAATTTAGACCTTGGTGTAGGTAAATGCCGTGCCTCGGAGAGCACGTTAAGCCGTCGGTCCCGGTTATTATCACTAACATGATAATAGTCGTCAAAGCCCGCCAACGCACATTGGAGCAGCGTGGTGGGTCTAAGCTCTAATTCCTTATCTCCTATGAGAGTGGAGGCCTGTGCCCAGCTGTGGGACGTGTAATGGGCTGTAGTAGTAGGTAAATGCAGTGTAACAATTGACCTCTCCTTAATTCTTGTATAAGAGGGTTCCTGGACAATGCAGATTTGTGTTTTTTCCGTCAGTATGAGTTGTTGCTTTTTGATTTAAAAGCTAGAAGTGAAGGGATGTTGGGCATTTAGCATATGGGTACAACGTACTATTACCTATTCTGTGATATGGGTTTGAATATTAACGAGAATATTATGCGGCCTTTAAACGCCTGGGTCTGATCTTACTGTACGACCTTCTATCGTCCAGTCGCCAATATACTTTTTTCTGTTTGCCAATGGTACTTTTTTTAGTACCTAACATCTACAAATACCCGCCCCCAGATCGCTTGTCTCCGCAGTGTAAGCTCAATCTCTTATCTGACTTTTGCGACGCTTTAACGATGCAAATACCAGAGATCATTGCAATTACTTAGTTGTATCAAATTATTTTTTTAGAAGGCTGAGAACAACGCTCGAATCGAGACGCAATGAGTTAATCAATCTATACTAATATTATAAATGCGAAAGTTTGGATGGATGTATGGATGTTTGTTACTCAATTACGCCAAACGGCTGAACGGATCTGGATGAAATTTAGCAAAGAGATAGATAATAGACTGGAATAACAAATAGGCTACAGTTCCCGCGCAACTGTAGCCTATGTGTTATTTTCGAACCGAAAAACCTCAATCCACGCGGACGAAGTCGCGGGCTAATATTTTGACATCATGAACCATCTTTGCACTCACACTACTCAGCCGCCAAAATGACTGAATATACTTCTTCGACTATAGCGCCCGGTACACAGTTAATCTGGATCACGATCCGCGCTCCACGATCAATCAAGTGATTAGTGAATTGACTGACATTGGTCAATGACCATCAATCCGCTGTGTACATGAAGCGCAGATCGCTTTCCAGATTGACTGTGTACCGGGTGCCTATAAAAAGGCGTCGTGTGGTACGTCGTACGTATGCTTCAAGCCTTAAACTTATGATTAAACTTCCGCTTGCTAACATATGAGGGCAACGGGTTCGATTTACTTTATATGCGGTTCGTTTGGGTCCGATATTGAGTTCCTTGGTAAATACATTTCCTCATTTACACGATAAGTAATACTGAGGTGCTTGAAGTAAGCGTTTACTTGGAATTGCTGCACCGTGTTCCGGATTATGACTGTAAGGGCGAAAACACAGCATTGACAAAAAATAATAATCTAGCTGGAAAAATACGCGCTTGCACTTAAGTATCAAGTTTATTTTATTTTTATTTATTAGATTTACTAACAAGCGCCACCTTGTCAGTCCGTATACACGACCAGACTACGAGGCCGAACCGACTGCAGCGGGGAGTGCGACAGGGGGATTTTATCTACCCGAAGCTATTTACCGCTGCATTGGAAGACGTCTTTAAGCTTCTGGATTGGAATGGACTTGGCATCAACATAAACGGCGAGTACATCACTCACCTTCGGTTTGCCGATGACATAGTCATCATGGCAGAGACTCTGGGAGACCTCAGTGCAATGCTCAATGACCTCAGCAGAGTTTCTCAACAGGTGGGGCTTAAAATGAATATGAGTAAGACGAAAGTTATGTCTAACGCTCATGTTCCGCTCCACCCAGTAATCGTTGAGAACTCTGCATTCGAGATTGTAGACGAGTACGTATACCTGGGACACACGCTGCAGCTGGGTAGGTCCAATTTCGAGAAGGAGGTAAACCGCCGAATCCAACTCGGCTGGGCTGCGTTCGGGAAGCTTCGAGATGTCTTCTCGTCCAAAATCCCTCAGTGTCTGAAGACCAAAGTCTTCGAACAGTGCGTGCTGCCAGTGGTTACTTACGGATCCGAGACATGGTCGCTGACTATGGTCGCGGTCATGGCTGATTGTGGCTTGGTTTCTTGTTTAACTGTAACACCTCTTTTGTATACCTACAATCTGGCAAATAAAGGATTTATTTATGGGCCTGATAAGAAGGCTCAGAGTCACTCAGCGGGCGATGGAGAGGGCTATGCTGGGAGTGTCCCTACGTGATCAAATCAGGAACGAAGAGATCCGTAGGAGAAACAGAGTCACCGATATAGCCCGAAGAGTTGCAAAGCTGAAGTGGCAATGGGCGGGGCACATAGTTCTTTTTTTTTTTTTTTTTTTATCCACTACAAGTTAGCCCTTGACTGCGATCTCACCTGATGGTAAGTGATGATGCAGTCTAAGATGGTAGCGGGCTAACCTGTTAGGGGCATGGCAGTTATATTAAACCCATAACCCCTATTCGGTTTCTACACGGCATCATACCGAAACGCTAAATCGCTTGGCGGCACGTCTTTGCCGGTAGGGTGGTAACTAGCCACGGCCGAAGCCTCCCACCAGGCCAGACCAGGGAAAATTCAGAAATTATAAATTTCCAAGCCCTGCCGGGGATCGAACCCGGGACCTCCGCACGTTAAGGCAACAGCGCTCAACACTGCGCCACGGAGGTCGTCAGAAACAGTTCGGAGAACCGATGGACGTTGGGGTCCAAAGGTGCTGGAATGGCCACCCCGCACTGGAAGGCGTAGCGTCGGCAGACCCCCCACACGGTGGACAGACGACATCAAGCGAGTCGCAGGGAGTCGCTGGATCCAGGCGGCGCAAGACCGTGGCTTGTGGAGGACCCTACAGGAGACCTATGTCCAGCAGTGGACGTCCATCGGTTGACGACGACGACTAACAATCACTCGCACATTAACAAGTGAGTACTTATATATGTAAACACAGCATGAGCTTAAAACCAAAACAACTATTCCATCCATCCATCCATCAGCCTGTATGCATCCACTGCTGGACATAGGCCTTTTCGTGAGCGCGCCACCAAACACGGTCCTCCGCCTTCCTCATCCACCCGCTTCCCGCCACCTTCTTTAGGTCATCTATTACGGAGATCTAAAAAAAATAGATAAAAAAAACAATAAGTTAAAAAGTGTCACCTTAAGAAACGAGGCTATAATAAATAGTTAATTAATTATTATCGTTAAGATTTCATATTTTATATTTTTAGTGAAGAGTATATTACTATAGTATTGAGTCTTACTTCCTACTTCCCGAAGGATTAGCAAGTAAAATTTTAAGACCTCCAGGATTTAAATAAGTTTTCTCATAGTGACTTGCAGACTTGGGACTTCCAGTAGCACAGCTCAGGTGCTAGTTGGAGTTCGAAAAACTTGAAATTCGAAAAAAGCTCTATTTTGGGTTATTTTTTTTTAATCCACTACCTACAAGTTTTCCCTTGACTGCGATCTCACCTGATGGTAAGTGATTATGCAGTCTAAGATGGTAGCGGGCTAACCTGTTAGGGGTACGGCAGTTATATTAAACCCATACCCCTAGTCGGTTTCTACACGACATCGTACCGGAACGCTAAATCGCTTGGCGGTACGTCTTTGCCGGTAGGGTAGCCCCCCACCAGGCCAGACCAGGGGAAATTTAGAAATTATAAATTCCCAAATCGACCCTGCCGGGGATTGAACCCGGGACCTCCGCACGTTCAGACAACAGCGCTCAACACTGCGCGACGGAGGTCGTCAAAATTGTCGTCTAGAGAATACTTAATTAAGTAATTACTTTGAAAAAACTCTGTAATGATTTTCAAATAGACCTATACGTATTCAAAACGTGATTTATCAATTCTTATTTTGATGCTTGCTTAACAAGTTTTTTTTATTTTTTCTTAGACGTGATTTTTTTTTAAATTTCGCGCAAGGAACACACACAAAACAAATAAATCCAATCTCGTGAATAAGTGAGAAGAAAAATACGGATTCAACAATTTTCTTACAGCCGTGTTTCAACTGGAACTTTCTTATTTAGAAAGGTTTTATCTTAAAAGCAGAAGCGGCAACCTTTTCTTAAAAGTCTGACAAAAGTTTAACAAAACATGAAAAAAGTACATTGCTTGCCATTAAGTACCTATTTGTATGTTTTTTAAACCTATATATACCTACTATTTGTACAGGTTAAAAAAACAAACGCTTGCTTATAGCTATATCATAATATTATGTAGGGTTACGCATTGTCCTACGTGAGCGACGAAAGCGTGGCCTACGTGTACGGGCACGAAATTAGCGGTAGCGGGGCGACGGCGGTAGCGGATGTGGTAGCGGGGCGATGCGATTAGTCGGAGAGTTGGCGACGAATTTCGGGAAGAATTTTGAAGAGGTCTGGTAATACTTTATTACCGACAAAACTTCTGGATTTTTTTTCGAATTCTATAAGTACTCAATTTAAAGATAAAAATATCAAATGGCCAAAAAAATGTTTATTTGGATTTTTTGTTGCAAATGTTATATGCTGCGCAGTAGCGAAATAACCGCAAACGCTCTACCAGACTGGCAGGACTGGATTCGCCAATGGAAGAAAATAATATTTTTTCACAATTTCAGCTTGCCTAAAGGACCGTCGCTAGTTTCGTGTCTGTGGCGTCAGACACGATACTAGCGACGGCCCAGCGACGGCGATAGCGGGGCGATGGGGTCCGAGAGCTGGCGACGAATTTCGCCTTTCGGAAGGGCCTTTATCACCATTATCTATGGCGTCGTATCGCGTCGCGTCGCTTGTGAGGACAACTGTAAGCTTACTTGAACCGCTGCTGACGTCGTCTTTGTTTCTGCTCATTCATTTTCAGTACTGCAAAATGAGTTACGTATAGCCCTAGTTCTTACGAATCGTTCCGTAGTATGCAATTAGCTAAAGTGGTATAAAAAAGTTTTATACAGTTCTCGCTTCAAGAGATGCGTTCGTGGTTCACGTTTTTAGGTTAAGAGTAATTTAAACCTACTCTTTGTGCTGTGATAATTACATCACAAACCAACGCAGTGCTCGCGTTTGTATTTACATACGCCCGAGGAAATAATATTGTGACCTGGTTTAGGGGTATAATATTATGTTACTGTCAAAACTTTGTCATTTACTACTTTTAACTGCAATAGGTAAGCAGTCCAATTAAGTCCTTTTGTTTGTAGATGTTGGTCAAAAGTAATTGTGGCTGTTTTTTTCTCAGTTAAATGTAGTTTTGGCCGGATGAGAGTTTTTACTGTAACCTAATCTGTAACGTAAGAAAAAAATATCCGGCTGATCTGGGCTTCTAATCGCACCGTCGCGTTTTGAAGTAAGTCTACGTTAATAAATCTTTCATCATTACTATTTAAATAAAATTAGTTTTTAAATTCAATAAGTGACGTTCAAAAGATGTACGGTGATGTACCCACTTCGAATAAATGACTTTCGAGTTTGACTTTAATCTCTCTTGATGATAGTGATTTCCAATGAGTATACATCAGGAAACGGAGCGGAAATATTAATAGGTGAGCCGAGCTTTTTGTATGAGCGGATTTTATGAATTTGTGGATTTGATTTATCTACTTCTAGATGCTGCGTTATATTGTGTACATTTCGTACATTTAAAATATGTATAGGTACAGTCAGCTGCAAAATTGCATACATAGCTCTAAGGCTAAAACCGCTTGCGAGCAATGCTGTGAATCACTCACGTGCTCACTCACACTGATAAACATAAACTGTCAATAATATTATCAACCTTAAATCAACCACATAAGGTTCAAACGATTTCCCAGTTCAATACTACCTGCCTATTAATATATAAACTGTCAACAATATCAACCTTATGACATTAGCATTAGGTTCAAAACATTCCTATTCAATACCCTTGTCTATTCTGATTGTTTATTTCATCACTATACAGTAACCACTCGCAGTGTCGTGATAATATAGTTGGAATACGATTCATCATATGACCTAGGTTCGAATCTCTCAGCAGTTTTTATTTTGTTTTGAATACAAACAAAATTTATGTTTTGTTTATGTGTTTTGTGTCTGTTTGTTATTCTTTATTATAATATATCTTCATTTACAGACATAACATCCATTTATAAACGCAAACATTAATTATTACACGATAATACTTAAGGACAAAGTTACTTATGTTGGGAGAAAAGTTATAACTATGTTAGTGGTGTTAATTATTGGTTATTATGAGTCAATAAGTGATAAAACAAACAAAATAAATTGGAACAAACACTTTTTATTAGATAATCGACTTTATTTTAATTTATTTTCATTGTTATCATGTTACATTTTCTCAAAAGTAATAAATAACTTCAGCTACTTTTTCTATCATTTTTTAAGGTTATAGCTTAAGTAATCGTTTTCATAAAGAAAAGAAAATTGAAGCTAAACCAAAATCTAGTAACCAATGGGCGGCGCTGCTTTTTTGTCTGTTATTTTTGATAAGATATACTAATAATAATTAATACAAGTTAGAAAAAGAATATACGTTATGTTTCATATTTAAAGCCTTAAAAATTAATTCAATAATACCTCCACTTTTTTCAATAACAGCAAGCAAGCGCCGCCGGGTGAATCCGTTTGTAATATTGGGACAGTTATCCGTTCCTCTAAATATATTCTCCCATACTTCCATACAGTGAGCCTCCGTTTAGTTACTCTGCAGTCCTTTCATTTCGCATATCCCACCTTTGCACCATCAAACCTCTTATTATTCTAAAAGGCAAAGGTGACTGACTGATCTATCAACGCACAGCTCTAACCACTGGTCGGATCGGGCTGAAAATTTGCACTCAGACAGCTATTATAACATAGGCATCCGCTAAGAAAGGATTTCTAAAAATTCAACCCCTAAGGGGGTAAAATAGAGGTGTGAAATTTGTGTAGTCCACGCAAACGAAGTCGCGGGCATAAGCTAGTATTCTATAGGATTTAAGTTTGGTGATCTTACTGGCCAGGGAATAACTTGTCTGGGTTTTGATTAAACCAATTACGCACTATATGTGATCGATGCACAGGACAACAATTATCATGCACAAATGATAGTTGTGGCACATCAACAGCTGGGCATCACTTCCATGTGTTATAATGTGCAGCTTTGGCGCTGGTGTTTAAGTATCGAACATGTTCGCGAACTCGTCAGTTGGTTCTCATATTGTTCAACCATAATATTATGTCTTCGTTGTGAAGCATTACTCTCTTCGTCAGGATGCGACACCCAACTTGGTTGTCCACTAAAAACCAAACAGCGAGATTAAAATAAACACTTTGGAAACTACTAAGTATCTTGTCTAAATTTTATAGATATTTACTAATATAACGATATGTAACTAATCCTAAGTTTATGAACACACATTTTTTAACAATAAAAACAATACTCACGGTGAAACCAGTTTCATTGAAAATTTGAGCTATATTGTATCCGATATTATTTAGCTCATTAATAATATGCATCCTCTTCTGCATATTTATATTAGCCTGCATTATTGTTGAAGATAAGAAACAGCAAAACTTAGTAAATTATATGCTATTGCTGGTATCAAAATATCACTCATCAAATAAAAACAGTAAAAATAGCCTACACGGGGTCGAGATTTGAACCGGCAACAGTTGCGTTGCGCAATCCAAACAGTTCCACGCCTCGCCACTGAGCTCACTTACTTGGAGTGTGAAATTATCGATATTACTCGGCTATTACAATACCTACAAGCTGAACGACTTATATTATACTACTGCAAGTGTGTGGGTGTCCGACCGCATGCAAATAACCTTGTTTGCTTATTCTATATGCACTTTTGACGTCGACTGTACATACATACATTAATCAGATTTTTTTTCCACTAGCTCATGGTAATGACTTTATCCATTTAAATTATATAAATAACAAGTTGAAACTTCATAAAAATACGCTGGATTCTACTAATTTACTACCAAAGAGCGACTTGTAAATATCAAGTTTTTAGCACCCTGCAGTGATGAGATATCTTACATACTTGTTACTTTTTCTATATTTATTTAGTGAAATAAATACATCAGTTATTCCAATACTATCCCGATGACTTCCAATCTCAGTGTAGCGCCGTTCACGACCTTACCGTGGGGATTACAATATATCTTTCATCCGATAAATTGAATTAAAAAGAGAAATATCTAACAAAGAAAGAGTGCGCGTCATTTTAGAAAATGTTTGTCTTTTATTCAATTTACAAGATAATTTGGTTCAGTTTATTTTAGCGTTTATCTTTTGTCTTTAAAAAACACAGCTAGAACGTAATGATTACATACTCTTTGAACAGAGCAACGAATTAAGGTGATCGCATACCTAGGCATGACCCGCAAGAACCACCAAAGCTGCAGGAGTTAAGAGTTCATAGTCCAGTAGTTAAGATTTCATTCGGGGGTTCAATACCCGAGCACGCACCTCAAATTTTTCGGAGCTATGCACGTTTAGGTATCTATACTATATTCATATTATAAATACGAAAGTTTGGATGGATGGATGGATGGATGGATGTATGGATGGATGTTTGTTACTCAATCACGCCCCAAGGGCTGAACGGATCTGGATGAAATTTGGCACAGAGATAGATTATAGTCTGAAATAACACATAGGCTACATTTTATCCTGGAAAATTAAAGAGTTCCCACGGGAACCAAAAACGCGGACGAAGTTGCGGGCATTAGCTGGTTTATAACATGTCACTTGATTAAAAGTCCCACAAACTTTTCTGACCCAGTGACAGAGTCGCTAGTATGCATATATGTATTATGTGAAAAATAAAAACTAAACAGGCATAAAAATTGATTCCAATTTTGACCACCGGGTCAGATAAGTTTGTGGGACTATACCTATGTTGACTCTGGCTCATATTATTTTGAGCGGGATAAAATGCTCAGTAGGTGGGATGTAAATGATAATAATTATGATGATCACATTGAAAAAAGAAAAGAAAATTATAGTAATTATTAAAAAAAAAAGTTTACAGTATATGCATATGCATGTGCCGATTAGGGAATGCAATCTCGTTTTCGCGAGATCTTGGCCTTTTTTAGCGAGATTGATCTCGGCCGAAAAATAACTATACTATATATGTACTAGGGAATGCAATCTCGCGAGATTGCATTCCCTAGTGCCACCACTTCGCCACTATTCATCCACTTCGAACATGTACAGAGTATAATTTAAATCTAAAATAATACTTTCTACATTACTATAGGTACCTACTACAATAAAAAAAATGCGTGCGGCTTGATTATAGTGTGTGATCAACTTTAATTGATAAATATGTAATTAGCATTCTCAGAACATTTTCCAGGTGCATGCCACCTGGAAAACGTTCTAGAAATATTGGATTATAAGAAAATATAATGATAATAAAATTATTGATAGCTGTTGCTTTGTCGATTAGGGTAGAGTTAGTATTAGATTTTACATCTCACCAACGACGATAGAATTCGGTCTTTGAAACAATACAATAACAATAAATTCTTCAAAGGTAAATTAAATTTCCTCATTTAAAGCTTAAGTTCGACCAAACATCTGAGGCCAGCGCTCCAAGCAGTAAACTTGCAAAATCAAAATCAGTGTCAAAATTTCTAAATTTTAGAATCGACTTTAAATGAAATACACTGTGGTCCAATTGAGATCGATTTTACTCTGACGTTATTGTGTTTCGACAATGGAATTGTATAATTGTTGGCATTAATGTATGATCGTTAGTGACAATAATTAAGACCTCATACTAACCTCACAGGTACAACTAGCATTCAAATGAGCTTCACGTCACGAACTTTAGTTAGTTTTATTAAGTTACCAAAGTTCAGTACAACTTCGTAGTGTACAATTTGATATAATTATTATAATTATTTTTATTTCAATGTATTTATGCAATAACTTGAGTGGTTAAGAACTAAGTTACCGACATATTATATCTGTTATTTTATATCCAGTTGTACAGTCTCTAACCTTTAGCCTAAGTAAACGGTGAATCAAATATTGCTACGCTGACACTGTTAGCCATCTGTTAGCGGAACCACCGTTGAAAGTGCTATGCAAATATTTGACGGAATAAATCATTATTTTCTATGACTAGTATGTTTCGAGAGTTCGTGGAAACTTTTGAGATCGTACTTTTGAGATTGTGCCACTTTCGGATCTAAAGCGGTTTTCTTTACACATTGTAGATTCATACTTCCTAACCAAATTAATATAAAATGCGAACTTTCAGGGCCGATCTTTCAAACCGATTTTGAGGAAATTTAGTACAGAGATAGGTTGCATCCCGGGGAAGGAGATAGCATTATATTCCGGAAATATAAAGAGGAACTGTTTTAATTTTCGGGGAATCAAAACACCGTTATAGCCTTAGTCCTTGCGCACGCGTTGTTTTCTGTTTAGTTTTATGACTTGTGTGGCAATAAATAAAACAGGAAAATATATGGGAAGATAAAGGAAGAGGGGCAGGAGTATGTAGCTCACATTCTAAAGGGGCAAATAATTGTTCAAAAAAATACCCAGCAATAGAGATTAAAAGGCAGAAAGAGATGCTTCTTGTGGTAGCATACCAGAATATACTTGAAAAATATAAGATGGAAAATACAACGCAACGCATTTGTATGCACATTACAAAATAGCCGTTCCGTATATTATATTTTATATCTCGCTTGGAAATGGTTTTCAATACATGAAAATGCTACTGTGTCGAAGTTATCATACAACATTTATCATTGAAATAATGTTCCCTTTGCAACTACTGCGGAAGTGTGCCCGTAAAATCGAAGTTCTCGATTGTATTAAAGTATTCGATACTAGTTCCATATTTCAACACTAGCTGATGCCCGCGACTTCGTCCACGTGGATTAAGGCTTTTGGTTCCCGCGGGAACTCCTTAGTTTTTCGGGATAAAAAGTAGCCTATGTGTTATTCCAGACTATAATCTATCTCTGTGCCAAATTTCATCCAGATCCGTTCAGCCGTTCGAGCGTGATTGAGTAACAAACATCCATACATCCATCCAAACTTTCGCATTTATAATATTTATTTGATAACATCTCTCTTATAAAAAGGTCGACCTCCCTGAAGCTATGAAGTAGTCTACTAGGAAGTGATAAAAGTATTCAGAACTGTTTAATTTAAGGCAAAAACACACTACGGACTGTGTAATTTGTCTTAGTGGTAGAGTTGCACAGATCAGCGCGCAAGTCGAAACGTATTTGCCACACACCACCAACGTTTTTCGCGAACGTTTTGTCCTGTCCTGTCCGTTGTGTGTTTTCGTGCTTATGTAGCTAGCTGGGTTCGATAACCGGCTGGGTTCGGACATGGAGATGCAAAGACTTGTGCGACAAGGCATGATGACGACATTCCCATAAATCGCAGATATTTCGCGCTGACGTTTTGTCCTGCCCAGTCCCTAGTGTGTTCTTGATCTAAACTTCTATCGATGAGATCGGATTCATGGGCTAATCTATCTTCAAATAAACAAAACAAGTAAACAAATAATTCACTTCCATGCAATGCTCGGTGTAGTGAAGCGAAGTAAAGGAGCTAACTTTACGAATTTTCTCGCGGGACCTATCCAACTTCTGTGATGCAATAAATAAGGATTTTAGCGACAAATTACCGAACGAAAGTATCTTACCCTTCTCATATAAGTTTAGAGGTAGTCGAAATAGTAAGTTTTCAAGCACCCGTAACCAAGATGGAATGCGTAGAAAGTTTTTGTACAATATTGTTTTTGAAGTGAAACTTCTGTAGAATCGTTGTGATTTGAAAATTCGATGAAACGGATGTTGTCGCCACGGTACAAGTGGCGCCACCGGACGAACGTGATACAAAGCGTTCCATTTTTATATTTTTCTGTTTGATTGTTTAACGGCCGAAATTAATAATCAATCTCTCTGTAATCTGTCGATAAATTGCTAAGCAACGTTGTTTTTTGAAGAAAAGTACAATACAACTCTGGACAAATAACAACGTTGCTTGGTAACAAATAGACAGATTACAGATAGATTGATTATTAATTTCGGCTGTTAATGTAGCAGTAGGTATAGAAAGTCTGATTTGTTAATTGCTTTGTATGTTTTATTGTAATCCGCCTCTGGTTGATAAAATGAAAAACGAAACGAAAAAGCGACAGCGTCCCTAAATAACCATACTAATTATTTAACCATACTATAATGATTAAAATTAATATTTTAAATTGATTGTATTAATTATGATTGAATAGTAACCATACTATTTAATCATAAATAAGACAGTAATAATATAAAAATAGTAATATGGATTAAATGATATCAATTTGTATAGATTTGCTCTAATTGTTTTGGCTTTCGTACTTCCTTACTTAATTACGACTAGGTACTTATGCCTCCAGGTACTCTCCTTGTCGGGTCAGGACCCAATCATAGTTTGTGTTTGGCATTCCAATTTACTTGGAAACTAACTTGGAGACTGATAATAGCAAGTAACTAAGTAAATAACGCGAGTATTTGTAGCGATAAGATGTCCTTGTACACGTCCTTTCTATATTTAAGTTTAGTTTTAATTTGTATTTTGTACAGAATAAATAAATAAATAAATAAATAAATAAATTATTAGCGTTGATAGTGTTTCACTGTAGCAATATATAGGTAGAGTAACATTTTAGACTGAAATCCCACAACCCAAACGACGCGGTTACGTCTGAAATGAACTAAGTATTAATAACTAACGATGATATAATAAAGTACGTTTGTAGTAAAAATAAATTACTAGCTAACGCCTGCTACTTCGTCCGCGTGGATTGAGGTTTTGTGGTTCCCGCGGAAACTCTTTAATTTTCCGGAAAAAAAGAAGCCTATGTGTTATTCCGGACTATAATCTATCTCTGTGCCAAATTTCATCCAGATCCGTTCAGTGTTGGGGCGTGATTGAGTAACAAACATCCATCCATCCATCCATACATCCATCCATCCAAACTTTCGCATTTATTTCTGTGGCGGATTATAGCGAATTGAACTTCTAGTTTTTAGGGTTCCGTAGCCAAATTTGGCAAAAACGGAACCCTTATAGATTCGTCATGTCTGTCTGTCTGTCTGTCCGTCCGTATGTCACAGCCACTTTTTTCCGAAACTATAAGAACTATACTGTTGAAACTTGGTAAGTAGATGTATTCTGTGAACCGCATTAAGATTTTCACACAAAAATAGAAAAAAAACAATTAATTTTGGGGGTCCCCATACTTAGAACTGAAACTCAAAAATTTTTTTTTCATCAAACCCATACGTGTGGGGTATCTATGGATATGTCTTCAAAAATGGATATTGAGGTTTCTAATAAGCATCATTTTTTTCTAAACTGAATAGTTTGCGCGAGAGACACTTCCAAAGTGGTAAAATGTGTGTCCCCCTCCCCCGTAACTTCTAAAATAAGAGAATGATAAAACTAAAAAAAATATATGATGTACATTACCATGCAAACTTCCACCGAAAATTGGTTTGAACGAGATCTAGTAAGTAGTTTTTTTTTTTAATAATTGAAAACTTACTACAGGTTTGTACGGAACCCTCGGTGCGCGACTCCGACTCGCACTTGACCGGTTTTTTTCAGTAATGTGAATGTGACTATTTATTTGTTAATATCATCAAGTGAAAATAAAGATCTCACTCCTACTATTAAAATGTAACAACAGAATGGCAAAAAAATAATTAAAAATCGTTATTTATTTTATTTTCTCGCAGTCTAAGTGAAAAGTAGGGTGTTTACCACGGGACTAAAAGCCATTCTACTCGATTCTATAGCATACCTCGCTGCGCTCGGTAAGCTAAACAACCCGTATGAAATGGCTCATTTTAGTCCCTTGATGAACAATCTATCTATTATTTGTTGTCGTAATAAATTATAATATTTAAAACCCGGTTTTATTCTCAAGGGACAAAGATAAGGCATCTGGAAGAAATCTCTTCAAAAGATAAGCTGTCCTTGTGCATGTCCTTTCAATGTTTATGTTTTATTTTTAAGTTACTGGTACAGAATATATAAATAAATAAAAAAAAATAAGGGGCCGTTAAGCTTGTTTCACACGTTATAGAGGCTTCATGAGAAAATTTATTTAAATTGTGAATTTGATTCAACCAATGGATTTTTCGTACAATATAATAGTTTACGGGACAGAACTATTTAAAGTGCACTAAAATATTTAATTAAGCTATTGGATGGAGTGCTGTGGACTTGGTAGGCCACTCAGCATTAGGTGTGAGATAAAATACGATTTCAAATTGTAAAATATGTTGCAGACGCTGACTATACTTGCCCCATGATTATTATATTAAATGTCATAACAAGAACGGGCTGTTATAGTATATCTTTTTTTTTTAAATACCTACCATTGTTTTGAACAACATCAAGGTAGTCGGCAGTACCTCCACGCCGCTTTGTTCCCCTTTTAAAGATAAGCGCAATGCTGTTTCAACAAAAACGTTGCAATAATACCAAGACATTTTTATTTTTGCAAATAATACAGAGTTCTTATATTTGTATTCAGAAAGCTACAAATAGCTCCCCCGGAAGCAATGACGGTTACGCTAGCAGCACAGCTAGCAGTCCTTCCAGTTCTTTTGTTGTCGTTGGCGCGTCCGCAGTGTGGGATAAGATAAGTATAGTGCAATTTCGAACCAGCGCGTTAGATAAACTTGACGGTCCAAAAGAACTTGTAAGAGTTTATTTGTATAAAAAAAATTGAATTGAATCGTATGTGCAGCTGGCACGTCAAATACAAAAATGGAGGGGCTATAAGAGATGTCGTCGGTTGCCGACCTCCCTGCGGCGCAGTGTTGAGCGCTGTTGTCTTAACGTGCGGAGGCCCCGGGTTCGATCCCCGGCAGAGTCAATTTGGGAATTTATTATTTCTGAATTTTTCCTGGTCTGGCCTGGTGGCTTCGCCCGTGGCTACTTACCACCCTACCGTCAAAGACGTGCCCCACCAAGCGATGTAGCGTTCCGGTAGGATGCCGTGTAGAAACCGATTAGGGGTATGGGATAGATCAATCAATCAATACGATACATCCTTACTTTAGTTGCATTAGTCTTAAAAAAATTAGGATGATAATAATATATTACAAACTCAACTCCTGTCGCAGTAAATAATGAGCAAGTTTTACGATAACATTAAGCCGTATAAAAGCGATGGCCGCGGACATTAAAACGCCGTAACTCAGCCAGCTTTACGACTTAATTTGAACTCGTAATCAGTTAAGGGAAACTCCTCGGCTCGTCGCAGATTACTCCGCCAGAACAAATATCTGGCGTACCATCCTCCAGGCTAACATACCGCCACGCTTGCTCTACGTTTTTCAATTTGTTCAACATATTAAGTCTCCTAAATTTGTGGAAATGGCCCACGAATTCCACTTGGAGCGTTTTATTGTAACAAGTTTTTCAATCATGAAAGGAATTTTAGTCAGTATTCGGGAATTATATTCATTCTTTTACCTACCTACCTGTTGAATGCATCGTACGTTCTTCACAACATTTATTAGACGATTCTACAATAGATTTGCGGGGCTTGGAATATTTTATAGCATAAAATATTATTGTACAATACTATATAAATATTTCATCCATCCATCAGCCTGTATGTATCCACTGCTGGACATAGGCCTTTTCGAGAGCGCGCCACCAAACACGGTCCTCCGCCTTCCTTATCCACCCGCTTCCCGCCACCTTCTTTAGGTCGTCGGACCAGCGAGCAGGAGGTCGTCCTACACTGCGCTTGCCGGTACGTGGTCTCCACTCCAGAACACGTCTGCCCCAACGGCCATCAGTTCTGCGACAGACATGACCTGCCCACTGCCACTTCAGCTTGCTAACCCTCAGAGCTATGTCGGTCACTTTAGTTCTTCTCCGAATTTCCTCGTTCCGGATTTTATCCCTGAGAGAAATTCCCAACATAGCCCGCTCCATAGCGCGCTGAGCGACTTTTAATTTGTGGACGAGGCCTACCGTCAGTGTCCACGTTTCCGCCCCATACGTCATTACCGGCAGGACACACTCATTGAAGACCTTTGTCTTCAGGCTTTGCGGTATCGACGAATCGAAGACCCGACGCAGCTTTGAAAATGCTGCCCAGCCCAACTGAATTCTTCTGTCAGCCTCCTTGTCGAAGTTGTTCCTACCAAGTTGTATAACCTGGCCAAGGTAGTTGTATTCCTGAACAACTTCGATGCTGACATTTCCGACGTTAACAGGTCTTGAGATAACGTGCTCATTAAACATGACTTTTGTTTTGTCCATGTTCATCTGAAGACCCACTCGTCTGGAAGAACAGTTAAGCTCGGCAAGCATTTCTTCAAGATCCTGCAGCGATTCCGCCAGTATAACTATGTCGTCTGCAAAACGCAAGTGTGAGATGTATTCGCCATTAACATTAATTCCTCGACTTTTCCAGTCCAAAACCTTGAACACGTCTTCTAAGGCGCAAGTGAAAAGTTTCGGGGATATAACGTCTCCCTGTCTTACGCCCCTTCGTATAGGAATCGGTTTCGTCTGGTGGTCTTGGACTTGAACTGTCATAGTAGCGGCCTCGTACAAACATCTCAACACTTGGATATAGTGCCAGTCGACTTGGCATCGCTGCAAGGAATCCAGAACAGCCCAGGTCTCGACGGAATCGAAGGCTTTCTCGTAGTCCACAAACGCTAGACAGAGGGGCAGATTATACTCCTGGGTCTTCTGCATAATCTGCCGTAGCGTGTGAATGTGGTCTACGGTGCTGTAGCCCTTGCGAAACCCAGCCTGCTCCGGAGGCTGAAATTCGTCGAGTCTTCGGGCGAGACGATTCGTAATAACCCGTGAGAACAACTTATAAATATGGCTCAGAAGTGAGATTGGTCTGTAGTTTTTAAGCAGACTCTTATCTCCTTTCTTGAAAAAGAGAGCGGTGACACTTCTGCTCCATTTTTCCGGGGTTGTGGCAGTTTTGATGACGGTATTAAAGAGGTCTTTAAGCTTAATAAGAATTGGCTTTCCTCCTGCGCGTAGAAGCTCCGCGGTAATACCGTCATCGCCCGGGGCTTTGTTGTTCTTCAGCTGTCCGAGGGCTATACTAATCTCACCTACGTCGATATCCGGGAGGTCATCGGTATAGTGGCGCACAAGTCTCGCGCGTTTGTCGTTCGCAGTCTGAGTGGGTGCAGGTTTCGGAGCATGAGCAGAGTAGAGCTGCCCATAAAACCGCTCGATCTCCGCTAGCACCTCTGGCTTCGAAGCAACGATCCGGCCATCCGATGTTCTCAGCTTTGTCAGATGGCTTCTCCCAAGACTTTGAGCGAATACTTTAGCTCCTCTAATGCGTTCTATCGCATCTTGTATATCGCGCGTCGAGGCAGCACGCATATCAAAACGTATTCGCTTTTTGATGAGCTTGTTTAGAGACTGCCTGTCCGGCAAAGCTGAGCCCATTTCCCGTCTTTGCTGCATCAAATCCAGGGTCTCGCTAGTGATCTTGGATGTTGGAGTTTTGCCTCCTTTTTGGCAAAATTTGCCACCCACTTCCCGAACAACATCCACAAAGTCGCCATATTTCTGATCAACGTCGTCGGTGGTTTCCAGCAAATCGAATCTGTTCCTAAGCTCTAGTTGGAACTTTTCTGTCCCGCCCATGGGTTGGTGTGGTCTTGGACGAAGAGTTGACTCCATCAAACGTCGTCTCTCTAGCTGAAGGTCTATATTCAAGGATCCCCTGACTAGACGGTGATCGCTTCCAGTATTAAATCGGTTGATCACGGAGACGTCCCTGAATATATCCCTGCGATCCGACATGATGAAGTCAATCTCGTTCCTCGTCACGTTATCGGGGCTCTGCCAAGTCCACTTCCTATGGGCACTTTTCTTGAAAAAGGAGTTCATTAGGAAGAGACCTCTCCTCTCAAGAAAGTTGACTAGCATTTGCCCCCTGTAATTTCTGCTACCAACTCCATGAGGCCCAAGTCTTGATTCGTTGCGTCCTTGTACTCCCACCTTTGCGTTGAAGTCCCCCATAACCACCGTGAAGTAGGATTTGGTAGTTTTATCTATAACCTTGACAACGTCGTCGTATACGGTCTCTACTTCCTCATCAGAGTGTGACGACGTGGGCGCATACACCTGCACTACTTTCAGAAAGTACCTCTGGTTCAACTGAAGTATAACATATGCCACCCTCGCCGACACACTACTGATCTCCACGATGTTATTTGCGAGGACTTTGTTGATCAGAAATCCCACTCCGCCTTGGGACGTCTGCTCACCTTCCCGATAGTAGAGAACGTGGCCCGATTCTAGTGTCAGTGTATCCTCACCCTCTCGACGGATTTCTGACAGTCCTAAAATGTGCCACTTAATTTTGCTTAACTCTACCTCGAGTTCGGCTAGGCTTTCGTCCGATCTCAGGGTCCTGGTGTTATATGTAGCCAAAAATAGTCGTTTGGTATGGTAGCTATCCGTAGCCCGGTGATTCTTAGCACCCCCTGCCCCGCCGTGACCGCGACCGCTACCGTAGTCGGGAATAGCGGGGCTGCCGGGAACTGGGGGCCTTTGTTTGTTGGCGCTGCTCATAGAAAGTTTTGCCCATACTGACCACGCTGGGCAGGCGGGTTGGTCAGCGCAGGGCTAGGCTTCTTCGCACCAGGGACGCTGCTGCCCGTCCCCAGTCTGTGCTATTTCGAGCCTAGCATTAGTTTGGAATGGTTATCCCGCCATTCTTCGGTCGTCATATCCTCGTTCGCTAATTCGCAGGGGGCACCACGGGCAGGTGAGGTTGACGATTGGGGCGCTTAGATGTTGGTGCGCCCCCTTACCCCCCCTTTATATAAATATTTACTATAGTACTAATATTTTGTTTTAAGTGCTTAGCTTTTAATAATTATTTTTGAAATAATAGGTATAATTCTACTAAATTAAATATTGATATGTATACCCAGACACTGTTAATATTAATTAAAAAAGATATTAGATTAAAAACAGCACGGGTCGTCTCGTGATTAGAAAAAATCTTCTTATGTTTGTTATTAGATTTAAGTACTTACGATTTACTTTGTTCACGTGGATTTACATTTTTGAAAATCCTTTGGGAACTCTATCTCCGGGATAAGTTAGCTCTCTCCCTGAAATGCAAACTATCTCTGATGCAAATTTCGCCAATATCGGTTAAACAGATGGGCTGTGAAAACGGGAATACGACAGACGCACAGATATACATACTTTCGCAGTTATAATATTAGTATGGATTATAAAAAAAATATCGCTCTTTATTGCCTAGTACCCTTGATATCCATACTAAGTCTGTCAGTCTGCTACGCTGTCACGGCCCAACTACTCAAGCGATTTTGATGAAATTTGGTACAGAGATAAAACGTAGCGGAAAATTGAAGAGTTCCCGCGGGAATTAAAAAACATCAATCCACGCGGACTAGTTATAATATAATTTTAAATTGCGTCTTTTATAAATATCTAAGCGAATCTTAAGTATTACTTAAGGAATAGTGTAATTTTGCGGGCAGCTAAAACTTGGTAACAAATCTCGCACCTAGAGCCTTTACCTCATATCGACTGTGATGTTTATCCGAAGCAGCGCAGGTGTCGTGGGCATGAATATTAACATGCATGAATATTCAGTCTTTGTTTGCACATTTCTTGCTTGCTCCAGGCCAGGTCATACCTTCTCAAAGGAACTCTATGGCTTAAAATAACTACCTGCGCCTTTAATAATACGAGTATATTGTAGCTTTATAGACGAGCGAACGTGGAAGTAATTTAATTTCGTAATTCAAGTTAAATCAAATGCGAAATTCTATTTTCTATCTATATAATATATTTTCTATATATAATATTATGAATAGATGCGAAAGTTAGGATGGATGGATGGATGGATGTATGGATGGATGGATGTTTGTTACTCAATCACGCCAGAACAGCTGAACGTACCTATCTGGATGAAATTGGGCACATAGATAGATTGTAGTATGGAATAACACATAGACTACTTTTTATCCCGGAAAAATAAAGAGTTCCCGCGGTAACCGTAAACCTCAATCCACGCGGACAAAGTCGCGGGCATCACCTAGTGGTTAATTATAATAATTTAACTCATTATATTTTGTAACAAAATATTTGAATTGAGGTAGGTACTCTATTACATATTTTATTATATAATATATATATAAAAATATATAATCCATACTAATATTATAAATGCGAAAGTCAGTTTGTTTGTTGGTTTGTTGGTTTGTTGGTTTGTTGGTTTGTTGGTTTGTCCTTCAATCACGCTTCAACGGCGCAACGGATCGACGTGATTTTTTGCATGGGTATATTTGAGGACCTGGAGAGTGACATAGGCTACTTTTTATCCCGGAAAAACAAACAGTTCCTGTGGGATAGCATGCTCTTTTTTTCGCATTTTTCGTCAATTAGGCGGCAACGGCGCAACGGATCGACGTGATTTTTTGCATCGGTATATTTGAGGACCCCTAGAGTGACATAGGCTACTTTTTATCCCGGAAAAACAAACAGTTCCTGTGGGATAGCATGCTCTTTTTTACGCATTTTTCGTCAATTAGGCGGCAACGGCGCAATGGATCGACGTGATTTTTTGCATCGGTATACTTGAGGACCCCAAGAGTGACATAGGCCACTTTTTATCCCGGAAAACGTACAGTTCCTGTGGGATATAATGCTCTTTTTCTCGCATTTGTTCTTTAATTAGGCGGCAACGGAGTTACAGATTGACGTGATTTTTTGCACAGGTATAGTTGAATAGCTGGAAAGTGATTGTAACTTTTTATCCCGTAACCAACAGTTCCTGTGGGATAGTATGCTCTTTTTCTCGCATTTGTTTCACCGTTCCCACGTTCAGGTTAGCCCACGGTCAGGTTATCATAACCGTCCGGTTAGCCCACGTTCAGGTCAGCCGACGTTTAGGTTAGCCGAAGTTCAGGTTAGCCGACGTTCAGGTTAGCCGACGTTCAGGTTAGCCGACGTTCAGGTTAGCCGACGTTCAGATACACCGTCGTTTAAGTTAGCCGACGCTCAAGTTATCCGACATCCAAATTAGCCCACGTTCAGGTTAGCCCACGTTCAGGTTAGCTCACGTACAGGTAAGCCGACGTTCAGATATGCCGTCGTTTAAGTTAGCCGACGTTCAAGTTATGCGACGTCCAAGTAAGCCCACGTTCAGGTTAGCCCACGTTCAGGTTAGCCCACGTTCAGGTTAGCCGACGTTCAGATTTATTTTAGTACCAGGAAAGTAACATGTGCTACCTTAGTAACATCCTATAATCCTAATATCCTAATATATTTTATAAATGCGAAAGTGTTCTTGGAAGTTGTTCTCATTAAAGTAAAAAACAAAGGATTAACCCTTTAGTTCGCAGATGAAAAAAAATCAAAAAATTTCTTTTTTTTCTTTTTGGGGGGTAAATAGTAAGTATAAGAATGTCAAAAAAATAGAAAAAAATCAGAGTGTAGTGTTCAGAGTACAGAGTTCAGAGTGCAGAGGTCAGAGTTCAGAGTGCAGAGTGCAGAGTTCAGAGTTCAGAGTTTAGACTTCAGAGTTCAGAGGTCAGAGGTCAGAGTTCAGAGTGCAGAGTTCAGAGTGCAGAGCTCAGAGTGCAGAGTTCAGAGGTCAGAGTGCAAAGGTCAGAGTTCAGAGTTCAAAGTTCAGCGTTTAGAGGTCAGAGTGCAGAGGTCAGAGTTCAGAGTTCAGAGTGCAGAGTTCAGAGTGCAGAGTTCAGAGTGCAGAGTTCAGAGTTCAGAGTTCAGAGTGCAGAGTTCAGAGTGCAGAATTCAGAGTTCAGAGTGCAGAGTTCAGACTTCAGAGTGCATAGTTCAGAGTGCAGAGTTCAGAGTGCAGAGGTCAGAGTTCAGAGTTCAGAGTGCAGAGTTCAGAGTGCAGAGTTCAGAGTTCAGAGGTCAGAGTGCAGAAGTCAGAGTTCAGAGTTCAGAGTTCAGAGTGCAGAGTGCAGAGTGCAGAGTTCAGAGTGCAGAGTTCAAAGTTCAGAGTTCAGAGTTCAGAGTGCATAGTTCAGAGTGCAGAGTTCAGAGTGCAGAGGTCAGAGTTCAGAGTGCAGAGTTCAGAGTGCAGAGTTCAGAGTTCAGAGTTCAGAGGTCAGAGTGCAGAAGTCAGAGTTCAGAGTTCAGAGTTCAGAGTGCAGAGTGCAGAGTGCAGAGTTCAGAGTGCAGAGTTCAAAGTTCAGAGTTCAGAGTGCAGAGTTCAGAGGTCAGAGTGCAGAGGTCAGAGTTCAGAGTGCAGAGTTCCAGACTTCAGAGTGCAGAGTGCAGACTGCAGAGTTCAGAGTGCAGAGGTAAGAGTTCAGAGTGCAGAGTGCAGAGGTCAGAGTGCAGAGTTCAGAGTTTAGCCTTCTGAGTTCAGAGGTCAGAGTGCAGAGTGCAGAGGTCAGAGTTCAGAGTGCAGAGTTCAGACTTCAGAGTGCAGAGTGCAGACTGCAGAGTTCAGAGTGCAAGTTCAGAGTTTAGACTTCAGAGTTCAGTGGTCAGAGTGCAGAGGTCAGAGTTAAGAGTGCAGAGTTCAGAGTTCTGAGGTCAGAGTGCAGAGGTCAGAGTTCAGAGTTCAAAGTTCAGCGTTCAGAGGTCAGAGTGCAGAGGTCAGAGTTCAGAGTTCAGAGGTCAGAGTGCAGAGGTCAGAGTTCAGAGTGCAGAGTTCAGAGTGCAGAGTTCAGAGTGCAGAGTTCAGAGTGCAGAGTTCAGAGTTCAGAGTGCAGAGTTCAGAGTGCAGAATTCAGAGTTCAGAGTGCAGAGTTCAGACTTCAGAGTGCAGAGTTCAGAGTGCATAGTTCAGAGTGCAGAGTTCAGAGTGCAGAGGTCAGAGTTCAGAGTGCAGAGTTCAGAGTTCAGAGTGCAGAGTTCAGAGTGCAGAGTTCAGTCAGAGTTCAGAGTGCAGAGTTCAGAGTTCTGAGTTCAGAGTGCATAGTTCAGATTGTATAGTTTAGAGTGCAGAGTTCAGAGTGCAGAGTTCAGAGTGCAGAGTTCAGAGTGCATAGTTCAGAGTGCAGAGTTCAGACTTCAGAGTGCAAAGTTCAGAGTTCAGAGCGCCGAGTGAAATGTCTCAAACACAGTTAAGTTAATAATTGACAATTTTTCACATTAAACTCAGTTATTGTTCCCTTGAGCCACGCGAGCGAAGCCGCGGGTAATAGCTAGTATATATATAAAAATATTACATATTTTAAGGTACCTTTAATTTTATATATTTTTGCCTTATTTAGTCGATTACTAGGTATAGTAATCAATAATAGGTATATTTTTCTATTAAAACGACAGGATAAAATCTTTAAAATTATTATAGAAACAGCAATGCATACCCTATCTATCTAATACAGTGAGTAATACCAACGTACTATTTATTACCTATCCTGTGGTAATACTTACCAACAATTTTTAACATGCAGCCTAATAGCACAGAATAGTTAATAGTCTAATCCATACTAATATTATAAATGCGAAAGTCAGTTTGTTTGTTGGTTTGTTGGTTTGTTGGTTTGTTGGTTTGTTGGTTTGTCCTTCAATCACGCTTCAACGGCGCAACGGATCGACGTGATTTTTTGCATGGGTATATTTGAGGACCTGGAGAGTGACATAGGCTACTTTTTATCCCGGAAAAACAAACAGTTCCTGTGGGATAGCATGCTCTTTTTTTCGCATTTTTCGTCAATTAGGCGGCAACGGCGCAACGGATCGACGTGATTTTTTGCATCGGTATATTTGAGGACCCCTAGAGTGACATAGGCTACTTTTTATCCCGGAAAAACAAACAGTTCCTGTGGGATAGCATGCTCTTTTTTACGCATTTTTCGTCAATTAGGCGGCAACGGCGCAATGGATCGACGTGATTTTTTGCATCGGTATACTTGAGGACCCCAAGAGTGACATAGGCCACTTTTTATCCCGGAAAACGTACAGTTCCTGTGGGATATAATGCTCTTTTTCTCGCATTTGTTCTTTAATTAGGCGGCAACGGAGTTACAGATTGACGTGATTTTTTGCACAGGTATAGTTGAATAGCTGGAAAGTGATTGTAACTTTTTATCCCGTAACCAACAGTTCCTGTGGGATAGTATGCTCTTTTTCTCGCATTTGTTTCACCGTTCCCACGTTCAGGTTAGCCCACGGTCAGGTTATCATAACCGTCCGGTTAGCCCACGTTCAGGTCAGCCGACGTTTAGGTTAGCCGAAGTTCAGGTTAGCCGACGTTCAGGTTAGCCGACGTTCAGGTTAGCCGACGTTCAGATACACCGTCGTTTAAGTTAGCCGACGCTCAAGTTATCCGACATCCAAATTAGCCCACGTTCAGGTTAGCCCACGTTCAGGTTAGCTCACGTACAGGTAAGCCGACGTTCAGATATGCCGTCGTTTAAGTTAGCCGACGTTCAAGTTATGCGACGTCCAAGTAAGCCCACGTTCAGGTTAGCCCACGTTCAGGTTAGCCCACGTTCAGGTTAGCCGACGTTCAGATTTATTTTAGTACCAGGAAAGTAACATGTGCTACCTTAGTAACATCCTATAATCCTAATATCCTAATATCCATACTAATATTATAAATGCGAAAGTCAGTTTGTTTGTTGGTTTGTTGGTTTGTTGGTTTGTTGGTTTGTTGGTTTGTCCTTCAATCACGCTTCAACGGCGCAACGGATCGACGTGATTTTTTGCATGGGTATATTTGAGGACCTGGAGAGTGACATAGGCTACTTTTTATCCCGGAAAAACAAACAGTTCCTGTGGGATAGCATGCTCTTTTTTTCGCATTTTTCGTCAATTAGGCGGCAACGGCGCAACGGATCGACGTGATTTTTTGCATCGGTATATTTGAGGACCCCTAGAGTGACATAGGCTACTTTTTATCCCGGAAAAACAAACAGTTCCTGTGGGATAGCATGCTCTTTTTTACGCATTTTTCGTCAATTAGGCGGCAACGGCGCAATGGATCGACGTGATTTTTTGCATCGGTATACTTGAGGACCCCAAGAGTGACATAGGCCACTTTTTATCCCGGAAAACGTACAGTTCCTGTGGGATATAATGCTCTTTTTCTCGCATTTGTTCTTTAATTAGGCGGCAACGGAGTTACAGATTGACGTGATTTTTTGCACAGGTATAGTTGAATAGCTGGAAAGTGATTGTAACTTTTTATCCCGTAACCAACAGTTCCTGTGGGATAGTATGCTCTTTTTCTCGCATTTGTTTCACCGTTCCCACGTTCAGGTTAGCCCACGGTCAGGTTATCATAACCGTCCGGTTAGCCCACGTTCAGGTCAGCCGACGTTTAGGTTAGCCGAAGTTCAGGTTAGCCGACGTTCAGGTTAGCCGACGTTCAGGTTAGCCGACGTTCAGGTTAGCCGACGTTCAGATACACCGTCGTTTAAGTTAGCCGACGCTCAAGTTATCCGACATCCAAATTAGCCCACGTTCAGGTTAGCCCACGTTCAGGTTAGCTCACGTACAGGTAAGCCGACGTTCAGATATGCCGTCGTTTAAGTTAGCCGACGTTCAAGTTATGCGACGTCCAAGTAAGCCCACGTTCAGGTTAGCCCACGTTCAGGTTAGCCCACGTTCAGGTTAGCCGACGTTCAGATTTATTTTAGTACCAGGAAAGTAACATGTGCTACCTTAGTAACATCCTATAATCCTAATATCCTAATATATTTTATAAATGCGAAAGTGTTCTTGGAAGTTGTTCTCATTAAAGTAAAAAACAAAGGATTAACCCTTTAGTTCGCAGATGAAAAAAAATCAAAAAATTTCTTTTTTTTCTTTTTGGGGGGTAAATAGTAAGTATAAGAATGTCAAAAAAATAGAAAAAAATCAGAGTGTAGTGTTCAGAGTACAGAGTTCAGAGTGCAGAGGTCAGAGTTCAGAGTGCAGAGTGCAGAGTTCAGAGTTCAGAGTTTAGACTTCAGAGTTCAGAGGTCAGAGGTCAGAGTTCAGAGTGCAGAGTTCAGAGTGCAGAGCTCAGAGTGCAGAGTTCAGAGGTCAGAGTGCAAAGGTCAGAGTTCAGAGTTCAAAGTTCAGCGTTTAGAGGTCAGAGTGCAGAGGTCAGAGTTCAGAGTTCAGAGTGCAGAGTTCAGAGTGCAGAGTTCAGAGTGCAGAGTTCAGAGTGCAGAGTTCAGAGTTCAGAGTTCAGAGTGCAGAGTTCAGAGTGCAGAATTCAGAGTTCAGAGTGCAGAGTTCAGACTTCAGAGTGCATAGTTCAGAGTGCAGAGTTCAGAGTGCAGAGGTCAGAGTTCAGAGTTCAGAGTGCAGAGTTCAGAGTGCAGAGTTCAGAGTTCAGAGGTCAGAGTGCAGAAGTCAGAGTTCAGAGTTCAGAGTTCAGAGTGCAGAGTGCAGAGTGCAGAGTTCAGAGTGCAGAGTTCAAAGTTCAGAGTTCAGAGTTCAGAGTGCATAGTTCAGAGTGCAGAGTTCAGAGTGCAGAGGTCAGAGTTCAGAGTGCAGAGTTCAGAGTGCAGAGTTCAGAGTTCAGAGTTCAGAGGTCAGAGTGCAGAGTTCAGAGTTCAGAGTTCAGAGGTCAGAGTGCAGAAGTCAGAGTTCAGAGTTCAGAGTTCAGAGTGCAGAGTGCAGAGTGCAGAGTTCAGAGTGCAGAGTTCAAAGTTCAGAGTTCAGAGTGCAGAGTTCAGAGGTCAGAGTGCAGAGGTCAGAGTTCAGAGTGCAGAGTTCCAGACTTCAGAGTGCAGAGTGCAGACTGCAGAGTTCAGAGTGCAGAGGTAAGAGTTCAGAGTGCAGAGTGCAGAGGTCAGAGTGCAGAGTTCAGAGTTTAGCCTTCTGAGTTCAGAGGTCAGAGTGCAGAGTGCAGAGGTCAGAGTTCAGAGTGCAGAGTTCAGACTTCAGAGTGCAGAGTGCAGACTGCAGAGTTCAGAGTGCAAGTTCAGAGTTTAGACTTCAGAGTTCAGTGGTCAGAGTGCAGAGGTCAGAGTTAAGAGTGCAGAGTTCAGAGTTCTGAGGTCAGAGTGCAGAGGTCAGAGTTCAGAGTTCAAAGTTCAGCGTTCAGAGGTCAGAGTGCAGAGGTCAGAGTTCAGAGTTCAGAGGTCAGAGTGCAGAGGTCAGAGTTCAGAGTGCAGAGTTCAGAGTGCAGAGTTCAGAGTGCAGAGTTCAGAGTGCAGAGTTCAGAGTTCAGAGTGCAGAGTTCAGAGTGCAGAATTCAGAGTTCAGAGTGCAGAGTTCAGACTTCAGAGTGCAGAGTTCAGAGTGCATAGTTCAGAGTGCAGAGTTCAGAGTGCAGAGGTCAGAGTTCAGAGTGCAGAGTTCAGAGTTCAGAGTGCAGAGTTCAGAGTGCAGAGTTCAGTCAGAGTTCAGAGTGCAGAGTTCAGAGTTCTGAGTTCAGAGTGCATAGTTCAGATTGTATAGTTTAGAGTGCAGAGTTCAGAGTGCAGAGTTCAGAGTGCAGAGTTCAGAGTGCATAGTTCAGAGTGCAGAGTTCAGACTTCAGAGTGCAAAGTTCAGAGTTCAGAGCGCCGAGTGAAATGTCTCAAACACAGTTAAGTTAATAATTGACAATTTTTCACATTAAACTCAGTTATTGTTCCCTTGAGCCACGCGAGCGAAGCCGCGGGTAATAGCTAGTAGCTCATAATTGCATATCTTGCTGTTTGAATTTACCGTTTTATTTTAAATTAACGAGAATGGTTTTAACTTTTACCGTAATAAAACTCGTGACCATAAAAATAATAATTGTACTTTATTATAAAGAATATATAAAATTACTTACCATAAGATAAGTTTACAAATAGCCTTTAAAAATCCAATATTATTATAGTTGTTGTATAAAGAATGAGGAATATTAAACTCACCGCAATCTTAACTTAGGAACTCCTAAAGATGGACCTATATGATAATGAAACTGGTTGTGCAATAAGACTGGAATGAGATTCTCGCATTGAGGATTATGACAAAAAAGAAAACAAAAAGAGCCTGAACTCCTTCCGGGCTTTTAGAACAGCTCAGCAGATTTCAGAGCAGGTCTAGCTGTCAGAACATTAGGTAGATACAGAGTTTTGATTTCGCTATCCTCTCTTTACACCAGGTTACTTACTAGTTGTGCATGGCCTTCAACGTGAAAACATAATCCTTTGTTTAATTTTATTCTATTTCTACTACAAGTCAGCTCTTGACTGCGCTCTAATTGTGGTAAGTGATGATGCAGTCTAAGATGGTAGCGGGCTAACCTGTAGAGGCATGTCATTTGCAGTACGTCTTTGCCGGTAGGGTGCAGGTAACTAGCCACGGCCGATGCCTCCCATCAGACAAATAAAATGGCTGGATTCTGACGTACTTCTATTTATCTATTAGGCACTACGAAAAATTTCCCACAGGCAGTGCGCACAGGATTTTCATAAAACATATTATCGTTGGAAAAACATATGAGTAACCATATCTCATAACATGTGAAGTTGTACTGGTATAGTCTGGATGCATCGCTATACCTAGTAGGTATACGCTCGTAGGTACAAAATAATCTACATAATACCACAATACCACGAAGTTTACATTTTTCAATTTGTTCAACATGAACTTTCCCCAAGTGGGAATACAACGCGGAGTTTTTATTTTAACAACTTTTTTAATCATGACAACAATTTTGGTTAGTATTCGGGAATTACACTTGTTGAGTTCACATAAATTTTTCTTTTATTTTAAGTACGTTGTTTAGTTACCTACTGATAATTCGAAGTAATGGAAATGCGAACACAATTTTATCTGCTATCATGTGGAAAAAGTGTGCTTTAAGCTAAGCTATTTATAGTCCGTCCGACCTTTTGTTTTAATTTGAATTTGACACCAGTTTACAAGTGGACGTAGTTAGGCAGAAAGGACTCAACCCACAAAAAGTTAGTTTTGAGTTATCGAGGTTTAAAGTTTGGACGATAATTCCTGCAATGATATTGTATTTAGAATATTTTAAAATATTGTCACATATGGGCAAATATACTAGTTTTTTTGTGAGTAAAGGTATATTACGATAATATGCATATTTTTCGAGTTATTTTGAAAAATGTGGGTTTGAGTCCTTTTTGCTAAATTGGTTTTATCATTATGAAGTGTTTTTTTTTAATTTCTCAGAAAGGAACCAAGTAACAAAAAAATGTGAAGAAACTGATATTTTATATAAAAATTATTTATTATTTTACAAAATACGTAGGTATCTATATAATATATAAAATTCAAAGTCCTGACTGACTTATATATCAACGCACAGCCTAAACCACGGGCCTAGAAACTTGAAATTTTGACAGTATGTTCCTTTTGTGACGTACGCACACCAAGAATGGATTTTTCAAAATTCCACCCCTAAGGGGGTGAAATTGGGTTGAGAGTTTGTATGAAAGTCCGTCATTTCTCAAGTTATATCCATGAAACTTGGTATATGAGCTAACGGTAAAAAATTCAGAAATAAATGTTTCAGTTTTTGAAAATTCTACTCCCGAAGGGATGAAATAGGTGAGGAAAGTTTGTAAAAAAGTATGTACTTAATTTTTCAAGATATTTCTCAAGTTATATCAACGAAACTTGGTATTTTGGCTTTCGATAAAAAATAAAGAATTACGTGTGTCACAAAGTTTCAAAATTCCACCCATAAGGGGGTGAAATAGGGGTTAAAATATTGTATGAAAATTCGTCATTTCTCAAGTTATATCCATGAAACTTGGTATATGAGCTACCGGTAAAAAATTAAGAAACACGTGTTTCACAGTTTTTTAAAATGTTACACCCGAAGGGGTGAAATAGGGGATGAAAGTTTGTACGAAAGTCCTTAATTTCTTAAGTTATAGCCATGAAACTTAGCATTTGGGCTTTCAGTGAGATATGCAGAAGTACGCGTTTCACCATTTTTGAAAAATCAACCCCCAAAAAGGGTGAAATAGGGGATGAAAGTTTGTATAAAAGTCCTTCATTTCTCAAGATATTTCTAAAGTTATATCAACGAAACTTGGTATTTCGACTTTCGTTAAAATTTAAAGAAGTATGTATGTACAGTTTTTCAAAATTCCACCCCAAAGGGGTAAAATAGGGATTGGAAGTTTGTATGAAAGTCCTTCATTTCTCAAGTTATATCAACAAAACTTAGTATTTTGGCGTATGATAATAAATAACGAAGTGCATATGTCACAGTTTTTCAAAATTTCACCCCCAATAGGGTAAAATAGGGGTAGAAAGTTTGTATGAAAGTCCTTCATTTCGCAAGTTATAGCCATGAAACTTAGCATTTGGGATTTCAGTAAGATATGCAGAAGTACCTGCGTGTTTCACCATTTTTGAAAATTCGTCCCCCAAAGGGGTGAAATAGGGGATGAAAGTTTGTGCGAAAATCCTTCATTTCTCAAGTTATAGCCATTAAACTTAGCATTTGGGCTTTCAGTGAGATATGCAGACGTTCGCGTTTCACCATTTTTGAAAATTCGATCCCCGAAGGGGTGAAATAAGGGATGAAAGTTTGTATATAAGTCCTTAATTTCTCAAGATATTTCTCAAGTTATATCAACGAAACTTGGTATTTGAGTTTTCGGTTAAATATGAAGAACTAGCTGATGCCCGCGACTTCGTCCGCGTGGATTGAGGTTTTTCGGTTCCCGTGGGAACTTTTTAATTTTCCGGGATAAAAAGTAGCCTATGTGCTATTCCAGACTATAATCTATCTCTGTGCCAAATTTCATCCAAATCCGTTCAGCCGTTAGAGCGTGATTGAGTAACAAACATCCATCCATACATCCATACATCCATCCAAACTTTCGCATTTATAATATTAGTAGGTATAGATTACGTGCTTCACCATTTTTGAAAATTCTCAAGATGTTTTTCAAGTTATATTAAACTTGGTATTTTGGCTTTCAGTAAAAAATTAAGAATTAGGTATAGTATGTCACAGTTTTTCAAAATTTTACCCCCATAGGATAAAAATAGGGGTTGAAACTTTGTATGATAGTGTGTAATTTTTCAAGATGTAGCCATGAAACTTTGTATTTGGAATTTCGGGTTGAAATAAAGAAATAAATAATTCACAGTTTTTGAAAATTTTATCCCCAAGGATGTTAAATAGAGAGTTTGTCCTTTAATCACGCCACAACAGAGCAACGAATCAACGTGATTTTTTGCATGAGTATAGTTGAGGACCTGGAGAGTGACATAGGCTACTTTTTATAGGAGTGCTTGTGGGGAAAAAAACTTAAACCAAACGGACGAAGTCGCGGGCATCTGCTAGTTGTAGCTAAAATCTAAATCCAAAATCGTCTTGTTCTGATTTACACACTGATCCACATTGTTTGAGTCGTTTTAGTTGAATAAAAAAATATACTAATTTCTATGAAGGTAATTTAACCGAAACGATTTACATCGTTTGGGTTGTTTTAGCTGAATGCAACATCGGCTTGTTTCTTCGTAAATCAGTTTAAACAGAAATGATCCACACAGTTTGAGCCGTTTTAGTTTAATGAAAAAATGTACTGGTTGAAATGACGGTAATTTAACTGAAACAATTCAAGTGTTTTGAGTCAATTCTGTTATATTAAATATAGACCACCTTTTTTCTAGCTGGATTTATTAAAAACGACCCAAGAAGTATGGGTTGTTACAGTGGTTTGTAAAAAAATACCCGTCTTTATGTGGGTTGGTTCTCATCATTAAAAAAACTAACTTATCGTTGTAGTATCACAGATCTTTTTTGCTGAGTGATAGAACCAACCGTTAGGACCTCTTTGGTATAAATAACTCATTTTTGACCAAAGTGTGGGTTGAGTCCTTTCTGCTTAACTACGTCCAAGTGATCATAGAAAAATATCAAATGGATTGAAAAGGTGGTTCGTTGATTTTAAAGTATGATTAATTATTATGAGTGAATGTTTTTTTAAATAGATTTAAAGCCAATATTTAAGCTGTATTACAGGTGGTTCCGTATTGACCATCTTAAGATAAGCTTCGGAGAAAATTAAGAGATAAATTGGTTGAGTCATATTGAAAAAGGGTTGAAAACTCAATGCATTATGTGTTCGTAGAAAACCCCACCATACCTAATAATATATTATTGATGGGGCCTTGACCTTTACGTTTTTGGTTTTAAAAAAATCCTATGGGTTTAGAAATATTTTCGAACATTTAAAGAGGTATTTTTCGGTCTTGAGTAGCTAAGGTTTAATGGTAGTACATAATATTAGGTACTTACTTGAATTTTGATACCGCAGCACTATTTCAGACTTGGCATATTTATGACCGGCTTGGGACCAACAGCGGCGTTACAACCCAAATTACCTATTTTAAGCCTGCGTTGAAATGTGTAAATGAAAGAAAATCGTCTTTTAATTGCTAAGCTATTGAGTGCCCGCGATTTCACTCGACTGAAAATTCTTTAAAACTCGGCTATACAATATTAAAACTGAGAAGACCATCGGCAAGGAATTATGTAAGGGTATAGACTATAGTGTGGTAATTGTTCGTTTGTAAACATTTTCCTTTTCAGTTCGGAGAACTAAGGTAACTGACATAGCCCAGAGAATTAGTAAGCTGAAGTGGAAGTGGGCAGGTCATGTCTGTCGCAGAACAGATAGCCGTTGGGGCAGACGCGTTCTGAAGTGGAGACCGCGTACCGGCAAACGCTGTGTGGTACGACCTACAGCCCGCTGGACCGACGACCTTAAAAAGGTAGCGGGAGGTGGGTGGATGAGAAAAGCGGAGGACAGTGTGTGGTGGCGCGCTCTCCAAAAGGCCTATGTCCAGCTGTGGACGAATGCAGGCTGATGGATGAAACATTTTCCGTCGTGTCGCGCAGGCCTGTGCAGTTCCATTTAAAAGTGCGCGCGTCGGTATATCGCGCTGACGTTTTGCCCTCTTTCTGTATTATGTTTTGGCCCAAACTCACATTTGTACCTATCAAAGTGTCAAATGTACAAAAATATTTGGCTGATGAACAAAGAAGGCATAAAAATAAAGCATCGATGTATAATTTTCTATATCGATGCAATATTGACAACATTTCGGAAAATAATTACGTTATCAGCTCTCAAATGATTATTTGAGACAATCACCACCATAACAACCTATAGTCAACTCACATTACACTACCTTCGATTTCAAACTCATATTTTTGAATCAAATAAACTTGTTACAAGTGCTTTTGAATCGTCGAGTGAATCTACCACTGGTTCGGAATGCGATTTTCTAACACATCGAGCTTCGAATTATTAATTGATTTGTAACAAATTAATCTTTTCTATTACATTGTTTAGTTATTTATATACGAATAATATACTTCATTGCCGCTTTTTTACGAGCTTTGCTCTTATTACAATTACTTTTTTAATTGAGTTTGTCGCGTGACTTTTACCTGTATATCATCAAATTCAGTGAGTCATTTAGTAGAACAATACCTAAATAGTTTGGTTGGTGCTCGAAAATAGCAGTATCCCTCTGTATAATTAAAACTAATGACCGTTTTTACTTTGACATTAATTTAGTTAAATTCATGTACTGTGATTTTAATTAATCTCTAGGGATTTAAATAGTAGGAGTAAATTTATAACAGACTATATTTTCGGGCTTAAGAAACATTTCCATTCCATTTCCATTTATTTTATTTGTTTGAAAAACATTACAATACTTTCGGTTAGAACTATCGGGGCAGTGGTTTTTGCCGTGTCCTCGTAGGTGAGTTCTATTAGCCATTTATTTATGTTTTTTTTACATGTGTACCGTGACATTTTTATGATTTTGAGTGCTCTATTGACTGTGGTCTACAGACATTAGCGGAGTATTCAGTGACTACGTGCTAGGCGATAGTGTACTTTTAGTCGGGGTAAAACAAGATATTACTTGCCGTCCAAAGTTGGGTCTAATCGGATAAAAATTGGTCTTATACAGGAACAGTCGCCTGCTTTGGCTCTTATACTCTATAATATTACCATAATCTCTTCAGGCTCGAGGGTAAAATATTGTACAGACTCGAGAAAAAAAACAGCAAAGTCAGGCATTAACGTAATTTCATAAGTGCTTGGACAAAAGCACCAGCACTAAAGCGCGTGTAAAATATACTTAATGAAAAAATTCTTATGAAATTTGTTTTGTTCTGAACAATAGAACTGGTAATATTGCCAGCGACACTACGTCATTGCTTCCTGGGAGCTATTTGCTGTTGTCGGTCAAATAAGCTTCTATGTTGGCCCAGCTCTTAATAGATCCGCATTGGCAACAATGTCCCTTGTTTAAATGGGCCTATCGCGTTTGACGGATGCGGTTGTACAAAATGGAATGGGATCTAAAGTTTGTGATCCAAGCGCTCGCTTCATTTGAGCAGTGGAGCTGATTCTTCTCAAAGCTGTGATCCTTGGGATCAGGCGTTACCAGTATAACCTTCATATTTAGCATTGCTTTTTTTTTATTCACTACAAGTTATCCCTTGACTGCGATCTCACCTGATGGTAAGTGAAGATGCAGTCTAAGATGGTAGCGGGCTAACCTGTTAGGGGCATGGCAGTTATATTTAACCCAAACCCCTATTCGGTTTCTACACGGCATCGTACCGGAACGCTAAATTGCTTGGCGGCACGTCTTTGCCGGTAGGGTGGTAACTAGCCACGGCCGAAGCCTCCCACCAGGCCAGACCAGGGAAAATTCAGAAATTATAAATTCCCAAATTGACCCTGCCGGGGATCGAACCCGGGACCTCCGCACGTTAAGGCAAAAGCGCTCAACACTGCGCCACAGAGGTCGTCAAAAATTGCAAGTGCATTGCTATTTCAGCTATTATAGCTAGAGCCTCTCAAAGTAGCTTGAGCCGCTTTTTAAGACGCTAAGGTTGCTAGAGCGGCTAGAGGCTCAGGCGATATTTGCTCTCTGATTTGGCATTTAATTGGGTTCAGGTTTGCATCAGTTTGGTCCGCATAAAACATAAATCCCGCAAACGTATCTACTTACATAGGAGTATACACAATTTTTCTAATCTTGGTAACGTATTAGGCTCTCATAAAACTAAATTGTCAAAAAATAACACTTAAATTGAATAAGCGGAGAAAACAGCCAGCGCAGCTCTGTATAGTACATGATATTATCCCAAAATTAGTGACGACGATATTTTTTTTCATAATATAAATTGTGCCTTAGCGCTTGGCACACAATTTCAATGCAGTGGTTCTTATTTCCGTTCCCCGCAGCCCCAGTACAATTTGTAGCGTTCCTTCGATTCATATTTGCTTTTAGGGAACATAAAGCGCGTTTTACAGAATTATTAATGAAAATTTGTGAACAAATTGTTTGGTAGCAGATTTTACCTGAGCACATTGCTGAATTTGTATATAATTCTTCTTCTGTATCTATGTAAATAATCTATATTTTGGTGCGAATAAATTAGCAATTGATTTTGAGCCTACGATAGAATCTTCAAGACAATAAAATAATAATAAGGATGAGGTAAAAGGTTGTTTATTTCGTACTAGCTGATGCCCGCGACTTCGTCCGCGTGGACTAAGTTTTTTCGATTCCCGCGGGAACTCATTAATTTTCCGGGATAAAAAGTAGCCTATGTATGTATGTATATTCTTTATAGCTGATGCGTCCGCGTGGAATAAGTTTTTCAGCTAATTATACAGGATAAAAAGTAGCCTATATTACTATCCCACGGTATAATCCCCCTATAATGGTGAAACACGTACTTCTTCATATTTTAACGAAAGCCCAAATGCTGTTTCATGGCTCTAACTTGAGAAATTAAGGATTTTCATACAAACTCTCAACCCCTATTTCACCCCTTCGGGGGTGGAATTTTGAAAAACTGTGAATCACATATGTTTTCATTTTCAACCCGCAGCTCATATATCAAGTTTCATGGCTATAACTTGAGAAATTAAGGACTTTCATACAAACTCTCAACCCCTATTTCACCCCTTCGGGGGTGGAATTTTAAAAAACTGTGAAACATATATGTTTTCATTTTCAACCCGCAGCTCATATATCAAGTTTCATGGCTATAACTTGAGTAATTAAGGATTTTCATACAAACTTTCAACCCCTATTTCACCCCTTCGGGGGTGGAATTTTGAAAAACTGTGAAACACATATGTTTTCATTTTCAACCCGCAGCTCATATATCAAGTTTCATGGCTATAACTTGAGAAATTAAGGACTTTCATACAAACTTTCAACCCCTATTTCAACCCTTCGGGGGTAGAATTTCGGGATAAAAAGTATCCTATGTCTTACCTCGTAGTATGGGCTCAAATCGTGCCAAGTTTCGTTTGAATTCATTCAGTAGTTTCGGCGTGATGCGCGGCCAAGATACAGACAGACAGACAGACAGACAGACAGACAAAAATGAAAAAAATTACAGATTTGGCTTCAGTATCGAATAATGAGTGCCCTCCAAAAAAAATTTTCAAAATATCTTCAATGTACAGAATTGGACCTGTTACAGTTTTATTATAAGTATAGATTCTGTTGTTTCAGTCGAAATGTCGTGTTCATGATGACAACTCAAACATCACTGGGCTGATTGTTAGTAAGATTTGTAAACTTATAGTCTCTTAGTATTACTCTTAATAGTCGCAATAATTATAGTAGATAGGTATTTAAACGATTCATGGATTTTAAATTACCTAAGTTAATAAAATCATAGGCCGTGACAATGGTATAGGTTAGAAAATGATGCCCGCGAATTGTCGTCATACCCGGGAATTTAAGTTTTTAAAAATCCCGTAGTAATTTATTGATTTTCCAGGCGAAAAATAGCTTATTTCCGTCTGTGGGTAACCTATTTATGTAGATATCTTATTTGGTCATAATTAATCGGTTAAAATGGTAACATACAGATACTTTCGCATTTCTAATATCTGCATGGATTAAAACTTACGAGCACTAACGAATTGTGTAATTAAATTACAAATTAAATGTTACACCATTATTTAATAAAAAAATTATAGTTAACCAACTCTAGTACAAAGCAAAACAAGAAAACTTTGTGAAATAGCTAGTATACATTAGTAGAACGTACGGATTAGTACGGACGTTTTTTGACTCAAAAGCAAATCATCAAATAAGTTGTGTTTGTTAAGTTAATACATAATATTGCAACGACGGAACATTTCCTGATACATATTTGTATTCGTAAGAGACACTCGGAGTCGGTCTGTATGGTAATAAACTAGAATTGCATACTCTTAATTGTCACATCTCGCTGTATAGCATCTAAAACAAAGGAAATGTATTGTGTTTAAACTAACCTTGTAGGAATATAATTATTCATTTATACCAACATAATACATAGCTCTATCGTGTAGTAGGTATAAAGCTGATTGCCTATTGCGAGATGCATATCCCGGAACAGCGACGTAAAAACACATTATGAATAGGTATTGTGAGCATCAACTTATGAGTCACGAGACAGCTGCATCAGGAGCGCTATCGCTTGCAACTCTGACAGTCGATATTTGATGATACAGAGATAAAATTACCTGAAGACAGATTTACGCCTGGAAAATCCTGAAAATTCCCACTATGTATATTATAAAAAACGTGTGGTGGCGTGGAACACCAAATAGGAACGAAGTTCTTTATTACATAAATATTAATTTCAAGTTCTAGTTGAGGTAAAAATAAAATAATTATTCAGGTATAAATTTTTTATTATGATTTTTTATCGAAAAAAATCAATTGGATAACTTAAGTTTTTGAAAAACCCGAACGGTTTTTTCGGGATTAAAAGTAACCTGTGTCCTTCTCCGGGATGCAGATCTCCGTATAAAATTTTATCAAAATTAGTTAAACAGATTTCTACTACTTTTTATCCCGAAAAATTAAAGAGTTCCCGCGGGAACAAAAAAACTTGATTCACGCGGATGAAGTCGCGGCCATCATCTTGTTTATAATATGGTCATTTTTTATTCACATTTGTGAGTTTCCAAGCGCTATAGGTCCTATATATTGCAACTGCAGTTAATTTAGAAATACTATAAATGCAAAAGTGGTTTTGCGCGTGTTACCTTAACGGGACATCGCTTGTGTGTTTGAACAGTTCTTAGGAAAAAGATTCAATCGCTGGAGTGTATCGAAGAAATGACAATTCTCAGTACAGCATATTATAATAATATAAATAATACATGTAATGCCAGCATGGATCCATAACACACGTTTTAATTCAAAGTTCAACTACATAATTATTCGGTATGAAAAATGCTCATCATGTATGAAATTTTTATGGGTCTTGAGACTTTATGCGATCTCCACTGATGTCTAGGGTGACAAACACATAACTACCTATTTCAAAAAGCTTTTCGCAGAAGTATTTTATATAAAACTGTATTTCTAAAATGAAACACGAGGTGTTATCCCCTCGTAACAATTGTACAAAATCTTATGTTAGTATTATTTTTTACTGCGTCCAGTAAGTCTTACTTGCGCCATGTCAAATAACTTTCTTTAGAAGGTGACTTGAAATGGTTCCTAGAATTTCTTAGCAAAGTTACGACATTGTTGTGTGCTGGGAGCGCTTTTCTAATGGCTCATGCTGAGTTTGGGAGAGACTACAGTTTATTTTATAGAGACTAAAAGGTTTAATCTTAAAAACCTCTGAGGTAGCGGAACAAATGATGTAGGTAAGATTCTTTGTGGGTATTTGTGACTAGCAATGAAATAAAGATTGCCTTTCCTTGGTATGACATTCTACTATATTCACATTATAACCATATTATTAATTATTAGGAATAATTAATAATATGGTTGTAAGTTTATTTCCAGTCTTTACCTTTTTTTTTATTCCACTACAACTTATAGCCCTTGACTGCGATCTCACCTGATGGTAATTGACGATAAAGTCTAAGATGGTAGCGGGCTAACCTGTTTGGGGTATGGCAGTTATATTAAACCCATATACCCCTACTCGGTTTTTACATGGCATCGTACCGGAACGCTAAATCGCATGGCGGCACGTCTTTGCCGGTAGGGTGGTAACTAGCCACGGCCGAAGCCTCCCACCAGGCCAGACCAGGGAAAATTCAGAAATGATTAATTCCCAAATTGACCCCGCCGGGGATCGAACCTGGCACCTCCGCACGTTAAGACAACAGCGCTCAACACTGCGTCAGGGAGGTACCTACCTAGGTACTTAAGACTATTATCTTACTTTTAGGGATCAAAGTTAACACAATGTTAATGTAATTACAGCATCACATCTTAGTTGAGTACGCCAAAATTAATTAAGGATCATACGAGTAATAATTAAAAGCTAACGAGCATTTAAAACGTGGGAACGTGGCAAATCTCTGCAACGATACACTCTATAGTTTATTTGAACGTTAACCTAGTAAGTAATAAAAGTTTTAACGAACACGAGTTGACGAAAACTTTGTACGACTTTCCCAAAATAATATAAAACCAACGGACTTGCCTCGGCTTAAGTTGCGTGAAATTTCTGAAAATACTACCGTGCTCTACATGGTAGAGTGAAACTTTGAGTGACCTGCATGTAAAATCTCAAATTTCAGAAGTCAATGGTACGTCTTTACATTATCCATATCCATACTATTATTATAAATTCGAAAGTGTGTCTGTCTGTCTGTCTTCTATGCTTTCACGGCCCACCTGTTCAACCGATTTTGATGAAATTTAGTACAGGCATAGTGTGTATCCCAGGGAAGGATATAGGCTTTTTATCCCGGAAAATTAAGGAGTTCCCGCGGGAATTGAAAAAACTTAATCCACGCGGACGAAGTTCCGGGCATCATCTAGTTAATTTTATTAATAATTAAATTGTTCATAATATTATGGTTAAATGGAATAATTTAATAGTTATAAAAAAACGAGAGAGCCAAATACTTATAATTTATTTACCTAAATTTCCTACTGGTTGCTAGACTCAAAGTGAAAAACATCAACATTTATAAAATAATCTTACCCTCATTAAGTCCTATGCTTGCAATTAAGAAAAGGGCGTTTACGTAGGACTGTTAGCTGATTACGTCGAAAATGAAGCGGTAAAGTGCTGTACCTACCGGCATTTGCATAAATAAATCGTTTTTAGCTCAAGTCACCATTAAACTTCGTCATGGACCAATATCTAGTACCTTTAGTTCATTATGATTATGTAGGTAGTCTGCCCGTTGATTTGATGAAGTAGACAAGGAAACACAATCTAGAATCATACCGTATTTATTAATTCCAATACGTAATAATATAATAACATTTCCTAGATATTTATTGTTCAATTAAATGATAACATTTGCTAATTTATCCACCGTTACTTATTACAATTTATTCAGGTAATGTGATTAAGTTATTTAACGTAAAATTCACTTAGCGATATAAACAATTAAACAGCAATTGAGCAAAACTGGAAATACTTAAATCTACAAATTATTGAAAGGCGATACAATAATACTTATATACTGAACACTTGATCTTGTGGTGTAACCACAAGCTCTGCTGAAGTTGGAATGAATCACTAAACTTTTTAACACTAAGAAAACACTTCACTCAAGAGCGCCCTCTTGCGTCAGCGCTGCCACCATAGCAAGTCGAATTGGCGCGCTACGACAGCGCTGCCAACGTCAGTTCTGCCAACTACCGTGCACAGATAATGTACACAGCTAATAGACCGGGAGATGGTCGTAGGTGATAGTCTCCCATTTTCTACTGCATGCCTTTTTAAGAGTTGATAACTAACCCTAAAATATGAAAGATAGAGGGGTTACTAGCCCTTGCGCGCTTGCACGTCATAAACAAAATGGCTTCTCTTTGTGACAGAATTTTAGTTTTTGCCGTGACATTATACTGCATGCCTTTGTAATATAACGTAGTTGGAACAAATTTAAGCTATAATAATTGATGGCATGCAATTCGCAACGGCCGACGGGGCTCAAACGGTTACGTAGAAATGTAAAAAAAAATAGAACATTTCCGTGTTTACAAATTGCATGCCGTTGTAAAAAATTACTTTTTTTATCTCAAATATACTCTACGAAAATTGGCATGCACCCCTCGTATGACCAAGGGTGGAAAATATTAGGAAAATGTTGTGAAAATTCAATACAGCTTTTCCGTGATTTCAAACTACTTCTAATAAAGATAAACATTAATTTAATGACCAAATAATTCTGAAATACAAATGGCATGCATGTTGCTCATGATCATTATATTATAAATAATAACAAAAGTTGCAAAAATTTAATAAACATTTCCGTGTTTTTTATTTGCATGCCGTTTTGTATTTCATAAAAACGTATTATTTTAAGTATATACCGAAAATGGCATGCGTATTAAATAATACCATCATATTTTAAATAATAATGAAAGTTGCAAAAAATTTAATAAACATTCCGTGTTTTTAATTTGCATGCCGTTTTGTATTTCATAAAAACATATTATTTTAAGTATATACCGAAAATGGCATGCGTATTAAATAACACCGTCATATTTTAAATAATAACAAAAGTTGCAAAAATTTAATAAAAATTTCCGTGTTTTTAATTTGCATGCCGTTTTGCATTTCATAAAAACATATTATCAAATAAATATTATAAATGCGAAAGTTTGGATGTATGGATGTATGTTTGTTACTCAATCACGCTCCAACGGATGAACGGATCTGGATGGGATAGATATAGATTATAGTCTGGAATAACACATAGGCTACTTTTTATCCCGGAAAATTAAGGAGTTCCCGCGGGAACCGAAGAACGGAACCGAAAAACCTCGATCCACGCGGACGAAGTCGCGAGCGTCAGCTAGTTTTAAGTATATATCGAAAATGGCATGCGTATTAAATAACACCATCGTATTTTTAATAATAATGAAAGATTCATAAAATATGTGAACCATTTCCAGTGTGAAACAGAGATCAGAGATTTGGATTTTGGCGCTAACCCATCACCTACCTAGCCACGTTTCCGCGGGAACTCCTTAATATTCAGGGATAAAAGTAGCCTTTATGCTATTCTATATACTTAGCAGACTATAATCTATATCTGTGCCAAATTTCATGCAGATCCGTTCAGCCGTGATTGAGTAACAAACATCCATCCATCCATCCATACATACATCCATCAAAACTTTCGCATTTATAATATAACTAGCTGATGCCCGCGACTTCGTCCGCGTGGATATACCAAGATTCATCGAAATAACTTGAGAAATGATGGACTTTTATACAAACTTTCAACCCCTATTTCACCCCTTTGGGGGCGGAATTTTGAAAAACTGTGAAACACGTATGTTTTCATTTTTAACCCGCAGCTCATATACCAAGTTTCATGGATATAACTTGAGAAATGAAGGACTTTCATATAAACTTTCAACCCCTATTTCACCCCTTCGGGGGTAAAATTTGCGAGAACTGTGAAACACGTATTTCTTCATTTTTAACCGGTAGCTTGTATACCAAGTTTCATCGATATACCTTGAGAAATGAAGGACTTTCATACAAACTTTCAACCCCTATTTCACCCCTTTGAGGGTAAAATTTTGAAAAACTGTGAAACATTTATTTCTTTATTTTTAACCGGTAGCTTGTATAGCAAGTTTAATCGATATCACTTGAGAAATGACGGACTTTCATACAAACTTTCACCCCCTATTTCACCCCCTTAGGGGTGGAATTTTGAAAAACTGTGACACACGTACTTCTTTATTTTTTACTGTAAGCCAAAATAAAAAGTTTCGTTGATATAACTTGGTAAACATCTTGAGAAACGAAGGACTTTCACACCAACTTTCATCCCCTATTTCACCCTTTTGGGGGTCGAATTTTCAAAAACTGTGAAACACATATGTCTCCATTTTCAACTCGCAGCTCATATATCAAGTTTCATGGCTATAACTTGAGAAATTAAGGACTTTCATACAAACTTTCAACCCCTATTTCACCCCTTCGGGGGTAGAATTTCGGAATAAAAAGTATCCTATGTCCTACCTCGTAGTATGGGCTCAAATGGGCGCAAAAAAAAACAGGGAAATGTTCTTTATTTTTAATTTTCGTTAAAAAACCTTTTTTTAATTTTATTTTTGCACATTTTTTATGTCAGGCTTGTGTAATATGCATGCCATTTTTTTATCAACTTAAAATAATGTTTTTTAATGAAATATTGAATGGCATGCAAAATAAAGTCACGGAAATTATATCAGCGTTTTTTGCAATTTTCGTCATGCATGCCACTAATTTACAACTTTCTGTTATGCATGCCAAATTTGCTAACGTCAAGTAATTATAAAAACTAAGTATTGTTCAAATGGCATGCAGTTTGAAATCACGGAAAAGCTGTATTGAATTTTCACAACATTTTCCTAATATTTTCCACCCTTGGTCATACGAGGGGTGCATGCCAATTTTCGTAGAGTATATTTGAGATAAAAAAAGTAATTTTTTACAACGGCATGCAATTTGTAAACACGGAAATGTTCTATTTTTTTTTACATTTCTACGTAACCGTTTGAGCCCCGTCGGCCGTTGCGAATTGCATGCCATCAATTATTATAGCTTAAATTTGTTCCAACTACGTTATATTACAAAGGCATGCAGTATAATGTCACGGCAAAAACTAAAATTCTGTCACAAAGAGAAGCCATTTTATTTATGACGTGCAAGCGCGCAAGGGCTAGTAACCCCTCTATCTTTCATATTTTAGGGTTAGTTATCAACTCTTAAAAAGGCATGCAGTAGAAAATGGGAGACTATCACCTACGACCATCTCCCGGTCTATAAGAGCGACAACAATTATAATATTCAGTCGTATTAGCTATTCAGTTTATAGGCATTTACTGTCACCTTTGAGGTTATCGGTTCAGTTGACTGGAGGTAGGTTGTGTGGTCGATGACTGGAGGACAGTTACCTTTGCGGCGGAGCGGGCGGAGGATGTAGTATGATCAGGAGATCATACTACATCCCAAAAGAAAAAAGGTCTTCTTTTCACAAAAGAAGACCACAGGTAGGAACCTGTGGTCTTCTTTTGTGAAACCATCGACAACATTGTGTGGTCGATGTGTGAAACCATAATAGTTAATAAGGAGGCCGCTGAGCGAATCTGTAAGCGAGTTGACCCCGCTCGGCCAGACGAGGGTGGCGCTGGTAACCGTACCGATCCATCCGTTACAGTTAAAGATTACCTATAACTTTTTGTTTATCTACTACAAATTAGCCCTTGACTGCGATCCCACCTGATGGTTAGTGATGATGCAGTCTAAGATGGTAGCGGGCTAACCTGTTAGAGGCACGGCAGTTATATTAAACCCATACCCCTATTCGGTTTCTACACGGCAATGTACTGGAACGCTTCATCGCTTGGCGGCACGTCTTTGCCGGTAGGGTGGTAAAACTAGCCACAGCCGAAGCCTCCCACCAGGCCAGACCAGGGAAAATTCAGAAATCATAATATCTCAAATCGACACTGCCGGGGATCGAACACGGGACCTCCACACGTTAAGACAACAGCGCACACTGCGCCAAGGAGGTCGTCAAAAAGAGTTTCGTACCAAAATAGTAGAAGAGAAACCCTTATGGTGCGACTAAGTCCGTCAGCCTCACACCTGCTTATTTCAGTACCTGCCTATAAAATATGATATCGACGTCGGAATAGTTTGTTTTAAACTGGGACAAGACCCCTAGACGCGTTCGTTGACACAGAGGCCTTGTCCTAAAACAGAAAAACGGTTTCCCAAGGCGGAGTATTGTCTCCTTTACTTTTTTCTGTATTTATCAATACATTAGTTTCCGTTTTAAACTTCAGTTCCTATCACCTGTATGCAGACGATTTACAGCTTTACATTTCTTTCAATCTTGAGAATGTCCTAGACTCCATTGATAAACTCAACAGCGATCTGGAGGCAATCCGTATCTGGACCGAAAACCATGGACTTCTCGTTAACCCTGCTAAAACACAAGTCATGTTAGTCGGCAGACCTAGGCTGCTTTCTAAGCTGGATCTAAATTCTCTTCCACCAGTTACATTTAATTATATAAATCTACCGTACTCCACTCAGGTGAAAAATTTAGGACTCCATATCTCGCAAGATCTCTCCTGGTCTTGTCACGTGGCGGAAATCAGTCGAAAGGTTTTTGCAGCGACGCATGCACTTAAACGGATGCAGAATATGCTGCCACAAAAAGCTAAGCTTGTACTTGTTAACTCCTTATTGCTTCCAATCATTGACTATGCAGATATCTGCTATACCGACCTCACTGAAGAGCTATTGAACAAACTGGACCGCCTGCTCAACCTATGCATTCGGTATGTATACGGTTTGCGTAAGTTTGACCACATCTCTAATTTCCGTTCAAGACTTGGGTGGCTCAACATTCGCTTTCGCCGAGATGCGCACGTTCTTGCTGCTCTTTATGGTATTCTTCATGACCCAAGTTCTCCTGAGTACCTACAAGAACGCTTTAAGTACCATGGCTCCGCTGGACGTGTTCAACGTTCCTTAAACTTAGATATGCTTGCCTATCCGCATCACAAATCTAGACTATATTCAGATTCCTTTACAGTTACTGCAATCAGGTTATGGAACGCCCTGCCTCAGAAAGTACGTCAAGCACCGTCTCTAAACGTTTTTAAGCGTCGAGTACACGAACACTTTCAAAAATGTCAGAATCCCTCCACATAATCACATTCATATTTATTTATTTAACTTGTGTATATATTATATTTATTAATGTATTTTTATACTATATATCTATTAATATTTTGTATTACTATATTACTTTAATTTGTATAATATTATATTATTAAGTATATTATATTTTTGTATATTACATATTTTCATTACTTAAATTCTTTATATAAGCCAAATTTACTGCATTGTGTAATATTATCATACCTTCTTCACTTTATTACCTACTACCTTAATATGTTTCTTCTTTCCCCAATTTTTCTCTTTAAATTATACGCACTGTTCTCAACCCTGTCCCCACTACCAAAGGTTAACTGGAAGAGAATACCTCTAGGTATTAAGTTCGCCTTTGTGCATAGTAATAATGTGTGCAATAAAGAAATTAAAACAAAACAAAACAAACAAACAAAAAATAGTAGAAGAGAAACCCTTATGGTGCGACTAAGTCCGTCAGCCTCACACCTGCTTATTTCAGTACCTGCCTATAAAATATGATATCGACGTCGGAATAGTTTGTTTTAAACTGGGACAAGACCCCTAGACGCGTTCGTTGACACAGAGGCCTTGTCCTAAAACAGAAAAACGGTTTCAAGTCTGAAAAATGGCGGAAACAGGCAAGAGATTCAAATCACCTCTCCCATTTGAACTACATACATCATTGTGCTACTTTCATTGAAGTAGAAACAAGAAAAGCATCTACCTACTGTTCTTAGTAATTTTAAAATTAATTATCTTTGCTCTTATCCATACTGATATTACCTACATCCAAAAGTGAGTCTGTCTCCTTTTCACGAGCCATCTTTTTAGCTGATTATGATGCAGTTTTGTAAAGACATAATTTGCTTCCTTAGCCATTTTAGGCAAGGCATTTTTATGCTGGAATCAAAGATATATCCAAAGGTATTTTTAAAAAAAAATTCAAAAAATAAAATAAAAACCGACTTCAAAAACCACAAACACTAAAAAGTAAAAAATAATTTAATTTATTATGTATACAAGAGTTAATTTAGTTCTATAATAACATTTTTTGGAGTCGGTACCAATTAGCCGCATGAACCGTCTACCTACTCTTCATTATTGTTGACGTGACTCCACATTGATTTGGCACCGACTCCAAAGAATGTTATTATAGAACTAAATTAACTCTTGTATACATAATAAATTAAATTATTTTTTACTTTTTAGTGTTTGTGGTTTTTGAAGTCGGTTTTTATTTTTTTTTTGAAAATTTTTTATTTCACAATTTTTAGTGGCCCCACTGTTTTAAAATACAGGATGTAACCAGAACGAGATATGCTATGCATGGTTAAAACATACTGTTTACAAGACTATCACACTGATCGCGAGCAATTTACTCTTATCCATGAGGAGTTCCGTTCTCCATCTCCGGAGATATTCATCAGATCTTCACCAAATTGAATTGGGACCACACGGGAAGCACCAGCTTTCAAATAAAAAAAGAATCATCCAAATCGGTCCACCCAGTCAAAAGTTCTGAGGTAACAAACATTAAAAAAAAAATACAGTCGAATTGAGAACCTCCTCCTTTTTTTGAAGTCGGTTAAAAATCCAAATTAAGGCGGACGCAGTCGTGGATTTCAATTGATTTTTGTGGTTTTTATTATAATATTATGTTCTTATGTAAGTGTTTTTGTTGGAATAGGCCTTTCTTAATTTAGAAACACGTCACTCGTGAATTAATAATCGGCTACATAAAATATTATGTTTATAATGTAGCACTCATGGTAACTTAAACATTAATATAGTACAAAATGTATACTATACGTAACTAGTTAAAAGTACCAGATATTGCTAGAGTAAAAGAAGAACAAAAGAATAAAAATAAGTACAGAATGCACGAAGGAGGCAGTACATTAGGTACACAAGCTACCCTTGACATTTGTTCTCACAGAGTAATCTGCTGCGAGCAGAGGTGCCTAGTCGGTAAACTGATTACGAGTTCAAATTAAGCCGTAAACTTGTCTGAGTTATGTTACATTATTGTGGCTGTAGCTTTTCGGGTGACTTAATTTTATCGTTAAAAATTGCTAAAATATGCTGGTGTAGGTAGGTACTCGGATTGTATTGAATTTTATAATAAAGAATATTATTATAATGACACGATATATTATATACGGACGCTTTTCCATACGCTTTAAAGAAAAATACATTAATTAAATAGAAGATGCTCGCGAGTGAACGTGGATATAGGTTTTTTTAATCTCGTGGGTATTCAAAGAACACCGAATATCTTCTGGAATACAAGTTATCTCTGTACCTAACTTTATCAAAATCGGTTTCGTAGACTTGTCGTGATAAGGTAACAGACATGCAGATCCACTAACGAATTTATAATAATACTAGCTGATGCCCGAGACTTCGTCCGCTTGGATTTTTTGGTTCCCGCAGAAACTCTTTAATTTTCCGGGATAAAAAGTAGCTTATGTGTTATTCCAGACTAAAATCGATCTCTGTGCCAAATTTCATCCAGATCCGTTCTATCCGTACGTACGTGGTATGAAAGTATAAATATTAAAACCATACCCCTTATCGCCTCCATGCAATTCGTTTGGTTTGGTCTGTCTACCTATAAAATACAGTATGCGGTATTTCATAAATTGTGCAATCGATTCCGAAAAATAAATTCCAGTGTAAAGTAAAGGTATAGCGTTGAAGGAGCATAATGAGCGCAAAAGGGGTTTTATTGAAGGCTTGTACCTATTATGTAACATAAACCCTTTGGCGCTATTGTTAGCAGGTTTCGTCGGAAACCCGGCGATTGGTGCGATTATATTCTGCTATTTTTTACCTTTTAATGTTAGGTACGTAGAATTTGAAATGTCTTATAGAATTTGCTATCTAGTATCGTAAAACTATTGAATCGTCATATTAATGCAGCAGCAATGTCATGTAAAATGAACTCAGACTTACCAGGTTTATCAGTTGTGTTTTTGATCCTTCTGCAAATAAGCAGTGACTATTCAGCTAAAAATGGAAGCACGCTAATCTGAAGCGGATTGACAGCTGACCGGCTTCTATAGATCGCGTGCGAGTTGAATGCAGAGATGTATATATAAGCTATGCATTCAACTCGCGCGCGAACTGTTCATGGCATCGTACTAGAACGCTGAATCGTTTGGTTATATGGGTTGCTACATTGGTAATTGCCGTGGCCGTGTCTACTATTAGACCAGAACAAAGACAAATAAGAAAGCACAAACTCTCAAAGAGCAATTCGAGCCTAGGGCCTCCCACATACAACACACATAATTCACGACTGTGCCAGAGATCGTCAAGATTGCAGCGGCGCGCGGAGCTTTTCTGACGCTTGATGTATTATTTCTTTGGTCTACTCGTTAAGTATCTCCTGCTCCTTGGTTTAACTCAACGTTAAGTAAAGGATAATCCAAGTAAAAGGATTTTCTAAAGCAATGTACATTATTCAGTGAACTCGCCTTTATCACAAAGGCGAAGAGTGTAATTTTTCTCGCCCCATTATAGATCGAGTGCAATCTATACACTCTCTTTGTACTGGCAACTGAAGTACTGCTTGAGTTGTGATGACGCAAGCCCAGAGCTATCTTAGTAAGCTTAACTGTATAACTAAACGCGTGTAAACTTTAAAGCATGTACCAACTCACTTCACTCTTGGAAAATGTTTGTGATATAGAAATTGCAAAGGCGAACATTATTTGACATTATTTGAACTTGAGCGGCTTCAAAATTACTGCATAAGGTTCATATTTGGCTTGCGACAGTATGACCACGTTTCCGAGTTCCGCCGTAAGCTCAAGTGGCTCCCGATTCGCCTTCGCAGGAATACTCACATTCTTCACCTTCTTTACTGCATTCTGTTCAATCCCATCACACCTCACTACTTAAAAGATCGATTTAAGTATATACTCGTATGTCATTCTCACTCTTCTTCCCTCCGTTCTCAAAATAATCTTTTATTAAGTACTCCTAGACACTCAACTTCCTTCTATCAAAATTCTTTTACGGTAACTGCTATACGGCTTTGGAACGTTCTCCCCTTGGATATTAAGCTATCTCAATCTCTTCCTATCTTCAAAACTAAATTGAAACAACATTATCTATCATTATAATCTATTTATTCATCTGTCGTCTATTACCTATTACTTTTATACTGTGTATTTATTCTATATATTTTTACATTGTACTTACCTGTGTTTTTATGTATATAATATTTACTTATTATTATGTCTCAGTACACCCCTCCCGCTTTCTTTTAAGTTTCCTCTGCCCTAAGGTTGCCTGGAAGAGATCGCTATTTAAGCGATAAGGCCGCCTGTTGTGCCGTATCCATTTTATGTTTGTTTTTTTTGTCTTTTTATTTCTTTGTGTACAATAAAGTATATTTTACTTTTTTTACTTTATTTTTATTTTTTCTGCCTATTCCAGAAATTGATTATTTTCTTCTGCCAGTTATCAGCGTTATTGCAAACACTCTATCCAGTTTGTGGCCAGATGACCAGTGACCAGTGACGTTATTTGTCCGCCAAGAAGTTTTCGGGTGACCCTATCGTCCATCTATCCTATGTGCCATGTCAATTTTTTTATTCTACTACCAGAGTGGGGTGAGTATTAGGTAATATTTCTATAGTGGATTGGCTATGCGAGCAGATTTGCGTAGGTACAGCGCAGTCAGGACAGATAGCGCTGAGAATTGAGAATTTCTCAATGACTCTATATTTATATTGTCATTGCGACGACACTTGCGACTACATTGTGAATCACCATCATATTATGTTTAAATTCTACTGTATTTGATTTACATACGGGTCTCCTCATATCTTTTGTTCATCATATTTTACAGACAATTAAGAAAAAAAAAATCTATTCGCTTATAAATTAAAACAGTAGTAAGTAGGTAGGTATAGTAATAAAATACAATTTAGAGGCTGATTTTCATATTTAAATGAGCTTACGAGACTAAAAAGAAAATGTTATATTATGTGGTAAAATTAATGCGAACCTTTGCTTTTGCTTTGATGTGTACACTTAAAAAACCTCTGGACAAGTGCGTCTTGACTCTCAACCTACGCATTAAGGTGAGTGCACATGGTCGCAAGACCTTCAAAGATGCCGTAAATATGCGTCCATGACATGGCTAGGGCGGATAGTGTCAAAATACATACGGAGTGCCTAGTGCGAGATTTTCTTCCTTTGACGTGATCGATCACGTCAACGTTAACTACGATTTGTATGGAATTGTCAAGCGCTTCAAAGCTGGCACTCGATCAATTCCAAATAAATTGAAGTTAACTTTAACGCGATCGAATACGAAAAAAAACTCCCACTTGGCCTGAAGAAGTTGCATTTCTGACATTATAATATTATTAATTGTATTGTTGCTGTATTTATTCTTAGAGTCACATAAAATTTTACCGAATATTAATGCGATTTTCAAACTATAAAGGTATCAAAATTTGCCGCATAGCATACAGTGTTTCTCCGATGCGATCGGATCGGAACGGATTTCTGTGCTTAGCTCCAGATATTTTAAGTATTTGAAAATTTATTGAGTGTACTCCTTTGAAGCTTTTACGGCCCATGTAACTACATGGACCTTCAAACCTCTTTCAGGTCATCTCGTAGTATGCACTCACCTTTAATCTGTAGCCTCTACTAACTTTTCAGCGAGGTTTTTTTCATATTCTTTTTATATATTTTTTTTTCACATAATTAATTATTATACAAAGACTTAATGGGCGTCCAAAGGGAAAAACATCAAAGTTGTAAAATAGGGATTGCTAACTTATTTAATTTTTCTTTTTTTATATTTAATTTTATAAAGGCGCCATGATCCTAATGAATTTATCATTAGGATTATGGCACTTGTTTATTTGTAATTAATTTTTAATTAACGCTTGATTTTTCATGTTTTTGACTTACTTAAATAATTTCAACATTACACGTCATTGGCTCTTCGACTATCATTTTTTTATTTACAGTACTGCGGCGGAAGCGAAAGAATAAGGGTATAAGATAACTTGTCTAACCCGTTATCCTAGGTGAGCGACAGAAGCGATGTGAGCGACGCGACGCGATACGACGCCATAGAAACTGACAAAAATGTCTACGCGACAGCGAAGGCCACGTAAAGGGTCAGCTACTGTTTGATACTGTCGCCTCGCGTCGTATCGAGTCGCGGTATCGCGTTTGTCACTCACGTCTACAGGTGTAGAACTTTCCACTTAGTAGCCTGTCACTCCAAAGGGGTGTACCCAGTATTCTTTTCGTTTTTTTTTCTTCTGAGTCTGGGAGACAACAACCGTCTCTTCGAAATCCATATCGGCAAATGACGCTTCGATTTCAAAAAACTTTTGTCACTGTCACCCGTCGTGAGCGCACTCCACTTTGAAAACGTGACGTGACAATGACAAAAACTTAAAGGTCACGATGACAAAAGTAGCTCGTGCGCGCTAGCCCTTAGAGCGAAAAAAACGGATACGGATGACACTTTTTTTTTTATCCACCACAAGTTAGCCCTTGACTGCGATCTCACCTGATGGTAAGTGATGATGCAGTCTAAGATGGTCGCGGGCTAACATGTTAGGATTTCTACACGGCATCGTACCGGAACGCCAAATCGCTTGGCGGCACGTCTTTGCCGGTAGGGTGGTAACTAGCCACGGTCGAAGCCTCCCATCATTCAGAAATAATAAATTCCCAAATTGAGGGTCAAACCGGGGATCGAATTCGGGACCTCCGCACGTTTAGACAACAGCGCTACACACTGCGCCACGAGGTCGTCAAATACTTCTTAGTCGCCTAGTGCCCTTTTTCCGGCTTTTGTCTCCGAGGATCAACTGTGGAAACTCGTAGACAGATCCTCGTTGTAAGTGACCGAAAAAAGTAACGTTCCTCTGTAAAACAATATTACGAACCCTAAACTCTAAATAAGTACAGCACTTGAGGTAATCGTCACAGTTAGTAGAGTTTCATTGCACAACAAATTGAATACGTGACGATAATTGCCCAACCAGGAGCGTTAGTACCTTTATTTTTCTGGAACAATGTTGGGAGTCACAAAACAGCATGTTTATTGTGTCGTTAAGAGAGCGGCAAATGGCCGTAATGTGCAAACCGCGGGATTTGCTCTCGTGAGATTTGTGAGTGGATTGCAGCGCTGGGGAAACAAATGCGCTCATTCATATTGAGGTCACTCAGTACCCGTAACTTGGGTCCTTGTTTTTCACAGTGAAAAATATGAAGTAATTAGACTATAAATAAATAAATAATAATTATTGTTAAGGCAATTTCAAGGCAAGTAGATGAAGCTAATTTGATGTAAACAATGAAGATAATTTGGTGACGGTGTCCAATTTTTTTACTCATAAGTTGCGAATACACACCCTTATGTCAGTTTCACACGTTTTGAAACTTTTACTAATTGCTAACAAGGAAGTTTCAAAGAATAAACACATTAATAAGTTATATAAATAGACTAGTATGGCGCGTGGCTGCGCGGCCCGCTAAAGCGGACCGCGTAATGGACCGCGCGGTCCACTGTCTACTTACTCGCTGTCCTACTATCCTGCCCCCCGATTATGTAAGAATGGCCGATCAAATCGTCAAAGTTCGGCGTCAAAGTAAAATAAACCATAACAGCATTGAATTAGAGCTCAATTTCGTGTTTCGAAATAATCGGGCAGCTGGTTTACTGTCTACGTGTTCTGATCTGAACAACACACTGCTATGCTAGTGAGCACAGTGGAAGCGCCAGCACGCCAAGCGTCCGCGCGACGTAAAAGAACATTCTCATAAAGGAAAAACATAAAACAAAGACCACCAATCCTATCCCTATCTTTAATACCCTGACCGTGCTCCTCACCCATCATCCGAACCTTCGATCATCATCTCTCTCCATATTTTTTTCTCCGAACCATTCGTCAAAATGAGATTTCTTCCATAAAAACAAATCTTGAAAAGGAACCGTAGTCTTGCATAGTTCTACACTTGTAGCCTCTTCAATATTCGCCATACATTTTCTATGGAAATTAATTTCCGCCATCTTGAATTTTTTTCCTGTTCATTAAGAGTAGACCTTCATGTTTTGATCATCTTTTGCCAAGAAACCACTCTTCCATCTTTTATACTCTCCGAGATAGACACCGACGAAATTTGTATGGCGGCCATCTTAAATCCGCCATTTTGAATTTTTTTTCAGCTCACTGTCAATTGGATGAAGTTTCGAGTGACATTTGGTCGAGCACCCCCCACCTATCTTCAATACCCTTTTCTTTGGAAAAATAAATCCCGCCATCTTGAATTTTTTTCCTGTTCATCAAGTAGACCCCCATGTCCTGATCATCTTTTGCCAAGAAACCACTCTTCCATCTTTTATACTCTCCGAGATAGACACCGTCGAAATTTGTATGGCGGCCATCTTAAATCCGCCATTTTGAATTTTTTTTCAGCTCACTGTCAATTGGATGAAGTTTCGAGTGACATTTGGTCGAGCACCCCCCACCTATCTTCGATACCCTGGCTGGTGCTCTTCATCCGTCTTCGAAATCCTCAATCATCAGCTCTCTCTGTATTTTTCCTCTTAATGAATTTTTGTCTTCTATACGAAACGATGAGTGAAAAAAAAAATGTTCATACAAAATTTTACAGGAGAGGTGATCAATCAGTGAATCAGCACGAGCAGCTATATATATATTAACTAGTGTTTCGCCCTGTGCGCGAGCTGCTAAAGCAGCTCACGGGATGTGGTTTGCCCTAAATATCGATTTTGAACGAAATCGGTCAATTAACAAAGAATTTAAAAATAGCGCTGATTTTTTAAAACTTTGTTATCAGTTTCCTGTTTTGTGATCCCATTGAGTCCTAAATATCGATTTTGAACGAAATCGGTCAATTAACAAAGAATTTCAAAATGACGCTGATTCTTTAAAACTTTGGTATCAGTTTCCTGTTTTGTAATCCCTGGTAGCCCTAAATATTGATTTTGAACGAAATCGGTAAATTAACAAAGAATTATTTCAAAATGGCGCCGATTTTAAAAATTTTGGTAGGTACCAGTTTCCTGTTTTGTAATTAATCCCAGGGATCCCTAAATATCGATTTTGAACGAAATCGGCCAATTAACAAAGAATTGCAAAATGACGCTGATTTTTTTAATTTTGGTACCAGTTTCCTGTTTTGTATTCGCAGGAAGTCCTAAATATCAATTTTGAACGAAATCGGTCAATTATCAAAGAATTTCAAAATGGCGCTGATTTTTTTAAACTTTGGTATCAGGTTTCTGTTTTGTAATCCCAGGTAGCCCTAAATATCGATTTTGAAAGAAATCGGTAAATTAACAAATAATTATTTCAAAATGGCGCAATTTTTTTAAAATTTTGGTAGGTAAGGTATGTTGGGGTAAGAACGGACGGATTTCAGACCAATTGAAAAGGTTTTGTAAAAACTCAATTTTCTCGATATTTATTTAAGATAAATTACTAAAATATGGTGCATGTGATTAATTTTTAAACGTAGCTTAGGTTTCAATTTTGTTTATTTTTGTAAACTCAACAGTTTCTGCTTTATACGCATGTAAAGACAAGACATACTTTTTTTTGCTATGGTTAAAAAAATGTCCTTCGGGGGCAAGATCGGACGTACTTTCAAACCCGCTTCTATGGCTTTGAGAACAAGGTGTATAAGAATAATAAATCCGATCTTAAACGCACTACAATATATAAAAAAATTACGTTTACGTAATTAAAAACATGAATGTTCCAATCGATTTTTTTTTTTTTACTTAAAGCCATCCGATCTTACCCCCAGTGATAAATTTTTTACATTTTGTGATTCTCAAACTTTGCTCTCATCATAAGATGAATTATCCAGATCCGCGGGAAAGATCGGATGAATACATTTTTTGCTAGTTATTAATAATAGCTAATTTTAATTTTGAAAAAGGGACAGAAAACGATTTCAATGTTCGAAGTAAAGACATCAAAAATTCTATCTATCCTTTTTTCAAAATTGTAACGTTGATCCCAAGCATGGAAATTGCTTAAAAACAATTTTTATATCCATTATAAATAACATAAATAAAAATAAAAGACAGAAATATAAAAACATAAATAAATAACATGATAGTAAAATAAATGACAAATAAAAATTAATGCCGTAAATAAAAAAATAAAAACGATACCCAAGATACATATACAGACATTTTTAATGATATTGGTCTCTTTTCTATATCTGTACGCTTCTGAAACACATTTCCATCAAAATCTCCAGATCAAAATAGAATAATATTACACTGTATTTTAAGATGAAAAATATTCATGTTATAAAAGTTTGACAATCCCTGCCTCATTTTGTACAGGTAAAGACCGGATGGTTTTAATCCGATCTTTACCCGAAAGGGGGAACATCGGATATCTGCTAATAGACATCCTAGACGTATTCTGATCAGATCTATCTAGCTATTGCTACTTAAAACCTAGTATTAACGCGAAATATTAGCAAAACAATCTGTATTTTCGTCAAAATATGAAACTAAAAGGGAAAGGGAAAGATCGGATAGAAGAAAAAAAGACAAAAATTACCTTGTTTTTTTAAATTCACCATAACACACGTACGGTACGTCGGAGCGACTGGCGCGAACTTAAGTAGACGCATAACAAAATGGCGTTGAACATAATGATGCCAACATTAAAAAATGTGGTCTCATTCGCGAGAAATTTGATGTATACGGTCTTACCCCCTTTCCGATCTTACCCCAACATACCTTACCAGTTTCCTGTTTTGTAATCCCAGGGAGCCCTAAATATCGATTTTGAACGAAATCGGTTAATTTACAAAGAATTGCAAAATGGCGCTGATTTTTTTAATTTTGGTACCAGTTTCCTGTTTTGTATTCGCAGGAAGTCCTAAATATCAATTTTGAACGAAATCGGTCAATTATCAAAGAATTTCAAAATGGCGCTGATTTTTTTAAACTTTGGTATCAGGTTTCTGTTTTGTAATCCAAGGTAGCCCTAAATATCGATTTTGAAAGAAATCGGTAAATTAACAAATAATTATTTCAAATAGGCGCTGATTTTTTAAAATTTTGGTAGGTACCAGTTTCCTGTTTTGTAATCCCAGGGAGCCCTAAATATCGATTTTGAACGAAATCGGTCAATTATCAACGAATTTCAAAATGGCGCTGATTTTTTTAAATTTATGTAACTGTTTCCTGTTTTGTAATCCCAGGGAGCCCCGTCGTGGGTAAAACGGAACCGCATCAAAATCTTGCATAGTTCTGCACTTGTAGTCTCTTCAGTATTCGCCATATATTTTCTATGGAAAAATAGATTCCGCCATCTTGAATTTTTTTCATTTCGCTAAATTGACCTCCACGTCCTGATCATCTTTTGCCATGAAACTACTCTTCCATCTTTTATACTTTCTGAGATCGACACCAAATAAATTTGTATGGCGGCCATCTTAAATTCGCCATTTTGAATTTTTTTTCAGCTCATATTGTCTTTTGGATGAAGTTTCGAATGACATTTGGTCGAGTACTATATTATATATATATACTAGTCTATACTAGTCTATACTAGTCTATACTAGTCTATAACTATACTATACTATACTATACTAGTCTACTAGCCTATACTAGTCTATAACTATACTAGTCTATCTTCAATACCTTGGCCGTGTTCTTTACCCGTCTCCGAAATCCTCAATCATCAGCTGTCTCCATATTTTTGTTCAATTATAATTTTCTAACGTGTATACGAAGCCATCAGTGAAAAAAAAATTTTTCATACAAAATTTTACAGGAGGACATTTTTGGGAAAATCTCGAAAACTACCCCAAATGTGGCAACACTGTTCAGATATCTCGATACTGCCGGTTGAGTTACACAATCGATCCATACATGTCAACTTTTCCAAATGTTGCCAACTGTCTCAAAAACGTGATCGAAATTTTCAAAAACACAAAAAGAATTCAAAATGGCCACCACCTAGTTTCACAGAAATATTTTACATAGTTTTATAATTTTCCCGTAAACTACAGAATATACCGCTCCCGATGAAATTTCAATTTTTCATCTCGCTCGCACCCAGCCGAAATGATCGCCCCTGAAAAAAGACCATGTTGAAAATCACTTTTACTTTGATACATTCCAGTGTTGCCAGAACTCGGCGACGAAAATACCTAAATGTCATTCGTACAAGTGAGACACGTGGTTGCCTTTACTCGAATCTTGCAAAAAATACGTATTTCGATTTTTTTATTTTTGGGGTACATCTTGAAAATTTCCCGAGAAATGGGGTAATTTTTTTCCCCAATCCATACCCCGAGTCTGTACATACAATTGCCCTGTAGAAGTCGAAACGCTCCGACGTTACGTTACCAACTGTGAGAAATTTGTATTTTAAAATTGCGTTTTTTCGTACCTCAAACCGAACGGCCGCTACGACAGCCGCCATCCTGAATTTTTAAAAACCACTCCCATTCTGTCAAAATACAGGATAATTGTAGGCGAAAAAAGAAAAAAAATATCATGCTCGACAACGCCGTTTCGGATCTGCGGCGCCGCGGTTCGGAGTCGAAAAATAAAAATTTTGAAAACACTACAGATCGGCCGCCATCTTGTTTTTCCAATTGTTTCCACTTTTTCTATTGATCCTTTCCTAATTTCTTCAATTGTTGCGAGTTGTAACGAAATCGGTTGGAAAACAAAAGAGTTGCAAGAATCACGTCGGCCGCCATCTTGTTTTTCCGAAATGTTATAATTTTTCCCTACTCCCATTCCGCACCCAAACACATCTCCCGTACATCATTGTATCGTTTTCTGTCTCTTTCTAGGAGAACAATGACGTCTGTTATAGTTCCTAATCGCCATATAATTTGGTATGAAAAAAATATTCCAACATCTTGAATTTTTTTTCATTTCGCTAAATAGACCTCTTCGTCCTGATCATCTTTTGCCAAGAAACCACTCTACCATCTTTTATACTTTCTGAGATAGGTACACCAAATAAATTTGTATGGCAGCCATCTTAAATCCGCCATTTTGATTTTTTTTAGCCTATTGTCTATTGGATGAAATTTCGAATGACATTTGGTCGAGCACCCCCGCCTATCTTCAATGCTTCGACCGGTTCATTTCGGCAAATCGGCCGCCATCTTGATTTTCCGAAATGTCATTATTATTCCCTACTCCCATTCCGCACCCGAACATATTATCTCCTGTACATAAACTACCCCGTTTCGGATCTGTGGTGCCGCGGTTCGGAGTCGAAAAATCAAAAATTTGAAAACACTACAGCTCGGCCGCCATCTTGTTTCTCCAATTTTTTCTACTTTTTCTATTTATCGTTTACTAAGTTCTTCAATAATTGCGAGTTGTAACGAAATCGGTTGGAAAACAAAAAAGTTACCAAAAGCACTACGGCCGCCATCTTGTTTTTCCGAAATATCATAATTTTTCCCTACTCCCATCCCGCACCTGAACACATCTCCCATACATCATTGTATCGTTTTCTGTCTCTTTCTAGGAAAACAATAAATTATGCTAATGAGTCCTAATCGCCATATAATTTGGTATGAAAAAAAATATTCCGCCATCTTGAATTTTTTTTCTTTTCGCTAAATAGATCTTCTCGTCCTGATCATCTTTGGCCGAGAAACCACTCTTCCATCTTTTATACTTTCTGAGATAGACACCAAATAAATTTGTATTGCGGCCATCTTAAATCCGCCATTTTGAATTTTTTTTCAGCTTATTGTCTATTGGATGAAGTTTCAAATGACATTTGGTCGAGCACCCCCCACCTATCTTCAATACCTCGGCCGTGCTCTTTACCCGTCTCCGAAATCCTCAATCATCAGCTGCCTCCATATTTTTCTTCAAGTTTAATTTTCTGACTTTTATACGAAGCCATCAGTGAAAAAAAAATTTTTCATACAAAACTTTACAGGACGAGTTTTTGGGGAAAATCTCAAAAACTACCCCAAATGTGGCAACACTGTTTAGATATCTCGATACTGCCGGTTGAGTTACACAATCGATCCATACATGTCAACTTTCCCAAATGTTGCCTACTGCCTCAAAAGCGTGTTGGAAATTTTGAAAAACACAAAAAGAATACAAAATGACCGCCACCTCGTTCCACAGAAACATTTTACATAGTTTCATAATTTTCCCGTAAACTACAGGATATACCGCTCCTGATGACGTGTAAATTTTTCATCTCGCTCGCACCCAGCCGAAATGATCGCCCCTGAAAAAAGACCATGTCAAAAATCACTTTTACTTTGATAAATCCCAGTGTTGCCAGACCTCGGCGACGAAAATACCCAAATGTCATTCGTACAAGTGGGACACGTGGTTGCTCGTACTCGAATTTTGCAAAAAGTACGTATTTCGATTTTTTTATTTTTGGGGTAAATCTTGAAAATTTCCCGAGAAATGGGGTAATTTTTTTTCCCCAATCCATACTTCGAGTCTGTACACACAATCGCCCCGTAGAAGTCGAAACGCTCCGACGTTGCCAACTGTGAGAAATTTTAATTTTAAAATTGCGTTTTTTCGTACCTCAAACAAAAAGGCCGCCGCGACAGCCGCCATCTTGAATTTTTAAAAACTACTCCCATTCTGTCAAAATACAGGATAATTGTAGGCGAAAAAATATAAAATTATCATGGTCGACCACGCCGTTTCGGATCTGTGGCGCCGCGGTTCGGGGTCGAAAAATCAAAAATTTGAAAACACTACAGCTCGGCCGCCATCTTGTTTTTCCAATTTTTTCCACTTTTTCTATTGATCGTTTCCTAATTTCTTCAATAATTGCCAGTTGCAACGAAATCGGTTAGAAAACAAAGGAGTTGCAAGAATCACGTCGGCCGCCATCTTGTTTTTCCGAAATGTCATAATTTTTCCCTACTCGAATCCCGCACCCGAACACATCTCCCCTACATCATTATATCGTTTTCTGTCTCTTTCTAGGAGAACAATTATGTCAATGAGTGAGTCAGTGAGTCAGTGGTAATTGAGCTATATATAGTATAATAACTAGTATTTCGCTCTGTGCGCGAGCTGCTAAAGCAGCTCACGGGATGTGGTTAGCCCTAAATATCGATTTTGAACGAAATCGGTCAATTAACAAATAATATCAAAATGGCGCTGTTTTTTAAAATTTTGATACCAGTTTCCTGTTTTGTAATCCCAGGGAGCCCTAAATATCGATTTTGAACGAAATCGGTCAATTAACAAAGAATTTCAAAATGGCGCTGATTTTTTAAAACTTTGGTATCAGTTTCCTGTTTTGTGATCCCAGGGAGCTATATATTTCGATTTTGAACGAAATCGGTCAATTAACAAAGAATTTCAAGATGGCGCTGATTTGTTAAAACGTTGGTATCTGTTTCCTGTTTTGTAATCCCAGGGAGCCCTAAATATCGATTTTAAACGAAATCGGTCAATTTATAAATAATTTCAAAATGGCGCTGATTTTTTTAAATTTTGGTAACAGTTTACTGTTTTGAATTCCCAGGAATCCCAGGGATTGTAATATATTTAAATAACAGTTTCCTGTTTTGTGATCCCAGGGAGCCCTATACATCGATTTTGAACGAAATCGGTCAATTAACAAAGAATTTCAAAATGGCGCTGATTTGTTAAAACGTTAGTATCTGTTTCCTGTTTTGTAATCCCAGGGAGCCCTAAATATTGAACGAAATCGGTCAATTTATAAATAATTTCAAATGGAGCTGATTTTTTAAAATTTAGGTATCAGTTTCCTGTTTTGAATTCCCAGGGATCCCAGGGATTTTAATATATTTAAATAACAGTTTCCTGTTTTGTGATCCCAGGGAGTCCAAAATATCGATTTTGAACGAATCGGTCAATTAACAAAGAATTTCAAAATGGCGCTGATTTTTGTTAATTTTGGTAACAGTTTCCTGTTTTGTAATCCCAGGGAGCCCCGTCGTGGGTAAAACGGAACCGAATCAAAATCTTGCATAGTTCTACACTTGTAGTCTCTTCAATATTCGCCATATATTTTCTAGGGAAAAATAAATTCCGCCATCTTGAATTTTTTTCCTGTTCATCAAGTCCTGATCATCTTTTGCCAAGAAACCACTCTTCCATCTTTTATACTTCCTGAGATAGTCACCAAATAAATTTGTATCGCAGCCATCTTAAATCCACCATTTTGGTTTTTTTTAGCTCATTGTCTATTGGATGAAGTTTCGAATGACATTTGGTCGAGCACCCCCCCTATTTTCACCTATCTTCACCTATCTTCAATGCTTCGATCGGTTCATTTCGGCAAATCAGCCGCCATTTTGTTTTCCCGAAATGTCATAATTTTTCCCTACTCCCATCCCGCACCCAAACATAATATCTCTTAGACATGAACTACCCCGTTTCGGACCTGTGGCGCCGCGGTTCGAAGTCGAAAAATCAAAAATTTGAAAGAGAAAGAAAGAAGAAAGAAAAATCATTTATTCATTCTTGTGCCTCGTACATAAAAACAAACTTAAAAATTAAGCTATGGCTTTTGCACCCACATGGCACAAGATGAAAAGGCCCCGACTCAGCATTAATGCTGCAGGTTTTGAAAGCAAGCGCTGGTATTCTGCTGGAGCCCAAACGAGTGACACGCACGAGCTTGACAGTCGGAAACACTGCAGCTCGGCCGCCATCTTGTTTTTCCAATTTTCTAGTGATCGTTTACTAATTTCTTGAATAATTGTGAGTTGTAACGAAATCGGTTGGAAAACAAAAAAGTTACAAAAAGCACTACGTCCGCCGTCTTGTTTTTCCGAAATATCATAATTTTTCCTACTCCCATCGCGCACCTGAACACATCTCCCATACATCATTGTATAGTTTTCTGTCTCTTTCTAGGAGAACATTTACGTCTTTTATAGTTCCTAATCGCCTTAATATAATTTGGTATAAAAAAAATATTTCTCCATTTTTTTCATTTCGCTTAATATATCTGCTCGTTCTGATCATCTTTTGCCAAGAAACCACTCTTCCATCTTTTATACTTTCTGAAATAGACACCAAATAAATTTGTATGGCAGCCATCTTAAATCCGCCATTTTGAATTTTTTTTCAGCTCATTGTCTATTGGATGAAGTTTCGAATGACATTTGGTCGAGCACCCCGCACCTATCTTCAACACCTTGGCCGTGCTCTTTACCCGTCTCCGAAATCCTCAATCATCAGCTGTCTCCATATTTTTCTTCAAGTTTAATTTTCTGACTTGTATACGAAGACATCAGAGAAAAAAAAAATTTCATACATAATTTTACAGGAGGAAATTTTTGGGGAAAATGTCGAAAACTACCCCAAATTTGGCAACACTGTTTATATATACTGCCGGTCGAGTTGTACAATCGATCCATATATGTCGACTTTCCCAAATGTTGCCTACTGCCTCAAAAACGTGATCGAAATTTTCAAAAACACAAAAAGAATACAAAATGGTCGCCACCTCGTTTCACAGAAACACTATACCTACATAGTTTTATAATTTTCCCGTAAACTACAGGATATACCGCTCTTGATGACGTTTCAATCTTTCATCTTGCTCACACCCAGCCGAAATGATCGCCCCTGAAACAAGACCATGTCGAAAATTACTTTTACTTTGATAAATTCCAGTGTTGCCAGACCTCGGCGACGAAAATACCTAAATGTCATTCATACAAGTAGGTCAAGTAGTTGCTCGTACTCGAATTTTGCAAAAAATACGTATTTCGATTTTTTAATTTTTGGGGTAAATCTTGAAAATATCCCGAGAAATGGGGTAATTTTTTCCCCAATCCATACCTCGAGTCTGTACACTCAATCGCCCAGTACAAGTCGAAACGATCCGACGTTGCCAACTGTGAGAAATTTGAATTTTAAAATTGCGTTTTTTCGTACCTCAAACCAAACGGCCGCCGCGACAGCCGCCATCTTGAATTTTTAAAAACCACTCCCATTCTGTCAAAATACAGGATAATTGTAAGCGAAAAAAGAAAAAAATATCATGCTCGACCACGCCGTTTCGGATCTGTGGCGCCGCGGTTCGGGGTCGAAAAATCAAAAATTTGATAACACTACAGCTCGGCCGCCATCTCGTTTTTCCAATTTTTTCCACTTTTTCTATAAATTGTTTCCTAATTTCTTCAATAATTGCGAGTTGTAACGAAATCGGTTGGAAAACAAAAGAGTTGCGAGAATCACGTCGGCCGCCATCTTGTTTTTCCGAAATGTCATAATTTTTCCCCACTCGAATCCCGCACCCGAACACATCTCCCGTACATCATTATATCGTTTTCTGTCTCTTTCTAGGAGAACAATAAATTATGCTAATGAGTCCTAATCGCCATATAATTTGGTATGAAAAAAAAAAATCCGCCATCTTGAAATTTTTTTCATATGCTCGACCACGCCGTTTCGGATCTGCGGCGCCGCGGTTCGGGGTCGAAAAATCAAAAATTTGAAAACACTACAGCTCAGCCGCCATCTTGGTTTTCCAATTTTTTCCACTTTTTCTATTGATCGTTTCCTAATTTCTTCAATAATTGTGAGTTGTAACTAAATCGGTTGGAAAACAAAAAAGTTACAAAAAGCACTACGGCCGCCATCTTGTTTCTCCGAAATGTCATAATTTTTCCCTACTCGAATCCCGCACCCGAACACATCTCCAGTACATCATTGTATCGTTTTCTGTCTCTTTCTAGGCACACAATAAATTATGTCAATGAGTCCTAATCGCCATATAACTTGGTATGAAAAAAAATATTCCGCCATCTTGAATTTTTTTTCATTTCGCTAAATAGACCTTCTCGTCCTCATCATCTTTGGCCGAGAAACCACTCTTTAATCTTTTACACTTTCTGAGATAGACACCAAATAAATTTGTATGGCGGTCATCTTAAATCCGCCATTTTGAATTTTTTTTCAGCTCATTGTCTTTTGGATGAAGTTTCGAATGACATTTGGTCGAGCACCCCCCACCTATCTTCAATACCTCGGCCGTGCTCTTTACCCGTCTCCAAAATCCTCAATCATCAGCTGCCTCCACATTTTTCTTCAAGTTTAATTTTCTGACTTGTATACGAAGCCATCAGTGAAAAAAAATTTTTCATACAAAATTTTACAGGAGGAGTTTTTGGGGAAAATCTCGAAAACTACCCCAAATGTGGCAACACTGTTTAGATATCTCAATACTGCCGGTCGAGTTACACAATCGATCCATACATGTCAACTTTCCCAAATGTTGCCAACTGCCTCAAAAACGTGATCGAAATTTTGAAAAACACAAAAAGAATACAAAATGGCCGCCACCTCGTTCCACAGAGACATTTTAGATAGTTTCATAATTTTCCCGTAAACTACAGTATATACCGCTCCTGATGACGTTTAAATTTTTCATCTCGCTCGCACCCAGCCTAAATGATCGCTCCTGAAAAAAGACCATGTCGAAAATCACTTTTACTGTGATACATTCCAGTGTTGCCAGACCTCGGCGACGAAAATACCCAAATGTCATTCGTACAAGTGGGACACGTGGTTGCTCGTACTCGAATTTTGCAAAAAGTCCGTTTTTCGATTTTTTTATTTTTGGGGTAAATCTTGAAAATTTCCCGAAATATGGGGTAATTTTTTTCCCCAATCCATACCTCAAGTCCGTACACACAATCGCACCGTACAAGTCGAAACGCTCCGACGTTGCCAACTGTGAGAAAATTGAATTTTAAAATTGCGTTTTTTCGTACCTCAAACAAAAAGGCCGCCGTGACAGCCGCCATCTTGAATTTTAAAAAACCACTCCCATTCTGTCAAAATACAGGATAATTGTAGTCGAAAAAAGAAAAAATTATCATGCTCGACCACGCCGTTTCGGATATGTGGCGCCGCGGTTCGGGGTCGAAAAATCAAAAATTTTAAAGCACTACAGCTCGGCCGCCATCTTGTTTTTCCAATTTTTTCCACTTTTTCTATTGATCGTTTCCTAATTTCTTCAATAATTGCGAGTTGTAACAAAATCGGTTGAAAAACAAAAGAGTTACAAGAATCACGTCGGCCGCCATCTTGTTTTTCCGAAATGTCATAATTTTTCCCCACTCGAATCCCGCACCCGAACACATCTCCCGTACATCATTATATCGTTTTCTGTCTCTTTCTAGGAGAACAATTATGTCAATGAGTCAGTCAGTCAGTGAGTGAGTGGTAATCGAGCTATATATAGTATAACTAGTTTTTCGCTCTGTGCGCGAGCTGCTAAAGCAGCTCACGGGATGTGGTTTGCCCTAAATATCGATTTTGAACGAAATCGGTCAATTAACAAAGGATTTCAAAATGACGCTGATATTTTAAAACTTTGGTATCCGTTTCCTGTTTTGTAATCCCTGGTAGCCATAAATATGGATTTTGAACGAAATCGGTAAATTAACAAATACTTATTTCAAAATGGCGTTGATTTTTTAAAATTTTGGTAGGTACCAGTTTCCTGTTTTGTAATCCCAGCGAGCCCTAAATATCGATTTTGAACGAAATCGGTCAATAAACAAAGAATTGCATAATGGCGCTGATTTTTTTTATTTTGGTACCAGTTTCCTGTTTTGTGATCCCATTGAGTCCTAAATATCGATTTTGAACAAAATCGGTCAATTAACAAAGGATTTCAAAATGACGCTGATATTTTAAAACTTTGGTATCCGTTTCCTGTTTTGTAATCCCTGGTAGCCATAAATATCGATTTTGAACGAAATCGGTAAATTAACAAATACTTATTTCAAAATGGCGTTGATTTTTTAAAATTTTGATAGATACCAGTTTCCTGTTTTGTAATCCCAGCGAGCCCTAAATATCAAATTTGAACGAAATTGGTCAATTACAAAGAATTTCAAAATGGCGCTGGATTTTTTTAAATTTTGGTAACATTTTTCTGTTTTGTAACCCCAGGGAGTCATAAATATCAATAATTTTGAACGAAATCGGTCAATTATCAAAGAATTTCAAAATGGCGCTGATTTTTTAAAACTTTGATATCAGTTTCCTGTTTTGTAATCCCAGGTAGCCCTAAATATCGATTTTTAAAGAAATCGGTAAATTTACAAATAATTATTTCAAAATGGCGCTGATTTTTTAAAATTTTGGTATGTACCAGTTTCCTGTTTTGTAATCCCAGGGAGCCCTAAATATCGATTTTGGACGAAATCGGTCAATTAACAAAGAATTTCAAAATGGCGTTGATTTTTTAAAACTTTGGTATCAGTTTCCTGTTTTGTAATCCCAGGGAGCCCTAAATATCGATGTTGAACGAAATCGGTAAATTAACAAAGAATTGCAAAATGGCGCTGATTTTTTTAAATTTTGGTACCAGTTTCCTGTTTTGTAAATTATAATTGCAGGAAGTCCTAAGGACCCAGGACCCATTTGTATCCCAGGGAGCCCCGCCGTGGGTAAAACGGAACCGTATCAAAATCTTTCATAGCTTCTACACTTGTAGTCTCCCTCCCCCCCCCCCCCCCCCCCCCCCTATCTTCAATGCTTCGATCGGTTCATTTCGGCAAATCGGCCGCCATCTTGTTTTTCCGAAATGTCATAATTTTTCCCTACTCATATCCCGCACCCGAACATATCTCGTTTACATGAACTACCCCGTTTCGGATCATTGGCGCCGCGGTTCGAGGTCGAAAAATATAAAATTTGAAAACACTACAGCTCAGCCGCCATCCTGTTTTTCTAATGTTTTCCACTTTTTCTATTGATCGTTTACTAATTTCTTCAATAATTGCGAGTTGTAACGAAATCGGTTGGAAAACAAAAGAGTTGCATGAATCACGTCAGCCGCCATCTTGTTTTTCCGAAATGTCATAATTTTTTCCTACTTGAATCCCGCATTCGAACACATCTCCCGTACATCATTGTATCGTTTTCTGTCTCTTTCTAGGAGAACAATGACGTCTTTTATAGTTCGTAATCGACATAATTTAATATGAAAAAAAATATTCCGCCATCTTGTAATTTTTTTCATTTCCTTAAATAGACCTTCAAGTCTTGATCATCTTTTGCCCTGAAACCACTCTTCCATCTTTTATACTTTCTGAGATAGACACCAAATAAATTTGTATGGCAGCCATCATAAATCCGCCATTTTGAATTTTTTTCCAGCTCATTGTCTATTGGATGAAGTTTCGAATAACATTTGGTCGAGCACAAATCCTCAATCATGAGCTGTCTCCATATTTTTCTTCAAGTTATATTTTCTGACTTGTATACGAAGCCATCAGTGAAAAAAAAATTATTCATACAAAATTTTACAAAAGGAAATTTTTGGGGAAAATCTCGAAAACGACCCCAAATGTGGCGACACTGTTGAGATATCTCGATATTGCCGGTCGAGTCACACAATCGATCCATACATGACGTCAACTTTCCCAAATGTTGCCAACTGCCTCAAAAACGTGATCGAAATTTTGAAAACCACAAAAATAATACAAAATGGCAGCCACCTCGTTTTACAGAAACATTTGACATAGTTTTATAATATTCTCATAAACTACAGGATATACCGCTCCTGATGACGTTTAAATTTTTCATCTCGCTTGCACCCAGCCGAAATGATCGCCCCTGAAAAAAGACCATGTCGAAAATCACTTTTACTTTGATAAATTCCAGTGTTGCCAGACCTCGGCGACGAAAATACCCAAATGTCATTCGTACAAGTGGAACGCGTGGTTGCTCGTACTCGAATTTTGCAAAAAGTTCGTATTTCGATTTTTTATTTTTGGGGTAAATCTTGAAAATTTCCGGAGAAATGGGGTAATTTTTTTTCCCCACTCCATACGTCGTGTCTGTACGCACAATCGCGCCTTAGAAGTCGAAACGCTCCGACGTTGCTAACTGTGAGAAATTTGAATTTTAAAATTGCGTTTTTTCGTACCTCAAACCGAACGGCCGCTGCGACAACCGCCATCTTGAATTTTTAAAAATTACTCCCATTCTGTCAAAATACAGGATAATTGTAGGCGTGAGAAGAAAAAAATATCATGCTCGACAACGCCGTTTCGGATCAGCGGCGCCGCGGTTCGGGGTCGAAAAATCAAAAATTTGGAAACACTACAGCTCAGCCGCCATCTTGATTTTCCAATTTTTTCTACTTTTTCTATTGATCGTTTCCTAATTTCTTCAATAATTGTGAGTTGTAACTAAATCGGTTGGAAAACAAAAAAGTTACAAAAAGCACTACGGCCGCCATCTTGTTTTTCCGAAATATCATATTTTTTCCCTACTCCCATCCTGCACCCGAACACATCTCCCATACATCATTGTATCGTTTTCTGTCTCTTTCTTGGAGGACAATAAATTATGCTAATGAGTCCTAATCGCCATATAATTTGGTATGAAAAAAAATATTCCGCCATCTTGAAATTTTTTTCATTTCGCTAAATAGACCTCCTCGTCCTGATCATCTCTTGCCAAGAAACCACACTTCCATCTCTTATACTCTCCGAGATAGACACCAAATAAATTTGTATGGCGGCCATCTTAAATCCGCCATTTTGAATATTTTTTCAGCACATTGTCTATTGGATGAAGTTACGAATGACATTTGGTCGAGCACCCCCCACCTATCTTCAATACCTTGACCGTGCCTTTACCCGTCTCCGAAATCCTCAATCATCAGACGTCTCCATATTTTTCTTCAAGTTTAATTTTCTGACTTATGTACGAAGCCATCAGTGAAAAAAAAATTTTTCATACAAAATTTTACAGGAGGACATTTTTGGGAAAATCTCGAAAACTACCCCAAATGTGGCAACACTGTTTAGATATCTCGATACCGCTGGTTGAGTTACACAATCGATTTTTACATGTCAACTTTCCCAAATGTTGCCAACTGCCTCAAAAACGTGTTCGAAATTTTCAAAAACACAAAAAGAATACAAAATGGCCGCCACCTCGTTCCACAGAAACATTTTACATAGTTTTATAATTTTCCCGTAAACTACAGGATATACCGCTTTTGATGACGTTTAAATTTTTCATCTCGCTCGCACCCAGCCGAAATGATCGCCCCTGAAAAAAGACCATGTCGAAAATCACTTTTACTTTGATAAATTCCAGTGTTGCCAGACCTCGGCGACGAAAATACCCAAATGACATTTGTTCATGTGGGACACGTGGTTGCTTGTACTCGAATTTTGCAAATTGTCCGTATTTCGATTTTTTTATTTTTGGAGTAAATCTTGAAAATTTGCCGAAAAATGGGGTAATTTTTTTCCCCAATCCATACCTCAAGTCTGTACACACAATCGCCCCCTAGAAGTCAAAACGCTCCGACGTTGCCAACTGTGAGAAATTTGAATTTTAAAATTGCGTTTTTTCGTACCTCAAACAAAAAGGCCGCCGCGACAGCCGCCATCTTGAATTTTTAAAAACCACTCCCATTCTGTCAAAATACAGGATAAATGCAGGCGAAAAAAGAAAAAACTATTATGCTCGACCACGCCGTTTCGGATCTGTGGCGCTGCGGTTCGGGGTCGAAAAATCAAAAATTTGAAAACACTACAGCTCGGCCGCCATCTTGTTTTTCCAATTTTTTCTACTTTTGCTGTTGATTGTTTACTAATTTCTTCAATAATTGCGAGTTGTAACGAAATCGGTTGGAAAACAAAAGAGTTGCAAGAATCATGTCGGCCGCCATCTTGTTTTTCCGAAATATCATATTTTTTCCCTACTCCCATCCCGCACCCGAACACATCTCCCCTACATCATTGTATCGTTTTCTGTCTCTTTTTTGGAGAACAATAAATTATGCTTAATGAGTCCTAATCGCCATATAATTGGTATGAAAAAAAAAATTCCGCCATCTTGAATTTTTTTTCTTTTCGCTAATTAGATCTTCTCGTCCTGATCATATTTGGCCGAGAAACCACTCTTCCATCTTTTATACTTTCTGAGATAGACACCAAATAAATTTGTATGGACGTCATCTTAAATCCGCCATCTTGAAATATTTTTTCAGCTCACTGTCAATTGGCTGAAGTTTCGAATGACATTTGGTCGAGCACCCCCCACCTATCTTCAATACCTGGACCGTGCTCTTTACCCGTCTCCGAAATCCTCAATCATCAGCTGTCTCCATATTTTCTTCAAGTTTAATTTTCTGACTTGTACACGAAGCCATCAGTGAAAAAAAAATTTTTCATACAAAATTTTACAGGAGGAAATTTTTGGGGTAAATCTCGAAAACTACCCCAAATGTGGCAACACTGTTTAGATATTTCGATACTGCCGGTCTAGTTAGACAATCGATCCATACATGTCAACTTTCCCAAATGTTGCCAACTGCCTCAAAAACGTGATCGAAATTTTGAAAAACACAAAAAGAATACAAAATGGCCGCCACCTCGTTCCACAGAAACATTTTACATAGTTTCATAATTTTCCCGTAAACTACAGGATATACCGCTCCTGATGACGTTTCAATTTTTCATCTCGCTCACACCCAGCCGAAATGATCGCTCCTGAAAAAAGACCATGTCGAAAATCACTTTTACTTTGATAAATTCCAGTGTTGCCAGACCTCGGCGACGAAAATACCCAAATGTCATTCGTACAAGTGGGACACGTGGTTGCTCGTACTCGAATTTTGCAAAAATACCGTATTTCGATTTTTTTATTTTTGGGGTAAATCTTGAAAATTTCCCGAAAAATGGGGTATTTTTTTTTCCCCAATCCATACCTCGAGTCTGTCCACACAATCGCACCGTACAAGTCGAAACGCTCCGACGTTGCCAACTGTGAGAAAATTGAATTTTAAAATTGCGTTTTTTCGTACCTCAAACAAAAAGGCCGCCGCGATAGCCGCCATCTTGAATTTTTAAAAACCACTCCCATTCTGTCAAAATACAGGATAATTGTAGTCGAAAAAAGAAAAAATTATCATGCTCGACCACGCCGTTTTGGATCTGTGGCGCCGCGGTTCGGGGTCGAAAAATCAAAAATTTTAAAGCACTACAGCTCGGCCGCCATCTTATTTTTCCAATTTTTTCCACTTTTTCTATTGATCATTTCCTAACTTCTTGAATAATTGCGAGTTGTAACGAAATCGGTTGGAAAACAAAAGAGTTGCGAGAATCACGTCGGCCGCCATCTTGTTTTTCCGAAATGTCATAATTTTTCCCCACTCGAATCCCGCACCCGAACACATCTCTCCTACATCATTATATCGTTTTCTGTCTCTTTCTAGGAGAACAATTATGTCAATGAGTCAGTGAGTGAGTGGTAATTGAGCTATATATAGTATAATAACTAGTGTTTCGCTCTGTGCGCGAGCTGCTAAAGCAGCTCACGAGATGTGGTTAGCCCTAAATATCGATTTTGAACGAAATCGGTCAATTAACAAATAATTTCAAAATGACGCTGATTTTTTTTAACTTTGGTATCAGTTTCCTGTTTTGTGATCCCAGGGAGTCCTCAATATCGCGTTTGAACGAAATCGGTAAATTAACCAAGAATTTCAAAATGGCGCTGATTTTTAAAACTTTGGTATCAGGTTCCTGTTTTGTGATCCCAGGGAGTCCTAAATATCGATTTTGAACGAAATCGGTCAATTAACAAATAATTTAAAAATGGCGCTGATATTTTATAATTCTGGTATCAGTTTCCTGTTTTGTAATCCTAAGTAGCCTTAAATATCGATTTTGAACGAAATCGGTAAATTAACAAATAATTTCAAAATGGCGCTGATTTTTTATAACTTTGGTATCAGTTTCCTGTTTTGTAATCCCAGGGAGCCCTAAATATTGATTTTGAACGAAATCGGTCAATTAAGTAAGAATTTCAAAATGGCGCTGATTTTTTAAAACTTTGGTACCAGTTTCCTGCTTTGTTATCCCAGGGATCCTCAGATATCGATTTTGAACGAAATCGGTAAATTAACAAATAATTTCAAAAAGGCGCTGATTTGTTAAAACGTTGGTATCTGTTTCCTGTTTTGTAATCCCAGGGAGCCCTAAATATCGATTTTGAACGAAATCAGTTAATTAATAAAGAAGTTCAAAATGGCGCTGATTTTTTAAAACTTTGGTATCAGTTTCCTGCTTTTTTATCCCAGGGAGTCCTAAATATCGATTTTGAACGAAATCGGTCAATTAACAAAGAATTTCAAAATGGCGCTGATTTTTTAAAACTTTGGTATCAGTTTCCTTTTTTGTAATCCCAGGTAGCCTTAAATATCGATTTTGAACGAAATCGGTAAATTAACAAATAATTAATTCAAAATGGCGCTGATATTTTAAAATTTTGGTACCAGTTTCCTGTTTTGTGATCCCAGGGAGTCCTAAATATCGATTTTGAACGAAATCGGTCAATTAACAAAGAATTTCAAAATGGCGCTGATTTTTTAAAACTTTGGTAGGTATCAGTTTCCTGTTTTGTAATCCCAGGGAGCCCTAAATATGGATTTTTTCCGAAATGTCATAATTTTTCCCTACTCCCATCCTACACCCAAACATACTATCTCTTAGACATGAACCACCCCGTTTCGGATCTGTGGCGCCGCGGTTCGAGGTCGAAAAATCTAAAATTTTAAAACACTACAGCTCGGCCGCCATCTTGTATTTCCATTATTTTTCACTTTTTCTATTGATCGTTCACTAATTTCTCCAATAATTGCGAGTTGTAATGAAATCGGTTAAAAAACAAAAGAGTTGCAAGAATCACGTCGGCCGCCTTCTTGTTTTTCAAAAATGTCATAATTTATCCCCACTCGAATCCCGCACCCGAACACATCTCCCGTACATCATTGTATCGTTTTCTGTCTCTTTCTAAGAGAACAATGACGTCTTTTATAGTTCCTAATCGCCATATAATTTGGTATGAAAAAAAATATTCCGCCATCTTGGTTTGTTTTTTATTCGTTAAATAGACCTCCTCGTCCTGGGCCCCAATCATGTAAGAATGGCCGATCAAACGTTAAAGATTTTCGTCAAAGTAAAATAAACCATAACTTCATCGAAGTAGAGCTCAATTTCGTCTGTCCATTCTTATACGTTTAGGTATGTACGATACCCTTAACGTATAAGAATGGGCAGACAAAATTAAGCTCTAATTCAATGCTGTCTTGGTTTATTTTACTTTGACGAAAATCTTTAACGTTTGATCGACCGAATCTTACATGATTGGAGCCCTGATCATCTTTTTCCAAGAAACCACTCTTCCATCTGTTATACTTTCTGAGATAGACGCCAAATAAATTGGTATGGCAGCCATCTTAAATCCACCATTCTGAATTTTTTTTCAGCTCATTTTCTATTGGATGAAGTTTGGAATGACATTTGGTCAAGCACCCCCACCTATCTTCTATGCTTCAATCGGTTCATTTCGGCAAATAAGTCGCCATCTTGTTTTCCCGAAATGTCATAATTTTTCCCTACTCCCATCCCACACCCAAACATAATATCTCTTAGACATGAACTACCCCGTTTCGGATCTGTGGCGCCGGGGTTCGAGGTCGAAAAATTAAAAATGTGAAAACAATACAGCTCGGCTACCATCTTATTTTTCGAATTTTTTCTATTTTTTTTATCGATCGTTTATTAATTTGTTCAATAATTGCGAGTTGTACCGAAATTGGTTGGAAAACAAAAGAGTTGCAAGAATCACGTCGGCCGCCATTTTGTTTTTCCGATATGTCATAATTTTTCCCTACTCGAATCCCGCACCCGAACACATCTCCCCTACATCATTGTATCGTTTTTTGTCTCTTTCTAGGAGAACAATGACGTCTTTTATAGTTCCTAATCGCCATTTAATTTGGTATGAAAAAAAATATTCCGCCATCTTGAAATTTTTTCATTTCGCTAAATAGACCTCCTCGTCCTGATCATCTCTTGCCGAGAAACCACAATTCCATCTCTAATACTCTCTGAGACAGACACTGATGAAATTTGTATGGCGGCCATCTTGAATCCGCCATTTTGAAGATTTTTCAACTCACCGCCAATTGGATGAGGTTTCGAGTGACATTTGTTTGAGAACCCCCCACCTATCTTCAATACCTTGGCCGTGCTCTTTACCCGTCTCCGAAATCCTCAATCATCAGCTGTCTCCATATTTTTCTTCAAGTTATATTTTCTGATTTGCATACGAAGTCATCAGTGAAAAAAAAATTTGTCATGCAAAATTTTACAGGAGGGAGTTTTTGGGGAAATCTCGAAAACTACCCCAAATGTGGCAACACTGTTTAGATATCTCGATACTGCCGGTCGAGTTACACAATCGATCCATACATGTCAACTTTCCCAAATGTTGCCAACTGCCTCAAAAACGTGATCGAAATTTTGAAAAACACAAAAAGAATACAAAATGGCCGCCACCTCGTTTCACAAAAACATTTTACATAGTTTTATATTTTCCCGTGAACTACAGGATATACCGCTCCTGATGACGTTTCAATTTTTTGTCTCGCTCGCACCCAGCCGAAATGATCGCCCCTGAAAAAAGACCATGTCGAAAATCACTTTTACTTTGATAAATACCAGTGTTGCCAGACCTCGGCGACAAAAATACCCAAATGTCATTCGTACAAATAGGACACGTGGTTGCTTGTAATCGAATTTTGCAAAAAATACGTTTTTCGATTTTTTTATTTTTGGGGTAAATCTTGAAAATTTCTCGAGAAATGGGGTTATTTTTTTTCCCCAATCCATATCTCGAGTCTGTACATACAATCGCCCCGTAGAAGTCGAAACGCTCCGACGGTGCCAACTGTGAGAAATTTGAATTTTAAAATTACGTTTTTTCGTACCTCAAGCCGAACGGCGGCCGCGACAGCCGCCATCTTGAATTTTTAAAAACCACTTCCATTCTGTCAAAATACAGGATAATTGTAGGCAAAAAAAGAAAAAATTATCATGCTAGACCACGCCGTTTCGGATCTGTGGCGCCGCGGTTCGAGGTCGAAAAATCAAAAATTTGAAAACACTACAGCTCGGCTGCCATCTTGTTTTTCCAATTTTTTCCACTTTATCTATTGATCGTTTACTAATTTCTTTAATAATTGCGAGTTGTAACGAAATCGGTTGGAAAACAAAAGAGTTGCAAGAATCACGTCGGCCACCATCTTGTTTTTCCGAAATGTCATAATTTTTCCCCACTCGAATCCCGCACCCGAACACATCTCCCGTACATCATTGTATCATTTTCTGTCTCTTTCTTGGAGAACAATAAATTATGTCAATGAGTCCTAATCGCCATATAATTTGGTATGAAAAAAAAAATTCCGCCATCTTGATTTTTTTTTCTATTCGCTAAATAGATCTTCTCGTCCTGATCATATTTGGCCGAGAAACCACTCTTCCATCTTTTATACTTTCTGAGATAGACACCAAATAAATTTGTATGGACGCCATCTTAAATCCGCCATTTTGAAATTTTTTTCAGCTCACTGTCAATTGGCTAAAGTTTCGAATGACATTTGGTCGAGCACCCCCCACCTATCTTCAATACCTGGACCGTGCTCTTTACCCGTCTCCGAAATCCTCAATCATCAGCTGTCTCCATATTATCTTCAAGTTTAATTTTCTGACTTGTACACGAAGCCATCAGTGAAAAAAAAATGTTTCATACAAAATTTTACAGGAGGTGTTTTTGGGGAAAATCTCGAAAACTACCCCAAATGTGGCAACACTGTTTAGATATCTCGATACTGCCGATCGAGTTACACAATCGATCCATACATGTCAACTTTCCCAAATGTTGCCAACTGCCTCAAAAACGTGATCGAAATTTTGAAAAACACAAAAAGAATACAAAATGGCCGCCACCTCGTTTCACAGAAACATTTTACATAGTTTCATAATTTTCCCGTAAACTACAGGATATAGCGCTCCTGATGACGTTTCAATTTTTCATCTCGCTCGCACCCAGCCGAAATGATCGCTCCTGAAAAAAGACCATGTCGAAAATCACTTTTACTTTGATAAATTCCAGTGTTGCCAGACCTCGGCGACGAAAACACCCAAATGTCATTTGTACAAGTGAGACACGTGGTCGCTCATACTCGAATTTTGCAAAAAGTGCGTATTTCGATTTTTTAATTTTTGGGGTAAATCTTGAAAATTTCCCGAGAAATGGGGTAATTTTTTTCCCCCAATCTATACCTCGAGTCTGTACCCCCAATCGCTTTATAGAAGTCGAAACGCTCCGTCGTTGCCAACTGTGAGAAATTTGAATTTTAAAATTGCGTTTTTTCGTACCTCAAACAGAACGGCCGGCGCGACTGCCGCCATCTTGAATTTTTAAAAACCACTCCCGTTCTGTCAAAATACAGGATAATTGTAGGCGAAAAAAGAAAAAATTATCATGCTCGATCACGCCGTTTCGGATCTGAGGCGCCGCGGTTCGGGGTCGAAAAATCAAAAATTTGAAAACACTACAGCTCGGCCGCCATCTTGTTTTTCCAATTTTTTCCACTTTTTCTATTGATCGTTTCCTAATTTCTTTAATAATTGCGAGTTGCAAAGAAATCGGTTGGAAAACAAAAGAGTTACAAGAATCACGTCGGCCGCCATCTTGTTTTTCCGAAATGTCATAATTTTTCCCCACTCGAATCCCGCACCCGAACACATCTCCCGTACATCATTATATCGTTTTCTGTCTCTTTCTAGGAGAACAATTATGTCAATGAGTGAGTCAGTGAGTGGTAATCGAGCTATATATAGTATAATAACTAGTGTTTCGCTCTGTGCGCGAGCTGCTAAAGCAGCTCACGAGATGTGGTTAGACGTTAGTACTAAGTAGTACAGACTTGACGTCTTTATTGTATTAAACCGAATTTATTTACTTAGATACACAATTCACCTTTAAGTAGAAAGATTTTAAAAATGGCGCTGATTTTTAAAACTTTAGTATCACTTTCCTGTTTTGTAATCCCAGGGAGCCCTAATATCAATTTTGAACGAAATCGGTCAATTAACAAAGAATTTCAGATTGGCGCTGATTTTTTAAAACTTTGGTATCAGTTTCCTGTTTGGTGATCCCAGGGAGCCCTAAATATCGATTTTGAACGAAATCGGTCAATTAACAAATAATTTCAAAATGGCGCGGATTTTTTTTTAATTTTTGTAACAGTTTCCTGTTTTGTAATCCCAGGGAGCCCTAATATCGATTTTGAAACGAAATCTGTCAATTAACAAAGAATTTCAGATTGGCGCTGTTTTTTTTAAACTTTGGTATCAGTTTCCTGTTTTGTGATCCCAGAGAGTCCTAAATATCGATTTTGAACGAAATCGGTCAATTAACAAAGAATTTCAAAATGGCGCTGATTATTTAAAACTTTGGTATCAGTTTCCTGTTTTGTGATCCCAGGGAGCCCTAAATATCGATTTTGAACGAAACCGGTCTATAACAAAGAATTTCAAAATGGCGCTGATTTTTTAAAACTATGGTATCAGTTTCCTGTTTTGTGATCCCAGGGAGTACTAAATATCGATTTTGAACGAAATCGGTCAATTAACAAATAATTCCAAAATGGCGCTGATTTTTTGAAACTTTGGCATCAGTTTTCTGTTTTGTAATCCTAAGGAGCCCTAAATATAGATTTTGAACGAAATCGGTCAATTAACATAGAATTTCAAAATGGCGCTAATCTTTTAAACCTTTGGTATCAGTTTCCTGTTTTGTGATCCCAGGGAGTCCTAAATATCGATTTTGAACGAAATCGGTCAATTAACAAAGAATTTCAAAAAGGGCGCAGATTTTTTTAAATTTTTGTAACAGTTTCCTGTTTTGTAATCCCAGGGAGCCCTAATATCGATTTTGAACGAAATCTGTCAATTAACAAAGAATTTCAGATTGGCGCTGATTTTTTAAAACTTTGGTATCAGTTTCCTGTTTTGTAATCCCAGGGAGCCCTAAATATCGATGTTGAACGAAATCGGTCAATTAACAAAGAATTTCAAAATCGCGCTGATTTTTTAAAACTTTGGTATCAGTATCCTGTTTTGTAATCCCAGGGAGCCCTAAATATCGTTTTTGAACGAAATCAGTAAATTAACAAAGAAGTTCAAAATCGCGCTGATTTTTTTAAATTTAGGTACCAGTGTCCTGTTTTGTAATCCCAGGAAGTCCAAATATCGATTTTGAACGAAATCGCTCAATTAACAAATAATTTCAAAAAGTCGCTGATTTTTTAAAATTTTGGTATCAGTTTCCTGTTTTGTAATCCCAGGGAGTCCTAAATATCGATTTTGAACGAAATCGGTCAATTAACAAAGAATTTCAAAATGGCGCTGATTTTTTAAAACTTTGGTATCCGTTTCCTATTTTGTAATCCCAGCCCCCCTAGCATGGGCTGAGATAATTTTCCCCCCGAGGAAAGGATAAAAATTTTATTCATAAATAAATAAAGAAAAACGTTAAATAACGGTGGATAAATAGTCCCCCGAGTCCCCGTGAAATGTCAAACGGTGATAAACTTCTCCTCTCCCCTGTTGCCGTGCTCTGAGGGGTGGATAAGTTAATTTTATCTCTTGTCAGTGGATAAAATCGGGGGATATTTTTTTTATCTCCGGCCCATGCTAGCCCTGCTGGTAGCGTAAATATCAATTTTGAACGAAATCGGTAAATTAACAAAGAATTTCAAAATGGCGCTGGTTTTTTAAAACTTTGGTATCAGTGTCCTGTTTTGAAATCCCAGGGATCCCTAAATATCGATTTTGAACGAATTCGGTCAATTAGCAAAGAATTTCAAAACGGCGCTGATTTTTTAAAATTATGGTACAAGTTTCCTGTTTTGTAATCCCAGGGAGTCCTACATATCTACTTTGAACGAAATCGGTCAATTAACAAAGAATTTCAACATGGCGCTGGTTTTCTTAAATTTTTGTAACAGTTTCCGAAAAATGTTGAAATGTAATGAAAATACAACGCTAATCAAAAAACAAAAGACTGAGTTTGTAAAAAGAATGTCATGGTTTTTAAACAAAATTAATTTGAATTTAGAATACAGTGCCATTACTTTTTTTTATTTGAAATGACCAGTACTGAAGAAAGGTCCAGTACAATTTCATAGGACCTATACCATAACCTATTGTTTATGTATACTTTTTACCTTTTTCATTAAAATTCTTTTTTCTACTTACTTGTGTTTATTATAAATTATATTCGAATTTTATTACAATAACCATCAGAATAAATAAAATAGTATTCTTTTCTTTATTCTTAGAATAGAAAAACATTTAGTTAACAAAGACAGTACACAAAAGCAGAATAATAAAATAAAAGCAAAATAATAAGTGTCTGCAACCCCTGCGAGTGTACCCACAAATCAGGTATTTAGTTACTACGTAAGGTGTACCGACACTATGTTACCGAACGCACTTTAGTCTCTTCAATATTCGCCATATATTTTCTATGGAAAAATTAACTCCGCCATCTTGAATTTTTTTCCTGGTCATCAAGTTTGCCAAGAAACCACTCTTCCATCTTTTATACTTTCTGAGATAGACACGAAATAAATTTGTATGGCAGCCATCTTAAATCCGTCATTTTGAATTTTTTTCAGTTCATTGTCTATGGGATGTAGTTTCGAATGACATTTGGTCTAGCACTTCCGACCTATCTTCAATGCTTCGATCGGTTCATTTCGGCAAATTGGCCGCCATCTTGTTTTTCCGAAATATCATAATTTTTCCCTACTCCCATCCCGCACCCGAACAAATCTCCTTTATATAAACTACCCCTTTTCGGATCTGTGGCGCAACCGTTCAGGGTCGAAAAATCAAAATTTGAAAACACTACAGCTCGGCCGCCATCTTGTTTTTCCAATTTTTTCCACTTTTTCTATTGATCGTTTACTAATTTCTTTAATAATTGCGAGTTGTAACGAAATCGGTTGGAAAACAAAAGAGTTGCAAGAATCACGTCGGCCGCCATTTTGTTTTTCCGACATGTCATAATTTTTCCCTACTCGAATCCCACACCCGAACAGATCTCCTCTACATCATTGTATCGTTTTCTGTCTCTTTCTAGGAGAACAATAAATTATGCCAATGAGTCCTAATCGCCATATAATTTGGTATGAAAAAAAATATACCGCCATCTTGTATTTTTTTTTATTTCGCTAAAAAGACGTTCTCGTCCTGATCATCTTTTGCCAAGAAACCACACTTCCATCTCTTATACTCTCCGAGATAGACACTGACGAAATTTTTTGGCGGCCATCTTGAATCCACCTTTTTGGAGTTTTTGTAAACTCACCGCCAATTGGATGAGGTTTCGAGTGACATTTGTTCGAGCATCAATCTTCAATACCTTGGCCGTGCTCTTTACCCGTCCTCGAAATCCTCAATCATCAGGTGTCTCCATATTTTTCTTCAAGTTTAATTTTCTGACTTGTATATGAAGCCATCAGTGAAAAAAAAAAATTCTTACAAAGTTTTACAGGAGGAAATTTTTGGGGAAATTCTTTAAAACTACCCCAAATGTGGCAACACTGTTTAGATATCTCGATACTGCCGGTCGAGTTACACAATCGATCCATACATGTCAACTTTCCCAAATGTTGCCAACTGCCTCAAAAATGTGATCGAAATTTTGAAAAACACAATCAGAATACAAAATGGCCGCCACCTCGTTTCACAGAAACATTTTACATAGTTTCATAATTTTCCCGTAAACTACAGGACTCCTCCTCCTCCTCAACTCCTGATGACGTTTAAATTTTTCATCTCGCTCGCACCCAGCCGAAATGATCGCCCCTGAAAAAAGACCATGTCGAAAATCACTTTTACTTTGATAAATTCCAGTGCTGCCAGACCTCGGCGACGAAAATACCTAAATGTCATTCGTACAAGTGGGACACGTGGTTGCTCGTACTGGAATTTTGCAAAAAATACGTATTTGGATTTTTTTATTTTTAGGGTAAATCTTGAAAATTTCCCGTGAAATGGGGTAATTTATTTCCCCAATCCATACCTCGAGTCTGTACACACAATCGCCCCGTAGTAGTCGAAACGATCCGACCTTGCTAACTGTGAGAAATTTGAATTTTAAAATTGCGTTTTTTCGTACCTCAAACCGAACGGCCGCCGCGACAGCCGCCATCTTGAATTTTTAAAAACCACTCCCATTCTGTCAAAACACAGGATAATTGTAAGCGAAAAAAGAAAAAAATATTATGCTCGACCACGCCGTTTCGGATCTGTGGCGCCGCGGTTCAGGGTCGAAAAATCAAAAATTTGAAAACACTACAGCTTGGCCGCCATCTTGCTTTTCCAATTTTTTCCACTTTTTCTATTGATCGTTTGCTAATTTCTTCAATCGTTGCAAGTTTTAACGAAATCGGTTGGAAAACAAAAGAGTTGCAATAATCACGTCGGCCGCCATCTTGTTTTTCCGAAATGTCATAATTTTACCCTACTCGAATCCTACACCCGAACACATTTCCCATACATCATTGTATCGTTTTCTGTCTCTTTCTATGAGAACAATTATGTATGTCCTAATCGCCATATAATTTGGTATGAAAAAAAATATTCCGCCATCTTGAATTTTTTTTCATTTCACTAAATAAACCGCCTCGTCGTGATCATCTCTTGCCTAGAAACTACACTTCCATCTCTTTTACTCTCCGAGATAGAGATCAAATAAATTTGTATGGCGGCCATCTTAAATTCGCCATTTTGAATTTTTTTTCAGCTCATTGTCAATTGGATGAAGTTTTGAATGACATTTGGTCGAGCACCCCCCTCCTATCTTCAATACCTTGGCCGTGCTCTTTACCCGTCTCCGAAATCCTCACTCATCAGCTGTCTCCATATTTTTCTTCAAGTTTAATTTTCTGACATGTATACGAAGCCATCAGTGAATAAAAATTTTTTCATACAAAATTTTACAGGAGGAAATTTTGGGGAAAATCTCGAAAACTACCTCAAATATGGCAACACTGTTAAGATATCTCAATACTGCCGGTCGAGTTACACAATCGATCCATACATGTCAACTTTCCCAAATGTTGCCAACTGCCTGAAAAACGTGATCGAAATTTTGAAAAACAAAAAAAGAATACAAAATGGCCGCCACCTCGTTCCACAGAAATATTTTACATAGTTTCATACTTTTCCCGTAAACTACAGGATATACCACTCTTGATGACGTTTCAATTTTTCATCTCGCTTGCACCCAGCCGAAATGATCGCCCCTGAAAAAAGACCATGTCGAAAATCACTTTTACTTTGATAAATTCCAGTGTTGCCAGACCTTGACGACGAAAATACCCAAATATCATTCGTACAAGTGGGACACGTGGTTGCTCGTACTCGAATTTTGCAAAAAGTCCGTATTTCGATTTTTTAATTTTTGGGGTAAATCTTGAAAATTTCCCGAGAAACGGGGTAATTTTTTTTCCCCAATCCATACCTCGAGTCTGTACACACAATCGCCCCGTAGAAGTCGAAACGCTCCGACGTTGCCAACTGTGAAAAATTTGAGTTTTAAAATTGCGTTTTTTCGTACCTCAAACAAAAAGGCCGCCGCGACAGCCGCCATCTTGAATTTTTAAAAACCCCTCCCATTCTGTCAAAATACAGGATAATTGTAGGCGAAAAAAGAAAAAATAATTATGCTCGACCACGCCGTTTCGGATCTGTGGTGCCGCGGTTCGGGGTCGAAAAATCAAAATTTTCAAAACACTACAGCTCGGCCGCCATCTTGTTTTTCCAATTTTTTCTACTTTTTCTATAAATCGTTTCCTAATTTTTGCAATCGTTGCGAGTTTTAATGAAATCGGTTAGAAAACAAAAGAGTTACAAGAATCACGTCGGCCGCCATCTTGTTTTTCCGAAATGTCATAATTTTTCCCCACTCGAATCCCGCACCCGAACACATCTCCCCTACATCATTATATCGTTTTCTGTCTCTTTCTAGGAGAACAATTATGTCAATGAGTGAGTCAGTCAGTGAGTGGTAATTGAGCTATATATAGTATAATATAACTAGTGTTTCGCTCTGTGCGCGAGCTGCTAAAGCAGCTCGCGGGCCGTGTTACTGAGTCGGTCAATTAACAAAGAATTTCAAAATGGCGCTGATTTTTTAAAACAATGGTATCAGTTTCCTGTTTTGTGATCCTAGGTAGTCCTAAATATCGATTTTGAACGGAATCGGTCAATTAACAAAGAATTTCAAAATAGCGCTGATTTTTTAAAATTTTGGTACCAGTTTCCTGTTTTGTAATCCCAGGGATTCCTAAATATCGATTTTGAACGAAATCAGTCAATTAACAAAGAATTTCAAAATGGCGCTGATTTTTTACAACTTTGGTATCAGTTTCCTGTTTTTTAATTCCAGGGAGCCCTAAATATCGATTTTGAACGAAATCGGTCAATTAACACAGAATTTAAAATGGCGCTGATTTTTTAAAACTTTGGTATCAGTTTCCTGTTTTGTAATCCCAGGGATTCCTAAATATCGATTTTGAACGAAATCGGTCAATTAACAAATAATTTCAAAATGGCGCTGATTTATTACAACTTTGGTATCAGTTTCCTGTTTTTTAATCCCAGGGAGCCCTAAATATCGATTTTGAAAGAAATCAGTCAATTAACAAAGACTTTCAAAATGGCGCTGATTTTTTACAACTTTGGTATCAGTTTCCTGTTTTTTAATCCCAGGGAGCCCTAAATATCGATTTTGAACGAAATCAGTCAATTAACAAAGAATTTCAAAATGGCGCTGATTTTTTACAACTTTGGTATCAGTTTCCTGTTTTTTAATTCCAGGGAGCCCTAAATATCGATTTTGAACGAAATCGGTCAATTAACACAGAATTTTAAAATGGCGTTGATTTTTTAAAACTTTGGTATCAGTTTCCTGTTTTGTAATCCCAGGGATTCCTAAATATCGATTTTGAACGAAATCGGTCAATTAACAAATAATTTCAAAATGGCGCTGATTTATTACAATTTTGGTATCAGTTTCCTGTTTTTTAATCCCAGGGAGCCCTAAATATCGATTTTGAACGAAATCAGTCAATTAACAAAGAATTTCAAAATGGCGCTGATTTTTTACAACTTTGGTATCAGTTTCCTGTTTTTTAATTCCAGGGAGACCTAAATATTGATTTTGAACGAAATCGGTCAATTAACACAGAATTTTAAAATGGCGCTGATATTTTAAACTTTGGTATCAGTTTCCTGTTTTGTAATCCCAGGGATTCCTAAATATCGATTTTGTACGAAATCGGTCAATTAACAAATAATTTCAAAATGGCGCTGATTTATTACAACTTTGGTATCAGTTTCCTGTTTTTTAATCCCAGGGAGCCCTAAATATCGATTTTGAACGAAATCAGTCAATTAACAAAGAATTTCAAAATGGCGCTGATTTTTTACAACTTTGGTATCAGTTTCCTGTTTTTTAATTCCAGGGAGCCCTAAATAGCGATTTTGAACGAAATCGGTCAATTAACAAATAATTTCAAGATGGCGCTGCTTTTTTTAAATTTTGGTATCAGTTTCCTGTTTTGTGATATTAGGGATCCTCAGATATCGAATTTAAACGAAATCGCTACAATAACAAAGAATTTCAAAATGGCGCTGATTTGTTTTTAATTCTGGTAACAGTTTCCTGTTTTGTAATCCCAGGGAGCCCTTAATGTCGATTTTGAACGAAATCGGTCAATTAACAAAGAATTTCAAAATGGCGCTGATTTTTTACAACTTTGGTATCAGTTTCCTGTTTTTTAATTCCAGGGAGCCCTAAATATCGATTTTGAACGAAATCGGTCAATTAACAAAGAATTTCAAGATGGCGCTGCTTTTTTAAAATTTTGGTATCAGTTTCCTGTTTTGTGATATTAGGGATCCTCAGATATCGAATTTAAACGAAATCGGTCAATTAACAAAGAACTTCAAGATGGCGCTGCTTTTTTTAAATTTTGGTATCAGTTTCCTGTTTTGTGATATTAGGGATCCTCAGATATCGAATTTAAACGAAATCGCTACAATAACAAAGAATTTCAAAATGGCGCTGATTTGTTTTTAATTCTGGTAACAGTTTACTGTTTTGCCCAGGGAGCCCTAAATGTCGATTTTGAACGAAATCGGTCAATTAACAAAGAATTTCAAAATGGCGCTGATTTTTTTAAATTTTGGTAACAGTTTCCTTTCAGGTAATCCCAGGGAGCCCCGTCGTGGGTAAAACGGAACCGTATCAAAATCTTGCATAATTCTACACTTGTAGTCTCTTCAATATTCGACAAATTAAATTTTCTATGGAAAAAAATCCGCCACCTTGAATTTTTCCTATTCATCAAGTAGACCTTCAGGTCCTGATCATCTTTTGCCAAGAAACCACTCTTCCATCTTTTATACGTTCTGAGATAGACACCAAATAAATTTGTATGGCAGACATCTTAAATCCGCAATTTTGAATTTTTTTAGCTCATTGTCTTTGGATGAAGTTTCGAATGACATTTGGTCGAGCACCCCCCGCCTATCTTCAATACTTCGATCGGTTCATTTCAGCAAATCGGCCGCCATCTGGTTTTTCCGACATGTCATTATTTTTCCCTACTTCCATCCCGCACCCGAACATATCTCCTATACATGAACTACCCCGTTTCGGATCTGTGGCGCCGCGGTTTGAGGTCGAAAAATCAAAAATTTGAAAACACTACAGCTCGGCCACCATCTTGGTTTTCCAATTTTTTCCACTTTTTCTATTGATCGTTTCCTAATTTCTTCAATAATTGTGAGTTGTAACGAAATCGGTTGGAAAACAAAAAAGTTACAAAAAGCACTACGGCCGCCATCTTGTTTTTCCGAAATATCATAATTTTTCCCTACTCCCATCGCGCACCTGAACACATCTCCCATACATTATTGTATCGTTTTCTGTCTCTTTCTAGGAGAACAATTACGTCTTTTATAGTTCCTAATCCCCTTAATATAATTTGGTATAAAAAAAATATTTCGCCATCTTGAAATTTTTTTCATTTCGCTTAATATATCTGCTCGTCCTGATCATCTTTTGCCAAGAAACCACTCTTCCATCTTTTATACTGTATCTTTTATTCTTCCACTTTTTATTCTGTGATAGACACCAAATAAATTTGTATGGCAGCCATCTTAAATCCGCCATTTTGAATTTTTTTTCAGCTCATTGTCTATTGGATGAAGTTTCGAATGACATTTGGTCGAGCACCCCGCACCTATCTTCAACACCTTGGCCGTGCTCTTTACCCGTCTCCGAAATCCTCAATCATCAGCTGTCTCCATATTTTTCTTCAAGTTTAATTTTCTGACTTGTATACGAAGACATCAGTGAAAAAAAAAATTTCATACAAAATTTTACAGGAGGAAATTTTTGGGGAAAATGTCGAAAACTACCCCAAATATGGGCGTTTCTTCATTGGACGGCCCGGCCCGGCACCGGCACCGACACCGACAGTATTCAACGACACGACACCGGCACCTATATTCTTCATTGACCGACACCGACACCGACACGCTGCGAACCGCGTGAGCAAGAGCGATGGCAGCGTATAACAAATTGACGACCTCCGTGGCGCAGTGTGTAGCGCTGTTGTCTCAACGTGCGGAGGTCCTGGGTTCGATCCCCGACAGGGTCAATTTGGGAATTTATAATTTCTGAATTTTCCCTGGTTTGGCCTGGTGGGACTGGAAGGCTTTGGCCGTGGCTAGTTACCATCCTACCGGCAAAGACGTGCCGCTAAGCGATTTAGCGTTCCGGTACGATGCCGTGTAGAATCCGAATAGGGGTATGGGTTTTAATAATAACTGCCATGCCCTAACAGGTTAGCCCGCTACCATCTTAGACTGCATCGTCACTTACCATCAGGTGAGATCGCAGTCCAGGGCTAACTTGTAGTGGATAAAAAAAAATTATATTTCTTGTATTTATTATATATTTGAGACGCAAAAAAAGAACTACCTATCAGTAAATGGTTTTGGGCCAATTATAAAAGTAAGATATTTACACGGCGTGTATTACAATTTATTTGAAAAACTAACCAATAACCCGAATAAGTTTTGCTTTGATTATTTACTAATGAATTTGATCGAAAAATGCAAATGAATTGTGTACTAGAGCGACGGGGGCGCGGGGCGGGGTCACTGATCACGCCACTCGCACGCCCACATGGACGTTTGTATGCGTACACAACACATGCGCAACGATGCCGGCCCGACACCAGTGGGAGACTTGCTGCCGACGACATGCCGGCGCCGGCGCCGATATGTCGGTGCCGGGCCGGGCCAGTGAGACAGCGTGCCATACAACTTCATACAATTAAGCGTCCACTAATGTCGGTGTCGGTGTCGGGCCGGGGCCGGGCCGTGCAATGAAGAAGCGCCCTATGGCAACACTGTTTGTATATACTGCCGGTCGAGTTGTACAATCGATCCATACATGTCAACTTTCCCAAATGTTGCCTACTGCCTCAAAAACGTGATCGAAATTTTCAAAAACACAAAAAGAATACAAAATGGCCGCCACCTCGTTTCACAGAAACATTATACATAGTTTTATAATTTTCCCGTAAACTACAGGATATACCGCTCTTGATGACGTTTCAATCTTTCATCTTGCTCACACCCAGCCGAAATGATCGCCCCTGAAACAAGACCATGTCGAAAATTACTTTTACTTTGATAAATTCCAGTGTTGCCAGACCTCGGCGACGAAAATACCCAAATGTCATTCGTATAAGTAGGTCAAGTGGTTGCTCGTACTCGAATTTCGCAAAAAATACGTATTTGGATTTTTTAATTATTGGGGTAAATCTTGAAAATATCCCGAGAAATGGGGTAATTTTTTCCCCAATCCATACCTCGAGTCTGTAACACAATCGCCCAGTACAAGTCGAAACGATCCGACGTTGCCAACTGTGAGAAATTTGAATTTCAAAATTGCGTTTTTTCGTACCTCGAACCGAACGGCCGCCGCGACAGCCGCCATCTTGAATTTTTAAAAACCACTCCTGTTCTGTCAAAAAACAGGATAATTGTAGGCGAAAAAAGAAAAAATTATCATGTTCGACCACGCCGTTTCGGATCTGTGGCGCTGCGGTTCGGGGTCGAAAAATCAAAAATTTGAAAACAGTACAGCTCAGCCGCCATCTTGTTTTTTCAATTTTTTCTACTTTTTCTTTTGATCGTTCACTAATTTCTTCAATCACTGCGAATTGTAACGAAATGGGTTGGAAAACAAAAGAGTTGCAAGAATCACGTCGGTCGCCATCTTGTTTTTCCGAAATGTCATAATTTCCCCCTACTCCCATCCCGCACCCGAACACATCTTCCGTACATCATTGTATCGTTTTCTGTCTCTTTCTAGGAGAACAATAAATTATGTCAATGAGTCCTAATCGCCATATAATTTGGTATGAAAAAAAATATTCCGCCATCTTGAATTTTTTTTCTTTTCGCTAAATAAATCTTCTCGTCCTGATCATCTTTGGCCGAGAAACCACTCTTTCATCTTTTATACTTTCTGAGATGGACACCAAATAAATTTGTATGGCGGCCATCTTAAATCCGCCATTTTGAATTTTTTTTCAGCTCATTGTCTTTTGGATGAAGTTTCGAATGACATTTGGTCGAGCACCCCCCACCTATCTTCAATACCTCGGCCGTGCTCTTTACCCGTCTCCGAAATCCTCAATCATCAGCTGTCTCCATATTTTTGTTCAAGTTTAATTTTCTGACGTGTATACGAAGCCATCAGTGGAAAAAAAAATTTTCATACAAAATTTTACAGAAGGACATTTTTGGGAAAATCTCGAAAACTACCCCAAATGTGGCAACACAGTTTAGATATCTCGATACCGCTGGTCGAGTTACATAATCGATTTATACATGTCAACTTTCCCAAATGTTGCCAACTGCCTCAAAAACGTGTTCGAAATTTTCAAAAACACAAAAAGAATACAAAATGGCCGCCACCTCGTTGCACAGAAACATTTTACATAGTTTCATAATTTTCCCGTAAACTACAGGTCATACCGCTCCTGATGACGTTTAAATTTTTCATCTCGCTCGCACCCAGCAGAAATGATCGCCCCTGAAATAAGACCATGTCGAAAATCACTTTTACTTTGATAAATTCCAGTGTTGCCAGACATCGGCGACGAAAATACCCAAATGTCATTCGCACAAGTGAGACACGTGGTTGCTCGTACTCAAATTTTGCAAAAAGTCCGTATTTCGATTTTTTTATTTTTGGGGTAAATCTTGAAAAATTCCCGAGAAATGGAGTAATTTTTTTCCCCAATCCATACCTCGAGTCTGTACACACAATCGCCCCCTAGAAGTCGAAACGCTCCGACGTTGCCAACTGTGAGAAATTTGAATTTTAAAATTGCGTTTTTTCGTTCCTCAAACAAAAAGGCCGCCGCGACAGCCGCCATCTTGAATTTTTAAAAACCACTCCCATTCTGTCAAAATACAGGATAATTGTAAGCGAAAAAAGAAAAAAATATCATGCTCGACCACGCCGTTTCGGATCTGTGGCGCCGCGGTTCGGGGTCGAAAAATCAAAAATTTGAAAACACTACAGCTCGGCCGCCATCTTGTTTTTCCAATTTTTTCTACTTTTTCTATAGATCGTTTCCTAATTTCTTCAATCGTTGCGAATTGTAACGAAATGGGTTGGAAAACAAAAGAGTTGCAAGAATCACGTCGGTCGCCATCTTGTTTTTCCGAAATGTCATAATTTCCCCCTACTCCCATCCCGCACCCGAACACATCTTCCGTACATCATTGTATCGTTTTCTGTCTCTTTCTAGGAAAACAATAAATTACGTCAATGAGTCCTAATCGCCATATAATTTGGTATGAAAAAAAAAAATCCGCCATCTTGAATTTTTTTCTTTTCGCTAAATAGATCTTCTCGCCCTGATCATCTTTGGCCGAGAAACCACTCTTTCATCTTTTATACTTTCTGAGATGGACACCAAATAAATTTGTATGGCGGCCATCTTAAATCCGCCATTTTGATTTTTTTTTCAGCTCATTGTCTTTTGGATGAAGTTTTGAATGACATTTGGTCGAGCACCCCCCACCTATCTTCAATACCTCGGCCGTGCTCTTTACCCGTCTCCGAAATCCTCAATCATCAGCTGTCTCCATATTTTTGTTCAAGTTTAATTTTCTAACGTGTATACGAAGCCATCAGTGAAAAAAAAATATTTCATACAAAATTTTACAGGAGGACATTTTTGGGAAAATCTCGAAAACTACCCCAAATGTGGCAACACTGTTGAGATATCTCGATACCGCTGGTTGAGTTACACAATCGATTTATACATGTCAACTTTCCCAAATGTTGCCAACTGCCTCAAAAACGTGTTCGAAATTTTCAAAAACACAAAAAGAATACAAAATGGCCGCCACCTCGTTGGACAGAAACATTTTACACAGTTTCATAATTTTCCCGTAAACTACAGGATATACCGCTCCTGATGACGTTTAAATTTTTCATCTCGCTCGCACCCAGCCGAAATGATCGCCCCTGAAAAAAGACCATGTCGAAAATCACTTTTACTTTGATAAATTCCAGTGTTGCCAGACCTCGGCGACGAAAATACCCAAATGTCATTCGCACAAGTGAGACACGTGGTTGCTCGTACTCAAATTTTGCAAAAAGTCCGTATTTCGATTTTTTTATTTTTGGGGTAAATCTTGAAAATTTCCCTAGAAATGGGGTATTTTTTTTCCCCAATCCATACCTCAAGTCTGTACACACAATCGCCCCATAAAAGTCGAAACGCTCCGACGTTGCCAACTGTGAGAAATTTGAATTTTAAAATTGCGTTTTTTCGTACCTCAAACAAAAAGGCCGCCGCGACAGCCGCCATCTTGAATTTTTAAAAACCACTCCCATTCTGTCAAAATACAGGATAATTGCAGGCGAAAAGAGAAAAAAACATCATGCTCGACCACGCCGTTTCGGATCTGTGGCGCCGCGGTTCGGGGTCGAAAAATCAAAAATTTGAAAATACTACAGCTCGGCCGCCATCTTGTTTTTCCAATTTTTTCTACTTTTTCTATAAATCGTTTCCTAATTTTTTCAATCGTTGCGAGTTTTAACGAAATCGGTTGGAAAACAAAAGAGTTACAAGAATCACGTCGGCCGCCATCTTGTTTTTCCGAAATGTCATAATTTTTCCCTACTCGAATCCCGCACCCAAACACATCTCCCGTACATCATTGTATCGTTTTCTGTCTCTTTCTAGGAGAACAATTATGTCAATGAGTGAGTCAGTCAGTCAGTCAGTGAGTGGTAATCGAGCTATATATAGTATAATAATAATAACTAGTATGGCGCGTGGCTGCGCGGCCCGCTAAAGCGGACCGCGTAGTGGAGCGCGTGGTCCACTGTATACTTACTCGCTGTCCTACTATCCTGCCCCCCGATTATGTAAGAATGGCCGATCAAATCGTCAAAGTTCGGCGTCAAAGTAAAATAAACCATAACAGCATTTAATTAGAGCTCAATTTCGAAACACGAAATTGAGCTCTAATTCAATGCTGTTATGGTTTATTTTACTTTGACGCCGAACTTTTACGATTTGATCGACAATTCTTACATAATCGGGCAGCTGGTTTACTGTCTACGTGTTCTGATCTGAACAACACACTGCTATGCTAGTGAGCACAGTGGAAGCGCCAGCACGCCAAGCGTCCGACGTAAAAGAAAATTCTCATAAAGGAAAAACATAAAACAAAAACCACCAACCCCCTGCCCCTCCCTTTTTGTTTGAGCAGCCCCTAAGTAGGTACCTATCTTTAATACCCTGACCGTGCTCCTCACCCATCATCCGAACCTTCGATCATCATCTCTCTCCATATTTTTTTCTCCGAACCATTCGTCAAAATGAGATTTCTTGCATAAAAACAAATCTTGAAAAGGAACCGTAGCCTCTTCAATATTCGCCATACATTTTCTATGGAAAAATAAAGTCCGCCATCTTGAATTGTTTTCCTGTTCATCAAGTAGACCTTCATGTCCCGATCATCTTTTGCCAAGAAACCACTCTTCCATCTTTTATACTCTCCGTGATAGACACCGACGAAATTTGTATGGCGGCCATCTAAAATCCGCCATTTTGAATTTTTTTTCAGCTCACTGTCAATTGGATGAAGTTTCGAGTGACATTTGGTCGACCACCCCCCACCTATCTTCAATACCCTTTTCTATGGAAAAATAAATTCCGCCATCTTGAATTTTTTTCCTGTTCATCAAGTAGACCCTCATGTCCTGATCATCTTTTGCCAAGAAACCGCTCTTCCATCTTTTATACTCTCCGAGATAGACACCGACGGAATTTGTATGGCGGCCATCTTAAATCCGCCATTTTGAATTTTTTTTCAGCTCACTGTCAATCGGATGAAGTTTCCAGTGACATTTGGTCGAGCACCCCCCACCTATGTTCGATACCCTGGCTGGTGCTCTTCATCCGTCTTCGAAATCCTCAATCATCAGCTCTCTCTGTATTTTTCCTCTTAATGAATTTTTGTGTTCTATACGAAACGATGAGTGAAAAAAAAAATGTTCATACAAAATTTTACAGGAGAGGTGATCAATCAGTGAATCAGCACGAGCAGCTATATATATATTAATACTTACATATGATACAATACAGGTAGAGTAGAGTGTGAATTTTAGATAAGTAGTAAGTTCTCTTCTAAAACATTTTATACCAAACAACCAATAACATAAAGTGGCTCTTCCCGAGCGCATATGCGATATTTTATCTAAAATAGGTAATACCCTTTCATAATTATCGGTATTCAGTAAGTAATAATTAATATTAATATGACCGGCCTATTTAGATAGACAATATTAGGCTCTGATTTAACCAATTCTTCCATTTTTTTCAAACAGATACTATAATTCTAAACTCTAAAGTTTTGTCTACTAATTGATACAAGCATCAACTAGACTCCTAGAGATGTTGCTTCAACCTGAGGCTTGCCGCGTCACGAGGCATAGGTACTCATTATTATCTGTACCCATCACCGGGCCAACTTTTTTTTTTTGTCCACTACAAGTTAGCCCTTGACTGCGATCTCACCTGATGGTAAGTGATGATGCAGTCTAAGATGGTAGCGGGCTAACCTGTTAGGGGCATGGCAGTTATATTAAACCCATACCCCTATTAGGTTTCTACACGGCATCGTACCGGAACGCTAAATCGCTTGGCGGCACGTCTTTGCCGGTAGGGTGGTAACTAGCCACGGCCGAAGCCTCCCACCAGGCCAGACCAGGGAAATTCAGAAATTATAAATTTCCAAACCCTGCCGGGGATCGAACCCGGGACTTCCGCACGTTAAGGCGACAGCGCTCAACACTGCGCCACGGAGGTCGTCAAACTGAACTACAGAGCTTTGAGAGAGAATAAAAGGTAGAAGTCCATCACGGTGCAGCTAGGTGCGGAATGGCGCACTTCACACATCTTGGTGAACATTACGGAGAACCCTCAGGCATGTCGGTTTCCTCATGATGTTTTCCATTACCGTGAAAACCTACATAGATAACTCTGGAAAGTTACAGGCCCGGGATTCGAACCGCGGTCTGTGAACCGCGATCTTCCTGAATAAAAGAATGAAGTAACTCTCAATCTGTAAGCTATCACTGCGTCATCACTGCTTAAAATAATAATTGTGTACGAAACTTTTTAAGTAAGATACTCTGTACACCGTACAGATATTATAGTACATTGTTCACCGAGGGGAGAAAGTGACCGATTACTAACGAGGGTGTAGTTTGAGGCCCGAGGTGTAGCCGAAGGGCCGCAATATACGCGAGGTTGGAATCGTACTTTCTCCCGAGTGATACATAGTGCTTTATACTACACCTGCAAGGAAAATAAGCGATAATTAGTGATTAAACGAACTTACAAAGGTTTAAGTTAATAAGTTAATAGTTAATAGTCCTTAATTAGGTTAGGCTAGCTAGCTTTAATTTCTATTGTATTGGTTTCAATAAATTAAAAAAAAAAAGTGAAGTTCTATCATAACTATATGAGTCGCTTCATTCGAAGCTTCACTATCACAACTAGACTACATTTTGAGGATTATTTCAATATAGATTTCGATATCGACAATCGATACCGATATCGACAATCGACATCGATACCGACAATCGACAACGATATCGACAATCGATATACATTCACCATATTTGACTTATATTTGATATTATATTTCCTTAAGGTAAGACATATGCATATTCTCAACGTCCATACCATATTTACTTAAAATTAAAAATCAACAGCGCGTTAGAAATGGATTTTCATACAGTTTTCTCCCCGCTTAGCACGTTAGAAATGAAATTTCATACATCTTTTCCTCCCGCATATTTGGTTTGTAGCAATGACGTACTTTCTACCTCGTTTTGACAAAAGCAAGAGGGTACTTTCCGAGCGGGTGTAGTATAAACCATATTATTATATCCTCTTCACATTCTCGGTAGAGGGACATCGTGATCAGGTACCTGTGGTCAACCCTCTGGGGATTTTCTGTTGGGTTCGTTTTGCTTGACGATATAGGTATGTTGGCATAACGTTGAAAATTATTTTGAGCTTGTCGGAAAATATTTCTAGTATTCTGATGGAATTTTAACGGGATTTGTGATTACGTAAAGTGTTAATAAAACATTTTTATTTATAAAACAGAAATTGGCTCGGCTGTTAGATGGATCTAGAGTTTCCGTGAGCTTTGTTATTTTTATTAAAATAAAATGTAATACTTACTTTCATAAAGAAAGCTGTTTTCCGACAATAACTTATTTCTGGATCCACGATTACAAGAATTTTTTTCACTTGTAACTAAATAATTTTGCCTAAGCATTTCGCAGCATAAATTAAGTTTTTTGTTTCTAATATTATTATTTTAAGCAAAAGTTTGTCTGTCTATCTATTTATCTTGTTGTCTACTAGGTTATCCGTGTTACTAATTTAACCAATTTTAATAAAGACGTCTGCTTACACATTTTAAATGCTAATGTTTTCTCGAAAAATCAAAGAGGTTCCACCAAGGGCGAAAACTACTACGATCAGAATAGGGCAAAAAGTTTCATGGGAAACACGATTGGTCATGTCGTGGTAGTCTGTGCAGCTCCATATAAAAGTGCGTGTGCCGAATTTTTCCCTTAGATAGTTCTGGGTCTTGTTGTCTGGTTCCGAAAACCTACATTCGTCCGTTCGGTTTGGCCTTCAATCACGCTGCAACTGAGCAACGGATCGATGTGATTTGCATGGGTATAGTTGATGACTTGGAAAGTGACATTAGGCTACTTATATCCCGGAAAATTAAGAGTTTCCCGTGGGCATTAAAAAAAACTTATTTCATGTGGACAAAGTCGCGGACATCTAAATCAAAATCATAGTTATAATAATCAACGAGAAAGGTCCCCAATGACGTTTCAAGGTTCTTGCAACACACTTTTCATCAATTGTTCGTCAATGTAAATCGTAAAAACGCAAAGCGACAAAAATGATAGGTGTAAAATAGAATAGTGTGAAGAATCCTGTGGGCATACTACCGTCGCTTATATTATTTTGAAATTGAACCACCAATTGGAAGAAGGGAATAAACGCCACTTTTTGACATATTCAGTTTTTTACACTTTTATATTCTATAGACGTAGCGCTAAATTGTGAGTTCGAAGAAAGGCACAAAAACCACTCACATTCTGTCAAAACACAGGATAATTGTAAGCGAAAAAAGAAAAAAATATTATGCTCGACCACGCCGTTTCGGATCTGTGGCGCCGCGGTTCGGGGTCGAAAAATCAAAAATTTGAAAACACTACAGCTTGGCCGCCATCTTGCTTTTCCAATTTTTTCCACTTTTTCTATTGATCGTTTGCTAATTTCTTCAATCGTTGCAAGTTTTAACGAAATCGGTTGGAAAACAAAAGAGTTGCAATAATCACGTCGGCCGCCATCTTGTTTTTCCGAAATGTCATAATTTTACCCTACTCGAATCCTACACCCGAACACATTTCCCATACATCATTGTATCGTTTTCTGTCTCTTTCTATGAGAACAATTATGTATGTCCTAATCGCCATATAATTTGGTATGAAAAAAAATATTCCGCCATCTTGAATTTTTTTTCATTTCACTAAATAAACCGCCTCGTCGTGATCATCTCTTGCCTAGAAACTACACTTCCATCTCTTTTACTCTCCGAGATAGAGATCAAATAAATTTGTATGGCGGCCATCTTAAATTCGCCATTTTGAATTTTTTTTCAGCTCATTGTCAATTGGATGAAGTTTTGAATGACATTTGGTCGAGCACCCCCCTCCTATCTTCAATACCTTGGCCGTGCTCTTTACCCGTCTCCGAAATCCTCACTCATCAGCTGTCTCCATATTTTTCTTCAAGTTTAATTTTCTGACATGTATACGAAGCCATCAGTGAATAAAAATTTTTTCATACAAAATTTTACAGGAGGAAATTTTGGGGAAAATCTCGAAAACTACCTCAAATATGGCAACACTGTTAAGATATCTCAATACTGCCGGTCGAGTTACACAATCGATCCATACATGTCAACTTTCCCAAATGTTGCCAACTGCCTGAAAAACGTGATCGAAATTTTGAAAAACAAAAAAAGAATACAAAATGGCCGCCACCTCGTTCCACAGAAATATTTTACATAGTTTCATACTTTTCCCGTAAACTACAGGATATACCACTCTTGATGACGTTTCAATTTTTCATCTCGCTTGCACCCAGCCGAAATGATCGCCCCTGAAAAAAGACCATGTCGAAAATCACTTTTACTTTGATAAATTCCAGTGTTGCCAGACCTTGACGACGAAAATACCCAAATATCATTCGTACAAGTGGGACACGTGGTTGCTCGTACTCGAATTTTGCAAAAAGTCCGTATTTCGATTTTTTAATTTTTGGGGTAAATCTTGAAAATTTCCCGAGAAACGGGGTAATTTTTTTTCCCCAATCCATACCTCGAGTCTGTACACACAATCGCCCCGTAGAAGTCGAAACGCTCCGACGTTGCCAACTGTGAAAAATTTGAGTTTTAAAATTGCGTTTTTTCGTACCTCAAACAAAAAGGCCGCCGCGACAGCCGCCATCTTGAATTTTTAAAAACCCCTCCCATTCTGTCAAAATACAGGATAATTGTAGGCGAAAAAAGAAAAAATAATTATGCTCGACCACGCCGTTTCGGATCTGTGGTGCCGCGGTTCGGGGTCGAAAAATCAAAATTTTCAAAACACTACAGCTCGGCCGCCATCTTGTTTTTCCAATTTTTTCTACTTTTTCTATAAATCGTTTCCTAATTTTTGCAATCGTTGCGAGTTTTAATGAAATCGGTTAGAAAACAAAAGAGTTACAAGAATCACGTCGGCCGCCATCTTGTTTTTCCGAAATGTCATAATTTTTCCCCACTCGAATCCCGCACCCGAACACATCTCCCCTACATCATTATATCGTTTTCTGTCTCTTTCTAGGAGAACAATTATGTCAATGAGTGAGTCAGTCAGTGAGTGGTAATTGAGCTATATATAGTATAACTAGTGTTTCGCTCTGTGCGCGAGCTGCTAAAGCAGCTCGCGGGCCGTGTTAGTCTCAAATTTTGAAGGATGGGTGGTGGAGTTTCAGCTTTATGCAAAAAATATGGGATTAGAAAAGGAAAATTAAAAAAGGGAAGACCACAAACATAAGTTCTTTGAAAGGAGTCGCATGCATGAGCTACTTTATAATATTTTTTTAAAGATAATATACTATTTTTTAAAGAAACAGTAGGTATACATTATGTGAAATTAAACAAAAATTGTTATTTTTTTTAAATCAGCCACGTATTTAAATATTTATAATTTTAGCCAGGAGTAGAACATTAAAGATAATGTATATTGAAGATTATTAAATGGCAACAAAACGGTTTTTTTTTAGTTCAAGCCTGTATTTAAATTCCTTCTTGTAAATAATTTAAGCTACGTGAAAACTCATTCATTCATTGTTCATTGGAAATTATTTTATCTACTCCAGCATCGAAAAGTTCGAACGAAACCGGTAAATTTCAAAATGACGCTGATTTTATAAATTTTGGTAACAGTTTCCTGTTTTGTGATATTAGGGATCCTCAGATATCGAATTTGAACGAAATCGCTACAATAACAAAGAATATCTAAATGGCGCTGATTTAAATTTTGATTTAAAATGGCGCTGATTTTGTACAACTTTGGTATCAGATTCAGTTTTGTAATCCTAGGGAGCCCTAAATATCGATTTTGAACGAAATCAGTCAATTAACAAACAATTTCAACATGGCGCTGATTTTTTAAAACTTTTGTATCAGTTTCCTGTTTTGTGATCCCAGGGAACCCTAAATATCGATTTTGAACGAAATCGGTCAATTAACAAAGAATTTTAAAATGGCGCTGATTTTTTAAAACTTTGGTATCAGTTTCCTGTTTAGTGATTCCAGGGAACCCTAAATATCGATTTTGAACGAAATCGGTCAATTATTAAAGAATTTCAAAATGGCGCTGATTTTTTAAAACTTTTGTATCAGTTTTGTGATCCCAGGGAGCCCTAAATATCGATTTTGATCGAAATCGGTCAATTAACAAAGAATTTCAAAATGGCGCTGATTTTTTAAAACTTTGGTAGCAGTTTTCTGTTTTGTAATCCCAGCGAACCCTAAATATCGATTTTGAACGAAATCGGTCCATTAACAAAGAATTCCAAAATGGCGCTGATTTTTTAAAATTTTGGTACCAGTTTCCTGTTCTGTAATCCCAGGGAGTCCTAAATATCGATTTTGAACGAAATCGGTTATTAACAAAGAATTTCAAAATGGCGCCGATTTTTTAAACATTGGTATCGGTTTCCTGTTTTGTAATCCCAGGGAGTCATGTGTATCGATTTTGAACGAAATCGGCCAATTGACAAAGAATTTCAAAATGGCGCTGATTTAAATTTTGGTAACAGCTTCCTGTATTGAAATCCCAGGGAGCCCTAAATATCGATTTGGAACGAAATCGGTTAATTAATAAATAATTTCAAAATGGCGCTGATATTTTAAAATTTTGGTACCGGTTTTCTGTTTTGTAATCCCAGGGATCCTAAAATATCGATTTTGAACGAAATCGGTCAATTAACAAAGAATTTCAAAATGGCGCTGATTTTTTACAACTTTGGTATCAGTTTCTTGTTTTATAACCCCAGGGAGCCCTAAATATCGATTTTGATCGAAATCGGTAAATTAACAAAGAAGTTCAAAATGGTGCCGATTTTTTTTAAACTTTAATATCAGTTTCCTGTTCTGTAATCCCAGGGAGTCCTAAATATCGATTTTGAACGAAATCGGTTATATTAAATAATTTCAAAATGGCGCTGATTTTTTTAAAATTTTGGTACCAGTTTCCTGTTTTGTAATCCCAGGGAGTCCTAAATATCGATTTTGAACGAAATCGGTCAATTAACAAAGAATTTTAAAATGGCGCTGATTTTTTAAAACTTTGGTATCAGTTTCCTGTTTAGTGATCCCAGGGAACCCTAAATATCCATTTTGAACGAAATCGGTCAATTATTAAAGAATTTCAAAATGGTGCTGATTTTTTAAAACTTTTGTATCAGTTTTGTGATCCCAGGGAGCCCTAAATATCGATTTTGATCGAAATCGGTCAATTAACAAAGAATTTCAAAATGGCGCTGATTTTTTAAAACTTTGGTAGCAGTTTTCTGTTTTGTAATCCCAGGGAACCCTAAATATCGATTTTGAACGAAATCGGTCCTTTAACAAAGAATTTCAAAATGGCGCTGATTTTTTAAAATTTTGGTACCAGTTTCCTTTTCTGTAATCCCAGGGAGACCTAAATATCGATTTTGGACGAAATCGGTTATTAACAAAGCATTTCAAAATGGCGCTGGTTTTTTAAAACTTTGGTACCAGTTTCCTGTTTTGTAATCCCAGGGAGCCCTAAGTATCGATTTTGAACGAAATCGGCCAATTGACAAGGAATTTCAAAATGGCGCTGATTTAAATTTTGGTAACAGCTTCCTGTATTGAAATCCCAGGGAGCCCTAAATATCGATTTGGAACGAAATCGGTTAATTAATAAATAATTTCAAATTGGCGCTGATATTTTAAAATTTTGGTACCGGTTTTCTGTTTTGCAATCCCAGGGATCCTAAAATATCGATTTTGAACGAAATCGGTCAATTAACAAATAATTTCAAAATAGCGCTGATTTTTAAACTTTGGTATCAGTTTCCTGTTTTGTAACCCCAGGGAGCCCTAAATATCGTTTTTGAACGAAATCGGTCAATTAACAAAGAATTTCAAAATGGCGCTGATTTTTTACAATTTTGGTATCAGTTTCCTATTTTGTGACCCCAGGGAGCCCTAAATATCGATTTTGAACGAAATTGGTCAATTAACAAAGAATTTCAAAATGGCGCTGATTTTTTAGGGTTCCGTACCCAAAGGGTAAAAACGGGACCCTATTACTAAGACTCCGCTGTCTGTCTGTCTGTCTGTCTGTCTGTCTGTCTGTCTGTCTGTCTGTCTGTCTGTCTGTCTGTCTGTCTGTCTGTCTGTCTGTCTGTCTGTCTGTCTGTCTGTCTGTCTGTCTCCAGGCTGTATCTCATAAACCGTGATAGCTAGAAAGCTGAAATTTTCACAAATGATGTATTTCCGTTGCCGCTATAACAACAAATACTAAAAATTAAAAAAATATATATATTAAGGAGGGTCCCCATACAATAAACGTGTTTTTTTTTTAATAATTTAAAACTTACTACAGGTTTGTACGGAACCCTCGGTGCGCGAGTCCGACTCGCACTTGGCCGGTTTTTTTACTTTGGTATCAGTTTTCTGTTTTGTAATCCCAGAGAGACCTAAATTATATCGAATATGAAAGATTCCATCTCTAATACTCTCCGAGACAGACACTGATGAAATTTGTATGGCGGCCATCTTGAATCCGCCATTTTGGAGATTTTTCAACTCACCGCCAATTGGATGAGGTTTCGAGTGACATTTGTTTGAGAACCCCCACCTATCTTCAATATCTTGGCCGTGCTCTTTACCCGTCTCCGAAATCCTCAATCATCAGCTGTCTCCATATTTTTCTTCAAGTTATATTTTCTGATTTATATACGAAGCCATCAGTGAAAAAAAAATTTGTCATGCAAAATTTTACAGGAGGGAGTTTTTGGGGAAAATCTCGAAAACTACCCCAAATGTGGCAACACTGTTTAGATATCTCGATACTGCCGGTCGAGTTACACAATCGATCCATACATGTCAACTTTCCCAAATGTTGCCAATTGCCACAAAAATGTGATCGAAATTTTCAAAAACACAAAAAGAATACAAAATGGCCGCCACCTGGTTGCACAGAAACATTTTACATAGTTTTATAATGTTCCCGTGAACTACAGGATATACCGCTTGTGATGACGTTTCAATTTTTCATCTCGCTCGCACTCAGCCGAAATGATCGCCCCTGAAAAAAGACTATGTCGAAAATTACTTTTACTTTGATAAGTTCCAGTGTTGCCAGACCTGGGCGACGAAATTACCCAAATGTAATTCATACAAGTGAGACACGTGGTTGCTCGTACTCGAATCTTGCAAAAAGTCCGTATTTAGATTTTTTTTATTTTTGGGGTAAATCTTGAAAATTTCCCGAGAAATGGGGTAATCTTTTTTCCCCCAATCCATACCTCGAGTCTGTACCCACAATCGCCCCGTAGAAGTAGAAACGCTCCGACGTTGCCAACTGTGAGAAATTGGAATTTTAAAATTGCGATTTTTCGTACCTCAAACCGAACGGCCGCCGCGACAGCCGCCATCTTGAATTTTTAAAAACCACTCCCATTTTGTCAAAATACAGGATAATTGTAGGCGAAAAAAAGAAAAAATCATGCTCGACTACGCCGTTTCAGATCTGTGGCTCCGCGGTTCGGGGTCGAAACATCAAAAATTTGAAAACACTGCAGCTCGGCCGCCATCTTGTTTTTCCAATTTTTTCCACTTTCCCTATTGATCGTTTACTAATTTCTTCAATCCTTGCGAGTTTTAACGAAATCGGTTGAAAAACAAAAGAGTTGCAAGAATCACGTCGGCCGCCATCTTGTTTTTCCGAAATGGCATAATTTTTCCGTACTCCCATCTCGCACCCGAACACATCTTCCGTACATCATTGTGTCGTTTTCTGTCTCTTTCTAGGAGAACAATAAATTATGTCAATGAGCCCTAATCGGCATATAATTTGGTATGAAAAAAAATATTCCGCCATCTTGAAATTTTTTTCATTTCGCTAAATAGACCTCCTCGTCCTGATCATCTCTTGCCGAGAAACCATACTTCCATCTCTTATACTCTCCGAGATAGACACCAAATAAATTTGTATGGCGGCCATCTTAAATCCGCCATTTTGAATTTTTTTTCAGCTCAATGTCAATTGAATGAAGTTTCGAATGACATTTGGTCGAGCACCCCCCACCTATCTTTAATACCTTCGCCGTGCTCTTTACCCGTCTCCGAAATCCTCAATCATCAGCTGTCTCCATATTTTTCTTCAAGTTTAATTTTTTGACTTGTACACGAAGCCATCAGTGAAAAAAAAATTTTTCATACAAAAGTTTACAGGAGGACATTTTGGGGAAAATCTCGAAAACTACCCCAAATGTGGCAACACTGTTTAGATATCTCGATACTGCCGGTCGAGCTACACAATCGATCCATACATGTCAACTTTCCCAAATGTTGCCAACTGCCTCAAAAACGTGATCGAAATTTTGAAAAACACATAAAGAATACAAAATGGCCGCCACCTCGTTTCACGGAAACATTTTACATAGTTTCATAATTTTCCCGTAATCTGCAGGATATACCGCTCCTGATGACGTTTCAATTTTTCATCTCGCTCGCACCCAGCCGAAATGATCGCCCCTGAAAAAAGACCATGTCGAAAATCACTTTTACTTTGATAAATTCCAGTGTTGCCAGACCTCGGCGACGAAAATACCCAAATGTCATTCGCACAAGTGGGACACGTGGTTGCTCGTACTCAAATTTGGCAAAAAGTCCGTATTTCGATTTTTTTATTTTTGGGGTAAATCTTGAAAATTTCCCGAGAAATGGGGTAATTTTTTTCCCCCAATCCATACCTCGAGTCTGTACCCCCAATCGCTTTATAGAAGTCGAAACGCTCCGTCGTTGCCAACTGTGAGAAATTTGAATTTTAAAATTGCGTTTTTTCGTACCTCAAACAGAACGGCCGGCGCGACAGCCGCCATCTTGAATTTTTAAAAACCACTCCCGTTCTGTCAAAATACAGGATAATTGTAGGCGAAAAAAGAAAAAATTATCATGCTCGATCACGCCGTTTCGGATCTGAGGCGCCGCGGTTTGGGGTCGAAAAATCAAAAATTTTAAAACACTACAGCTCGGCCGCCATCTTGTTTTTCCAATTTTTTCCACTTTTTCTATAAATCGTTTCTTAATTTCTTCAACCGTTGCGAGTTTTAACGAAATCGGTTGGAAAACAAAAGAGTTACAAGAATCACGTCGGCCGCCATCTTGTTTTTCCGAAATGTCATAATTTTTCCCCACTCGACTCCCGCACCCGAACACATCTCCCCTACATTATTATATCGTTTTCTGTCTCTTTCTAGGAGAACAATTATGTCAATGAGTGAGTCAGTCAGTGAGTGAGTGGTAATCGAGCTATATATAGTATAATAACTAGTATGGCGCGTGGCTGCGCGGCCCGCTAAAGCGGACCGCGTAGTGGAGCGCGTGGTCCACTGTATACTTACTCGCTGTCCTACTATCCTGCCCCCCGATTATGTAAGAATGGCCGATCAAATCGTCAAAGTTCGGCGTCAAAGTAAAATAAACCATAACAGCATTTAATTAGAGCTCAATTTCGAAACACGAAATTGAGCTCTAATTCAATGCTGTTATGGTTTATTTTACTTTGACGCCGAACTTTTACGATTTGATCGACAATTCTTACATAATCGGGCAGCTGGTTTACTGTCTACGTGTTCTGATCTGAACAACACACTGCTATGCTAGTGAGCACAGTGGAAGCGCCAGCACGCCAAGCGTCCGACGTAAAAGAAAATTCTCATAAAGGAAAAACATAAAACAAAAACCACCAACCCCCTGCCCCTCCCTTTTTGTTTGAGCAGCCCCTAAGTAGGTACCTATCTTTAATACCCTGACCGTGCTCCTCACCCATCATCCGAACCTTCGATCATCATCTCTCTCCATATTTTTTTCTCCGAACCATTCGTCAAAATGAGATTTCTTGCATAAAAACAAATCTTGAAAAGGAACCGTAGCCTCTTCAATATTCGCCATACATTTTCTATGGAAAAATAAAGTCCGCCATCTTGAATTGTTTTCCTGTTCATCAAGTAGACCTTCATGTCCCGATCATCTTTTGCCAAGAAACCACTCTTCCATCTTTTATACTCTCCGTGATAGACACCGACGAAATTTGTATGGCGGCCATCTAAAATCCGCCATTTTGAATTTTTTTTCAGCTCACTGTCAATTGGATGAAGTTTCGAGTGACATTTGGTCGACCACCCCCCACCTATCTTCAATACCCTTTTCTATGGAAAAATAAATTCCGCCATCTTGAATTTTTTTCCTGTTCATCAAGTAGACCCTCATGTCCTGATCATCTTTTGCCAAGAAACCGCTCTTCCATCTTTTATACTCTCCGAGATAGACACCGACGGAATTTGTATGGCGGCCATCTTAAATCCGCCATTTTGAATTTTTTTTCAGCTCACTGTCAATCGGATGAAGTTTCCAGTGACATTTGGTCGAGCACCCCCCACCTATGTTCGATACCCTGGCTGGTGCTCTTCATCCGTCTTCGAAATCCTCAATCATCAGCTCTCTCTGTATTTTTCCTCTTAATGAATTTTTGTGTTCTATACGAAACGATGAGTGAAAAAAAAAATGTTCATACAAAATTTTACAGGAGAGGTGATCAATCAGTGAATCAGCACGAGCAGCTATATATATATTAATACTTACATATGATACAATACAGGTAGAGTAGAGTGTGAATTTTAGATAAGTAGTAAGTTCTCTTCTAAAACATTTTATACCAAACAACCAATAACATAAAGTGGCTCTTCCCGAGCGCATATGCGATATTTTATCTAAAATAGGTAATACCCTTTCATAATTATCGGTATTCAGTAAGTAATAATTAATATTAATATGACCGGCCTATTTAGATAGACAATATTAGGTTCTGATTTAACCAATTCTTCCATTTTTTTCAAACAGATACTATAATTCTAAACTCTAAAGTTTTGTCTACTAATTGATACAAGCATCAACTAGACTCCTAGAGATGTTGCTTCAACCTGAGGCTTGCCGCGTCACGAGGCATAGGTACTCATTATTATCTGTACCCATCACCGGGCCAACTTTTTTTTTTTGTCCACTACAAGTTAGCCCTTGACTGCGATCTCACCTGATGGTAAGTGATGATGCAGTCTAAGATGGTAGCGGGCTAACCTGTTAGGGGCATGGCAGTTATATTAAACCCATACCCCTATTAGGTTACTACACGGCATCGTACCGGAACGCTAAATCGCTTGGCGGCACGTCTTTGCCGGTAGGGTGGTAACTAGCCACGGCCGAAGCCTCCCACCAGGCCAGACCAGGGAAATTCAGAAATTATAAATTTCCAAACCCTGCCGGGGATCGAACCCGGGACTTCCGCACGTTAAGGCGACAGCGCTCAACACTGCGCCACGGAGGTCGTCAAACTGAACTACAGAGCTTTGAGAGAGAATAAAAGGTAGAAGTCCATCACGGTGCAGCTAGGTGCGGAATGGCGCACTTCACACATCTTGGTGAACATTACGGAGAACCCTCAGGCATGTCGGTTTCCTCATGATGTTTTCCATTACCGTGAAAACCTACATAGATAACTCTGGAAAGTTACAGGCCCGGGATTCGAACCGCGGTCTGTGAACCGCGATCTTCCTGAATAAAAGAATGAAGTAACTCTCAATCTGTAAGCTATCACTGCGTCATCACTGCTTAAAATAATAATTGTGTACGAAACTTTTTAAGTAAGATACTCTGTACACCGTACAGATATTATAGTACATTGTTCACCGAGGGGAGAAAGTGACCGATTACTAACGAGGGTGTAGTTTGAGGCCCGAGGTGTAGCCGAAGGGCCGCAATATACGCGAGGTTGGAATCGTACTTTCTCCCGAGTGATACATAGTGCTTTATACTACACCTGCAAGGAAAATAAGCGATAATTAGTGATTAAACGAACTTACAAAGGTTTAAGTTAATAAGTTAATAGTTAATAGTCCTTAATTAGGTTAGGCTAGCTAGCTTTAATTTCTATTGTATTGGTTTCAATAAATTAAAAAAAAAAAGTGAAGTTCTATCATAACTATATGAGTCGCTTCATTCGAAGCTTCACTATCACAACTAGACTACATTTTGAGGATTATTTCAATATAGATTTCGATATCGACAATCGATACCGATATCGACAATCGACATCGATACCGACAATCGACAACGATATCGACAATCGATATACATTCACCATATTTGACTTATATTATATTTCCTTAAGGTAAGACATATGCATATTCTCAACGTCCATACCATATTTACTTAAAATTAAAAATCAACAGCGCGTTAGAAATGGATTTTCATACAGTTTTCTCCCCGCTTAGCACGTTAGAAATGAAATTTCATACATCTTTTCCTCCCGCATATTTGGTTTGTAGCAATGACGTACTTTCTACCTCGTTTTGACAAAAGCAAGAGGGTACTTTCCGAGCGGGTGTAGTATAAACCATATTATTATATCCTCTTCACATTCTCGGTAGAGGGACATCGTGATCAGGTACCTGTGGTCAACCCTCTGGGGATTTTCTGTTGGGTTCGTTTTGCTTGACGATATAGGTATGTTGGCATAACGTTGAAAATTATTTTGAGCTTGTCGGAAAATATTTCTAGTATTCTGATGGAATTTTAACGGGATTTGTGATTACGTAAAGTGTTAATAAAACATTTTTATTTATAAAACAGAAATTGGCTCGGCTGTTAGATGGATCTAGAGTTTCCGTGAGCTTTGTTATTTTTATTAAAATAAAAAATGTAATACTTACTTTCATAAAGAAAGCTGTTTTCCGACAATAACTTATTTCTGGATCCACGATTACAAGAATTTTTTTCACTTGTAACTAAATAATTTTGCCTAAGCATTTCGCAGCATAAATTAAGTTTTTTGTTTCTAATATTATTTAAGCAAAAGTTTGTCTGTCTATCTATTTATCTTGTTGTCTACTAGGTTATCCGTGTTACTAATTTAACCAATTTTAATAAAGACGTCTGCTTACACATTTTAAATGATGTTTTCTCGAAAAATCAAAGAGGTTCCACCAAGGGCGAAAACCACTACGATCAGAATAGGGCAAAAAGTTTCATGGGAAACACGATTGGTCATGTCGTGGTAGTCTGTGCAGCTCCATATAAAAGTGCGTGTGCCGAATTTTTCCCTTAGATAGTTCTGGGTCTTGTTGTCTGGTTCCGAAAACCTACATTCGTCCGTTCGGTTTGGCCTTCAATCACGCTGCAACTGAGCAACGGATCGATGTGATTTGCATGGGTATAGTTGATGACTTGGAAAGTGACATTAGGCTACTTATATCCCGGAAAATTAAGAGTTTCCCGTGGGCATTAAAAAAAACTTATTTCATGTGGACAAAGTCGCGAACATCTAAATCAAAATCATAGTTATAATAATCAACGAGAAAGGTCCCCAATGACGTTTCAAGGTTCTTGCAACACACTTTTCATCAATTGTTCGTCAATGTAAATCGTAAAAACGCAAAGCGACAAAAATGATAGGTGTAAAATAGAATAGTGTGAAGAATCCTGTGGGCATACTACCGTCGCTTATAATATTATTTTGAAATTAATGTTTGATATGAAAATACTTGACATCCCTAAAATAAGTATTATAATTCTGACACAAGAGCGTCAATGAGATTAAAATAATACTGCTTTCAACGATAGTAGGCCTAATACCGTCCAAGATCCTCCCGATCTTGGACGGTATTAATGCTAGGCGATAAAACAATGACGTTTTTTTTTATCCACTACAAGTTAGCCCTTGACTGCGATCTCACCTGATGGTAAGTGACGATGCAGTCTAAGATGGTAGCGGGCTAACTTATTAGGGGCATGGCAGTTATATTAAACCCATACCCCTATTCGGTTTCTACACGGCATCGTACCGGAACGATTAATGCTTGGCTGCACGTCTTTACCGGTAGGGTGGTAAACTATCCACGGCCGAAGCATCCCACCAGACCAGGCCAGACCAGGGAAAATTCAGAAATTAAAAATTTCTAAACCCTGCCGGGGATCAAACCCGGGACCTCCGCACGTTAAGGCAACAGCGCTCAACGCTGTGCCACAGAGGTCGTCAAGGTCGAAAAGTTGATTATCTGATAATCCCGCTTGCGAATCCCACGAATACTCGACGAAACTCCACTATTAAAAATTCATCTAAAATATAAACATTTTTAAAACAGCACATATTTCCGCAAATGAATTAATGTTTGTACATTGTAAATGAGTGCCGGAATATTCGTGAAGTTCTTATTATTAAATTTTCGCTATCCGTGCAAAATCTCCAGGACCCGTGTTACCCGTGTGAGACCGGCTAATTTTCTCATAATTCATAATGCTCCTTTCCTGTTTACTTTTAGACACATGGGACGGGCCTTTTCTGATTAAAAAGCTCGGGATTTGTGCTAGCAAAATTATTAATTTACGTTTTGTTACGTACCAAGATTTTTGTTTTTAATTATTGAAGTGAAACTTCTTTCGAATCGTTGTGATTTGAAAATTCGATGAAACGGATGTTGTCGCCACGGTAGGTACAAGTGGCGCCACCGGACGAACGTGTATACAAAGAGCGTTCGTTATAGAATGAGATAGAATACAAGTTATATATTTTATCTCATTATCTCGTAGGCTACTTTTCTGAAGTTTCACTTTTGCCGTGTGTGGATTGCACACACTCACTTTTTTTTATTTCACTACTCGGTTTTATTAGCATACGGGATGATCCTGCGACTTCGTCCGCGTGGATTGAGGTTTTAGGTTCTCGCGGGGGGCTTTTTAATTTTCCGGGATAAAATGTAGCCTATATATAATCTCCATTTTAAATTTTAACCAAATCGGCTGTCACTGCGGCATGAAGGAGTAGCAAACATCCAAACTTAAATTTTTTGCAAATGTTGTTTGCAAATGCTGCGCAGTAGCGAAATAACCGCAAATTTAACGCTCTACCAGACTGGCAGGACTGGATTCGCCAATTGACGAAATTATATTTTCCACAATTTCAGCTTGCCAAAAGGACCTTCCCGAAATTCGTTGCCAGCTCTCCGTCTATTACTTCTCGACGACATGATTGAATTTCACTCTCAAATATTACGACTTTCAAAATTGTTAGCATTTGAGAGCTAAAAAACCTTTGAAATGGTAGAAATTATCCGTTTAACAATTCCATTTTTTTTTCTTGCCTCACTTTCTTGACTCGCGCTGGTACATTTAAGTTAACGGACAAAGGAGTTTTTCATAAAATCTGGAGAAATAAAGAAGAAGGGGGTATAATACGATGCCAAGAGGCGGCGGCGCGGCGGCAAGGGAACACTGTGAAGTTACTCAAGTTTCGTTTACGTAGCTAAAGAGAGCAAGGGGCTCCTTATAAAGCAGTTTCATGAATATTTATATGGATTTAAAGATAGCGTAGTGCGGCTGTGTAAACGACAGCTTCTGAGTACGGTTTTGAATTTAAACCGCTCATTTCGGTCGCTGAAATTATTGCTACTCGTAGTTATGTTGATTTTACTTAGCGATCATACTTTTTATTGCTTTTTCACGTGATATATATTATGTACACGGCATTTACGGCAATATTAATATTAACCTACTTAATGCATACTATCCATACTAATATTATAAATGCGAAAGTTTGGATGGATTGGCTGGATGGATGGATAGATGTTTGTTACTCAATCACGTCAGAACGGCTGAATGGATCTTCATGAAATTGGCACAGAGATAGATTATAATAATAGCACCGGAATAGCTATGTCCGGAATAGCACATAGGCTACTTTTTATTCCGGAAAATTAAGGAGTTCCCGTGCGAACCAAAAACCCTCAATGCACGCGGACGAAGTCGCGGGCATCAGCTAGTTTTACAAATGCGAAGTCTGATACGTTTTCACGGCCAACGGTCGGGCGGTCAAAAAGGCAATTTTATGCGCTAAATTAGTGTCTAGAGTATAGATTAAAACTTTCTAGACTAGAAAGAGAGACCAAGAGATAATTTATATCACATAATATTGTATTATGATGCCTATCTCATTGTCAATTGTGGAATTAAGAGAGTGGAGCTATAATATTATAACTCCACTCTCTTATTTCCACAATTGACAATAGGCAAACAATTATTAAGGATGTCCGACCTCATCGGCTAGTAACATTTGAATGGTAAATTTATCGTAAAATACTCAAGTGGCTTACTTACAGGAGTAAATCTTAAAAGCGTAATTGCAGCTTAGTGCTACTTTTCTTGAATTAAAATTATTAGAATCCGTCGCAATGTTGGGGGTCAATTTCAACAAAGGCGTTTTTTTGTTTCATTTCGGTGAACTTTCGTATTATCAAGTTTTCTCAAATTTAAACAGTAGTTTATTGTACAGTCGACGTCAAAAGTGCATATAGAATAAGCAAAAATGTTGCTTTGCATGCGGTCGGACACCCACACACTTGCAGTAGTATAATATAAGTCGTTCAGCTTGTAGGTATTGTAATAGCCGAGTAATATCGATAATTTCACACTCCAAGTAAGTGAGCTCAATGGCGAGGCGTGGAACTGCTCAGATTGCGCAACGCAACTGTTGCCGGTTCAAATCTCGACCCGTGTAAGCATTTTTTACTGTTTTTATTTGATGAGTGATATTTTTATACCAGCAATAGCATATGCGGGTAGTTTAAAAAATCACTGAACAGATATGGTCACTGAGTACTGACGGAGACGGAAGATTTGACAATCGTTAGTCGTTATTAGCAAATACTACACAATTATTATAATTTACTAAGTTTTGCTGTTTCTTATCTTCAACAATAATGCAAGCTAATATTAATATGCAGAAGAGGATGCATATTATTAATGAGCTAAATAATATCGGATACAATATACTTAGCTCAAATTTGCAATGGAACTGGTTTCACCGTGAGTATTGTTTTTATTGTTAAAAAATGTGTGTTCATAAACTTAGGATTAGTTACATATCGTTTTATTAGTAAATATCTATAAAATTTAGACAAGATACTTGAGTAGTTTCAAAAGTGTTTATTTTAATCTCGCTGTTTGGTTTTAGTGGACAACCAAGCGTTGGATGTCGCATCCTGACGAAGAGAGTAATGCTTCACAACGAAGACATAATATTATACTTAGTTGACCAATATGAGTCCAGCTGTTGATGTGCCACAACCAGGCCACAACTATCATTTGTGCATGTTATTTGTTGTCCTGTGCATCGATCACATATAGTGCGTAATTGGTTTAATCAAAACCCAGACAACAGTTATTCCCTGGCCAGTAAGATCACCAAACTTAAATCCTATAGAATATTATGAGGTTTGATGGTGCAAAAGTAGGATATGCGAAATGAAAGGACTGCAGAGGAAACGGAGGCTCACTGTATGGAAGTATGGGAGAATATATTTAGAGGAACGGATAACTGTCCCAATATTACAAACGGATTCACCCGGCGCCGCTTGCTTGCTGTTATTGAAAAAAGTGGAGGTTTTATTGAATAGTAATACTTTTAAAGCTATATAAAATTTAATTTTTAAGGCTTTAAATATGAAACATAACGTATATTCTATTCCTAACTTGTATTAATTATTATTAGTATATCTTATCAAAAATAACAGACAAAAAAGCAGCGCCGCCCTTTGGTTACTAGATTTTTAAGGTTAAGCTTCAATTTTCTTTTCTTTATGAAAACGATTACTTAAGCTATAAACCTTAAAAAATTATAGAAAAAGTAGCTGAATTTATTAATTACTTTTGAGAAAATGTAACATGATAACAATGAAAATAAATTAAAATAAAGTCGATTATCTAATAAAAAGTGTTTCTTCCAATTTATTTTGATTGTTTTATTACTTATTGACTCATAACACCACTAACATAGCTAACTTTGTCCTTAAGTATTATCGTGTAATAATTAATGTTTGCGTTTATAAATGGATTTTATGTCTGTAAATAAAGATACATTATTATAAAGAATAACAAACAGACACAAAACACATAAACAAAACATAAATGTTTGTATCCAAAACAAAATAAAAACTGCTGTAAGAGATTCGAACCTAGGTCATATGATGCATCGTATTCCAACTATATTATCACGACACTGCGAGTGGTTACTGTAAAGCGATGAAATAAACAATCAGAATAGACAAGGTTATTGAATAGGAATGTTTTGAACCTAATGCTAATGCCATAAGGTTGATATTGTTGACAGTTTATAGTAAAATCGTTTGAACCTTATACTGTTGATTTAAGGTTGATAATATTATTGACAGTTTATGTTTATCAGTGTGAGTGACCACGTGAGTGATTCACAGCATTGCTTGCACGCAGTTTTAGCCTTAGAGCTATGTATGCATTTATGCAGCTGACTGTACTTCTTGATATTCTTCATGCTCTTATTTAATGCCATCAAAATATACGTTTATAAACTAATGAAAAATCGTGTTTAAATTTGTGATGCCACTGAAATGAAAAATTCGTTCACCGATATGAAATAACTAGCCACCGAAATGAAAAAACCTATCCACCGAAATTAAAATCCACCGAAAACGAATATAAGCATTCTTTGTTTTCTTCTCTGCTCACATAATCTTCTTCTTTCCTTTCTTTCATCTGCAGTCAATGCTAGCCTCGGCATTCTTAAAAAATATGTCAATTATAGTTGGTAGATCGCGTTTCAACTTTGCATTCACCTGGTACGTTAAAATAAATCAATCGGATTATATTTAATCAAATGTCGTTATAGTCGGTTGAAATCATATGCGAAAGTGTGTTTGTTAGTTGGTTTATTGCTTTGTTAGTTTGTTGGTTTGTCCAACAAAAGAACAAGCAGGATTCAGATGTAATTACTCCACAACTGATCATAATATACATTGAAAAATGCAATGAATATAACAAAGAATACTACCTAGGCTTAGTCGACTATAACAAAGCCTTTGACTCAATTAAACACTACCACCTATGGCAGGCACTCGAAGAACAGGGAGTACCAACTAAGTTCATTAGATTAATAAAAGAGATATATAGAAAATGTTCAGCACGAGTCAGACTAGAGAAAGAAGGAGAAGATTTCCAAATTAAAAAGGGAGTCAGACAGGGATACCCTCTATCCCCTTAACTGTTCTCAGCCATTTTAGAGAAGGTTTTTCAAAATCTAGATTGGGATAACTATGGACTTAATAATATAAATGGGAAAAAATTAAACCATCTCAGGTTTGCAGATGACCTTATTCTAATATCCAACAATCCTAACACAATAGAAATAATGTTACAACAACTGGAAAAAGAGAGTGCTGTGGTAGGTCTAACTATGAATACAGAGAAAACTAAATTGATGACAAATGGAGACCAAATTACTATAAAAGTTAATAACAAACCAATAGAATATGTTAAAGATTATGTGTATCTGGGACAAGTTATCTCTCCACACAATCAGATGACTAAAGGAGTTAACCAAAGAATAAATAACGCATGGAAACGATACTGGTCTTTAAAGGAAATTATGAAAAGTAAAGAACTTCAAGTAAATGCAAAGCAAAAAGTATTTGATACTTGCATAATACCGTGTATAACTTACGGATGCCAAACTTGGTCACTTACGAAAACACAGAAACTAGAAACTTGTCAACATAATATGGAGAGAAGTATGATAAACATAAAAAAGAAAGACAGAATAAACCTAAAAACTACTATAAAACGCAGCAAAGTGAAAGATGTAACAGAGCATATAAGAAGGCTAAAGTGGCGTTGGACTGGACACATGATGAGAGACAGTGGTGGAAAATGGACTAAGGAAGTGACCGAGTGGTATCCGAGGGATGGGAAAAGGTGTAAAGGAAGGCAAAGGAAAAGACGGAAAGATGATTTAACTTTAAGAGTGGTGGCTGGTGCTACATGGCGCCTGGCTAACAACACAGGAGAGGAAGATCTGGAAGGCTCTGGAGGAGGCCTATGTCGCAGGACAAGCTGATGTTCAGAAATAAATGTTTTAAAAAATAAAACAACAACATTGTAAAATATTTATTCAGCAATAAAGGCTATGATTATGATTATGATTTGTCCTTCAATCACGCTGCAACGGAGAAACGGATCGACAATAAATCGCACAAAAGTACAGGTCTTGGAAACACATTAGCAAAATGTATTCAAAGATTGTGAAATATTCACCTCCTGATTTTCACCGAAATGAAATAATAATCAACCGAAATGATAAAAACATCCACCGAAATGAAACAATTATACACCGAAATGATAAAAACTCACCGAAATGAGAATTTTTGTCATTTCGGTGAGTATTTTGTCATTTCGGTGGCCAGTTTAGGCCACCGAATCAACCGAAATGAAAACACCGAAATTAAAATCAAGGAAAAGAATTAACATTACGAGAAAACTATTTATTATAGGATGTAAGGAATACTACACAAATAAACGTAGTACCATTAGCCCATTCATGAATACTTAAATAAATTTACTAGCTTATTGCAAGACAAGTTATACCTATACACGGAAATGAAAAGAAATGTGTTCCATGTCACCGATATGACATACTTATGTGTTTGGCGGGAACACGCAGGCAAGCGGCGCACGTCCTCCCACGATCAACATATAGAGGCCACAGTTGCGAAAATTTTAAGCGCACGCGGGGGGAGCTAGAGTTGTTTTAAGCAAAAATATACCTGATAAACTTTTTGTCACCGAAATTAAAGAACTTTCAGTGACACATTCATTTTTACTTTCCTGCTATTAAATTGGGTAGATATTATTAAAAAAATACTTTGGGATTATACTATCACTATTCATGATTAAAATAAAGGTAGCCATAAACCTTAGTAACCAATATTTTTTGTTTTATGAGGAAAATTACACAGAAACATGTTGCAGTGACAGCCACTGAAATGAAAAATTCGGAGCTTTACCATTTTTTTTTTTTAAACTGTAATCCTAATCCAGAAATATTTACAGCCTCGTACATAGGTAACTACCTCTTCTACCTAGAAAAAAATATTAGAACTGTATAGTAACGTTCTGCACTACCGATTTCATCCATGCCGCATAAATTTTGCTGTTGGGAAATTCACCCTTGGAGTGACAGAAATTGCAATATATAATGTCTCGAGAAGTTTAGTTGACTTTGTTACAGTTCACTTCTACTTGAGGCGAACTGGGCGGAAACTGGGGCGAACTATACTCACACAATTAAATAAATGAGGCCACTTGCAACCACCTTGCAACGTAATGACTGCGAACGAAGTTCCATAAACTATTTATTTGTTAATTATCATACTTGAGTTATAAATGCGAAAGTGTTTTTTCTATTACGGAAATTTAAGGAGTTCCCGCGGGTTTGGAAAAAACTTAAACCACGCGGACGAAGTCGTAGGCTTATCCGTGATATGATTGAGCCAATTGGATATTTTTATTTGTTTTTAAAACTGAATAATCATTGAAGTATCAATGATTTTTTTTAATCAATCATTAATAAAAAATAAAAAAGAAGTAAAACTGTAGGGGTCTGCAGATAGCTGTATGTAACACGTTTGGGCTTGGTTAGCTAAGTGACGATATTCTAAATCCAATATGGCGGACTAGTTAATTTTTAAACAAGTAGGTATCAATTTAAAGGGTTTGCTGAGAATACGAAAAATTACATGACGTCACGCTAAATTTAAAATGGCGGACGATAAAAACTTGTTTTAAAAATGTTTTTTAATGATTTATGACTTATTTATTTCTATGATTTTAAAGCTGAAAGATTGAAATCCGAAAGATCGCTTTATTTATCGATTCCCACCGGTAACATAAGATGTACTTACTTATTAACTTTTAGAATAGGTTGTTCTCGAGTAGGTACGATGGCTATATTCTTATAAACTTAAAAACATATACTTATACACAACAACCTCTTTTACGACATCATACAGTAAACATAATATAACAAAAACATAATAAATACGGTTCCCTATACAACGACAACATTTTAGTTATTTAGTAAGCGTGAAGATTCGGTCAACCGGCTTAATCTCAAAGCAAAAAATAAGTTTGTAGGTAACTTTGGATATGATAGCTAATCCGATAAAGCCCTAACCTTATTTTATTCATGAAACTGAAAGTATATCATAATATTAGTCCACATAATATTTCCCAATAACCGAATATCGGTCGGGTACAAAGTATAAAACTTTGTACAAAAGCGATTACCGACGTTGTCCGAGGATGAAGGGAAAAGGCTCTATTGTAGTGAGCTCCTTTATGCGACCTCTTGCTTGTCTCAACGCTTTGAGAAGAGCAAAGGAATTTTACGAGATTTTTGTAAAAAGAATTTGTTACAAACATTTTCTGAACCGTCCAAAGTAGGTATAGGGACCTTTAAACAAAAATAATTGACATACTTATGAGGCGGTACCTACTTTTTATTTACTTGCGATTGGCTGGTAAAAATGCAAGTACAGGACGCCAAATAGTACTTTCTTTTTTTAAATAATTATTTAATTGTAAATGAAATAATTATTTAAAAAACAGAAACACGTGTACAACACAACACCGGAAAACCCATAGGCTTAGAATGTACAAGACCAACAGTGACAGATTACGGTGTGACAAAAAATTAAATGTAAATGTGTGCGTGAAATAGTGTTGTCTTGACTCTAGCATAGTATTATCGATAGTCTTACTGGTGAAATCATAGGACTCTAATGAGTTAGTTTAACGAAGTTAAATAAAACTATCTTTTAATTTTAAAAAAATCAAACACACAAATAGCAACAAAGCTACAGCTAGGTAACAAATTATTTATTGATGAGATGACCACGTTTTCTCTAAAAAGTTTTTCAGCGTTACAACACAATGCAACATCATTAGCTGGATACATCAAATACTTATATTGTCTGTTCTCGAATAGTCTCTCTTAATAATTAACGAATAGGGTATATGCATCTGATTTAAATATGGGTCAAATATTTTTTTTTGTTAACTTTATTATTATAGAATTATACTAAGGCTACAATTTTTTTATTTTATAGCTTACTAGCTGATGCCCGCGACTTGGTCCGCGTGGATTAAGGTTTTTTGATTCCCGCGGGAACTGTTTAATTTTCCGGGATAAAAAGTAGCCTATGTGCTATTCCAGATTATAATCTATGTCTGTGCCAAAAAGCCAAATTTTAGCAAAATCGGTTCATTCATTGTCGCGTTAAAGAGTAACAAACATCCTCACAAACTTTCGCATTTATAATATTAGTAGGATATAAGTGTGATGTGATGTGAAGTGTGATGTGATGTGTTCGCGCCACCTACCGAAGCTCACCAGTACTACGTTACACGGCCCGTCGCAAATAAAACAAAAATTAAGGAAAATATTTATTTCGTTCTTTTCTTTTAGAGGAAAGTAGTGTATTATATTGTACTCTACAAACCTAAACTTATGAGCAATCACGTCAAACCTACCGGCAGACACGATTATCGTAACCAAACGTTATTAAGTTTTACACTAAATATCCAAAAAATCTCCATTTAGCAATGTAATTTGATGAAAAGTCTTAAGGGAAACCTATTACCTAAGCTTTCAATAGTTATTTTGCCTCATTTTCAAACAACAAAATACGAAATAATGATTATGAATAATTCAGAAAAATATTCAGTAATTACCTCTGAAACGTGTATTTATGCGGGTTATTACGTCTTGTAACAACACATTCATTCACTGAACAAGACACCATGGTGGTAGAACAAAGATTTTAAGTTTTAATCGTAAGACTATTAAATAAATGCACAAAATTCACCTTGACTTGGAATAGGCCGGGACGCTATGGCCTCTTACTCGCGTAAACAATGACATACTGGCCTTTTGTTTCGCTATCTCTTTTTCGCTCGCGGCAGTGTTTATTAACTAAATACCTCTCGCTCCCACGCTTTGTCAGTCTATTGAGCGTAGCGAAAAAATTCTATGTCTATGGGAAAAACCGTAGGGAAAACACGTTATTTTGACAGTGACTGTCAGAAATGACATTTGATACATTTCGCGCCTACTGCCATCTCTATGGCTAAAGGTTGCCATCTTGGAAACGTATCGAAAACTTGAAATACATTTTATTTTATTTCTCGTTATTTACTTTAATATTCTATATTATTATATTTTTAATACAATGTATGTATTTTCCTCTATTCATGGTAGAGTGTACAAAGAGTACACCGAAGGTGAACCTTCTCCTTTTGTTAATTGAAATAGTTTTAAGTACAAAATATACTATCGTCTTTGGTAGTTAAATAAATATTAAACCTATATTTATAAAAATAAGGAAATTAAAAAAACTAAATAAATAACTGGAAAAGTATAACTGGTAATATAACTTCTTGCTATCAAATTTCTTCTAGCGCCTTGAATTACGAACTTGTTTGCTATTAATAATGATTTATATTCTTCCAAGAAAATCGTTTTATTACAGCATCATTACTTTATATCTGGTCATCAATAACATAATAATTATAATAGATATTTGTCTTACTGGCCGTTCATTTCCAATAATTAATATAATGATAGATTTACGGCTTATTGGCTGCCGTATCGAAGCTTACATCTTAATTGCTATTGTGCTAAAACATAATAAAGAAGGCATTATCTTCACAATATACTTAAACAACTCGGTTTCTCCATATGAGCACAGAGCAATTGAGCAATGAAGCACCCTAGAACTGTACGAAACAAGGTTTTTTCGAAATTCCAACCGCAACGGGGTTCAATAGGGAGTGAAAGTTTGTTTGAAAGTCCGTCATTTTCAAGTTATATCCTTGATACGACTTGGCATTTGGGCTTTCGGTTAAAAATGAAGAAATATGTTTCGCACAGTTTTTACCACCGCCAAAGGGCTGAAATAGGGGATGGAAGTTATAAGAGATTTTAAGAACCTAATTCCACACGGAAAAAATCGCGGGAAAAATATCGCACAGAGATAGATTATAGATAGTCTGGAATAGCACTTATGCTACTTTTTATCCCGGAAAATTAAAGAGTTCCCGCGGGAACCAAAAATCCTCAATCCACGCGGACGAAGTCGCGGGCGTCTGCTAGTCCAGGATAAATCTTAGCAAGCATTAATTTTTAAAAAATGTAACCCGACCACGGAAACACTTTTTTGGACGTGACATCCGACATTAATTTTGTCCGTGTAAAATGTAGCCTATGTATCACTCGGATCATAATAACGAATCGATTGACACCTCATTCATAATAGGCTCAGTTGTTCAGGCGCTACCATGGAACATACATGAATACAAACCTACATAATACATACATAGATTGCTAATCCCTTCCTTTTGCCGTAGTCGGGTAAACACGTATTTTCGCCCGAGGTAAAGTTTATAAAAGCCGAGTTCATAAGACGGCTTTATTAAGCCATTGGCAGGTGTGAAACAGCTGACGTAAGATATTAATATCTCTGACGGATCCCACCAATAGGTACCACTCGTTCCTTCATCACGGAATTTAATCACACTTTCGTTGATAGAAGTTCAAACTTGTGATAAATCTTTGGAACTCCACTCATAACTTGGGTTGTCATAACTTTAAATTTCACGGAATTTGCTCCCATTATGATTTCTTCGAATGCGGTACTTATTTGAAAATTATAATTAATTTTAGTCTTTGAAACTCCTTAATAAATGGCATTCTTATAGGAGGAGCGGAAATATTCAGGCCTCAGATTCCGAAAGTTCCGTACAAAAATTCACAAAAAGTTTACATGTTTGCTCTAGCATTGTATAACTTTATTTTGTAGACAACCAAAATATTATTTAAGGCTTTAATAAAAAATATAAATTATTCAAGCAGCTAACTGTTTTAATACAAAATAATGTAATTGTTTATTTTATAAAGTGGAACATGTTAAAGTTTACTCGGGCGGGATTTACGGTTTGATCCGCTCAGAACAATTTTTAGTGTTCGAGCGTGAAATATTTGCGTAGGTGATCCTTCCGTGAAACCCTCAAAGCTTTAGTGGAAAATATGCTAAGAATTAGGCGTATTAGCCTGGGTAGGATATTTATTTAATAGGAATTTCGTTGTACAGTAACGGCGAAAGGACACTATGCGCACTCTCTAGGTAAACGGACAAAATGTCTTTCCGCGCGGACCTTTTACTTTGTTCAGTCCGTATCGTGTAATCGCTTTTTATGCCGTATGCACTTTATATGGAGCGCGCATACTAGCACAAGTAGGCAACCGAACAGTGCGTCCCTTCCTTTCGACGCGGAAGTTTTGCGCGGCCGTTTTAAAAATAAATAAATATGCAGCGGGCAAACTAGGCAACCGGACAAAAAGTATTTCCTCTCCGACGCTGACGTTTCACGTGGATATTTCATCGTGTCCGGTCCGTAGTATATTTTTTGTTCTTGAGAAACAACGCACCTTATTATGGAACGCGCCAACTAGGCAACAGGACAAAACATTTTTCAAAGCAGTTCCCCTCTGCTCTAAAATGAAATGTGTGAAAAGCGGTTTCCGTCTGTTTTCATGAAAAATACGATAGCCATCGAAAAAAAAAAAACCGGCAAAGTGCGAGTCGGACTCGCGCACCGAGGGTTCCGTACAAACCTGTAGCAAGTTTTACGATTAATGAATTTAATGAACCGCAAAACTAACTTTGTTTGTAGAGGTTTACTGTTAATATCAAAAAAACTATGCTAGTTAGAGCATTGGCTATAGTTTTCCTGTAAAATATACATAAATTCCTATTGACCATAATTATTTCAGATTTTTCGATTGGTAAACTCCGGAGATAAGGGGGGGGGGAACGGTATTTTTTTTGACTTTTTCCCCGATAAATCAAAAACTATCATGACTAAAAATAATTAAAAATCTGTTTTAGAATGTACAAAGTAAACCCTTTCAGATGATACCCCACACAGTACAGTTATCTCACTTTCAAATTTCAACCCTCCGATTTTCCCCCCTTTTTAAATAAGAACAAAAATAATTTCCAATTTTTTTTAATTCCAGTGTCTTTGGGCCACTAATATACACAACTATTCCAAATTTCATGTCGATAGCTTCGGTAGTTACTGAAATAATCGAGTGTGACGGACGGACAGACAGACAGACAGACAGACAGACAGACGGAGAAAGTCGCACCATAAGGGTTCCATTTTTACCATTTTGGTACGGAACCCTAAAAAGAATCCCGTGAGACAGCTTCTTTGATATAAGAACCATTGAGTGTTTAAGTGTACACTCAAGTGAAAAGCTTTTGATTCGGTATTGTACGCAATTAAACCTAGTACTTCGCAAAGTATCTCTTGAGCTTGGTCGCTGTGTGTAAACTTATTCGTTTATAAAAGTCGTTGTACGATGAGGAGAAATCTAAATTGAGTTTAAGTTTGGTGAAATCTCATATTAATTACTTACTACACTTGTATACCTAGTACCTACTTATCAATTACTATACTTGTTACTTTTCAACATAATAATTATGTTGAAAACTAACAGAAAATAAGTAATTCTTACGAACTTTTCCAGTTTTTTTCACAAAGGGGATGAAACCCTACTTTACAGTTTTAATAGAAGTGACGTAAGAGCTATTTTACGGGCAAATGTTATATAATTATTGGTGTTAGTTACAGGTGTGAAAGTTACCTACAGTCGATGCTCAAATTTTGGCCGCGTGTGGATTTTGGTTTGTAAATTCCCTTTATATGGGATTAAAAGTAGCGAATCGATAAAATTAAATTTATTCAAGGTTGTTTGAGCCGGACAGGCAGGCAGAAACACATACTCTTATGGTAGGATAGGCCGGGGCTTTTCTTTTGAAATTCCGCATTCTGAAATGATACATACAAAACCAAATTAATTGACTACGAGTATGTGAGATCCACATAATATGGACCTTTTTACGCCCACGAGTATAATATATACATTCAAAAAACAATTGATCTACGTAAAACTTTACACTGTTAGCTCTAAAAAATAGAAAAAACTAGCTTTGTGATGTTACAAACGTAATAAACACAGCCTAAAAATAAATCATTTAAAAATTTTTACATACGTGACTTTTTGAACCGCGACCGTGTGCAATCCGAACGGTATTCCAGAGGTCACTAGGCTCCATGCGGTACGTTTCCCTCCCCAAACCCCTTTTTACAGTGTTAGTTGAAATCTTTGACGGAGCATTTCGAAAATAGTAATGGTGGACCTTTTTACCTGCGGACCTTTTAGCCCGCCCTACCCTACCTATGAGTTAATATGAGAGCGCCAAACCATATCGGGTACATATATATTTTAATACAATAATAAAGGAACTGAACGGACCTTTTCTTCTGAAACCCGTCACGCAATAGTCCAATATGTGTTCCGTACGTAACATAAACCACGTACAAAGGGGATTACTGACGTTGTCAGATGATAAAAGGGTAAACTCTATTGTCCAACCTCCGTTAAGCGATTGTGTAGAAGACTTTACGCCGAGGTTTCTAGTAAATCGGAAAACGGTCTGAAGCAAAGCTAACACACTCGTAGTTTTGTAAGAAAATTGTATTTAATACGCCAAAACATTTCTTGAAGTAAAACCGGTTCAGGCGCGAGTTTAATTGAACGTTTTTAGAACGAAAGTCTCATCATAGATTGACTATTGTACCTATAGGTACCAAAAGTTATAAGCTACTAGCTGATGCCCGCGACTTCGTCCGCGTAGATTGAGGTTTTTTGGTTCCCGCAGGAACTCTTTATTTTTCCGGGATAAAAAGTAGCCTATGTGTTATTCCAGACTATAATCTATCTCAGTGCCAAATTTCATCCAGATCCGTTCAACAAACAAACAAACATCCATCTATCCATCCATCCACACTTTTGCTTATATATTAAGTATAGATAGAATAGATAAAAAAATCAAATCAAACCTCGTGTGCGTGTATTTTTACGCCACAAAGGTTACACGAAAGAGGCTCCTTTATGTAAAGTTTAAGTGGTTAAGAAACTTGAGAATTAATTACTATTTAATTTAGTTATAATTCATAATATTTAATAAATGTTCAACGCAACTATGTAATTATATTAAAACCTGACGTTCACGGTTCAGTCCAAGTTTAAGATGGAGCGCCTTGAGTTATTGTTAAATTAACAAAGTTTGAAGTAGAATTTGTCAAACCGACGATGTATTGTCTAATACTTTGTAATAGTTAACGATAATGTCGAGCAAGTGCATATATTGAAAGTGAAAATATACTAGGGACCGAACATGACAAACGTCCGCGCGAAACGTCAGACGGCATCGTCGAATAAATGTCAAGTACCCTTACTCTGAGGTTGATCGAATTTATAATACGGTCTCACTAAGTGAGGTGAATCACAATTGCGTCAAACTAAAATGGACCCAAAAACTCTTGATTTAAAGCCACAAATTCAGTGCAACCGATTCAAATTTCGAAACGTATCGTTTGGAGCGCTAGCTGTGAATGCATACACGAAATTGAGCTCTAAGTAAATAAGATTAAGATTCATTTTAGTTTGATGCATATGTAATTCACCTCACTTAGTGAGACCGTATTTTAAATTCGATCAATCTCAGAGTAAGGGTACAGGCCTTTAGTGTGTGTGTCTCATATATAGGCAAAAAGCGCCAAAGTTTTGTCCGCCAGACAAGTAAGGTCTCTCCGTTAAGTTTTCAGAACCCATATCAAACCACCTATGAATAACATAAAGTTACAAAAGTGTAAATCATAGTTTACCTGGGGACATTTATTGAAAACAATACAATAAAACTTAAAGCTAGCCTAACCTAATTACTATATTATAAATCGTGCCCGCGTGGAATGGTGGCAAGAATGCTGGCTGCATTTCCGCGCTGGACAGCCAGGCTGATCCTTTGCGCAAAAAGAGCCAGCCCTTCTGTCACCAGATGTTTGTCTGTTTACCTTCGTTTTATTCAATAAATTAACCCAGTTAATTTAAGTATTTCACAAAAAAATTTAAATAATTTAATCGACTTTAATGTTAGGATTAGGTATGTCATTTTTGTCGTAGGTCGTAATCACAAACTATCTTACGCTCATCCTCATCATGCCAGTTATTTCTATGCCAAATTCATCACAACTCTTATGGAAACAGACAGAAATACTGACACATTTGTTAAAATCTTATGTACTTAGTAGTAAACAATATATAACTAGATGATGCCCGCGTATACATCCGCATTGTTAGGTATAGATTTTTTAATAAACCCGTTTTCGTGATGAAAGCTATCTAGACTACCCCGGGAGGCGGGACGGACTGTTCCGCGTTTGTAGACAAGTACATCGGTACATCAAAATTGCTTAGTAGATGATTCGTAAAAGGTTACTTACAGACAAACACACACACTTTCGCTTTTTACTATTGATATGGATTAGTATGAATAACACAGATATTTAACGGAAATTAGGTAAAAAGCATAAAATTGCACCCATCTCTTTTTAAGCGTTATTTTCAAAGCGACGATTGCAATTTATAGTCAAGAAAAGTATAATTTGATGACTGGCCTCAAAGCCATTTGCTAATTTAGCGGAATAAAATATTCCATTTCCTGCCGTTCTAACAATTGCGATTAAAACCTTTGATCGTACGCTTCGTTGGGCTGCAATCTTTTGTTTCACTCTTTACTACATTTTATTGAAGTAAAATATTTACCGTTTTTAGGATTCCGTATCCTTAGGTTGATAGCCTAGGCCCTAGTGGTTAAGAAGCGGTGTATAAATTGCTGACTGCCTCGTTGGTCTAGTGGTTGGCATATTCGACTGCGGCCGACGAGGTCCAGGGTTCGAGTCCCAGGTCGGGCCATATAACTAGTATTGGGTTTTTCTGACTAGAAATTCTCAGTACTAGCCCGGAGTTAAGAAGTTGGCGGTGTTTCACCCCCGTGCCTCGGAGAGCACGTTAAGCCGTCGGTCCCGGTTATTATCACTAACATGATAATAGTCGTTAAAGCCCGCCAACCCGCATTGGAGCAGCGTGGTGGGTCTAAGCTCTAATTCCCTCTCTCCTATGAGAGTGGAGGCCTGTGCCCAGCAGTGGGACGTTAATGGGCTGTAGTGGTGGGAGGTATAAATCGCGTCCCGTAAGTTGACCCAAAATGGCGGTCGTCTGCGCAGGTACATTGTACTACAGGGTCGAGCGGAGAATGCGCGGGGAGCGAGGGGTATGGTTACGCGCGGCCCCTCGAGGCGCACCTCATACCGCACTTCGTTTGATACCCGAAATGTGTTTCTGCGCATAGTTCAACTTACGCGGCGGCTACTATCATGACTCGACCTCGGCCTCCGGATCGCTGGTTCCGGCGATCTATCCCAGATCACACACCTCTAACTTTTAAGAGTTAGGTAAAGAAATAATATATTTATTCAACAGTGCAGGTGTCACAAACAAACATTTAACATACAGTTGTACTTAATAATATGATTGTCTGGTGTTACAGAGTACAGACCCAGAAAGGGTGTACAGCTTTAATGCGCTTACCTATTCGCGTTTTTACTATCCATTTCTTTAAAAGAAAAGAAAACATTGTGAGGTAACTTGGATGCCTGTGATAATGTTCTTAAAGTTGTGTGAAGTTTGCAAAGCCCTTGACTGCGATCTCACCTTATGGTGAGTGATGATGCAGTCTAAGATGGTAGCGGGCTAACCTGTTAGGGGCATGGCAGTTATATTAAACCCATATCCATATTCGGTTTCTACACGGCAACGTACCGGAACGCTAAATCGCTTGGCGGCACGTCTTTTCCCGGTAGGGTGGTAACTAGTCTCCCACCAGGCTAGACCAGGGAAAATTCAGAAATTATAAATTCCCAAATTAACCCTGCCGTGGATTGAACCAGGACCACGTTAAGACAACAGTCCTCAATACTGCGCCACGGAGGTCGCCTTGATATTTGTCGCCTTGATGTTGCATACTTATCGTAATTTTCTAGGATATATTTTTGATACAGAAACGGAATCCTTTGTGCACGAGTCCAACTCGTAACTGTTCGGTTTTTATTAGTTTTACAAGGAAGATTAATTCAAGACGCCTTCTATACCAATATTATAAAGAGGTAAATCTCTGGATCTACTGAACCGATTTTGAAAATTCTGGTACCAATAGAAAGCCACATTATTGTGAGTGTCATAGGCTATATTATATTAACCCGAAAAATGAAAATGATTTTTCGTGGTAGGCGGATTTGCAAAGTAAGTCGGTAAAAAACGGTCGAACGAAAACGTTTCTTACGAACGCTGCCTTAACGATGAGAGATATATATGATTGAATTCTAGAGAAAAGTTGTAGAGCTTGATAAGAGAATAGAGCTTGATGCCTCCAAAAAAGTCAGCGACAGCATATGTACATATAACTTTCATATTTAAGTCACAAAAAGATGAAAAGACTTTTTCGTGGTAGTCGGAACCAAAAAACCTCGATCCACGCGGACGAAGTCGCGGGCATCAACTAGTACTTTATAATCAGACTGTCATGAGCATTTAAATCACCTAAGTATATAATAAGAGACTACTTATATACTCTTTAAGTAGTCTCTTATTACAAATTAATTAAACAGTCGCGTAGACCACAATCGTTTTAGAGAATGTCACAGGTGATTCTACTCGTCAAATTGATATTTTAATATTATATTATATTATATTATTACCTATTCAAAACCTCTTAGGGCAACAACTTCTCTACATAATTATTATCTACTAACAAAAACAATCTACAAATTTTACATAAAATACTTTTGAACTTTTCATTGTACACTCTAGACACTCTTCCGCTTTGTGTTTTAACCGACTTCCAAAAAAGGAGGAGGTTCTCAATTCGGCGCGTATGTTTTTTTTAGTAGGCCAATCGAGCCAATCGAAAATCAGCCCGTCGATCGTGCCTCACCTAGCATAGTGCCGTTTTTGAGCTGCCATTTTAAATTTTTCATTTTTGTCAGAAGTTTTGTCTTGGTGCAAAAGTTATTCAATGGTGACGTACAGAAGATATTCATAAGAGGTGGTTACTATTTTTTAATTGATCCCGTAGCAAAGATACATCCCGTGATTGCAAAAGTACGAGTGAAAAGCAACGTGGCAATATTCATTATGACAGAATTAACCGCTCTCACCGCTCACGCGGGTAACATGGGCACGGACATGGGTCTGCGAGGAGATTTTGCCAGAATAACGGACTGAGCGAAAATTTTATAATGAATTTGCGGGTATTCCTGGTATCCTTTATACAAAGTCAATTAATATTTTATCGATACGTATGTATTTTGTTCAGTTTCAGTCCTTATTATCACGGTTCTGTTTGGGATAACTCGTGATTTTTCTTGTTACCACATTTTTGCTCTTGTTTTAGAATTTTTTTTTTTTTTAACTCTGTGCACTGCTAAAATAAAATATTAGGCCTGCTACAATATTATTATGTTATTTGAATTTGCCTTTTTGAAACAGCTGAATTTCCTATCGGCTTCGAACTATCCCCATAACAAATTTCATCAAAATTGGTTGAACAGGTGGGCCGTGAAAGCGTAGCAGACCGACAGACAGCTAGACGGACAGACAGACAGACACACTTTCGCATTTATAATATTAGTATGGATTAGTATGGATAGTATGGATAGTATGGATAAACAAAGCGTAAGTAGGAAAGAACTTATGTATTTAGATAATATATTAGTATGGATTTGTATTTTAAAAAAGAAACAAACTTGATCAATGAGATATCTTTTCTTAAAGAGACAAACCTGAGATCTGAGTCCATAGCATTATATTAAAAGCTCAACCGCCGGTCGTCGGCTAGCGAAGCATATTATATAACCGATAAATAACCGAACGGGAAACGTGGGAGGAAACTTAACGGGGTGATTAACACTCCAGACTGCTTAGTTGTCCCGTCACGTCACCACCAATCTGCTTAGTGGTCGGACACCTTTATACGAACCCTTTTGCTAAGGGCCTCAATCCCTTCAGGCACATACAACAGATTCAAAGATAAACAACACCTTTCGGCTAAAACTAAAAGGTTATTGAAGTGAAAACTTCTATAGGCGCGTTGAGCACTTTTTGGTAGGTGGTAAAAATGTGGAACGGTGTCGGTTACGCGTGACCGACACCGTTCTTCTTAAGACAAAAGGTCCTAAGTCAGAATCACTCATCCACACAAACATAATCCGTCCAAAATATTTACCTTAATTTAACAACATTAGGAGCAAACTATTACTATTACTATTACTATTACTATTACTACTCAGATTATTGCCATAAATTGTCAACAATGTCAACCTACAAAATGAATATGATTTAAGTAAGCATGATGGTGACTTTGTAACTAACAAGCCATCTTGTTTTCTTATTCTATATAGACTTTTGACGTCGACTGTACTTATATTGATAAGTTCTTGCGACACAGACCAGTTATATATAAAAGATCATTGCTTTTCGAATAAATGTCTTTCTTCTTCTTTCCAATGTCAGATCACTGATGTCAGAAAGAGATCAATCGATGTTTAACTATTCACCAGCTAACCAACGCTTATATAGGAATAATAGTAGCTCTGGTCAATAAATCTTCCTCTTGGAAGTAAAGACAAAGGGCTCAAACAGTAATTAAGACCCTTTTCACCTACCTTAGTACGTAAAATCTGTATTAAAATCAGCGTTCAAGAATTCTTGGGAAATAATGTTATGTTATAAATCTTTGAAACTTATGAAAACTAGGTTTACGCTACGTAATCAATGTTGGTTCACAGCTAAGTAATGACTACAGCTTAAATCAAAATCAATCATAATAGGTTTCACTTTTGATTTACATAGAATTTAAAAGAAGTTACTTGGTTTGAGTTTTGTTAAAATACGCGGGAGCTAAGTGCTTTATGCTTTTAACTGATTTGGACCTAATTTTGTAGGTACAGATATAGGTTCTATCCCAGGGAAGGGCATAATCCCAGTTTCAAATTCAATGAGATTCCTCGGGATTTTGCAAATATTATGGTAAAGTTCTTGTAAGGTTAATCTTTAAGAATAAAATATAATTTAATTCAAGCTGGCCAAGTGTGAATATGTAGCCTTTAATAACATTGTGGAAGACTCTCGGCCATGCATGTTTTCTCACGGCGTTTTTCTTCAACGCTAAAGCTAGTGATATTATTATTTTTATTGCGAACGCACATATAATGTAAAGTTAGAGGTTTGTGCCTTGAGTTCTAACCCCGGACTACAATTATTAGAGGAAGCCAAAGTCGTATCAACTAGGCTTTCAACGCTTCTATGGAGGTAAATGAAATGAAATCCAGTTGAATGCAATAGGCAACCTCCCAAAAGCTTTAAGCAAAGAACGTGACCTAATTTTTATTGAAGCAATATTTCTCTGTAGGTGAGAACTCTTCTCCGCATCAAACGACAAGTTGATACAGACCGACCGCCCTCAAGGGCTGTTGGCAATCTTTGAAACACCAATGCGATGCCTAATTGCGTACAGTACAGCTATACTGATTCAATGGCGCTTCATTTGAGGATCTACTTTTGAGCTTAAGGGCTTTCACATCAAAGAACTTTCAATTTTAGTGACGATACCCGAATACGTGAGTTGTATTTCAATTGAAATATTTTTGTTTCGTGCTAGACACGTCTGTGGACTGTGGTTGTGACAATGTTCAAACGTGATACAAAATGTGATGTGGGGTGGACTTATGTCACTTTCATAGGATCACTATACCTATTGCTTTTAGTTATACAGAGGGGCATCGCTATGGACAACACTAATGTAGGCACAGCATAAGGCGGACAGTAGGTACACATACATCAATCTGGATCGCGATCATTGATTTTGATCTTCGGATCGTGATCAAGATTGATTGTGTACTGGCCGCCCAAATGTAGTTGAAACTGTCCAACTTCGTCTATCCGTTTATCGATGGAGTAAGCGCATTTAAATGAATCGCGGTGCGAATCTGACCTCACCGCAGTACAATCTGAACCTTAACGGTAGGAATTGCTAACTATTTTATTACATTACATAATATCGCGTAACACCTAAAATACAAAAAGGGAGCGAAGGAGGGCAAGGAACAAAGTAAAATAGCCGATAGAGCACGAAATTTCCATTTTATTATAAGTGTTTTTTATTTCTGATAAAATAAAAGTTTATTTATTAAATCTAACATTTTTAAGTTTTGATTAATAAAAATTAACATTAATAAAAGTTTTGATGCGACACTTCCTATTCCCGAAGTTGAGTTTTCAACCAAGTACTTACTTTCAAGGGTCATGCTAGCTTGGCTAGAACATTAGCTGATGAAATTCAGCGCTCCACAAACGACCTCATTACTCATTACGTATCTATTTAATCAGCTTACTTTATAAATCAAATATCAAATAAATATTATAAATGCGAAAGTTTGGATGTATGGATGTATGTTTGTTACTCAATCACGCTCCAACGGCTGAACGGATCTGGATGAAATTTGACACAGAGATAGATTATGGTCTGGAATAGCACATAGGCTACTTTTTATCCCGGAAAATTAAAGAGTTCCCGCGGGAACCGAAAAACCTCAATCCACGCGGACGAAGTCGCGGGCATCAGCTAGTACCTTTATAAATACTCAATAAATGTTCTAAGTATACTTGATCTATTTTCTTCTAGACTTGATTATATCTATTTGCTCAGCTTACTTTATAAATACCTTTATAAATACTCAATAAATGTTCTAAGTTTATGGTTATACTTGATGTATTTTCTTCTAGACTTGATTAAATTCATAAATTTATTTTTAACTGTGACATTTAAAATGTAAATATTTGATTGACTTGTTATTTGAGGAGAGGGAGCTAATTTTGGTTGGGAACTTTTGCCAAACAGTTTCAGTTTATATAGTTATATAGAATATCATTGCTTTCCGTAGAGTTCTCTGTATAATATTTATTGATACTGAATACCAAATAATGTTGTTTGACTATTTATACTATAGTATTAGAATAGAGTTATTTCATTCTCAGTATTAGCACAGTATTTTTCCTAGCCCGAATTATTATATTTTTATTAATATAATATTATTGTCGCACACGGCATGTTTTGGAGTACAAGGATATCAAATACAATTATTACGTATTCTGTATTAATATTATGGAGGTTAGGTTAGTAATTGAGTTTTAGTTGTATACACAACGAATGCGGTAGATGGATTGATTTATCAACGAATATACAAAGTAATACGAAAAATTAAGCAATGAAAGCAAAAAAAAGGTAAGATTTAAAGTATCTCTTATATCAAATTACCGAAACAAATTGAAGTATCTCTTTAAGAAAATTGAAGTAAGTATATCTTAAGTAAATCATATTATGTAACCACAAAACAAAAATAAACTAAACATTCTTTGGCTAAATTATCTACTTAGTATCTTTATCTGTTCGTACAAAATTACTGAACATATTTTAAAAATAATTTTGTCTAGTTTAGATTAAACTATTTATATTATTTCACTAGAAATCCTAGAAAGTGCTTGGCCTGAAATTCACGGTGGTGAAGCCAAGAGAAAAAGCTAAGGATCTAATAAAATGACAAATAAATATATCGCTTGAGCTTGGATATCGAGATGGTATTTTAGTGAATAGCCGCGCAGGGATGTAACTGTTACAACCCAAGGCGAGTTATTTTGAAATGTAAATAAATTAATCCCTTGTAGGTAGGTATATTAATTAGAAAAGTAAAAGGTTCGTCCCAGTTTCGTAGGACTACCGTAGACGGGACCGAAACATCATAAATTATGACAGAATTAGCAGCTCGCACGCAGGTAACGTGGGTCTGTATAGAAGTTTCATACAGATACCGAAAATTTAATAAAAGCTTACCGGTCCTCGTGGCTTGTCTACCTATGAGAGATGGAATACAGGTAATTTTATTAAACACCTTTGAGAATATTATAAAGAACTGTTGGGCATGCAGGTTTCCTCACGAAGTTTTCCTTCGCCGTTAAAGCAAAGAATATTTTTTATTTCTTAAAATCATTTAGAAAAGTTCAGAGGTCAGCCCGGGGATCATCCCCCCGACCACTCGAATAGTAAGTAAGCCGAGTGCCTCGACCACTAGCGTAAGCTACGTTTGCACTGGAAAAAATTTGTAAGGTTAACATTTTGTAAAGGTTCTGCGTATTACCTTACCTATTCTGTGGTATTACTTGTGTATAGAGCTGCCCACGCTTGACGCGAAAGGTAAAACTTAGTTTGTAAGCAACGCCGGTGTTTTGCACACACGTCTCGTCCTGTCCGATCCTAGAGTGTTTCGCACTAACAGCTTGTGACCAGTTGTGCTGCATAGGCGAATATGTAAATGCACAGTAATAGTTACGCCAAACAATTCCTACCTAATAACACAGAATAGGTACCTAATAGTTGCTAATAATGTACTGTAGCTACCTAATAATAGGTTATAGGCGGCAACAACAACATTAGTAACACTCCAGACCACTTAGTGGACCGTCACGTCGGCTTCAATCTGTTGAGAGGGACGCCTCCGACAAAATTTGTTTACTTTGGGTATCAAAACATTAGTATAGGATGATACTTCGATAATATTTTTTGAGTATTTCCCGAAAAATATTTTCGTATGTGAATTAATTTACATTTTTTAAATCATAAATAACTAACTAAGACAAGAATGAATATATAGTATACCTAATAACGAATTTTTTTTTAAATAATGCCTAACGTTTGCAAAGCTTACTATCGCGGTAGTCGCGGTTCATACAAAAAAGTGCGCGCGCGGACTTTTTGTTCACCAGACAATATTTTTTTGCCCGTAGTGTGCTGTTGCCCTAGTAGGTGATTAATAGTTATTTGTTATACAAGAGTGAAAAGTTGTTTTTTAACCGCGTGCTCAATTTTGATGACCGAGCAAGCGAAGGATTCTAAAATTGAATCACGAGCGGAGCGAGTGATTCAAAAATTAGAATCCTGAGCGTCAGCGAGGGAATCAAAAGAGCACGAGGTGAAAAATCTTTTCACTCGAGTGCAACACGTAACTTTTCATCCCACCTCAGCGAGGAAATGACTACATGCAAAAAAATCACAAGGTAACTTTTCATCCCACCTCAGCGAGGAAATGACTAAATGCAAAAAAAATCACAAGATTAAATTCAATTCTGTTATTTTCTTCGTCACTAGAATCACTCATTTTAGGTTTTTCACTTATTTTCAATTTTCTTGTTTTTAATCGGTTTTAATTTTAAACAATATGACGTAAAAGATAATGGTGCGCGCCACAGGTGCGCGCAAAGCAAATTAAAAAAGTACACCAAGAAGGTTACGAGTGTGAGTTTTTAACAAATTACAAACGATTGTATGGAAATTCGGCACCATAGAGGTACAAGTAAATAGGTTTTAATGATGTTTTGAATTCACAAACTTCATAGACGAGTGATATTTACTGACGTGCACACGATGTTCTAAATTTAATTTACTTTATCCTCAAGAGGATAATAACGGCTTTTACCTTCAGATATCGAAGAGTAAAAATACTCTTTCCGAGATGGTGGGATGAAATAGTTATTTGTTATACAAGAGTGAAAAGTTGTTTTTTAACCGCGTGCTCAATTTTGATGACCGAGCAAGCGAAGGATTCTAAAATTGAATCACGAGCGGAGCGAGTGATTCAAAAATTAGAATCCTAAGCGTCAGCGAGGGAATCAAAAGAGCACGAGGTGAAAAATCTTTTCACTCGAGTGCAACACGTAACTTTTCATCCCACCTCAGCGAGGAAATGACTAAATGCAAAAAAAAATCACAAGGTAACTTTTCATCCCACCTCAGCGAGGAAATGACTAAATGCAAAAAAAATCACAAGATTAAATTCAATTCTGTTAATTTCTTCGTCACTAGCATCACTCATTTTAGGATTTTCACTTATTTTCAATTTTCTTGTTTTTAATCGGTTTTAATTTTAAACAATATGACGTGAAAGAAAATGGCAAAGCAAATTAAAAAAGTACACCAAGAAGTTTACGAGTGTGAGTTTTTAACAAATTAAAAACGATTGTATGGAAATTCGGCACCATAGAGGTACAAGTAAATAGGTTTTAATGATGTTTTGAATTCACAAACTTCATAGACGAGTGATATTTACTAACGTGCACACGATGTTCTAAATTCAATTTACTTTATCCTCTAGAGGATAATAACGGCTTTTACCATCAGATATCGAAGAATAAAAATACTCTTTCCGAGATGGTGGGATGAAAATTATATTTTACTATGGCATAGTTGATCGTCTTATAGACCATTATAGGCGTGCCTAGAACCGTAAGTTTACGTTAAGAACGTCTTCGCAAGGTAAATATTAATAGGATCTTAGACTACTTGTCGTTCAAATCACGTCGTCCCTAATGCTTTTAACAGAACACCTTATTCGGACCGCTTATTAGGTACAATACAGCAATACCGTAGGTAGACATAAAAAAAATCGCGTCGCTATAATAATTTCTCTAAAAGAATGAATCAGACATATTTTTTAATAGGTATTAAATTAAATAAAATAGGGAAAATATTATTTCTTACAGCAATTATAGACCAATTATAACGAAAGCGCTTTCACGGCTTTTACATCGACAAAGTGTAGAAAAAACTGCTGTGCTCGGGCTGTTTAGTGTATTGTCAAGTTACTCTAGCCATAGTCAGGTCACGTACGCCACCAATTTGCTTATTGGAACACCTTTATCTCTCTGTCTCCTTCTCTCTCACTCCTCAGAACCTTTTATTTAAATCGCAATCCCCTTGGGCACACACAAACAGATTTTAAGATAAGAATTTGCTATCGAAATAGTCGATATTATTGTACACAATCACTAAACTACTCGTAAACTTAAATGCCAGCTCCAAATATTATATTGATATCTGTTACATGAAACTCCTTGCAGAACAAGACAGCAAGATTCAATATGAAGATATTTAATGATTTAGCAATTTTTTGAAATGAAGTGAAATGTTTGTTTTATTTTATGTACCTATGAGACGACTTGAGTTACTTATTATGATATTATGTCGGGACCCGCTCGGAAATCATCAATTCTACTAAGAAGAAGCGGAAGAAGAATAACATGGGTTAACAACGATAGGTACGAGTACATACGACGATTTATGCTTTAACCCTAAATCGTGAGCAAAGCTGGTTTTATTTAACAAAATGTGTTTAGATAATAATTTACTATAGTTGCCATTGAGGCACAGTAAACATAGGCTACTCAAATAATACCACTTCCGTGGAAAAAACGGAGTAACTTCACTTAAACTGTTTTACAGCTTAATAGAAGCTTGAAGCGGAGGATGGCTGGCGTGAGGGGCTGAGGGCGCTTATCTTGTTACCCGACTGTCGCTGTCACACCATGTCGCCTTAAGGCTTCCGCCAGTTAAGACTGAGCTTTGTTTGTAAACGTTGCCTTGACAGTGGCAAATAAGTAATTGGAAGATACGTGCAGGCCTTACGCAATAAAATACAATGATGTACCGCCCAGCGATTGCGTTCCGGTACGATGCCGTGTAGTCTGTAGAAACCGAATAGGGGTAGGGGTTTAATATAACTGCCATGCCCCTAACAGGTTAGCCCGCTACTGTCTTAGACTGCATCATCACTTACCATCAGATGAGATTGCAGTCAAGGGCTAACTTGTAGTGGATAAAAAAAAAATGTTAAGCTGAAGTAGACCTTCATTTATTGCAGCCTCTGTCTATTGCATCGAATCACACTGTAGGTAACTCTACCCCGTATCTATGTAAAATTCTTAATTACGAACTCTAGTATCTCTTTGTGAGCGATTATTTTCGACACATATTTTAGAAATCTATATATATAAAATTCAAAGTCCTGACTGACTGACTGACTGACTGACTGACTGACTGACTGACTGACTGACTGACTGACTGACTGACTTATATATCAGCGCACAGCCTAAACCGCTGGGGTTAAAAACTTGTAATTTTGACAGTAGGTTCATTTTGTGACGTAGGCGCTCACTAAGGAAGGATTCTTCAAAATTCCACCCCTAAGGAGGTAAAATAGGGGGTAAAAGTTTGTATGAAAGTCCGTCATTTCTCAAGTATTATCAACGAAACTTGGTATTTTGGCTTTCGGTAAAAAATAAAGAAATACGTATTTCACGGTTTTTCGAAATTCCACCCCCAAAGGGGTAAATTGGGGTTGAAAGTTTGTATGAAAGTCCTTCATTTCTCAAGTTATAGCCATGAAACTTAGCATTTGGGCTTTCAGTTAGATATGAAGAAGTAAGTACTTCACCATTTTTGAAATTTCAACCCCCAAAGGAATGGAATAGGGGATGAAAGTTTGTAAAAAAGTCCTTCATTTCTTAAGATATTTCTCAAGTTATATCAACGAACCTTGGTATTTTGGCTATCGGTAAAAAATAAAGAAGTACGTGTGTCAAAATATTTAAAAATTTCACCACCAAAGGGGTTAAATAGGGGTTGAAAATTTGAATGAAAGTCCGTCGTTTTTCAAGTTATCGCCCTGAAACTTGGTATTTGGGCTTCCGATTTAAATTTATGAAATACGTTTTCCACAGTCTTGAAATTTCTATCCCCAAGGACGTTAAATAGAGAGTTTGTCCTTCAATCACGCCGCAACAGAGCAACGGATTGATGTGATTTTTTGCATAGTTGAGGATCTGGATAGTGACATAGGCTTCTTTTTATCCCGGAAATGAAGCCTGTGGGAATTAAAAAAACTTATGCCACGCGAACGAAGTCGCGGGCGTCCTCTAGTAAATGTATAAAATCAGCGCTTGTTTATTATCAGTATCAGGCTTTATTTCTGAGAATAATACTTAATTAATACCTACAAATTGTCTAGACTTAAATAGATAAGACTTATATAATAGATAAATTGGTCGGGCAAAAGCTTTTGCGCAGGTGTAACCTAATTTATTAATATTTTTTTAGTTTATTTCTACAAGTAATTAAATAAGAAGGTAGTTAAGTTTTCTTTAACCTAACGCTCCAGTTAAAAATGTGACTCAGTTCAAAAATAGTTCAATTTTGCGGTCGGTTGAAACTTTACAACACATAAAAGTCCCTGTAAAGTTGCTTATCTTGCAAACTTGTCGCAATCACGCCACATCGCCTTTTTCGCCACATAATATGAAGCAAAAAATCCATACTTCCATACTAATATTATAAATGCGAAAGTGTGTCTGTCTGTCTGCTACGGCCCATTTTTTTGACCAAATTTTGATGAAATTTTTGGTACTAACATAGGTTCTATCCCGGGAAAGGTTATAGGCTACATTTTATCCCGGAAAATTAAGGAGTTCCCGCGGGAATAAAATAAACTTAATCCACGCGGACGCAGTCGCGGGCATCATCTAGTAAAATATAAAGAACTACATGATACCACAGAATAGGTAATAATATTGGTGATACCCACGAATTTGTCTGCGTGAATTTAGGCTTTTTTTCCAGGAAAACCAAAGCGATCCTACGGGACCGTAGGATCTCTTTGGTTTTCCTGGATAAAAAGTAGCCTTCACTGAGATTGTACCTACAGAATTTCTTGTAAATCGGGCCGTGAAAGTGTAGCAAATAGACAGGCACACTTTCACATATTATAATATTAGTATAGATGGAATAAGTACGCCAATGTGATGTTTCCTGCTAAAGGGAAATATTATTCTCTCGGGGTAACTATGATATAGAATATGTTACTAGTGCATTGAATAGCGCCGATGCTTTATCCAGATTGCCGGACAATGAGAAAGCTAAGGTCAAATCGGAGGTAACTTATTTTAATTTCGTTCAGGGATTCTTGCCAGTAACCAGTGAAACAGTGAAAGAAGCCACTAGTAAGGATCATATTCTAGTTAAAATAATGATGTACATTATTTCCGGGTGGCCGTCCCACTGTAATGATGACTTATTACGCCCTTATTTTTTGAAAAGAAATGAGTTATATATTGAAAGTGGTTGTATTATGTGGGGGTATAGGGTTGTAATTCCGGATAGTTTACGGGATAAAATTTTAAAAGAATTACATTTAGGACATATGGGTATAGAGAAAATGAAGAGCATTGCACGAAGCTATGTATGGTGGCCGGCAATAGATGCAGACTTGGATAAAATAAGCCGTGATTGCACAGCGTGTGTAGCAGAGGCAAGTGCACCGCCGCGAGCACCGCCTCAACCTTGGCCGTATACACCAGAACCGTGGTCACGTTTACACATAGATTTTTTAGGACCATTAGAAGGAGATGTTTTTTTTGTTTTGGTGGATGCATCAACTAAATGGATTGAGGCTTTTCATATGAACCGGATGACTGCAGAGGCAGTTATTAAAGTTCTCAGAGAAACCTTTGCGCGATTTGGTTTACCTAAGGTGATCGTCTCGGACAATGCCAAGGTCTTTTCGGGATTTGAGTTCAAAGAATTTTTAGAAAATAATGGGATTTTGCACGTGTTTTCACCACCTTATCATCCGGCTTCGAATGGTGCGGCTGAAAATGCAGTTAAGCTTTGCAAAAAAGCTATAAAAAAGGCTAAGCGCCTAAAAATAGATATAGATGCATCACTTCAGGCTTATTTAATGGCGTACAGAAACTCGGTACACAGCACGACGGGCGAAACTCCAGCTTTGTTGTTACAACGTCGCGTTTTACGTTCTAGACTAGATTTGTTGAGAGGATCTCATACCTTAGAAAACAATGTTGCACGCGCACAGCAGAGGCAGGTTTTAGAGCCGGGAGATACGGTCTGGGCGCGAGATTATGTTAGTGGCAGTAAATGGCAGACTGGTAAAATAAATGAACGTTTAGGATCTAGAAACTATATAGTAGCTAAGTCAAACGGCACTGCAGTAAAAAAACATATCGATCAATTAAGGTTAAAAAGCAGAGAAAGAGGTCCAGTATGGTGTGGGCCAAATGACGAACCTACCGAGGGTAATGAGGCCAACTCTTCCACAAGCGTGACTGATACAGAGCATTCAGAGGGAGTTCATGAACACGGGCCGTCAACCAATACGAATAGTATTTGTTCCGTTTGCCGTGGAGACCCTGGGGCCGTGGAGTCTTAGTGGCAAAAATTTTTTGCGAGCTATTTCACCGCGGTTGATTGCCTCATCTGGTGACAGAAGGGCTGGCTCATTTTTTGCGCAAAGGATCAGCCTGGCTGTCCAGCGCGGAAATGCAGCCAGTATTCTCGCCACCATTCCACGCGGGCATGATTTATATAGTAATTAGGTTAGGCTAGCTAGCTTTAATTTCTATTGTTTTGTTTTCAAATAAATAAAAAAAAAAAAAAAGCAATTATTATTATGAGTAAATAGCAGATCATTTAACTTTTTTCATCACTTAGATACTATATTTGCTGGCATCTTGACTCAAAAAATATCAAAAAAAATCTTGTAGGTAATAATAGTAATACAGCGTAGTTAAAGCTGATAGTAGACTATGATCGCGTGAGGACGCGCTTGTTACTGACCGCCACTGTCACGCCATTTGGCCGTAAATGGCCGTAAGTTTTACGACGAGAACTGGATTTAATTTATGAATCGTCCAATATTTTGGCAATTATAGTAAATGAATTATAACGCTGTTTTTTAAACTGTTCAATATATTTTTAATCCCCAAACGCAAACAGGGGTATTTAAACTTTGGCTGCCAAGTCTGTCTACGATGTGTCGGTGTGTGAGTCCTTTGTAGTGCTCAAACGGGTAGACAGACCTGAATGTGGTTACTTTATTCGGAGACGGGTGTAATCGGGGATGGTTCGTAGCTATGTTTCATGAAATCTGTCAACTCCTTTACCACTTTGTTGTTTGTTAATTTTACGCCAACTGGTCCTTTGCTTTTCAGCGCCTAAGACCGAGCTTAGTTTGTAAGTGTTGCTCCCCACAGTCTTGAATGAAAACCAGTCAATTGGACAGGGATGTGCTAAACTGTGAAAGTGTCTCTCAGACTGTATCTGTATTTAATAATAATGAACAAACTTCTTCGTCGATAATGTCGTTAAACATTAGACGTCCACTGCTGAACAAAGGTCAGGCGCAGGGACTTCCAGACGCTGCGGTCTCATGCTGCGTCAGAATCCAGCGGCTCCTTGTGATTCTTCTGGCACCAAGTCCACCTAGTGGGAGATCTGCCAATGCTGCGCTTATTTGTGCAGGATGGCCATTCCAGGACCACGTTGGGAGTTGGGACCCCAAAATCTTTATCGTCTTTTACCCTATATTAAGAAAATTCAACAAAATAATATAATACTTAACAAGTGGTCACAGAAAATAAATCCTTTTAAGTTTTAAATAAGGCTCGAGTGTTACAGCGTCGTAGTCAATAAAGGAGTGATGGGTCGCTGGGGGGCACTTATCTTGTTAGTCGGTTGCTGCTGTCACGCCATGTCCCACCATGCAGCCTAAGGCTTCATGCACATGAAGCCGTAGCCGCACCGGCGCGGCGCCGGTTCACCGGTTCTTTGTACAGTTTTCTTTGCGAGTCTCTTAAAATCTTTTTTTAGTATAACTCTATTTTTATCATCCACCGACGCGTTTCCAATAACGCGAGAGTTAATTTCTCGTTTGACATAAATACCTATGTTATATAGAAGCGTTAGGGCGGTTACAGACTAGCGTATTTTTTGCGCATATTAGCTCGCATCGGCTTACGTGCTTACACGCGCGATAGATTTTGTGCATCAAAAAACCTAACGCGTGTACACGCTCTTATTCCGGCGTGTTCGCTCGAACCCGTGGGTCAGTCAGTAGTAGTAGTCAGTAGAATACGTGTTTATAAGCGCGTCGACGCTTGTAAGAGTTGCGCGTGTAACCTACGTGCCTATTAGCGCCTACGCGCTCTTCTGAAAACGAGCTTTTATGCGCTGAAAAAAAACGCTAATCTGTAATCGCCCTTAAGTGTCATGGCATTCTAAATATTTGGTGCCCCAATTTTATACTACGTAGCACCTTAATGGAATGGAATGTTTTATGAGCATAATCTAATCGTAGCCTTCATATTCAAATTCAAATTCAAGTGTTTTTTATTCAAATAAACTTTTACAAGTGCTTTTGAATCGTCGAGTGAATCTACCGCTGGTTCGGAATAATTCCTAGCGAGAAGAGCCAGCAAGAAACTCGGTGGTTGCTCATAAAATCCAATATTGCATTCTGAGATATAAGAGCAACTTTTCAATTTATAACGTGATGCTGAAGCTAAATACTTACATAAATCTGCTTAACGTGAGTGGCAAAAACTTAGGGAGATGACAAATCTCGACTCATCTATACATATAAAAAGTTTATATGTGTAAGTTACACTAGGATAACTGTTAGAGAATTTTTTGAATGGGACGAAATGTAAAGTAACGCCTGCATCTAGCAATCACCCATGGTTTATTTCCGCAGTCGCATAATTTCAAGTGTGTTCCTTTCCATTATTTTTCGGATTGCCAACAGCACCAATTCCAGCAAGTTAACAAAAGAGTCCGAATCCAAATGCGGTTAATGGACGAGTTAACGTAATAGCTAAAAGCACTCAATGCTTACAAAGTCGTGTCGGCCGCTTTATGGGAACACTAACTGTTAATTTCCTACTTTGTGCCAGAGGAAATTCGTCTCTGAGGAAAATATTGGCCGGTTCCAACAAACCATTGTTTTATTTGTTAACGCTCGATTCCTGTTTTACTTTTGTGCTTTTGTTGAAGGTTTCTTGGGTCATTGCGTGTTATTCTGTTAAGTGAAGCATAATAAAATATTGTTGAAAGAGAATGTAGTCCTTGTTTATTCGATAACAAAAGCTTCACTACTCCGTAATAGATTAAATTTTCTTCAAGGATATCGTACCTAAAGTGTATAGGAGTAGAGACTAACAATATCAGATTTCATTATTAACCTTTCGCTTTGGTTTACATAATTCATGATAATATAATATAGTATGTCTACCGAGTAGTTCCGTCAACTTACTCTTTACTTATTATAGGCCAATAACATTATACTGTATTATAGCCTTTCACAAGCTATAAAAATACTAGGTGATGGCCGCAACTTCATCCACGCGGATTTATCTTTTTGAAAAATGTGTTGGGAAGTTCTCAACTTTCCCGGATTAAGCATAAGTCCTTCCCCGGGACACAATCTAACTCTGTGTAAAATTATGTCAAAATTAGAAGAACAGATGGGTCGTCAAAGTCTTGCATACAGACAGAGAGATACACAGACAAACAGAAAGACACACTTTCGCATTTTACAATTGGGTAAAAGAACAACTGCCCGTACTACGTGTTGATATATTATTAGCTCGGAAGATTAACCGATGATCTAGTATTATCGGCGAGTTAATTATGTTAAGAAGCTTTTCCATATAATTGATATTAATACTACGCATTTTTTTGTTTATGTGCTGGACTGCCAAAAAGAAAATCTCATAAAGTAACATCTCACGCTTGTAAAGAAATTTTCAAATAGTAGAAATAGGCAATATACAATGAAGCTTTTGCACTCGTTATTTGCGTTGGGAATTAATTCCAAACGCAAAGTTTGATTTTGACTCATCTGGTAGAATAATGATTTTATTTTCTACCCAAATACTTAATTTTCCCCGAGTTCCCTGGGAGTAGTAGTCGCCTAATATTCCTTAAATAATAAAACTGTCAGGACAAGATATTAAAATTTACATTTTATTCTGTAGGTACTTGGTACTTATTCAACAATGTTCGCATACGCATTTACGCAATTTTTCCCCCGAAAATTGCTCCATCGAGCTCGAGAATTGAACAGTCAGGAGCGGCGTTGAATTATGCAAAGTACGTCGGGGAAAAATTGATACAGAAATTGCTCATAAAGCATAAAATTAAAATGTGGATCGCGGCGGCCGGTGTTGCAACATGCTAAATACCTGTCGTATTTCAAGCGCCATCTGTCGGCGACAGGACTGAGACTGCCGCTTTTAATTTATTAACCAATTTGCTGAACGCTCCGAAACGCGTTCCACTCGTTATTTTGTTTCTTGACTTAATAAATTTGGAGTCATAATCCGTGAAACAGTATTTTTCATGGCGCCGCTGCTTGGCGAGACCGATATTAATATAATTATATTGCCTAAAGCGCCATTTTAATTCCAATTTACATTTTTCATAAAGTAAAATTTGAAAAACACGACTATGATTCGTGGTTTAATAACTTTTTTTATAGGGGTTTCAAATATTTTTGATACATTTTCGGTCTTACTAAATTTTGTACTTATTAACATTGCAGAATAGGATGCTTGTCTGGCTGGTACACAGTACACACTTGTAAGCCATTATAAAAATGGTATAGGTACGTCAGCGTTAAAAAAGGTTAGGCTAAAACCTTTTTTACATTATGCCATTATTTTATTTTCACGGATTTAATCGGATAAGACAAACGTTGTAGGCCTAGAAAGTAGAAAGTTTCACTTAATGTAATAAACGTTGTCGATCCTCACTCGTAACGAGGTGGTTTAATAAGATTTGTAGCACCCTAAGCTTATAATTAGAGGAACGAGAAACCTACAAAGGAAAGGAATTAGTCAAGCTTACCACTTAATCAAGTTCCAACCGAGGAGTTTTCGTGCAAAAACAATTAACCTACCCTATTAATGACAAGGCAACTGGGCTAGAATACAGCTTTTACTTTATATAGGAAATTATCAAAGTTAAGGGTACAAATAGTATGACCAGAGTTACCTTAGAGGACGCTGCTCCAGTCTTGTTAAAATACATGCTGTCTTGTCAACAGCCTTAGCATAATCAGTTTGACTACGCTTTGTCGTGGCTTTTTCGTCGAGAAGCATTGTAAAAGCCGCTTAGATATGTCACTCTGATTGTGGTCTCAGGCGCTCCAGAATTCTTGTCTGTTAAATAGAATAAATAGTCTCTTGTGCCCCGCAAAGATACCCTAGCAGTCGAAATCCTATAATTCCTAGGTGCAGTAAGTGATTTCTAAGATGCGATTGTTTTATTCACACAATACGAAGATTACCATTCAGATGCACCGTTTACGTTAAATACGCCTTTAATGGTTTCAATTGTAAAGAACTTTAATTGCATTCAGCGGCTTCGTGGGGGCTGCTTTGGGAATAAAAGCATTCAAACCGAGCGTTTGAATTGCTTTTGTGGGTTATCGAAGACGATTTATTTGACAACCATATAAAATATTTGATTGGATCCGAGATTTAAGTCTCTTTCTCTATCTTTGTGACTACTTCAGGGACATGTACTCTCTTTGACGTTGACTCTTTTCCAATTAGTACAATGTTTTCATGGAATAAGAAAGAAAAGAATACAATACATTAGTTTCCGTTCAATACATTAGTTTCCGTTCAATACATTAGTTTCCGTTTTAAACTTCAGTTCCTATCACCTGTATGCAGACGATTTACAGCTTTACATTTCTTTCAATCTTGAGAATGTCCTAGACTCCATTGATAAACTCAACAGCGATCTGGAGGCAATCCGTATCTGGACCGAAAACCATGGACTTCTCGTTAACCCTGCTAAAACACAAGTCATGTTAGTCGGCAGACCTAGGCTGCTTTCTAAGCTGGATCTAAATTCTCTTCCACCAGTTACATTTAATTATATAAATCTACCGTACTCCACTCAGGTGAAAAATTTAGGACTCCATATCTCGCAAGATCTCTCCTGGTCTTGTCACGTGGCGGAAATCAGTCGAAAGGTTTTTGCAGCGACGCATGCACTTAAACGGATGCAGAATATGCTGCCACAAAAAGCTAAGCTTGTACTTGTTAACTCCTTATTGCTTCCAATCATTGACTATGCAGATATCTGCTATACCGACCTCACTGAAGAGCTATTGAACAAACTGGACCGCCTGCTCAACCTATGCATTCGGTATGTATACGGTTTGCGTAAGTTTGACCACATCTCTAATTTCCGTTCAAGACTTGGGTGGCTCAACATTCGCTTTCGCCGAGATGCGCACGTTCTTGCTGCTCTTTATGGTATTCTTCATGACCCAAGTTCTCCTGAGTACCTGCAAGAACGCTTTAAGTACCATGGCTCCGCTGGACGTGTTCAACGTTCCTTAAACTTAGATATGCTTGCCTATCCGCATCACAAATCTAGACTATATTCAGATTCCTTTACAGTTACTGCAATCAGGTTATGGAACGCCCTGCCTCAGAAAGTACGTCAAGCACCGTCTCTAAACGTTTTTAAGCGTCGAGTACACGAACACTTTCAAAAATGTCAGAATCCCTCCACATAATCACATTCATATTTATTTATTTAACTTGTGTATATATTATATTTATTAATGTATTTTTATACTATATATCTATTAATATTTTGTATTACTATATTACTTTAATTTGTATAATATTATATTAAGTATATTATATTTTTGTATATTACATATTTTCATTACTTAAATTCTTTAAATAAGCCAAATTTACTGCATTGTGTAATATTATCATACCTTCTTCACTTTATTACCTACTACCTTAATATGTTTCTTCTTTCCCCAATTTTTCTCTTTAAATTATACGCACTGTTCTCAACCCTGTCCCCACTACCAAAGGTTAACTGGAAGAGAATACCTCTAGGTATTAAGTTCGCCTTTGTGCATAGTAATAATGTGTGCAATAAAGAAATTAAAACAAAAACAAAAGAAAGAAAAATATAAAATATAAAATTTTATTTTATAATAATATTTTTGGCTCCCGGATCCTCCGTCGTAATCGTCTTAACAGATCGACGTCCGCTGCTAGACGAAGGACTTGATTGATCTCCACAGAAGAGGCACTGACTTGTGCCGCTTGCTTCCAGAACGACTCCCAGCTACTGACTTGAGATCGTATACGTTCAAGATTGTGGGGTGCTTTCCAACGCTTCGCTTTCCCAAAGCTACGCGCCCAAAGTCTACGTTCGAACTACGAGTATGTTTACCGCCTTGCCCATTAATCACTTCAGCTTATCAACTCTTTGAGCTTTGTCGGTTTACTTGCGGCAAATCATAATTCCAATACAGACCATTAACAACCGACTGCTGGGCACAGGCCTCCACTCTCATTGGAGAGCAGGAATTAGAGCTTAGACACACTACGCTGCTCTAATGCGGGTTGGCGAGCTTTAACGACTATAATATTATCATGTTAGAGATAATAACCATGACCGCGACGTGCTCTCCAAGTCACGGTGGTGACTAACCGCCAACTTCCAACTCCGGGCTGGCACTAAGAATTTCTTATCTAAAAATCTCAATACCTACCTAACAATTGTTATGCCCAACCGGGAATCGAACCCAGTGCTTCGTGATCCGCAGACGACCATGCTAACCGCTAGACCAACGAGGCAGTAATCTTAATTGGTAAGATAATCTTAATTTGTAGGCACTAATGCTCTATCGATACCATCAGATTAATGTAACATTAACATAAAATCTGTTAGATAGATTGTCTATCGCACAAAGCACAAGATAACTCTGATATTACAATGGCAATATCGTGGCTGAAATGGAAAATTCGATGGCCATTTATATAAAATGGGAACGGCAATGGAGAATGACATTTATGTGGATTATAAGCATAAGGGAATTTATGAGTTTCCCATACCGACATACGATCAGACCGTAAACAGTTTTGAGTTGATAAAAGGTTATGAGCTCGCAATCTTTATATGCTATCGGTACTTATGTTCAAGGACTTATGCTTTCGGTAATTTGAAAGAGATTGTAACATGCATGCCGGCCAATTTCGCGAATAATATTCCAGTTTGCGTAAATAGTACAACGTGATGTTTTAAAGAGTTTGAATCGAAGACTTCTGTTAGATTTTATTATATTAAATGTTTTCTATAACTTGTAAATTAAAGATTTTGAGCGAAGGAGAAAATTCCTGGAAGGTGGAAGGTGGAAACCGAAACCGAACCGTTCCAAAACATTTTAAGTGGCTAAAGTTTTCTTACGATAAATAAAAACATTCCATTTAATTCTCAGACAGAATTGAAAAAAGCAAAATTTTGATGATTTGACTTTAATTATCCGTACTACTGGTATAAATGCGAAAGTGTGTCTGACTGTCTGCTACGCATGACTCATGGCCATTTTTAAACCGATTTTGATAAAATTTGATACAGAGATAGGTTGTATCCAAGGGAAGGACCACAATCTGCTTATTATATGGCATGCAAATTATAACATAGGCTACAATTTACAAACGCAGTCACGGGAATTATTTAGTTTCTGATACTTTGGACAATATTTTTAGTGTTCCGTACACTTTCGTACACAACAGGTAAATAGAAATCTTATTTTATCTCCTTACAAGTTATCGCTTGACTGTTGTTTTAACTGAGGATGAGTCCAGATCCAGATGAAAGATGGAAACACATACAAAAAGGCACTAACTTAAACTGCTGTAGGGAAGTATGATATAATTAAAACGCTTTAGATTATGGTTAGGTGGGTAAACCATCAGTTTGTCGGTATCAGACAGTGCTAGCCACTGAAGCGGTATTCAGAGTGCGAAAACCTTTATTGTTTTCCTCCTAGTTTGAAAATATTCTTTAAAAACTGCAATAGTAAATTAAAATCTAAATTAAACATTAAAAATATCATTCAAATCGCTGCAATGAGGCAATGTGCCCAGAACTTATATGTTGGCTGAGGTAACAGCCAGCTCTCTGGTCACCTGTGGACTCTGTGAGACGAGAAATCTATCTAGATAGATTAAAAATCAAAGTCAAGTTGCAAGGAATCCATATTAACATAGTTATAAATTCAAAAGTGCGTGTTTGCTACGCTTATACGGCCTATCTTTTCAAATGACTATGACGAATTTTTTTAACAGAGATAAGCATCCTGGGTAAGGACTTTTTATCCCGCAAAATCTTTTGGTTTTGAAAATATGTGACGAAGTCGCGGGCGTCATCTAAACATCTTTTTTATACAAAAATATCGTTGTAAGAAATGCTTTGTTGGTGACAAAATTATTGGCTGTATGTGTGTATGTTATACCGTATTTATAAGCTATCTAAATAAATAAATGACTAAATCGACCTACCTACTCGATATACCTAACATTTTGTATTCTTACAATAATTGCAATTAAAGAAATACGTGTTTTCGTGACAAATACATTGCGAGTGTCCCTTAAAATTTCTGGAATGGACGCTTCTAAGTATCTGGGGAGATATAAAAGGAAATGAAGCTAAGCCCTTCGGAAATCTCAGAAATTGGTTTTGTCTCTCGAAGTGCGTGTGGGGACAATGGGCAGGCTCAAACCAATGAAATAGAGTTACTGTCGCCCCTCCAGGGGACAGTTTTTACGCCGTATTGTTAGATTTATGCCATAATAGAGTTCCAATACTATGATTTGTTACTTAACGCACGAAGTAGCTGTAATAGTAAGTGGCCATTAAGTCAAATCTATGTGAAATCTTCCTTAATATATTTTGTTATATAAGTTTGTATATTTGTTACTCTTTATCGTTACAGTTACTGAACCGATTTGGCTGGAAATGGAGAAAGCTTATAACCTGAATTAACACATAGACTACATTTTATTATTGGGCATTAAATTCCCGTGGAAATTAAAAAACCCTTACTCCACGCGGACGAAGCCGCGAACGTCATCTAGTTTAAATAATTAATTTAACATTGTTTTTATCGCTAAATTTACTTAAGCTAGGGTCACTCTTGCAGATTGAATTCAGCTTCCACTTATACGCGACAATGTCAATTTCTATAACAATTTTACTTGCCAAAATCTAATTTCTGCGAGATTACGCTCAAGGGACTTGCCGGAGCTAGCTTCTGCAAGTTTTCTTGTAAGCGGACACTTGAACCTATAGTTGTGCGTATTTTATATTCTGCGCACAGTCCGCTGTATAGCCCCTGTCTAGACATCCAAGGTTACTGAATCAATATGTTTTATAGGCATTACTTAAAAAAATTAGTTTAATTAGATCTTGTACAGTGACCAAAAAAAAATTGCAAGTTGTTACCAACATGCAAAGTTAATTTTGTAGAATCAAATCACTTAGTATCTACGAGTACATTGCAGATTTTTGCCGAAGTAGATGCTGGAGGAACTACAAACAAAGTATTTCCTCGGTTGTTATAAAAGTAAGTACCTACATTGAAGGAATATAGTATTCTGTTCCCTGTCCCTGCATTTTTAGCTTATTTTTGTTTAATTCTAATGGTTTTTGTATAAAATGTCTCTGAAAGACAAACATCGCAACGTTTTGATTCAATAATACACGATCTATTTTTTACTGATTACAAAACACTATGTAAATAAGAAAATAAAGAAATAAACAAAATTCCCTTGCAAAATAAAAAGAACCTTACAGTACTTAAATATCTTATTTCGGCATTCAAATTGAATAAAAATTTGCCTTTTCATGTAGATTCGCTCGAGGAGTGCGTTTACCTGTTACAGTATACGTTGAGTTGAAAATAAGATTACTTATTCCTAATTTTGTGAACACTCTTAAAAGGATAAATTTTAAATGAATTGGTTAAATATTCAATCGGCGTAATCCTATTCCTTATCCTATCCTATTCGTACGAAGTCGCGGGCTGATGCCCGCGACTTCGTCCGCGTGGATTGAGGTTTTTAGGCTAGTGGAAAATAAAATACGAAGGTCTCAACGTAATCGGTCAACCAACGCCAAAGTTCAAAGATTTTATAAGTCCATGTTTATTAACTTAGTAAATTAATTTTCTTAAGAAGAAATATCTCGGACCAAGAAATCACCTACCATTATGTAATTGAATGAAGCATTTATGTTCTTCATCATTGAGGATTACTCCATAGAAAGAGATAATAAGCAAAATCTGAGCATAATAAGGCAGCATGAAATCACGTACTTTCATTTAGGTACCGTTAAAATACGTTGAGATACCCTTAGGAAGTACGTGAAGACTTTGTAACATAAATATTATAATTTAAATGATGCAAAATCCTTGCAAATGTAGCGCTTTTTATGGATACAACACGGATAATATTATTATCATGAGTTATGCGCTGGGGAAAATTTGTAATGTATATTTATTTAGATTTTATGAATTTCTGTGGTGCAGGTTTTTACTGTTTTGATAAATCACTTGCTATGTCAGCATTTCATGCACAAGAATGCTCTATAATATTCCCAAATGTGGGTGAAACCTCAAAACCCGTAATGGTCAGCATGGAGGACTGATCTAAGCCCAATTCTAAGCCCATGCTAAGAATTGGGTTGAGATGATGAAAGTTTAGTTAAAAATACATATAAATACTAATATTACAAAAGCGAAATTGTGTCTGTCCGTCTGTCTATCTTTTTTTTTATCCACTACAAGTTAGCCCTTGACTGCGATCTCACCTGATGGTAAGTCATGATACAGTCTAAGATGGTAGCGGGCTAACCTGTAAGCGGCATGGCAGTCATATTATACCCCCTTTTTTTTTTTGTTGACGGGGGGGTAATCTTCTTAAGATACCCGATCTCCTAGGGGGGAGACCAGGTTATGTGGGATTGTACCCACTAAAACCCCCTCGGTGACCATCCTCAGCGCATGATGAAAGGCTCCGGGAACTCTTAAGAACTTCCGCCGGATCCTTCCTTGCGCGTCGCCATGCTGGGCTCGTCCCTGGGCCAACTGAACCCGACCTCATATCCGTCCGTCCTTCATGTCCTCATTTCCAACAGCTGGATCCACGGCCAGCTGCCATATTACACCCCTATCGGTTTCTACACGGCATCGTTCCGGAACGCTAAATCGCTTGGCGGCACGTCTTTGCCGGTTGGGTGGATCTGGCTGCCTACTACGCTTTTACATGAAATTTGGTACAGGGATAGGTTGTATCCCGGGGAAGTATATAGGCTTTTTATTCCGGAAAATTAAAGAGTTCCCGCGTGAATCAAAAGAGTTTAATCCACGCGGACGAAGTCACGGGCATCATCTAATTATTGATAAAAGTTAAATAAATAATTGGGTTGGGATGTCCGAGGAGCACACGTTATATTATCACAAGAAACCCTCTCCCATCATGTGATTAATTAAAAGGGATCAGGCAATGAGGAGTAAGATACAGAGAGTGAGATATTTTGTTGGTCAGGCAATAACTCGCACCATTGTGCCAGACAGGACTTTGAAATGTACACGTAAATGGAGGTATGGGAAGTGTTTTGTCACGTTCCGACCAAGTCGACCGTTGGACGTGACACCACGTAGTTTACCCGCTTGATTTATGAAATAAGGTGAAACCCACGTTTGACCGGCAAAAAATAGTATGGATTTGAATACTTTGCTATAACAAATGAGCCCGATTTTATTTTGTAGTTGGGTCGAGAGTTTTGTCACGTTCAGAGCAAGACACGTTGACCCCACGACGTGAAGTCACATGACTTAAGATTTACGAAGGAAAGTAAAAGTTAAAAACGTTGTAGGTGCTGAAAAAGATTTACTCACTCCTATATTTTTTATTAAGTAGGTACATATTAGGTTTTCTTTAATTTTTATTGGAAAACTAGCGCCCCACCGGGGGAAATTATGTACTGATTTTTATACCTTGGATTACATTAAATTTCGTAGGGATCTCTTATTTTTCGAAAATAAAACACAACCCATATTACTCGCTGATAAGTAGCTTTCTATAGATGAAAGAATTTTTAAAATTGGTTTAGTAGTTTTTGAATTTATCCATTACAGACAAACAATCAAACAAAGTTTTTCTCTTTATAATATTACTTTAGACATTATCATATTTTTGATAGTAGAAGGTATAAGTTGAAAACTTTGTTGATGTTAAAATTTGTAATGTCTCGCAAACACACACTTTACTGTTGCGATTTTGTTTTTATTTTATTAAAACATTTTTGAATCTTGCTCATACTGCACTGTAATCAGTTATCAGGCCTATGCATAAGAACGCAAAAAACACAAGTGTCGAAAAGAATTCTCTAACGGTTAGTAGATAAACACACAGAATATTTGGAGTAGCGCACACAAGCACGACATGATAAAACGTTCTTCCCCTTCCTCGAAAACTTTTTATCCTGTCCGGTTAATACAAATCGATACCTCCCACGTAAGTTGTTGTATCCCCAAAACCGCAATTTTACAATAGAGCATTTTAAAGATTCAAATTGGACTAAAAACTGCATTTATTATTGTATCTTGGTGAAATTTGGTATATGAATGTAATTTATAGTATTCTTGACTATGTTAAAAGATAATTTAAGAAAATATGTATATTTTCTGAGATATCGTTCATACAACATTTTACTGCGGAGTACAGCCTGCGCCATTTGTTGTATCTCATACTTACAACATTATACCGCGGAGTTTCGATTTCGTCAGTTGTTGTATATGATAGTTACAACAATATACACTGCAAAATATAAGTTTAATTCCATTGTATGTGGCAATACCCATATACATCGGTTAAAAATTTATGTGTGTATTATTGTATGTGATTAAATTCTAGGTTAAGAAATAAAAAAGAAATATTATCAAGGATAAATTTCTTTAATTATTTAATAAGAACAATACATACTAGTCATTTTAGGACCGTTTTCATGAAAACTAATATCTTTAAAAAACAAAATAATAATGAACATTAATCTTAAAAAAAAACAGATAGATAATCACTTCTATTAATCAATAGGTACCTACTTAATAATTTCTATGAGATCAAGACAACTAAAATCAGGTAACGATTTATAATAATTATTATTGGCATTGTAAATACCTAGGTTTTATTCAAATTAAAAAAAAAAAAGATTTTCAAAATTATATCTAAACACAAAACAATCAATCAACAAAAAAATCAACAAAACAGTTGTTACTTTCAATTAAATAAACCTATTTTTTGGTTTCATTGGAGACTTCAATCAGTAAAAAACTAATATTTTTATAAGAGAATCAATAATAAAAACGAAGATAAGTACCTAATGGTTAAAGACTAATTATTTCGTGGTCGAAAAGAACGTGAAGGAGGGTAGTTTGATACCCTCCAGCTCCATCTCACAGCACAGCAGTCCCGGCGTGACAACGATCCATGCAACTGGGTCGAAATATCGACAGTTAAAATCGCCATTTTATCGTGGTATGTACCCGTTTATTACGTTATTATTATAAAGATGCATAATTTAAAGAAATTTAAATAAGTTAAAAAAGAAAAGACTAAATTATGTACTATTCTGACTCAGAAAATTCAACATCATTATGAGAGCCATCGGCAAAATACAGATTCCTGAAAAAGTCGTGATATGTGGCTGGAATAATTCTACTGTGACAGAGACTCATTAAGTGAAGAGTTGAAGGCTATTGTGGCAGCGGATCCATCGCAAACCACGTCCGAGCTAGCTGCAGGCTGCGGTGTTAGTGATAAAACTGTTTTAATCCACTTGAAGCAAATTGGGAAGGTGAAAAAGCTTGAAAGGTGGGTACCTCATGAATTGAGTGCAGCAAACCGACAAACGCGCGTCGACTGCTGTGCATTACTCAACCGGCACAATAATGAAGGGATTTTAAATCGAATCATTACCTGCGATGAAAAGTGGATCCTGTACGATAATCGGAAACGCTCATCGCAATGGCTGAACCCTGGCGAACCAGCTAAATCCTGCCCCAAGCGATAATTGACTCAAAAAAAATTACTTGTGAGCGTTTGGTGGACTAGTGCCGGTGACGTTCACTACAGCTTTCTTAAATCTGGCCAGACGATTACGGCGGATGTCTATTGTCAGCAACTGCAAACCATGACGGAAAGAGCTGCTAAATAACGGAGGCTGGTCAATCGCTCTAGGCCACTGCTGCTTCAGGACAACGCTAGACCACACACTGCACAATAGACGGCTACCAAATTAGAGGAGCTTCAATTGGAATGTCTAAGACATCCACCGTACTCCCCGGACCTTGCTCCAACAGATTACCATTTTTTTCGAAATTTGGATAACTTCTTGCAAGGGAAACAATTCAACTCCGATGGGGCAGTCCAAAGCGCCTTCAAAGATTTTATTGATTCCCGTCAGAATGGTTTTGAATGAATTGACTACCTATGAGATGGCAAAAGTGCATAGATAGCAATGGTACATACTTTGATTAAATAAATAATACATTATATTTAAAAAAAATCGACTTTATGTTCCTCCCTTACAAAACGCCAATTTCATATTACCTATGTAAGGACCTAATATTATTTTTATGACCCAATTTTAGAATAGACTTTTGACATACAACATTGAATTTAAGTAAAAAAAATGTAATAGCAACGTAAAATATAGCATGTCACGATACAACGAAGTTTAGAATAACAACTTCCGAAGTAAAATGTTGTATTTATTACATACAACAATATTTTCAGTTTAATGTATACGTAAAATGTTATATGTATTACATACAACATTTTTAATGAACGCTCAACAACGTATACTGTTGTAAGTAATCTATACAACATTTTAGGTTGGTATCACAACAGCACGTTTCATTTTTATATATTTGAAGTAATTCAGTTACGCAAGTTAATTTTGAGAGAACTTAAACGCTTCCTTCCTACCGCGTACGGCCGGTTGAAAGTCCGGCGTAGTCTGTTGTATGTGACAAATACGAGACGCGAGCGCGTGATTCTCCCCGTCCCGCACCCCGCGTAAACCATTGCAAAGGTAGATACAATGTTTTAGTCCGTTCTTGTTCGAAAGTTACAACAAAATACGTCTGGCAAATCCTTGAAAAAATCATATTTTTGTAGTTTTTTCACACTGAATGCATAAAATAATACAAATTAGGATAGTTTTCAGTAAAAACGCTAAACGGCATTTTTGTGGCATACAACAACTTACGTGGGAGGTATCGAAATGAATGTTTCCGCTCCCATTTAAAAATTCTAAAGGCTATTGCTTGATATAATCTGCGTTACGGAATAGTAATAAGCACATTGATATCTAATGTAATTACTATCTTAATTCAAACTAACTGAAAAAAACATGAATATAATATAAAAAATATGGAAAAAATATATACTTATTTCCGGAAAATTACTAGATTTTCTTATTGAATTTGTAAGATAATTATCGACAAAAGTTCCCGATTTACAAATAAACTTCGTCTGTTAAACATACTTAGGTATCTCTTTTATTTATTTAGAAAGTAACTTCGTCTTATATTTAGAAAGTAGAGATGGTCTAACTTGTCCAATTAACTGGTGTATTCAGTTACGAATTTGCTTTTAATTAAATCTGCTGAAGCTATAGTTTGTATTGCTTCTTAGTTTCGCGTTCACCGAAGATAAGTATTTAAACTTGGCGTTCTCACAATTGGTTTGTTTCTAGTTGTTGCTGTTTGCAAATGATCCTTCTTATTTTTCTATAAAATGAAACGTTGAAAAATTAATCAAAATGTATTTGGTACCTAGGTTGGTAGATACTAATAGTGGCTTGACGTAACTTCAGCCGCGTGAATCTAGGTTTATTAGAATCCCGTGGGAAACCCCGTGGGATTTTCAGAAATAAAAAGTAGCCTATTAACTTTCCAGGTCTTAACTAGACAAATGTCAAAAATGACGATGTACCATAGTTTCGTTTCGGCGTTATTGAAGGAAAACCCAATAAACATGAGTAGTGATTATTTATCGTATCAGTAATTATGTCAATCATTTTTGTATTGTTTAATGTTGGTATATGTATCAATGAAGCTCTAATTAGGTACTGTTTAGCTTGTTAATAAAACCAATCAATCATTAATTAATATAATACAGCAAATTAGGGTTAGGTAAATCTTAAACAGGCAGTTTTGTGATTTAGCGGTTTTGTGATCAGCTGCTCTATAAGTACATATAATTTCGTACTAAAACTTATCGAAATCAGAAATGTCCAGACCTTCCAGCTCATACCGACATGTAACCTACCTTGGTAACGCAAGCATACGGCTGAAAACTGAACCTTGAAAATGTTTAAAAACGTCTGGTTTATTTTTGAAATGTTGTCCTTATGCCAAAATCAGCCCCTTAGTCGGAACAATGTTAGCGCTTGAAGTACTTGTGTCTTTTACTTATTATCTAATCGTTTCAGTATTCGACCAATAGTTAATCAAAGCTACATTATTCTGGGCGTCATATTATTAACAAACGGGTGTGTGAATAAACACGTTCCTCATGATAAACTTTATTGTAGGAGCTCACGAGGCCACGCTTTGTAAAACCAAGCTCGCAGTAAATTGCCCATTGCGGAGCGAATGCGGATTTCTGTTGAATTACCCTAATAGAAATCTTCTTTAATTCGCTTTTAATTAGGATTTCGTATTATACGATTTAATTTTCGTTTTATGCCTTTTAACAAACTTTTTGTATAACCCCATCAAGTTCATGATAATATAAAATATTATTATTGGGGAGTATGGGAGGCTTTCACTAAGTAGGTACCTATGCTTAGTATGCTAAGAATGCTTTCATTTCTGATGACTTAGATTTGTTGATACCCCAAAATCATAGCAACATATATTTTAAGACCCAGCTCATAAATATGGTTTAAAATAGCAAACGCAAATACTATGTTTGGCATTCGCATCTAAAGTTGGTCACTGTAAATCAGCGTTGGAATACCTGACAAAGCTATATTTTCAATTTTATTCCGTTCTATTTTCCCAATTTTGTATAAAGATTTCATATCAGGTTCTGAGCGAAGTTTTTAAGTTGAATTTATTACTCGTAGTTTATATTATGATAGAGTGACGATGGAGCCTATAACGATTGTTATTTAATCAGTACCTACCTGTTCAATGAGGCAGATTATGGTGAATCCAGTACCAAGTTTGTTAACTTAAAAACTGCAACACAACAAGGAACTCGGAAAACAAGGCTGTCCATAAAAAAACATTTAACACCAGCGCCGAAATACTTCAATTACAGTATATCTATTACAATTAAATACTAACACTCATATTGAATCCTAATGGATATATCGCTCTTGTAGGTGAAGTGGAAGCATCTCAAAGCTAGGTACTATAGAGCTTAACGATATTTAACAAAATGCACGCAAATTACAATGTTACGCGTAGGGCGGCACAATTTATTGCGTTTCCGTGCGGTTTTATATTAGGGTCCCCTTCTATCATGGGAGTAGAAACTCGGTTACCTACACGAAAGTTTTAATTTGAATTTTAAATCACAATGAGCTATGTAGGGACTTTTTGGTTCAAAAACAACGAGTTACAAGTTAAAATATTTTTACTTCTCGATAACGATAGACATTATTAAAAAATATTTATTACACAAGTACTTAATAATATTAACTTTGACGACACTACGACTTTTTTGTGATTTAGTATCTCCCATTATGCTGTATCTATTTAATATTTTTTATCTTTTAATTTTCAAAAACGCATGTCTCAAGCTTGCCAGCATTAAGTATATATTTTATTGATCAAAATCGTGGATTATACTATTAAAACTATAACACCCTACGGATCGGAGAGGACAAAACAAAGTGCGTGCAAAGCGTCTGCGTTCGAATGACATGACGTTTTATCCTATCGCCATGTAAAAACATCTTGAACTTTTTGTTCAGCAAGCAAAATTTTTGCCCCTAGTGTGTATTTCGGGCCTAAGATCCAAAACACTAGTGATTTCTACTTACCAGGCCTGCGCGATATCCCCGCATTCCATGCATGCCATGGAATGCGAGGATTCCACGCATGCCATGGGTCTGGGCTTCTGAGTCAAAGTAATCAGCGGATTCCTTATTCTGTTGGTGACGTAATTTGAGGTGTCGTTATAATTATAAGTATATATTATTAGCATCAACCGAGTTTTCGACCGATGAATTTCATAAGCTATCGGGGATAATCTTCTATGCTGAGTAATCGCCCAATTTTTGGTACTTAAAGGTTAAATTTAACGATTCTGACCTATTCTGTGGTTAAATGCAAAACGAAATGCACGCAAATTTCAATGTAATGCGTAGCATGGCGGAATTTATTGCGCTGACGTGCGGCTTAATATTAGGGTCCTATGTATCACATACTGTGCTGGAAGCTTTTAATTTGCATTCCAAAGGCATCGACAGACGTAACGTAAGCAACGTAACGTAAAGTTGTCTTTGTTGTATAAAATTTAGATCTACAGGAATTTTTCTTCAGGCTCAACTTGCATTTATTCATCTTGACTCAGTTTTTGTTCATACAAATAATTTCAGAACTGGTGTTTCTGTGGAGATGCAAACCTACGTATCGCGATTTGCAACGTAAAATTGGATGGATGCGTATGCAGCTCCATAGAAAACGTCAGTTTATTTGTAGGTACAAATACTGAATTGAGCTGAATTAGTATAATTAAAATTATTTATTAGTTTCCTAAGCAAGCGAGCTGCCGCTATTTACTGTGCTGTGTCAGCGGTGTGACTAGTATTACGAAATGTTGGATTATTATGACTTTCGTGCAACCGTAACGCTTTGTCTGCCGGCCTTTAGAACATAATATAGTTTCTACTTTACCCACTCAAAGTCGCAGCAGCTATATTATGCTTCGCAAATTCAAAGGAACATAAGATAAATTTAATTCTGACTCTAAATAACATTATCACTTTAAATAAAAAGATCTGGCGTTTACTTAGCCCAACGGATTCGTCTAGCCATCCAGCGAGAGAATACAGTCAGTTTATTGGGCACCATGCCTACGAGTATTTATGATGAATTTGAACGGCGTATATTTTTTGTTAATAGGTACTTATTATTATGTATTTTAGTGACTAGATGAACTTTTTTTTTGTTTATTTCTGTATTTTTATTTTATGCAATTAAAAACAACAAAAAAATAGCTTCAATCCATTAGAAAACAGAATGATTTCCATCATGCATCTACTAATAAAATATGATCGATAGTTTAAATTATATTTGGTTAGAACATGCACATATAGAACTGAATTCCTGAACTAACGTTCAACTAAAACTGAACTAAATCTCGTTCAACACATCAATAGTTCCCGACAATAGATTGCCTTCCGGCCGAAAATTGAATACACGGAAAATGCTCTGAACCACACTGCTAAAAAATTATGCTGTGCATAAAATAAATAGTAAGTAAAAACATCCTTGACCAGTTCAATATCTTGTTAGTTTGTTAGTTACGACAGACGACGCCCGGGACTTCGTCCGCGTGGATTAAGGTTTTTGATTTCATGGGTACTCTTGTATTTCTCGGATAAAATGTTTTATCCGATAAAATGTTTTCTCCCTGTTTTAGTTAGTTTTAGTTACTATCTCCATCCCGAATTTCAGCCAAATCAATTATTATATTTTATTGAAATAACTTGTGATAAGGGTCAGCCCATACAACCGGCGTAAAGTAGAGCCAAGTCTCATCATCAGTCTATTTGCGTCTTCTGACAGAGGCACGCCACTGCACACGTCCTGCCTTTCTAGTTTCGGCATTCCCTGCCAGTTTTTTAAACATTGAATTAATTTAAATCTTGCCGTATTTCACTCCGAGGTATAGGAAATAAAATATGTCCATCGTATTCCGGTTTGCCCCTGACAATTTTTACTATTGGCAGAGTGAATTTAGTATCCGGAAGCATAAAAGGAAATGAAGCTAAGCCCTTCGGAAATCTCAGAAATTGAGTTTTCTCAGACTGTATGAGGACAATGATAAGGCTCTAAACCAATGAAGCACAGTTACTTTTATTACGCTGGGCGACAGTTTTACGGTCGCTATAAGATTTATATTGCGATGGCATACTCTTTTTTGAATGAGTAGGTAATCGTGTTGTCTAAATTTTAGTTAAGATCTGCATGAAATATCTATCTAGTTTTCATCAGATTAGGAGAGTGACATAGAGTGACATACTTTTTATCCCAGAAAATTAAGAGGTTCCCGCGGGAATAAAAAAAATCTTAAACTACGCGGATGAAGTCGCGGCCATCAGCTAGTACTTAATACAACCATTGCTCGCAGATAGAGATGGGTTGACGCAGACGGAGTAGAGAAGAGTTGAGTATTTTTGATAACTATCTAAATACAGCTATATTATGTATTTTGATATGTTTTTAAATTGGTTCACTATTAATACCAAACAGGGGGGATGAGCGCTGCGCTGGCGCTCCTGTTCTTGTCGCATGTTGCTGCCCTTCAGCCAAAGTAAATAATCGATTTGTCTTGAAGAAAGACACGCCTCGGCTGTGCCGGTGTGTATTGCGCTAATTCAAAACTCATTTTGTTTAGAACCCGTCCAAAATGTAATTGAATGAAAAAATATATAAGTTAAACATTTTAAAAGTACCTATACAAAATGTACAGTTAAAAATAGCTTATCTCTATGAAGCATCGATGTACCAACTATGAAGTTTCAACTTTATTATTTTTAGTGACCTTCGAAAAAAAGGAAGTATTTAGGTACTGCTGATACCGATTAGGTTAAAATTTATATAGATTTTAACCAGAACCTCTTCAAACTAGTAGAAACTACAGTTGAACAACTTTGAAAGTTTTACGTGGCATAGATTTGTTACTAATGTTCCTCTAAAGTTTCGATAATATCCACTCATCTATATAATGGACCACTATAATAGCTGCTCTTCGGTAACTTATGGTCGATCCTAACAAACAACCGGGAGGTACCTACCTGCGTACCGGCGGGATATTAAATCAAAATGTTTTAATTAAGGCGTAGGCTATAAATTCACTAGGCTTCATTCTCCGAAATGTAATATCAAGTTACCACTTTTGCTTGCGAGTTAAGGTAATTTTATTGATCACTAGTGGGCCCGGCAGACTTTGTCCTGCCCTGAACCTCAAACCCGATTGCAGCGCCCCCTACTGGGTCCAATTGTGAATATAAACCATCCCGGGGTCCAAACAAGCACAACAAAAAAAGAATTAGCGAAATTAGACCTGCAGCCATTCACGCGTGATGCCGTGACCAAGGAAAATATGGATTTATGTTTATATCTAGAGACTAGTCACTAGAGTATCATAAAAATACCTAGATGATTCCAGCAACGTATTCCGCGTGTAATCAGATTCTATTCGAAATTTCTATAATTTCGAATAGAATCTTGGATTTTCCGGAATAAAAAGTAGGAAATTCCATAGCAAATCGTTTAAACGGTTGGGCCCAGAAAAGGTCAGTCATACAGACGAATGGACAGACAGACACATTTTTAAATAGCAAAAAAATAATCCTTTTTTATCCTCGTCTATCTGAGTAGGTATTTGCTTATAGCTTGTAATCTAATCTTGAAGTAATAATTTCTAAATTTACTCTGCAAGTCTGGTCTGGTTGGTCTTGGGTTTCAAACGATGGCTAATAACCATCCTAGGTGATAAAGATTTTCTAATAAAACAAAGCACAAGTTAGGGTTTCGGCTTCGTGGCGTAAGCTTTTTGTTGAATTTGTTACAAAAGCCGCCTATGCCAGGCCGAGATGTTATATATACCACGGTTGATTTATACAAAGGAAATTATTTTTCTCACCTCCGGGCGGAAAGCGTCAATTTTCCTCCCGCTGCGCTAAACGAAAATGCCGCTTTCCGCCTCCGTCGAGGAGAAAAATAGTATACACACCACGGGCAGTAAATAAGAAAGCCTCAGATCACATGTTTATTGACCTCGGCTTCGCCTCGGACAACAATTACATGTGATCTGAGACATTTCTTATTTTACTGCCCTAGATGTGTAATGTACTATTCCTGCTCGCATATAATCGCAAACATTTTGTTTATTACCGATCAATAGCCCATCCAATCGTCTGTCACCGCGACATATGGCCTGCGCATCAATCAGAATAATTGCCAATAGAGGCAGCTAAATACTTCCATCTGTAGGTATATTAGTGAAACACTTCATTATACTGGTAGGTATTTGATGTATGTAACTTGGTTCTTTGTATTTTGATATTGAATTGGGTATTTGACAAATAGTCAAATCAGCAACTTTTTTCAAACGTCAAAATGCGTCCAAGCATGGGATATTTTTTTTTTCATTCATTAATGATAGTAAAATATATTTCAACTCATATACACAAAACATTAATAAAAATATCAAATCAAACTACGGAATACATTAAAAACTAAAATCTAAATTTAAAACTAAAATATATTATTAAATGGAGTCCCTATAAGCAAGGTTCCGAAGTATGGGATTTATATGAAATTTTGAAATGTGACGTCATTAAAGTTCGACGCACTTTTTTACTTTAATCGATTGTTTAAAATGTTTATTCAACATAAAACTATTAGGGGACTTGGACATTACGACTTTTGGGAGATCCTCTATTTAATAATCACTAAAAAATAATTTATTTGATTTGAATAGTAATCAAAAACCCAATTCTATCTCAGGTATAAAAATAGGTTATATAGGTATAGGTTTTATAGTTAGTCATAAATGACCTTGTGGTAGGCTTTTAAATGCGAATGATTGGATGGATGTATGGATGGGTGGATGGATGTTTGTTCCTCAATCACGGCTGAACGGATCTGGATGAAATTTGCCACAGAGATAGATTATATTATATAGTCTGGAATAACATATTATATGCTACTTTTTATCCCTGAAAATTAAAGAGTTCCTGCGGGGACCAAAAATCCTCAATTCACGCGGACATCAGCTATAAAAAGAGCCAATGTACATATTCTTTTTTTTTTTATAATGAAGCTATTTTCTAGCAAGTAGGAGAAATAATATTAATGATGACGAATTCAACGCTCAGGTTCAAGCGTTTATCTGAATGCTGCAATTAGTACAGCTCGAATCAAGTCGTTAAACTTCAGTTCACTGGAGATCAAAAGCTCATCAAATAGCTCGTCAACGTGAGGGATTAGTAGGGCATTAGTCGGGGGGGTTATTACTATCGCATAGAGCAGTATTATTTTAAAATTATAATAATACGGCATTAAGCGAGGCCCCAGAAACGATTGTCCGGAATAATTTACTGTATCCATGAGTAGCTACATCTCTTATTTACTATAATTAGTTAAGTGATTAAATTACAAAGATACTCGTAGTCAGTGTAATCAATTCCCATGGGATCAGAGTTCCCAAAGTATAAAAATATTTTGATTGATTGATTGATGAGTGGGATTTTCAAAAAACCTATATCTACGCGTAGGTACCTACTAAGTCGTGGACATCATTATTAGTTGCCCGACCGACTGCCATACCAAACTAAAAACTTGAGATTATGCATTAAGGTTTTCTGTATTAAGTAGATATTATCTACTAAGGCATTGCGCCTATAGACGGAGTAGAGTGGAATCGCAACGGCCATTTTTATCAAATTACATTCAAATATTGAATCGAAGCAGGCATTACTTTGCGGAAGTCCATGATAATGACTTCTTGTTCATTCATTTTAAATTAGATTCAGTTTATTTATAATAATTTTAAAGGTATTCATTGTTGAAACTGTTAAGAGTGACGATGGCGCGAAAATTGAGTCATTTTTTGCCATTTTTGAAGGTTCGTTGTCCTTAGAATTATTAATTTATTTATGTAAGACATATGGAATTTAAGGGGCAAAAATACTTTCTCTATTGTAATTATCCACGGAAAAAACAGAGAAATACCTCGAATATAGTATGGGGAAACCGCCGTGGCATTACCTCTTAATGAAAATGAGGGCCAAAAGGTTTGGCCGCATTGATCACGCGATCGATTGCACAAAATAATATATGATGATGACGATCATAGATTTCATTCTTAAAGCGTGCCTAATGCTGTTGTTGCCACACGTTTTAGGTACTGAAAAATGCGCCGCTTGCGTCTCTTGATGGCTGTGCACGAATTTCCAATTTGCCAACGGATTAGAGCCATTTTATTTTAAGATAGAACTGTTTGTCCCTGATAACTTTTTATTAGACGTACTCGGTGCCTGGAGTTGACATGAAAAGCAATAAAGCGAATCGTAAAAGTAGTCGTTGAATTTAGTTTTTATTCACAGTCCGATTGGAAACTAATAAAATTGTTATTGCCTCTTATTTTCGGGAGTCTGTGGTGGGTATCATATGGAAATGGTGGAATTTTATTGTTGGGATGACGAGAGTTTGGCTGCCATTTCGCCTGATAGAAGATATAGCCAGGCTCATGCATCCTTTTGGTAATTGCCATTAATAAAGTTATTCTATGCCTGCGTGTATGTCTGAGTAGGTATGTAATTATTAATTTTATTAAAATTACATTAACCCATCACCGCTTGAATACTACTTATCTCTATACTACAGTAGGTATTTATTATATTTACAGAATATGGTTATGTTTATGAATCCACTCAACTAAAATCGTCATGCACTACTTAACATTGACCCGTATAACTAGTTGACATAAATATCTCGTTTGTAATATTGACCACTGTAATTGTCTCTCCAGAAAAATAGGTCATGCGAGTAAATATTGAGCTTTTCCGCTACTAGGTCACATCCATTTCATTTTTATTATGAACAACTAACATTTCTGACTTTCTTGCATTGTATCTATTTATATAAAAATAAGTATCACATCCATAATTATATTATAAATTCAAAAGTGTGCCGGTCTGTATGCCTGTCTGTTGCGAGCATTATGTAGTACGTATTATATAAATTATTAAGGTCTTGCCCTACCCGGACACCAAATTACTGGTGGACTCAAGGTACTAAAGTGGCGGCCTTGCATCGGAAAGAGCAGCGTTGGTAGACTCAGTCTACTTGGTGGAGGAATGAAACCAAACCAAGGGACTCTCTGGACATCATGCTATAATTAGCCGAAGACTGTGGACTGTGGAAATGCCTAAAAGGTATTTAAGTCCAGCTGTGAATTTCCTTTTGTTATTGATACCACGACATGTCATAAAGTCATGTCACGTCATCAAAATGTATTCGGCGAATAACTCAGTGATATTGGGTGCGTTCCGAAATACACTGAGAGCACTGAAAGTCCCCAGTAAAGAGCACTGCCAGTGCTCGCAGTGCTTATAACGGAACACACACATCATTATACATTTCTCTGCGGTTAGTTATAGTGATGGAAGAAGGGCTGGCTCTAGTTTTGCGCGAAAATGCAGCCGGTAAGCTTGTCACCATTACACGCATGTACGTTTTATACAGTAAGCACAAATATTACGGCACAGTATAATTTTTGGCACGATATTAATGAAAATAAAGTATGATTGCTTGAATTTTTTTCATTAAATTAAACAAAGAAGTATATTGCTATTAGGTTAATTCAGCAGAAATCCGCATCCGCCCACAATGGGCAATTTAGCTCGCGCTGGATTTGCAAAACATTGCCTCGTAAGTCCCGCTGTAATAATGATTATTAAGAAAAACGTGTGTATTTTGCAATGCCGCCGTGTTGGGTACCGGTATCTCGCTTAAATATGCATTAGGACAATCATTTACAAATTACAAAAAGCAATAACACACTGAATTGTTTTTATTGCTTTTAATTTGTCCTAACCTGGCATGAGCGGATCAGTTAAGCTCCATTATCTTACATTATAGCTAGCCGCTTTAGTCTTAAGACCATCGCTACAGCCCATTAACAGCCACAGCCCACAGCCCAGCCCAGCCCACAGGCCTCCACTCTCATAGGAGAGAGGGAATTAGAGCTTAGACTCACCACGCTGCTCCAATGCGGGTTGGCGGGCTTTAACGACTATTATCATGTTAGTGATAATAACCGGGACCGACGGCTTAACGTGCTCTCCGAGGCACGGGGATGAAACACCGCCAGCTTCTTAACTACGGGCTAGTAGGTACTGAGAATTTGTAGTCAGAAAAACCCAATATAATTATGGCCCGATCCGGGACTCGAACCCGGAACCTCGTCGGCCACAGTCGAACATGCCAACCACTAGACCAACGAGGCAGTCTTAAGACGCCGTAGTTAAATTATCACCATCACGTGACACGTCTCATATTTGATTGTCGTTCAAAAAGTCTACAGTGTAACTGACTAACTTTAGTTACCTATTTTGATTAAACAGCTTCGAGTATTGACTATACCTAACTCTATTCTCTATTGACTACTTGTATATTAACTTAGGTATAGTCAATATAGTCTAACTTGTAATAATATTCAACAATTGTGAAATCTCATTGAAATGAGGGAAACAATATGGCATAAGAAAATTATATATTCAGGCAACGAAAGGCAATTAACATGAGAATTCTCATTAGCACTTTGCAAAGCGAAACTTTTGATGTTAAGCAGGAAGAAAAAAGTTCAAGAGCGAGTCCAAGGCTCATTAACGTGCCTTTAATAATAGTGAATAGCTTCCGGGCAGTGGCAGCTCAGATTTTCGAAATAGCTTTTATTTTTACACTGAGAGAAATCACCTGATGTTCCTTCTGATTTTCCTCCTCCCAAAAGCGTTGCCTTTCTAAAGAAAGATCTTTTCCTCTCCAACTACTTACCTAAACGGAAATCCGCGAATTTTCTACCGAAAAAGGGAAGGGAAAAGTTGTCCCTTTTGAAAGAAAATTATTTTGGAAGGAGAAAATCAGAAAAAACTTAAGGACAGTATAAGTAATTAAATGATCTAATTTTCTAAGGCCCGCTTGCAGAGACGCCGGGTTACATTTAAATAATTATGTAGACAAAGTATAGCAGCTAACTTTGAGTTAAAATGATAATCCGGCGTTTCTGCAAGCGAGCCTAAGATTTCTCTCATAGAAAATTCGACACAAATCCTGAATTAAATATATGAATAAGAAACATAATAATATGTTTGTACACATTAGATATATAAATTAAAAGTACAACAAAAGCGAGTACTTTTCATAAAGTTTTAATGAGATGCGACGTCGAAAAGTTAGGAAAAAGAAGTAGGTATGGGTGATGGCCGAGCGTATTCGAATAAAATTTTTTGGCGCCTTAATTGGTAACCATAACAAACTTTTCATATTAGTTTATGTATAATATTATTAAGTACATTATATTTTGTGCTATAAACTTTTCTCATAATGTTTTGAAACAAAAAATGTGTTCAAAGCAAAAAATATACCTACCCGTAAGAAACTAAGGTGAGAAAAGTTTGAAATGATTGAAAGATGAAATTTTATTTCATTACTACCCATGATAACAATGCTAAATTTCAATTATCACTGCGACGGAGTAGCGGAGAACGAAACGTGATTTTTGCATGGATTTTATTTAGTCAAAAGCCTGGAAAGTCACATAAGCTATACTTCATCCTAATAAATCAAACAGTCCCCGAGGGATTTTTAAGAACCTTAATCCACGTGGACGCGGATGTCACGGGCATCATCTAGACATTCATAAGGGACTTTAAACGACGAAGTAACATAATTTTCAGGAGGCTTTACAGGATTTGGGATTACTACGAAAGCATCTTTTATGACACATCACATCCCTTCAAAAGCCGTGCCGCAGTCGTATTTAATAAGTACGAAGCAGTTAAATAAAATATACTAAGTTAAAATACTCAATTTATTATTCCATGTAGGACATAAAGTGTCTCTTGTATTACGTCATGTTTTGACTCTTCCACCGGCCTTAAAAAAGGGGTTTAAATGGGCTTTTTAAGTCTATAATCATAAAGTACTACTCTCAACGAAGATGACACTTCTCACCTAGCGACAAAATTGTGGCATACATAAAGCCGTATTTTCATTCCTACTTCATTTAAATAAAAAAATATTACTCTTTTGTATGAAAATATTTTCATCGGGCAATTTGGATATTAAAATTATCTCACGGCAAAAATACACTACTAACAAAGTTTTTTGTCTGGATGTTTTGTCGTGTTCTCTCCGTAGTGTATTTTTGCCCTGAAGTCCAGCAAAGTTTCCACGTATAAAAATATAAAACCATTTTTGTGGATATCTGATATAATAAATCACTTTAAAAGAACGGACACTCGTGTAAAGAGAGTCTAAATTCTCAGAATGTGCACTTAACTTACCGCCTTGGGAAGAGACTGGAATGTACTGTCTTGGGGACATCCGTAATAGGAAATAAATAATAAATTATACTATTCAAACATTTCTAGCAAAATTAAAGAACTTGAAACATTTATTTTGGTGGCTGTTATTAATAAATAAACGTAGTAAAATATAACATGCATTTCCTGAAACTGCAAGCAATGGAATACACAGAAAATATATTCCGTTAATTTATACCACTGCTGCGTTAAAGAGTGTACGTCTACTTACTTACCACTATTTTTTGCACTAACATTTTTATGATTCTTAGTCATACGAGTCATAGCTCATGCAAATCATAACTGTACTGTATAAGCTAAAGGTTCAGAATAGCAAGAATTTACATTAACGTTAATAATATCGTCTTTCTGAAATCTTCACGTACTTGCTAAGGCTATCTAGACTTTTCCCAACAAACCGAGGCACGTGATGTCGCGTACGCTGGTAAGTTGTCTTCTGTAAGCTATGCCTTTGTTTCTCTTAGTTCTAAAAATAGGAACATGCTAAAATATCTGTAAACCAACGAAAATTAGCATAATATTGTATTTCTTAAAATACCATAACAACCTTCCTTAGAACAATAATATAATATTTAGTTCCAAGGATAATAATACTATATTCCACGATTCCAGAGGGGTTACTACGATCGCTTCCAAAATGACGGTTTAACGAGTATGTCACGTTACTTGACGTCCCTAAAATCATACTATACTAATATTATACTCGTAAATGTGAAAGTATGTTTTTTTTGTTGGTTTGTGCTTCAATCACATCGCAACAGAGTACTAACGGATCAACGTGATTTTTTGCATGGGTATAGTTCAGGTCCTGGAGAGTGACATAGGCTACTTTGTATCCTGGAATAAGTAGTTCCCGTGGGAATTAAAAAAACTTATTCCATGAAGTTGCGGGCATCACCTAGTAAGGGTTACAATTCTAAACATAGGTTCTAAAACATTATCGTCATCAATATTAAAACAATTAGGCTTTAAGCGATGGAAGCATGCCTCTGTCATGATGATTAAAATCAGTTCAAAAGACTATTAATTTCAGAATATTACAATTTTCTAATAATTATTATTGAAAATTACAATATTAATTACAGACGCCTGATTAAAATTTGGCATAATATGCTATTTAGAATGTGCAGAGTGTTCATTGTTCGAGCTCATTGTACCTACCGGAGCTAAGATGAACTCAACTAAGCAAATAAAGCGATCTTATTGTTAGGTTTGTATACCTCGGTACGAATCCTAGCATATTAAATTAGATAAAATTTTTTGGGTTCACTAAAGCTGTTCATCATTTCAACAACAAAATACAAACAGTAATCCATACTAATAATATTATAAATGCAGTAAGTGTATTTATTGTGGTTTCTCCTTCAATCAAGCCGCAACAAGACGGCGTGATCAACACGATTATTTGCATGAATTTATTTTTCAAAAACCTAAATCCACGTGGATGATCCACCATAAGTATGATTGGTAGATTGTGGCTAAATCCTATGACCTTATTGTAAGAACTGCCTAACCTGCAATTAGCAAATAAATGTATTATGATTATGATTATGAAGTCGCGGGCATCATCTAGTAATGTATATATAATAAAGTTGTTTATGTGGCAAGAACTGATAGCGGCTTGCGTAGAAACTGTCACGCCCGAATCGGATTAAGTGAGATTCAACGGAACTCCATCACTCTATTTTCCGCTCTGCGTATTTTGGATCAGGGTTATGTTCATACGAAAACGTATATTATGCTCATATATTATCTAAGAGCTGTCACACTATGTATAAGACAGGAAAAACGTCCGCGCAAGATGCACTGTGTCGTATAGAAAACACGTTTATCCTGTCGCGGTTGTCTGTGTAGCTCCAAATAAATGCGCGCATGGACTTTTTGTCCGTTAGTACAAAAAGTACAGAAAAGTGCTTTCACCCCAAAAAAATAAATTGTTTATTATGTAGAACATGATTTAAGTACTTATTTAGTAACGAGTGATTTTTTCTTTCGTGGATAGCGATATTAAATTGCTTTTACTTTAGTTCTAAAGTAGAGAGAACAATCTTCGCTTGCGAAATAATTATTTTATGATACAAAGGACTGATTAACCTTTGATCTTTGTTACGATTTTGCTTAAAGCTACTTCAAAGTTTTCAGATTTAAGTAGTTAGGTACCTCTTACTCGTAGTATAAGAGGTAAGAAACGTCCATAAAAAGTCTAGACTCTTATGCTGAGATCTGTAGAGCGTACTTTGACTTTGCTCAGGCTTTACTTAGAGTTAAAACGGGATGGACTGTGCGTATCATAAATCTGTCTCATTTTAACTCAGTCTTAAGTTAGAGCTAAGTCAAAGCATGCTCTATAGATCTCACACTTAGAAGTCCAGTTTTACTACAGAACACACACAAAGCTTTTACGAGGTGCCAGTATGATTGCGCTAACAAGCTGCTGCATCATTAACCAGCTTCTAATGAGGCCCTTACTGCGTAATAAGCAATTATACTTACAAGGGCTGGTACTTTCTCTATGTAAGATAACGTTATTTTGACCCTCGTTATTTATAAGCTTACTAGCTAATGCCCGCGACTTCGTCCGCGTGGATTAAGGTTTTTTGGTTCACGTGGGAACTCCTTAGTTTTCCGGGATAAAAAGTAGCCATGTGTTATTCCAGACTATCTATCTCTGTGCCAAATTTCATCCAGATCCGTTCAGCCGTTCGGGCGTGATTGAGTAACAAACATCCATACATCCATCCAAACTTTCGCATCCATACTAATATTATAAATGCGAAAGTGAGTCTGTCTGTACGCTTTCACGGCCCATCTGCTCAACCGATTTTGATGAAATTTGGTACAGGGGTAGATTGTATCCTGGGGAAGGACATAGGATACTTTTTATCCCGCAAAATGAAAGAGTTCCCGCGGGAATCAAAAAATCTTAATCCACGCGGACGAAGTCGCGGGAATCATCTAGTTTATAATATTTTAAGTTTATAAAAGTACTGCTGATGTAACGGCACATGTATAATTCTGAAGCGAGATAAAGATCAGAGAATTGTGGTTATTAATTTATTGAATTACTTTTTACAATCACATAAATAAGAAAAATAACTAAAGGAATTAGATCTGTTGGACTCGGATTTCAAGAATCGCTAATTCATCAAAATTATTTCTGAATTTCATTGTTTAAATGAAATAATGATTTATTTAAAAGGACGATTTTCTTATCGCCAATCTTTCACAGGGTAATGAATTTGAAGTTTTGGCACAAAATGTATTCCTCAGTAAAAGACCACGGCCTCCTATTTGGGAGCTCCGGGGCAATTTAAGCAATTATCTATAACTATCCACTTGCATTAAAGTTTCAATGACTGTTAGGCAAGCGGATAGTTAGGTATATATCATTGAAACTGTTACAGGAATTACAATTATAATGTAAACAAATGCAAATAAAAAAATGAAGTGTAGGTGCACAAAATGTAAAAATAGCTAAGTAACTGTGTAAGGATAAATAAAGCTATTTTATTTACTTGCTTAAAAATCGTGAGGAAACCTGCATGGCTGAGAGTTTTCTACCTATAATGTTTTCAAAGGTGTATGAAGCTCGCCAATCCACAATAGGCTGGCGTGGACCATGACCTAATTGCCAAGTCTTTCTTATTCTGAGAGGAGACGTGTACTCAGTAGTGGCAGAGTAGCGGTAGTGGGTGTCGGAGGGTTTGATTATGATAATTACCGTTTGAAAAACCAGCCCCAAGTAATATAACATTCCAGATTGTATAATCTCAATTTAAACAATAGATCAAATTATCGAAACGATTTGTCGACGTCAAGGGTTTTCAATTAAATGCCTATTCACGAACCGAGCAAAGTTTAAATCAAACAAGCCATCATATTTCTCTATTTTCATTCGAGTGGAAAATAATTAATATTTGTTTCGTTTCAATGATATTTAACTTTTAGAATTAATATACCCTGTATCTATACTATATAGTACGTCATGTACATTACCAGTATTTGGTTTCAGCGGTACAGGGAAACCTAGTTTGGAAATCACTGCTCCATTGGGTATTATTAAATACTACGAGTATGTAGATGATGCCCGCGACTTCGTCCGCGTGGACTAAGTTCTATCAATTCCCGCGGGAACTAATTAATTTTCCGGGATAAAAAGTAGCCTTTGTCCTTCCTCGGGATACAACTTATCCCTGTACCAAAAATTACGCCACAGCCTACGCTTCAGCGAGAGCTTGCTACGTCAAATGTTACACGGTTATTCTTATATGTCGAAGATCCGTATCCGTAAAAATAATATTACAAATGCGCAAGTGTGTTTGTTTGTTGGTTTGTCCTTCAATCACGGCGTAACTGAACAACGGATTGAGGTGAGTTTCAAATGAACATATTTAAAGACCAAAAGAGTGACATAGCCTAATTTTTATCCCGGAAAATAAAATAATTTCCACAGGAGTTTTAAAACCTGAATCTGTGCGGGCAAAGTCGCGGGCTAATTTAGCAGATTAGCAAGATAAAGATAATTTGTAAGGGTGCTAACACACAGACAACTACAGACTGTCTCAGCAACAGTATTATCTAACTCGTAAAATGTGAGAAACGTGTGGCTGTCTTACCGTTTTTATATGCACGCATGGGAGATAAAACTATCGTGGAGGTAAAGGTCACTCGTGCGCTTAATGCCTTAGACACCTACGTGGTGAACATAATAATTGTGTACAGTACACCTGAAAAAGCGTCGCGACCCTTAGCCCCACCGGTGGGTCGAGGGCGAATTCTTATTAACCCGTTAACCCACTGTATTATGATTGGAATACAGTTTATAAAAAATACGTCGATTGGTACATTACATCGATAGTTGAAATTTAAAACACAAAATCCATCATTTGTACACCAATTTATTAGTTGCATCTGACGGTAACCGCGAGACTTGTAATAAATGGCATATTTCATTATTTTAGGAGTCACCATTCTATACGCGGGCATGATTTATATTGCTATTAGGTTATGCTAGCTAGCTTTAAGTTCTGTTGTATTATTTTCAATAAAAAAAATAGTAAATATCGTTTTCAAACTGCAATCTAGAAGTTCAACATACTTATTATGTCTATTAATATCCACCACCACCACTACAGCCCATTAACGCCCCACTGCTGGGCACAGGCCTCCACTCTCATAGGAGAGTGGGCTCTCTGAGGCACGGGGGTGAAACACGACCAACTTCCTAACTCCGGGCTAGTGCTGAGAATTTCAAGACAGAAAAACCCAATACTTAATTATGGCCCGATCCGGGACTCGAACCCGGGACCTCGTCGACCGCAGTTGAACATGCTAACCACTAGACCAACGAGGCAGTCTATTAATATAGACAGTTTTAATAATGTTCTCGTCAGCAGTATGTCGCAATATGTGTCTTGTTTTATTGGTTTAATTAATTCGATTGATTGATTACATTGTGTAGTGTAGCGAAATTAAGATTTTGATTTATACAACTACAATACGATCATAATAAACGATAGGTACATTGATGTACTGTTTTGTGTATTCAATCGATTGGATACTAAAATTGACGAGCGTTTCAAACATTTATCTTTCTAATCAAATTGCCTCATCCTACGTGATAGGTACCTATATCTATTTTACAATAAATCTAGATAGATAGATAAAACTCTTTTTTGCACACACTTAGAACAAAAACAATAAACAAAAAGTTTAAACGATAAATCAGAAGGGTGCAAAGGCCCTAGGCTAGATATGAGGCCCACTTGAAGTCGATCGCACTTCCAGTGGTCTTAGATACTTATCTATACTAATATTATAAATGCGAAAGTTTGGATGCAGGATGGATGGATGGATGTATGGTTGGATGTTTGTTAGTCAATCACGCCCCAACGGATCTGGATGAAATTTGGCACAGAGATAGATTATACCCTGGAATAACATCCCGCGGACATGAGTTCCTGCGGGAACCAAAAAACCTCAATTCACGCGGACGAAGTCGCGGGCATCAGCTAGTTTCTAATAAAATATTCTAATTTTGTTGAGCAAGTGCAGTGAGCTCTTATTCTAGAGGTACTTCAACCAAATACAGTGGATTTCGGGTATAGCGACGATGAAGGGACCACTCTATTTTCGTCGTTATATCCGGAAGTCGTTACAGGCAATACAGACACGTACACATGTATAGTTTATATTCATTTATTATTGAAAATATTTGCACACATAATTATTAACTGGTACATTTAAATAAATGTGTAATATTAGTTTGCTTCAATTTACCTCCGAAACGTACGCGCTTCCCTACCTACTTAGCTGATATCTATAAACAAAAGGCAAAGGTCTCCCATTGAATTATTATGTATAATTCCTCAAAGAGGTCTCCACACTTGCTGACCATCTGTGTGGATGCAAAAGATAAGACATTTCTTATCTTTTGTTTACATTCAGTTTTGTGAAAGAAAGAAATCTTTTGTGTCTTTGGCGGCCGACTCCGGTCGCAATATCTGCATGGAATTTCTAGGAATTTGTTACAAATGATTCATTAAAAACAGCCTCTACACCCGAACTCGGCGTTACATCCAAAGTCGCTATAGCCACATGAATTTTGTACCAAAGTATGCTTTAAATTCAAGGGACTTAGATTTAACGTCGCTATAGGTAAATGGTCGCTACAACCAAGGTCGTAATAAATGAAATCCACTAATATTACTGATTGAGTGATACTCCTTGCGTTTGCTCGGATTGAATTTCTGGAAATCATTTCTTAGTGGATTCCCAGAATTCCCAGAAATTACATACGATTACATACGAAATCTCAAGTATTTAGACCAGGTGATTTGAGAGTCAGTCAGTCAGTTTTTTTAGAAATAGATTGTTAGATATTCGATCTTATCCAGTATTTCCATAATGAACCCCAAGAAAGGTGCGATTCAAAAGATTCCATTCTAGACGAGACTCTTCGCAGACTCATTGAATGCAATAAAATTTTCCTCACAATTGAAGCCATTAAAGACCATCGCAAGCGCGCGGCTGAATGTTAATCACGGTCTAGTGTGAATAGAACATTCTCACTGTGGAAAAAACTTTTTTTTCTTCTACTTTATGCGAAACAAAGGCTCTGTAGTGAAATTTAAAATGGAACTGTGTTTGTAACTTGGCGCTACCGATTTAGTACTTAAAATGAATATTTTTTATATTATGTTAATGAGCTGTTTTGTTTTTGTGAAACTTAAAGTAAAGTTCTTTGCATCAGACTTAATTAAATTTTTTTTGCTGTTTATTGCAGAACATCCCAGGATCCCAGGTGTAGTATACGAGGGCTTACCTATTTTAAGGAATCAATGTGAATGTTTTATCTACTTATATTAATTTTTTTGCGTATTAATGACGTAAAATAAATTTTTTTTGGGTCTAAAAAACAAACTACTTTTTTTATTTGCAAAATAGATGAGGTTTTTCTGCAATAAAAATAAACTTTTCGTCAAAAATGTGTTTTATTTTAGAAAAATGTAATATAATTTTTGAGAATATATTTCTCTCTATTACACACTAAGAAAATATTATATATGAAAATGTTAAATCTAAAAATCAAATATAAAATTAAATTAAATCCTAAAACCCTAGGTATTCCCACGGATTTCAAGGATTTGACCATAGTATTAAACTGTTTAGATGCTTCGAATATTTGTTGGGGGTGGGGACGTTTTTTCTCAATGAAATTATATTCGATGATAGAGTTGACTATTTCATGAAATAATCAATTCTACGATTTTGGCACGATATCAATAAAAAAATCAAAATCATACTAATATTAAAAATGCGAAAGTGTGTTTGTGTGTTGGTTTGTCCTTCAATCGCGCCGCAAAGGAGCAATGGATCGACGGGATTATTGGAATGGGTATCATTGAGGACCTGGAGAATGACATAGGCTTCTTTTTGTCCCGGAAAATTAAGGAGTTCCGCGGGAATCAAAAAAACTTAAACCAGGCGGACGAAGTCGCGGACATCTACTAGTACGTACTATATTAGGAAGGTATGGTGAAACCTCAAGGTCAACCAAAAATGTAACACTAGTCTGACGACATTAGTTTAACATTTAAAAAAAGGTGCTACCCTAGAGCTTAAGATATTTTGAACTTATTTAGCACAGGACATTTATATTCTAATAAGTTTCTCCCGCATAAAGTAAGAGCGGTATTCTCCCTTTGTAATTAGCTGAGTAAAAGCTGTTCTGTTTAGTATTCTGTAGTAAGAGGGTCTTATTCAGATTTTAAAATAGTTTCCTTCCTTTGTGGGTAGCTTGATGTTTTCATTTTAAAATAGCTGTATTATAATACAGCTATTTTAAAATGAAATCTTGTACGGGAGCAGGTGATATGGCTCGACCGTAACAATAGGATGATCATCCTCCGAGAGGGTGTTGTGCTCGGGGACCACTGGTCCGACCGTTCATCTTTGGAGGTCGTATACTATATACCGTTATTCTGAGAAAACTTCGTAAGCGTGAGTTGGGCTCTTCGTGTTCGCGTCCATCGTACTAGTAGTGCCTGTTTACGCCGTTTATCACACATACACAAAAACGCAATTACACACCAATATATACTCCTTATTCTAATTACCATCACCCGTCTCTTTCCTAATCACCCAGGACGAAAGGAGACAGTGAATAAGAACGTTCAATTTTTTACCGCTGTGTTTGAACAATCAGTCGCCTGTCGCTAGTCGTAGCCGATTCACGCCGCGCTTACGCATTATTTGCACACGCTGATTTACGTGCAATAGTTTTACCTAATTATATTTAAAACTCACGGGTCGACCCACGCAAAATCCTAAACTTATGTTATACTTAATATTAAAAACAATTTACTTATGGTGGTGAGCAAATAGTGATCAGTGCAGTGCTATACCCAGCTATCGAAGAAACACATGGACAGAGGACATTTAAAGGTTAGTCCTGGGTGTCCTATCAAAGTCTAATTCACTTTTCCCACCATATTTTTGGTCCTTCTCCCTCGGATAACTTCCTTTATCCCGCTATATACGTATTTATACCGCTAAACCGCTTAATCCGCTATATTTCACGCATTTTCACACTTACAAACCACACCTCACGGTCGCCATCTTTGAGTCACGTACGCTCATATCTCGTTAGAAATGACGGACAAAAAGGATTTAGAAATCGAAATCCGCATGCTAGAAGCAAAGCAGCAAAGCTTTTATAAGCATATGCAAATTTTATACGATTTAAGTCGCAATCTTGAGAACGATGTAATACTCAAAAACTTTTTGATCAGAATTAAATCTATCGATACTTTACGGAACGATTACATATCCGTAACGGATCAGCTTAATTTAACTAATTTAAGGGCTAACCCAAAGGCCATTATTAATTTTGAAACATTAACATCGTTCGACGAGTTATATTGTCACGTCAAATCCGCAGAAACTGACGCTTTAGCCAAATTATCACAAAATACATCTCAGAATTTAGACCTACTTAAAAAGTTGCCTGCTTTGGAGTTGAGAAGTTTCGATGGCACTCCTAGTAAATGGACAGCCTTTTACGAGAATTTTAGCACGCTTATTCATAATAACGCGAAACTATCAAACGCTGAAAAAATACAATACCTCCTAGGCAAGCTATCAGGTAAGACTTTAATAATTTGCTCTGGCATACAACCAGTAGCCGCTAATTATGATATAATTTGGAACGCTTTAAAGGAAAAATACGAAGATAAAAGAACTTTGGCTTCCATGTATTTTGAACAGATTCTATCATTTAAAGGCAGTCAAACTACCTCGCAAAATTCGTTGGATTTGTTTATAGAACAATTCTGTTCCGCACAAGCCGCTTTAAAACGCCTCGAAATCACAGATTTAGCTGATTTTATTTTTACTCATCTCGCTTTGTCTAAACTAGATAAGGAAACGGTAACACTATTCGAACAAGCTCACCGTAGTGAAAAAATGCCGTCTTTTGATTCGCTAGTTCAGTTCGTAAAGGAACAAAGTAAAATTTACACGCTACGCAATCCTATGTCTTCAAACATTTCTAAACAAAAATCAAAGATTACGCCGCAAACAAATCGCGCTAATAATGTACCCGCGCGCTCCTTTCATATAAATAACAAGAACTATACAGAACCTATAAAGGCGACATCCACGCTTGTGCCGTCCACTAGTAAAGGTTTACCTAAATGTCCATACTGTAAAGACGACAGTGTTCATCCGCTTTTTAGGTGTCACAAGTTTATGGAACAAGATCCGAAATTTAAAGTCCAATTTATCCGTAAAAATAACCTATGTATAAACTGTACTGGGTTCCACAGCCTTGAAAACTGTAAAAGTCGCGTTAGATGTTTTTGTGGAGGGTCTCATTTCTCAAAATTACACGCAGGAATCGAACCCGCGACCCAAAGCAAAGCGTCTACTCCGAATGAAGTCACTAGCTCGTGCGATCGCAGCCCAACGCAGTCAGTACCTACCACGCAAGGCACGCACACTGATGCGCCCGCGCCTTCGACACTGTGTTTGACAGATCACGTATTGCAGTCTCGTATGCAATTCAATACGAATCAAACAATCTTGTTACCTACTGCATTAGTTCATGTTTATAATAACCTAGGCGAACGTTTTAACATGAGAATACTATTAGATAGTGGTTCTATGTGTCACATTATCACAAAATCCTTTTGTGATCGCTTAAATTTAAAAATTAATGCTTCGCCTTCAGTTGTGCAAGGTCTCGGCCTTTCAGAACAACAAGTTCAAGGTCAAGCCCGCCTTACACTATACTCACGCTTTGACGACCGCGTCAAATACGCAGTCAATGCACGCGTCGTCGATACAATATCGGACAAGATTCCAAATGATTTAGTTGATTCAAATCATTTGAATCATTTAAAAAATTTACCTCTTGCCGATAATGAATTTCATACACCCGCAGAGATTGATTGCTTAATAGGCAACGAGCTGTTTCCGTTTCTTTTAGGCAATCATAAAGTTACGTCCCCTGATTCGTCGGCCGTCGGTGTACAGACATCGCTCGGCTACGTTATCATGGGAAAGGCACATTGCCTCGCTCCTTCGCCCTCTAAGGAAAAATCTTTTCACGCTTTCTCTAAAACTACGGAACCGATTTTAGAGGAACTCACGCAACGGTTTTGGGAGTTGGACTCAGTTCCCAATAAAAAACATTTGAGTCCTGATGACGCCGCCTGTGAACGCATCTTCTTAGACAGTATTTCACGCGATGAGACCGGACGCTATACTGTCTCGCTCCCTTTTAAAACAGATCCTGCCGTACTCGGTCGTTCTTACGAAATAGCAAAACGCCGTTTATTTAATTTGGAGAAAAAATTAAATAATATTCCGGAATTACGCAAAGATTACAATGAAACCATATCCGATTACATAACTAAAGGTTATTTAAACTTAATCAAAAATCCTGAGCCAGGTCCGTGTTACTACATTCCGCATCATGCTGTGTATCGCCCGGACAAGTCTTCCTCGCGAACTAGGGTTGTTCTGGACGCGAGCTGTAAGACTAACAGCTACGATAAATGTAACCACTCGCTAAATGATATCTTATACACGGGACCTAACTTGCAGGCTAATATATTTGATTTGTTAATTAACTTGAGATTATTTTTAATCGCCTTATCCGCCGACATTGAAAAAATGTACTTTCAAGTCAAACTTTCGCGCGATGATCACCGCTTCCAACGCATCCTGTATAGGTTCGACTCAAGCGATCCCGTCGAAACTTATGAATTTAATTGCGTATCGTTCGGCGTGTCGAGTTCACCGTACCTAGCTATGCGTGTAGTGAAACAGCTCGCTGAAGATGAACGCGCCCGCTTCCCGACCGCTGCCTGGGCAGCCGAGCGCCATTTTTATATGGACGATTACGTCTCTTCTGTACCTTCTGTAGAAGAGGCTAAGAGTTTATATAACGAACTTGTTCAACTCTTCAGTGCTGGTGGTTTTAAACTTACGAAATGGATTTCGAACAGTACGCATTTACTGCAGGAGATACCTTCTGATTTACGCTCGCCAAATATCGTACAATTTGATGAAAATTCTATTACCGCGAATACCAAGATCGTCGGTTTACGATGGGAACCGAACGAAGATGTTTTTACATTTAAAGTGAACGTACCTAAAGAAACTAAATGTACGAAACGCATTATTCTTTCGGTAACCGCGAGATTATTCGATCCGCTTTCCTTACTAGGCCCTGTAACTGCTTTATTAAAATTATTAGTGCAAGAATGTTGGAAACTTAACTTAGGTTGGGACGACGACGTTCCCGCTAGTATAGAAGACCAGTGGTTGCAATTACAACGCGAATTGCATTTATTAGAACAGTTACAGATTCCGCGACACGTAGGTATTTTAGAAACATCGCATAATATCTCGCTGATAGGGTTCGCTGACGCCAGCGAGAAATGTTATGGTGCTGTCATTTACTTACGAGTCAGCCATAATGATACAGATAAAGGTCAAGTCACACTGCTGTGTGCAAGATCCAGGGTGGCCTCACCTAAGTGCAACGTATCGTTGCCGCGACTTGAACTTTGCGCCAGTCTTCTGTTATCAAACTTAGTCGTCGCCGTTAGGGATTCGATTAGTGAACGCGTCACAATAAACAAAATTATCGCATTCTCCGACTCCACGATTACGCTCTCGTGGATCCGCGCGCCGCCTCATAGATTTCAAACTTTTGTCGCAAACAGAATCGCCGCTATAAACGCTAACCTTCCAGCTGAAAACTGGCATCATGTTTCTGGAAAGGAAAATCCCGCAGACATAATATCGCGACCTATTATGCCTGCTCGAATAATAAATAACACGCTTTGGTTTCACGGACCCTCGTGGGTCTCGCAGCCGTTCTGCGATTGGCCCGTAAACGCTTATACGCCGCCACACGCTATTGATGAGTTACCAGAGCATAAAAGACTTGTCACCCTAACTACTAAGGTATGTGATACCGAAAATTTATATAACGATTTATACAACTCCGCTAATCGCATGTCAAATTGGAATAAATTCCTACATTCATGGGTTTATGTGCTACGCTTTTGCAAAGTTTTAATTTCACACGGTGATATTACTGTCTCGGATTTAGAAGCGACTGAGATGCATATATTACGCATTATACAAAGGAGACATTCGTTCGACACACGCAGTCCCGCCCTGCGCAAGCTGAACGCATTTACCGACTCAAATAATATTATACGCGTCGGCGGACGATTGTCACAATCGCAATTAGGCTATTCGCAAATGCATCCAGTCGTGCTCCCCGCGAAAGATCGTGTAGTACATCTTATGGTGGATTATTTTCATAGACAGAACGCACACGCCGGTCCTTCTTTATTACTCGCACTGCTACGCCAAAATTATTGGATTATCGCCGCTCGTAATATGGTTCGCAAACGCGTACAAAGTTGCAACCGCTGTTTTAAGGTAAAACCTAAAAATACTTTTCCCATAATGGGAGACCTGCCTCAGTATAGAATAAGCAAAGTTATGAGTTTCGTATCCACACGCGTGGACTACGCAGGTCCATTTTACGTTACTCTTTATCGCCGCCGCGGTGGTAAGTCTCTTATGGCTTATCTGTGTCAATTTACTTATCTCACGCCTTCTCATTTTTTAAATATAACGCCACTTAAATACTTACCTGCCGAAGACTTTGCCAAGGTACCGCAGAATAGACTCAATCGCTACGAGTTACTTACAAAACTCGTTCAATCATATTGGCAAAGATGGAGTCGCGAATATTTGTCCTCTCTCCAAAGCAGACAAAAGTGGAATACTCCATCTCATCCCATTACAATTGGTTGCATTGTTATAATTCGTGATGACAATTCGCCACCTCTGAGCTGGCCTTTAGGTATAGTCCAAGAGGTTTACCCCGGTAAAGACGGAGTGGTCCGAACCGCTAGAGTAAAAACGCGTACAGGTTCTTACGTTAGGCCTGTTGTTCGGCTATGCCCTCTGCCGCTTCAATAATAGTTTTGCAACGCCGCTATAGTTTAGGTTAGTTTTAATCTTATACTTTTCCGCTTTTCATTATATATATATTTTTTAAATTACATATATCGCTATTGCTTATAAAAACTTTATCGCTTTCTGAAGGCATCCCTTCAGCCCCGGGGATGATGTTTACGCCGTTTATCACACATACACAAAAACGCAATTACACACCAATATATACTCCTTATTCTAATTACCATCACCCGTCTCTTTCCTAATCACCCAGGACGAAAGGAGACAGTGAATAAGAACGTTCAATTTTTTACCGCTGTGTTTGAACAATCAGTCGCCTGTCGCTAGTCGTAGCCGATTCACGCCGCGCTTACGCATTATTTGCACACGCTGATTTACGTGCAATAGTTTTACCTAATTATATTTAAAACTCACGGGTCGACCCACGCAAAATCCTAAACTTATGTTATACTTAATATTAAAAACAATTTACTTATGGTGGTGAGCAAATAGTGATCAGTGCAGTGCTATACCCAGCTATCGAAGAAACACATGGACAGAGGACATTTAAAGGTTAGTCCTGGGTGTCCTATCAAAGTCTAATTCACTTTTCCCACCAGTGCCATCTATTGGATTATGTGCGAACTGCGAAGACCGCCACAATCTTAACTAAATAGATTTAGAGCTTCAAGCGTTATACATAAATGCGCATCAAGCCTAAATAATACATACATTTTTTTGTTTACTGCGATCTCACTTGGAGGGTATCGAAGTGTTAATGAAGTCTGAGACCATTAATAAACACCAACATCATGAGGAAACCTGTTAACCTGCGAGAGATTCTTCATAATGTTCTCAAAGGTGTGTAAAGTCTGCTAATCTGAAATTTTCCACCGTAGTGGACAATGTCTTTAACCTTCTAATTCTTATAAAAGACTCGTGATTGTAGTGCCGTGATTAAAAAGGATGATGGTTATGATGATATGCTTATGACAAATGTCATACATATCTCTCAAATCACTTATCTAAATGCTTAGGAATTCATTTACAATATAAAACCTATTGCCTAAAGGCGTTTAATAGGACCCGAAAGTAAGTATAAATTTAAACGTTGAGCAAAATCCTCGTATTAAAAACAATAGAAATAATTCTTGTCGTGAATAGGAGTTTGTTTTATGTCGAAAGAGGCTTAAGCTGACAGGGACGCTCGCAGAAAGTGACAGGCTCGATGCGGATTTGCGGGAATTTGCTATTTCCAACACTATCACATTTGAACATTTCCCTGGCGTAGTATGTGTGTATGTATTTCCTTTATTGTACATCACAAAAATGCAAAAGAAACAGATTACAAACAAGAAAACTTTAAATTTAGACGTACAATTAAATTTAGGTCTTATCGCTTAGTAGCGATCTCTTCCAGACAACCTTAACGCTAGGTAGAAAATGAATAAGAGGACAACGGGAGGTGGAGCAAAATTAATAATAAACTTAAATACTAATTGCTAAATAAACTAACCAATACCTAACTAACGTAGTACCTACTGAGCGCTAAGTTCTTCTATGAGGTAGGTTTAGGGTTACATTTCCAGCTGCTGTGGTTATTGTAGAATTTATAATCTAAAATTGACTTTGGACGAATATGGTGGAATATGGTTACTCATTCAAAAACTTATCGCTGACAACGACGTAACTTCTACTGCGGCACTTTTACGACACCTTCACTGCAAAGCCACATCCTAACTAAATATTCTTACTAAGTTATGGTCAGCCGTAGTATCAATACGGAAAAACGCAAATCTGGGTTTTATAACCATGTTCTATCTGTAAAATAATACATTATGACATTTTAACAGAGAAATGCGACTTGCAAACAAAACAAAAACGTTGGGCGTCTTATTTCATAATTCAGTAACGTTGTTAGATGAATAAACAAAAAGCTTCCGTTTCATAATCCCAACCCAACACAATAGGTACCTAACCTCAATCGTCTAGGAAAAAAATACAATAAAGCAAAAGAAGAAAATCGTGTGTGAACAAATAAAACAAAGGTTCTTAGGGAACGGACAATATTTTCCTCAAAACGAATTTCCCCCGGTACAAAGTACGAAGTTAACAGTTTGGTGTTCCGATAAAGCGACCGGCATGACTTTGTAAGTAATCGAGTGCTTTTAGCTATTACGTTAACTCGATCATTAACCGTATTCGGATTGGAACTCTTTGCTTATTGGTGTTGGCGACAATCTGATAGAGGAAGGAAATAGGGCACGAAAATACATTGTGTGAACTCATGCTTACAATGTTATTCAGTCTCATATATCTCTGGAATTGTAATACTATCTATTTTGTAAATTTTTTTATTATATTTTGTTGTATTTTTGTATTTTGTAAATCTCCTATCAATGAATAAAAATAACTATTTCCTGAACGCATGCCATGGATAATATGAGAAATAGTTTTCATTGTTAATCGCAGGATAATTGCTGCTTTAAACCCGTTCAAGTTAATCCTATGCAGTTCAGCTTTATTGAAATAAATATTGTGTATAGTATTTTCTAAGACGGAAGAGTCGAACTGTTCAATGAATTTAATATATCGCACAAATTCCTTACAATATTCTAGTGAAATATATTTATATTAAATTTATGTCTGAAGTAGACAAGTATTGCAAAATGCTCGTATAAAATGGAGCGCAGCAAATATTTGGTTGCCAACAGATTTCACACTCCCTCTGATGTGTAAAGATCTCTACTCGGTGGAAATGTCGACGGAGGATAAATAGAGTCATGCAGAAATAATATACACAATATATCCCTACTTAAGTACCTACATGCTTTATATTATCTGAAATTACTTTTGTCAAAGTATGGATTGTCTATGCAGATTGTCACTAGTTTTGATCTTCCTAGTGATAGGTGGGAGCAAGAGGGGAGATTTCAAGGCACCACGGGTGCGTTCCGAAATACACTGAGAGCACTGAAAGTCCCCAGTAAAGAGCACTGCTAGTGCTCGCAGTGCTTATAACGGAACACACACCTCATAATAAGCGTCAAAATAAAGTTTACGGAACGTCACGTAGCAAAAGAGTATTTTGACAGTATTAAAAGATAAAAGGTTTCATTTGACAATTTGAACTTATATGAGATCATAATGCAAGAAACACAATCAGCCATGTTTCATTTCACTCACACTCACTGAAGCTAATAGGCAAAAGTTGAGTAATATAAAGATGTACTCAGTTTTTATTTTAGTCCGGGATGGACGTGACTTCGACTACACTTTCATTTATAATATGGGTAATAATTAATAAATAAAATAATAAATATTTTTTATTTCAGGCAATTTTACAAACCCATATTCAAAATACAGAAACATAAAAAAAGTAATGTATATTATAGCTAATAATATGGGTAGCTTCTTAGTTTTATTATTTTAATTATATCAGCATAATAATAATATATTGTACACGAGGAATGTGCAGCAACAATGCATAACAATGCATAACCCAAGTAAACGTAAAAGTGTATATATTATGTCAATAAATAAATATCAAGGTGTCTTTGCCGATAAGTCGATATGAAATTATTAGAAACATTATTAATTTACAGCTTAACAAAAAGCTCATAGATTCTAACAAATTACGGCCAAGGTCAATAATGTAAAATAAATTTTCATAAATCCAGCAAAGTATGATCAGCGGCTTAAAACTTTGAGACCAGACAAGTACCTATTAATTTAAAAGTTTCTGAAGTCTTCAAACTAAATTATCGCCTAAAATTAATCCTCTATTAATCCAGATTTAAAATATTGATGATGCTATTATCGAGTAATTTAAGGCCGATTGAAAAGTCTATGGATGTTATTCATTTATTTTTCTTCAAACTAATAAAAACCGGCCAAGTGCGAGTCGGACTCGCGCACCGAGGGTTCCGTACAAACCTGTAGCAAGTTTTACGATTAATGAATTTAATGAACCGCAAAACTAACTTTGTTTGTAGAGGTTTACTGTTAATATCAAAAAAACTATGCTAGTTATGCATTGGCTATAGTTTTCCTGTAAAATATACATACATTCCTATTGACCATAATTATTTCAGATTTTTCGATTGGTAAACTCCGGAGATAAGGGGGGGGGAACGGTATTTTTTTTGACTTTTTCCCTGATAAATCAAAAACTATCATGACTAAAAATAATTAAAAATCTGTTTTAGAATGTACAAAGTAAACCCTTTCATATGATACCCCACACAGTACAGTTATCTCACTTTTAAATTTCAACCCTCCGATTTTCCCCCCTTTTTAAATAAGAACAAAAATAATTTCCAACTTTTTTTAATTCCAGTGTCTTTGGGCCACTAATATACACAACTATTTCAAATTTCATGTCGATAGCTTCGGTAGTTACTGAAATAATCGAGTGTGACGGACGGACAGACAGACAGACAGACAGACAGACAGACGGAGAAAGTCGCACCATAAGGGTTCCATTTTTACCATTTTGGTACGGAACCCTAAAAAACGGTTGCGATCCGATTTCCAATTTCTGTATAGTATCATCGTTTATTTTTACATACATTTGATATATCTCTATGTTATTAAACGAAAAAGTTTTTAAAAAATTGATTATTAACATGTTACAGTTTTGTAGCATTTTTTTTTATTAAATTGTGCAACGAAATACGATATTTTTAAGAGTGCTCAACAATGTGAACGCGTAAAGGTGGTATTATAATATAAATTGTGTCGCTGTGTCAAACACAAACAATATTTGGTTATTTGGACATATATTATGTACTTACTAGCTAATGCCCGCGACTTCGTCCGCGTGGTTAAATTTTTTTGATTCCCGCGGGAACTCCTTAAAGGACATGACCAGTAACTGCCCTCCGATTCGGGACAATGTGCAGGATTTCCGTTTTTACAGTAAGGTTTAAAAATTAAAACCGAAATTACTATGGATTTATTATTCCGAATAAGGTCAAGGTTAAAATGTTTATAAAAACAATACGTTTATTGTTTAAATCTTGAGCGTCCGGTTTCCTTTTTAAGCACTACTCCATTTTGACGTTCCGTTTTATCCATGCCTAATAATAATCTTGTTACCCTTCATGAATACCATATAAGTACCTTAGTCACTATATTAAGAGTGATTTATTTTTTATCAATTAAATAGTAATGAAAAGGAAATGTATGTTTTGTTTTTATTAATTTTGTTACTTGAGAATCCTCAAACGAACAAAGCATTTTAAATAACCACTGCATTTAAAGGAACGTAACGCCCTCTGGCATTGCATCTGTCTGCCATCTGTGGTCGAATAGTTGAACAAACTCGCTAACCAAAACGTTTAGCGCCATCTGTTGTCGAATAGTTGAAAAGATTCGCTAGCGCCATCTAGTGTGGCAGCAGTACAATGTAGCGTGATTTTTAAAGGAATTACATAATTCTTTCAAATATCGTTTTATTATTCCAGTATTGTCCTCATCCATGCCCAAATAATGCAAAGCTTATTATTTTCCTGAGAAACGTGGTTAGCAATACTTAAAATATTTTTTTAGACTCGCTCACCACAACAACTATTGCCATCTAGTGTGGGAAAGCAGTTTTTTGGTGAAACTTCTTTTATTTATTTTCTCAGTTTTCAGAGCCTTCAGAATCCTGAAGCTTTTTTATCTGAAAACTATAAAATATAAAAATTACAATAATAAAGAGTTCATTGCTGCACACTAATTTTTGATACCTAGGCAAGCTCCCATAGTTGCGCTGGTCAAGTCCTTTCCTGGATAAAAAGCCTATGTCACTCTCCAGGTCCTCAACTATACCCATGCCAAAAATCACGTCGATCCGTTGCTCCGTTGCGGCGTGATTGAAGGACAAACCAACAAACCAACAAATCAATAAACCAACAAACAAACACACTTTCGCATTTATAATATTAGTATGATATGATATGATTTGGATATTATATTATATGTATGTATTTTAATACCCTACAATGCCGGCTTTATGTAAAAATTGTATCATGTTACATTATTTGGACACACCATTATATCCTCAGTCCAATCTGAATAGCGTGTCACTCGAAAGATCAACAGTAATACTCGAAAAAAAAAACAACAGGGTTTACCTTACAAAAAAACCGGCCAAGTGCGAGTCGGACTCGCGCACCGAGGGTTCCGTACAAACCTGTAGTAAGTTTTACGATTTATGACGTATTAAAAATAAAAATTACGTTTGTTGTATGGGAGCCCCCCTTTAATATTTACTTTATTGATATTTAATTATTTATTTTGAAAGGTAATATACAAGTTAATATTCTGTGAAAATTTGAACCGTCTACCTGTTACCGTTTTTAATATTGAGCAAAAAAATACGAAAAAAACACGTTTATTGTATGGGGACCCCCCTTAATATATATATTTTTTTAATTTTTAGTATTTGTTGTTATAGCGGCAACGGAAATACATCATTTGTGAAAATTTCAGCTTTCTAGCTATCACGGTTTATGAGATACAGCCTGGAGACAGACAGACAGACAGACAGACAGACAGACAGACAGACAGCGGAGTCTTAGTAATAGGGTCCCGTTTTTACCCTTTGGGTACGGAACCCTAAAAAACACTAAGCGCTCCAGCTACGCCAGTTAAATACGGAACAACGTAACGAAAGCTTTTTACGAGGTGACGGTACAAGTGTGCTTAACAACCAGCTGCATCATTAACCAGGTCGTAATGAGCCCTGGCGATGACAATGATACTACAAGGCTATCTCTTTTGAAGGTTTTTTAGGTAACCCAATTTATATTGTGTTCATTTTTCCGCTTTTTAATATTTGAAAAATGCTTTTTTAGCGTACAAAAACCAAGTTAAAATTAACTGGGTCATTTCTATTTTTTGTGCTCGGTTTTTTGTTTTTGGAAGCGGTTTTTATCTTACCTAAATTTGAAAGTGATAGTTTTGACTTGCTAAAAAAAAACTTGATAGTGACTAGAACCTAGAACCAACGTACTATTACCTATTCTGTGCTAGAACCTAGAAACCTAGAAACTAGTGTGTGTTGTACTTATTGGCAGAAAAATAAGAAACAGGCTTGGTACTCTTATATATCCTAATTAACTCTTTTTGTAGAAAAATGTTTTGAAAAGGGAAAAAAGTTTTATCACGAAGAGGTCGCTCGCTTCAAAGCGAGTACTTTTATTTATATTACGTTTATTAAATTGTTTTTACATTTATTTTTTCTCCTTTCGAGTACAATAAAGCGTATTTCATTAATTACAAGTTTTATAGCTTTACAGTCCTTGAGATACCTAGTAAAATAAATTAAATGTAGGGGCTAGAAAAGAAGAGGCAAGGCTAAAAAAATAAAATATCCAATACATAACTTCTGATGTAAAGGTTCGGGAAAAGCTGGGCTGCCGAATTTGAATAACCATGGAATCAATAATAGGATTTTGAGTTTGAAGCAGCATTGTCTCAAATAGGTGGATGCGGCCAAAACTTCTCCGGCTGTAAGCCAGACTTTGTACATATTTCACAGCTACGAGTACGTCAAAATCCACTTAAAACCGAAGCGAAGTTTGGACATCCTTTACAATGAATCTGAGAGACAAAATTGCATACAATATCCATACTAATATTTTAAATGCGAAAGTGTGTCTGTCCGTCTGTCTGTCTGATACGCTTTTCCGGCTCTTCTTTTCTACAGATTTTAATAAAATTTTGTACAATGGCAGGTTGAATCCCGGGGAAGGACATAGGCTCCTTTTTATCTCGGAAAATTCAGGAGTTCCCACGGGAATCAAATTCCTTAATCTACGCGGACAAAGTCACGGACATCATCTTGTTATGAAAATATATTAGAATTATGAGTCTTCTGATACATGTTAATAAAAACCGGCCAAGTGCGAGTCGGACTCGCGCACCGAGGGTTCCGTACAAACCTGTAGTAAGTTTTACGATTTATGACGTATTAAAAATAAAAATTACGTTTGTTGTATGGGAGCCCCCCTTTAATATTTACTTTATTGATATTTAATTATTTATTTTGAAAGGTAATATACAAGTTAATATTCTGTGAAAATTTGAACCGTCTACCTGTTACCGTTTTTAATATTGAGCAAAAAAATACGTATATTTTTAAATAAAATATATATATTTTTTTAATTTTTAGTATTAGTTGTTATAGCGGCAACGGAAATACATCATTTGTGAAAATTTCAGCTTTCTAGCTATCACGGTTTATGAGATACAGCCTGGAGACAGACAGATAGACAGACAGACAGACAGACAGACAGACAGACAGACAGACAGACAGACAGACAGACAGCGGAGTCTTAGTAATAGGGTCCCGTTTTTACCCTTTGGGTACGGAACCCTAAAAATGACAGAACATGTTTTTGCTTGCATCAGAAAACTTCGATATCACGATTCAGGCGTGTATATAACTCGTAAGTTTTATCGATTAATTATCTATCCCATGATGTAGATACAATTAACGCTATCTAGTTTACACTGTGGTAATAGCTACAAGTACGAGTATGATTGATCGTAACCTAACGTACTATTACCTACTAGCTGATGCCCGCGACTTCGTCCGCGTGGTTGAGGTTTTTTTGATTCCCGCGGGAACTTCTTAATTTTCCGGGATAAAAAGTAGCCTATGTGCTATTCCAGACTATAATCTATCTCTGTGCCAAATTTCATCCAGATCCGTTCATCCGTTGGAGCGTGATTGAGTAACAAACATACATCCATACATACATACATCCATCCATCCAAACTTTCGCATTTATAATATTTATATGGATTCTGTGGTAACGTAGTGATCACAATACAGGGATTTTTGAAGTGAAAACTTCTTTAGCCGCGTTGAGCACTTTTTGGTAGGGGGTAAACTTGTGGATTCGCGTCACCGATACCGTCACCGACATGCTCGCTTTGTTACGAAGACAAAAGGTCGTAAATATAAATATACTAGCTGATGCCCGCGACTTCGTCCGCGTGGATTGAGGTTTTTCGGTTCCCGCGGGATCTCTTAATTTTCCGGGATAAAAAGTGGCCTATGTGCTATTCCAGACTATAATCTATCTCTGTGCCAAATTTCATCCAGATCCGTTCATCCGTTGGAGCGTGATTGAGTAACAAACATACATCCATACATACATCCATCCATCCAAACTTTCGCATTTATAATATTTATTTGATAAATGCGAAAGTTTGGATGGATGGATGTATGTATGGATGTATGTTTGTTACTCAATCACGCTCCAACGGATGAACGGATCTGGATGAAATTTGGCACAGAGATAGATTATAGTCTGGAATAGCACATAGGCCACTTTTTATCCCGGAAAATTAAAGAGTTCCCGCGGGAACCGAAAAACCTCAATCCACGCGGACGAAGTCGCGGGCATCAGCTAGTTTATAATATTTATTTGACTACATTCATAATTAAACTTTAATGCCTTAGATTTAAGGTTTGTATTTAAATTTTTTTTTGTAGTGCACAAATACTCTTTGTATTGTTGATCGAGCGCCAGTTGTCAGGCGCTTGAAGCGTATCTTCTATTAACTACTAAACAAATAAAATTATATAATACCTACTGTTGACTAAAACAAATATTACCCCAATTCCTTTACCTTAAAACGGGATAAAGTATAATTAGGTAAAGTTGTCAAGATTAAGTCTAAATTTAAGGTAATGAGCTCAAAGGCCTCCGGGTTAGTCGGGTTCATTAAATAATCTTTTTGAACCTCTTACGAAAATATCCTGTACTTTTCGTTTACATGACAGGAGACTTATCGCTCCAAATTAAGGATAAAAGGTATTTTACAAAAACATTATTAAATTTTTTGTCGTTTTGTTGAGCCAACTTTCCAATACCCTGGATTTTTTATAAATTCAATGACAGATTAGACGAGATTATCTGGTGAAAGGTGCACTATAGTGCAGCGAACCTATTAGTGGATTTAACTTTACCTGTTTACCTGAGGGGTTCATATCATCGCTTAAAGCAGTATTATTTCAAAATGACTGTTTTATGTCACGTGCCTTGACGTCCTTAAATTAAGGATTATAATTCAAAAACACGAACGTTAACAATATTGAAACAATACGGCTCTATGCGAATGCTCCCAGATGTTATAGCAAGAGAGGTGATAGCAGAATAGTTTAGACACCCAGCCTCATATTTAGATGTAACTTTTCTGAGTAATGTGCATTTCAAGAAATTAAATATCACTTGCTTTGAACGGTGAAAGAAAATATTGTGAGAAACCCTGGATATCCAGAGTATTATGAGAGTTCTTCATAATATTCTTGAGGGCATGTGAAGACGTCTGCCAATCCGCACTTGGCCAGCTTGGTGGACTACGGTCAAGCCTTTCTCATTCCGAGAAGGGTTGGGTTGAAATGATGAGGGTATAGCAGTTTTAACTTAAGATCTCTAGATTTCTAGGAACCTTCGTACCGGTACGCTAAGTCGCTTGGTGGCTGGAAGGGTAGTAAACAACCTTTTACACGTAACCTGTTACAAGCCCTAGCTACTTCTACATGTAAAAGAGTTAACCACACCCCTCAGTAAGTGATACACGGAACCCTAATATTAAACCGCACGAAGGCGCAATAAATTCTCCTCTTGCCTCCGCGTTACATTGTAATTTTCGTGTTTTGTAGAGAATTATTGTAATTATGTTGTACGTTCGTTAATTTTAAAAGCTTATGGTACCTACGCTTATATTTAAAATGATAGTCCATATAAGGTATTTTATTAGGTATATAATTATTAAATATACCAATTTAATAATTATATTTTACAACTATAATATCACTTGAAAAGACCTGAAAAAAAATTGAACATACTTCGTAAGTTACACCGCGTCTTGAAAGGCATATCAATAAAGGTAGCAAGGACGTAACTCATTATCACTGAATGCGTCAAAGTATCGAGATCATAATGAAATAAATTGAAATTTGAACCAAATGTTGACAAATAAAAGATAAAATATACATCACTTTCTATTTTGTATCTCATTCCTTTATAACGGTGTCCAAAATTGTAGTTAAAATGAATATCATGAAACACTTTTTTTTCCACGGCATTATTGCCACGTCCAAAGTCTCCCACCAGACCAGACCAGAGAAATTAAGAAATTATAAGTGCCCAAATTAACCCTGCCGGGAATCGAACCCGTCACCTCCCACGTTAAGGCAACAGCGCTCAAGACTGCGCCAGGGAGGTCGTCATTATCTCTCAAAAGGTTTCAAAAATTACTTAAATACTTTGTAAACAAACTGTAATTGTGTGGGTTATTTTGTATCGAACCCAATAAATTGGGCGACGCTATATAAAAAGACTAAGTAAAACAAGTTTATTTGGGCTTAGTTCGATAGCTACGAGATTGCGCCATGTTCAAGTTGTAGTTTCCTTGTCGGGTTCTAAAGTATTACGGAAAACCCTTATTTTCTTTTAGATTTACAAAGAATATCTACGAGATGTTACAACGAGATGATGAACGTACATACAACATACATAATATTATATATGCTTTTTGGAAAGCATATGATTATGATTATGATTTACACCATATTTTTTAATCTAATACAAAAAAGAAGACGGTTAGCAAAGAATAACTCGACATACTTTTCTTTATTTACCTAGTTGAAATTTCCCTAGATATTTCGCTTTACGTTTGTCCACTCAGTTTTGCACAGTATTTATTTATCTTTTCTCACTAAGTGAGCAAAATCGACTTTTATTCACTGATTCAAGCAAAAAAAGCACCCTTTTTGAGTATAGTTAAAACAGTTTTATTCATGACGAAGGACATATTGGGAAATTACAATAATACCTAATAATATTGTTTATTAAAGTTTAACATTAATAAAAATCAGTTTTTATTTAACCCAACGGCCATTTTTATTGTAACGAGTATTAAAATAGCACTGTTTTATATCGTCATAAAGCTTGTCTATTTATGATTATTGATGATAATTCACAATATCTTGTCGTTGTGCGGAGTAATAAAATTGTTATTGCGATGGAGAAGCGAGGTGGGGGTGGCGGCTGCTATTTTCATTAGAGCATTAAGTCAAGCTGCTGGGAGGAAGGCGGCATTAATATGTTTACGAGATTCAGTGTTATGTAACCGGCCTACCTGTGTTTACTGTGAAGAGATTATTATGGTGCTTAACGTGGAGACCCTGGGGCCATGGAAACTAAGACCGAAAGTATACTAAGGGCTATACCTACTAGGGTAGGATATACCTATGGTTGGGGTGAAACGTCCTCGTCGTGTCAGAAGAGGACAATATTTTTTCCTGCAGCTCCATATAAAAAAGACGGGGATTTTAGTCCGCTAGACATTTTATTTACTTACTGGTGCGTGGTGTGTTGTCAGTCTTAGGCCTGTAGTAATAAACCAACATCAGCTAAGAACAAGTTCTCAAGTATCGGTCAAACTATGCTTAAGACCGGTCTTAAGCATATATATGAACTTGTTCTTAGCTGATATCGGTTTATTAGTGCGGGCCTTATAAGTGCTACAGAAGATTATCAAATCACATACACAACACAAGATAACGAGCGGTTCCGTTTTTCATTGTTTGACTAATAAGAGTTGCATAATGAGTAGGAAACTCACGACGTCTTACTTCGGTGTGACGATGTGTCCGACTCTTTCTGTTGTCGCCATTTAGTAGGTACCTGGAGTCCCTAGTGCACCGAAAAGATGTTAGTTCTCTTTGTGTGTTCTACCGTCTCTACAATGGGGAGTGCTCTGAAGAGTTATTTAATCTAGTACCAACTTCCGTGTTCTCCAGTCGCACCCTTTGTCGCAGAAACAAATTTCACCCTCACCACCTGGATTCCTGGTTTTCTTCCACCTCCCGTTATTCCAGGTCATTGCTACATACCTGCAAATTATGGAACCAGCTTCCTTCTTCTGTGTTCCCTCATGATTATAATATGGGGCTCTTCAAAGGGCGGATAGACAAACATCTCAAAAGCCAGCAACTCATTGGCGGTTCCTCTGGTGTTGCAAATGTTCATGGGCGGCGGTAATCACTTACCATCAGGTGACCCGCTTGCTCGATTGCTCGCTATATGTATATATATAGCGATTTATATATATAAATATATAAACCTATTGAACAATTTGTGCCGACAGGTTATGCGTCTCTAGCGTTTATAGAGTCTCTTACATTGTATCCCACACGACTGGGAGCGTTCATTTCTATTCCCAAAACAAAGACATTGGTGTCACGTGCAGAAGTTATGTAACAGAAAAAGGAAACCTACTCGTAGTTCATGTTGGTATTGAACATGTATGAAATATTAGTTCCATACATGAAAACTGGTCAGTGGTCGTGACAGGATCACATTCAGCCACAACTGAGCTTCCATACATGAATAGCTGATCGTTGGGTGTCAATGTGTCAGTAGTATTTTGTGGTGACGAATGGACACTATTCAGAGGAAAATCTGAAATATCTTTCATACTAGTGTTTGATATTTACAAAAAAACTCCATGCTTTTTTTTAAAGCGTGCTAGTTAGTTATGTATCATTTTATTTTTCCTGTAAAGTTTGTGTATTAACCTTTATTAACTTCAAAACTAAATATTATTTGACCTTACCCTCTTCATTCATTAACCTCTTCCTATCTTCAAAACTAAATTGAAACAACAATTATCTATCATTATATAATCTATTTATTCATCTGTCGTCTATTACCTAACTTTTATATTGTGTTTTTATCTTATATATTTTTACATTGTACATATCTGTGTTTTTATGTATATAATATTTATTTATTAACGTGTCTCAGTACACACCTCCCGCTTTCTTTTAAAAGTTTCCTCTGCCCTAAGCACAGGCCCTAAGGTTGCCTGAAAGAGATCGCTATTTAAGCGATAAGGCCGCTTGTTGTGCCGTATCCATTAATATGATTGTTTTTGTCTTTTTATTTATTTGTGTACATTAAAGTATATTTTACTTTACTTTATTATTTGAGATTTTCGCTTGTAAAATTCGGAGTTTAAAAAGGGAGAGGGGGATACTATTATCATTCAATAAAAATCTATTTTACCCTGTTGAAATGAAGTGAAATTTTACTTAGGTTAGGTTAAATGAGAAACTAATTGTTTGGGCGTCTCCAGCTGTAAAACGTGAAACCTATTGTAATGAAATTCCCAATTAATTTTGTACACTTATAAGATATTAATACATTGTGATATTGAAATGTATTGAAAATTGGAACATTCTAGAGTCTTCGACGGATATAATTAAAACAAGAGCTAAGTAATTAATAACGTCAAATTTAACTACGTAGGTCTTTAACGTTAATTTAGTTGACATTGTTTTGTAGACTCAAAGGTTTAATAGAAACCTACTAGAAAATTCAATTGCTTTAGTTCTCAATTTTCATGTGTCAGAAACTTTCCCTTCAAACACAAATACTATATACGAAGATGCCAAACAAAGGTGTTTATTTTATTGAGCAGTTTAAAGGCGTGGAAAAATGAAAATTCGGCAAACATTTCGGATAATATGAGTGGAAAAGGAAAAAGACGACTGTGAACGTCAGATTTGTTGAAACATATTTTTATAAAATGTTTTCACGGACTATGTGCAGATATTTAGTTTTTGTCACTAACTGTGCCTTTTTTTTTGTTGAAAAAATAGTCGTTTTAAATCTATCACGGTATGTTTCTTTTTAGTTATTTAATTTTTGTAACTACGTATTTTGTAGAAGTATCGAAGTAAATCGATGTAATTCTCGATCTAAAATATGTTATAGTTAAACCACTAAAACAGGAAATTCTCGGTAAAAGGTCACTTGTAATAATAGTCCCGTTATGTCAGTTTTGTGATAGATTTACGAGCTACCGAATTGATGTCGATATTTCCACTTATAACATGGGTTGTTAAGGTGTCTGTAATTCTAGTAAATAAATTATTTGATATCATTTAATAGTATTATTAGTAGTATAAATATTATTATCATTCAATAGGTGCTTTAGCTAATTAAACTGGTTTTCCTGCAGACCGTTACTAGTCTAGCTCCGAGAAACGAAAAGGCTAATTTTTAACCTTCAAATGCAGTCACTCATCCAGTTACCGACTTGGGTCAACGTTGCTTAACAATCACAAGCGTCTAACACGGTTGTTACAGTTAGGCCACGTGTCCCTCATTCTCTCCCTGTTCCATGAAATGAATTCAAATTGTTTTGGTAGGTAAATTAACATCCTATGTTGTAGGATGTTTTCGGATTACCATAGAAAATACACAGACTGGTTCTTCATCATACGATATATAATATAGAATATAGATAGTAGGTATATAGCACACCTGTCAGGGGCATCGACTTCAAAGGAGGATAAAAGCAAATTATTTCAGGCACGTGGAAAATTCGTCCTTACTGTGTCTGAGAAGTGCTTAAGCCATCTTTGGAGATTTTTCTAGTACCTATTCCTTATTATTTATAATATAAGATCTAACTAAAACTATACCCGCGAAAGTGTTTTTTGTTACTTTGTCAAGCACGCCGATCAATGTTTTTTTTGAGACGCGGATAAAGTCGGGGCATCATCTTTTATATCTTATACTTTATATCAGAGTGGAAAATAGTACCTACTTTGTCGTTAAATGTCTTTCACTCGTTTGTAAATTATTTTTCTATTTCAATCGCAATTTTAATTTAAGGAAAATTTATAGTTTCCGTTTCTTTTAATATGAAGTTCTTTTAATGTGAATTATTATGGCGATAGTGGTTTTAGGGATTTAAAAAAATACTTTATGGTATATCGTAAAATTTATCTTCAACCAATGCGGGATCGCTTACATCGGCGTACTTCAAAATGGGGAGCTTATACCAAAGGATTGTGAGTGCGCATGTACGGGCGCGCTATGTCGCCCGCTGCCTGGCCTACGGCACTCCAGTCAGCGCGTAACACCGGGACGCGTTGTGTTCACGACCGTGGCCCTCTCGCGACAGCGTTGTAAACATTCCTTAATCAAAAGTGCAATGGATTTGTGAACAAGTGCGAAAAGTTTTGAAGCAAAGAGTTTAATACAAAAACTTTTAAGTGCTGTGCAATAAAAATAAATAATGCCTGTTTTGAAATATTAAAATCAAAGTATTAAATAAGTGCTTGCGATTTTGGTGAGGTTATTAAATTCACAAATTAATTCATATTTAATTATTATTATTACCAGTCGACTTACGAATATTTTATTTAAAAGTATTCATTACTATATGATTCCTGGCTCTAAATTCTAATTGATGATTATGATTAATAATTAATTGGCACTAGCTTTTTGTTTATGAATAGTTTAATTAAATATTTTTCAAAAAGATAAAAAGAAGATGAAGAGATTTAGTAAAATGATATTTATTTATAAATAATTATTTCCTAAAATACTTTACATAAAATTAATTTACGTTATTCTACAACCAAGTTTTAGGTAGGTATACCTACCTATAATAATTTTTCTTCACAATTATAATTAGAAATATAATTTTAACTATACCTACTAATTATAGAATACTGAACAAATAATTTATTATTTCTACAGTATTTAGGATATAGGTTTAGGATATACCTAGGTTTCTTTTGTAAAACCTTTCGAAACTTTCATGTTTTCATATTTCATTTGTATGTACTTAATTTAGAATTTTTTTTACAACCGTTTCCCTTTCGTTTTATGATGATATAAAACAAGGCGGGCAAAGTCAAAAGGCAAATATTATCTTAATTGCCTTTCAACCAGAAAAAGCGAAGACCTGTGAAACCGCTATCCCCCAAGGAACAATTAATTTTCAGTTAGCTCATTAACTCATTACCTTTTGCTCGAGAGTTAAGATATTATAAGAAAATTAATTGATCTTTTTAGTTGGTTTCGCACACTCCTCGTAACGTATTCTCGCATATTACTTGTGGAAAAGAAGCCTTTAATATTACAAACCAAATAAAATATTTAGCTATGACGCAACACAACACTTTCATGCATGCAGAAAAAGCTACCAGCATAGCCCACATTGCAATTTTATACTGATCCTCAGATACCTACGTTACAAGTTTCATTCTACATGGACCTACTCCTCCACGGTGGGCGTCTTGGTGTTACGGTGGATAGGTAACGTTTCGGGCGTACCTAGTCGGAGCTGCTACAATCATGCGCAGGCACTTGTTCTGCTGAACCTGCAGCCGGCGCTTCTGGTAGGGTGAACATAGGGCGTACCACGCAGGAGCCGCATCCGTCAGGCGGGAGTGGACATAGGCTCCGTAAATTCAGAGCTTAGTCTTTGGTGATAGCCTTGAGGTGAGGACCTGGTACAGCATCGATATGGCCGCCTTTGCATGGTTCACGGCGTGGTCGACAATGGGAACCATGTTCAGGTTACAATTGATGCGGCACCCCAAGTAGCACACCGAAGTTTGCCACTCTATGCTCTGGCCTCGAAGTTGAAGTTCACGTAGCGGCTTCCTCACGCCGAACAGGATGGCGGTCGTCTTCCCCACATTAACAGCCATTCTCCATTTGTCCAGCCATTCCAGGAGCAGGTCCAGCAAGCGTTGTATCCGGTTAGTGGCGACAATTTGGTGCTAGGACGAAGCGAGATACGCACTCTCGTCTGCGTGTTTGAGTGGGTCATGGGATGATTTATATTCACACACGAGAGTTTAAGGACGTGAAGTTGTAATTTGCAAAACCTATTTTTGTATGAATAAAGAATAAATAAATTAATAAAAAATTAGACCCAATAGATAGCGCTGCAATCGGGTTTTAGATTCAGGGCAGGACAACGTCTGCCGGGCCCACTAGTTTACTGTACAAGACTTTATCAGTGCGAGAAAACTTTTTGCGTCATAATATTATGTAAGTTTTGTTGGTGGAAAATCCTTGAGAGAGACGTGTCGCTCGTTTCATGAATAGTCCCACAAACCTAACTGACCCGGTGACAGCGTCGCTAGAGTCTATTAAAAAAAAAAAAAAAAAACTTGACATGGTTATTAAATTAGTTCCAATTTTGGCCACCAGATAAGTTTGACGGATTGTAGACATTTTTCATTTTAATTATATAAAGAAAATTGTGAATTTTCTCTGAGGATGAACTATAAGCTATAATGAAAATGATAACCTTAATCATTAAAATACATGCCTTCCTTATTAATATTCTGACGAGTTACTACCTAATTAAGGCATATAATCATACCCGCTAGATACCTACTTAATAATGATAATGTTCTGACATTATATTTTAGTTACTGACCGTTATTAATCACAGCAAGGGCATTTTATGATTATAGTGTGCGTTTGAGTTAATAGTATTTACGATGTTTTTATAATCTAATGTTTAGTCTTTCTACTTCCAAGTTATGGTTTTTTTAAATCGAAAACTTGTTGGATTTACTTATACTACAAGCGCACAATGGAACTTGGAACATAAACAATTTGTCTGGCGGACAAAACAGTCCGCGACTTGTATATGCATTACACACACTGGAGCGACTAAAGAAAATGTCGTGGCCCGGCGTGCGTCGTCTGACCTGGAAGTTGAACGACTGCGCGAGTCGTTCTGTCCCGGTTTCTTATGTGAATTCGCTCTAAGAGCTTACGATCACTAGAAAAGTTAGGCTATAAAATTGTCTAACCATAAATATGCGTTCCAACAAATTCCAAGGTCTTAGGATTGGCATTAGGAACTACGGCTATTTGAATATCAGTATACCCAACTGATTACCGAAATATATAAGGTGCGCCCCATTTAGGTACTGTTGAGTAAGTTGTTCGAGCCTCAATAGTACCAAATTCTGATATTTTTATATTTGAGCTTTCTGTATAAATAATCTGATTGTGACTTAAATAAAATACAGACAGACATGAGGTTCCTTATTTCAAACTTCTATTTTTTTAAATCAAATAAACTTTTACACGTGCTTTTTGTCGTCGAGTGAATCTGCCGCTACTCGGAACTACGTTCGGAATGCCATTCCTACGGTTTACTTCGGAACTTATAATAGAAAGAACATGTATGCAAAGAAAATACAACGGAATTTGCATAGAGCTCACCAGTTCTCACTAACAGCTCACCTCTTTACTTTGATACCACTATGTTAATAAATTGCATCGTAAATAAACCGGAGCTTTAGTATACGTAAATTCCCTTGAAGGAGCTTCCTCGCACTTTTCAAAGTTTTCTCTCTAACTGTACAGTTCCCCTCTATTTGTTGTCATGGAAGTTTTAGTGACGATTATTTATGAATTTACGATGAATTTTTTATCAATTTAACATAGTTTATTTACTTTTTTTTCACAAATGAAGGATACTTTAGGAGTTCAATCAATACAGTTGATATTCCATGGAATACGAAACGATTAGCTTTCTAGTATCTAAAACGTAACCTTAAGATCTAGACATCTTTTAATTAATCTGAAGTATCTGAAATCTTACATTAATCAATAATTTTTAAAGGGATCTCTGTTCTGCTCTGGTAGCCTTTAAGGGAAGGTTTCGGTATGATGCCGCGAAGAAATGGGGTATGAGTTTAATGAAAACTGCTGTACCCCTTCCAGGATACCAGTAGCCCGCATTCATTTTTGACTTATGTCATCGCTTACCACCAGGTGATATTGCACCCTGCCATCTGTTTTCAGTATGGAAGCTATATAATTATATTATGTGCCCGAAATTTCATCAATATTGTTCTCGAGTTTGAGCCGTGGCGACCATTTCGTATTCATAATATCACCATAGATATTTATGACTAGCTGATGCCCGCGACTTCGTCCGCATGGTATTAGTTTTTTTGGATTCCCGCGGGAAATCCTTAATTTTCCGGGATAAAAAGTCACTCAAAGATGTCACTCTCCAGGTCCTCAACTATACCCATACCAAAAATCACGTCGATCCGTTGCTCCGTTGCGGCGTGATTGAAGGACAAACCAACAAACAAACACACTTTCGCATTTAAAATATTAGTATGATAATATGATATTCGTGTTACATATAGGTATCTTCCATGAAATCATACATTCTACGCGGATAAAAGAACGAGAGCAGCTTGCATTAAGCTTGTTTCTTCATTACTTGAAATTTTGACTTGAGTTCATGTTTCAAGATTGTAAATGGGTCATGAGGATATTAAAAGTTCAAAGATATTTTACTTGTAAAGAGACCAAACAAACTGGTAGACTATAAACTCGCTAAGTCTCGGTATTTGCAAGCCCTCCAGGGCTTTCGCAATTTCTCTCTAACCATACATCCCTCTTCAGTATAGTGAAATGCAATTACCTACATCCCAACACAAATAGAGCGAGGTCGTTAACGCTTACGGGTAATTTAAAGCTGAATAATACTTGCAATAGTATTATATTGCTTAATAGGTTACATATTAATGTAACCTTTCCTGAATTGATCCTAAATTTCCAGGCCAAGCCAACACATACTTTTTATACGTGCAAGTTAATCGATTCTACAATGTCTTATTCTTTGCGCACATATTTTAACATTTTTTAGACATAGGTTAACAAGTTATAGTTCGCGCACGAGTTGAATGCAGAGCAAATGTATGGTGACACATACATTTACTCTGCATTCAACTCGCGCGCGACCTGTAGGTGTATGTCTAGCAAAAAACTAGCCAAAACAAAACCCAAAATATAACTTACGTGACTACACCCCTGGGAAAACCAGGCCTGCCAGCAGCTCATGTTTCTTATACTAAAAACATTGCCTGGGGTAAGTCTACCCTCGCAAGGTTAATAATAATATTATACTCGCTTATACTCGCCCGCGACTTCGTCCGCCTACAATTTCTGATTTCCTATGAGATTATTTTCCCGCTGCAAAAGGCTGAGATATCGTGATTAATGAGTGAGTGAGTGAGTGAGTGAGTGCGTGAGTGGTATTCCGCTTTTATATATTATATACTAGTGGGCCCGGCTGACGTTGTCCTGCCTTGAAGTTAGAACCCGATTGCAGCGCCCCCTTTCGGGTCCAATTGTGAATATAAACCATGCCGGGACCCACACAAACACACTCAAAAAAATCCATCTAAATCGGCCCAGCCGTTCTCGAGTTTTAGAGAGACAAACGAACAGAAATTGATTTATATATATATATATATATATATAATATAGAGATATAGAGATAGTGTTATAGAGATATAGATTGAAATGAAGTAAAATCCTGTGGTAAGTATATCCCTACATGTTTTTTTTAATAGTTCTACATTATTATTCTACTACCATTGTCTCGAGATAAAAGTAACCTTCCCTAAAAGTACCCTTCTTCAGGAATCAGGATTCAAGATAATATTATGTCTGGTCAAAGTTTGTATTTATTAGTGGCCCCAAAATTTTGCTAGCTCTACAAATACTAAAATGTAAAATACACAATAATAGATACACGTACGCCATCATTAATCCTCGAATTTCCAATAAGCTCCTTACCTATTAATTTTAGCGATAGTTTGACGAAAGGCTATTGAGGGTCCAAAATAAAAGCCAACGCGTACGGACGGAGCAGAGTTAAGCAGAGTGTTTTGATAAAAACTAAGAGCGTCGTCAGACTAGTACGGAAAGGACAAAAGACCTGCGCGAAAAGTCTCCGTTAAAGGGAAAGACAGTTTTATCCTGTAACATTAGTGTGTGTGGCTCTATGTTTAAGATAAAAGTAAGTTACGTGGATTTGTTGTCCACCAGACGATTATTTTGGGCTCTAGTATATTTGCGCTCTAATTATGCTTGATATAAGTTGATACGCGGTTAAAAATGTAATTCCTGGTTAAAAAATGCAGCGAAGACTCAAAGGACGTACCGCTCAGTGCATGTATGCCAAAGTATAATGCTTAATTTGAATTGTTCTTCCAATAAAGATACTGCAGCTCAGCTTTATTCTATTTGGCCGGTGTGCGATGTGCCCAGGAGGATGGCCTATTATGATTTCCGGGTAGATTATATTTGACATTTAGAACAGGTACCTATTGTTTACCAGTGACCTAATTCTAATTTTAAATAAAGTCATAATATTTGGTTGAAACGAAACCTAACCATACTAACAATGTCTATAGGAATTGCGTTGTGATTAGAACTTTGAAAGTGTAAATAATATAATGAAACTCGACTTCACGGACTTACGAGTAAGGCCACATAGACGCGCGAAGCATATTTGCATTTAACTCCTCTAGGGCGTTGGAAAGTTCTCTAGAACCGTACTTCCTATCGAAGTTACATCAAACCGCAAATAAATACGTGATGTCTTGAGTTCTAGAGAACAGGACACTGACTAGCAATCTATTGAGTTATCTTTATTTATGTTGGATAAGGTTGTTTGTAAAGCCACGTACGCACGTACGATCAAATTTGTTGCGTTGCATGACACACAAAATCTTTGTTTGTGCAATGCCAGCTCTGACGAACTTTGAAAACACTTGCTTCCGAATTAATCGAAAGTCGTATTCAACGTTCTCGTGAAGCTGCGTTAGTAAACGGCTATACGTACCGAAAGTTCATGATACAATAGGTATTATTGTCATCTCAACCAAGACGTCTATACATATAGGTATATTGTAAGGATATTTATTCTAGCACGTTCTAATGCCGCTTCTTACTTTACACTCGTAGCTAAAATCCCTTTGTTGTTATGAAGGTATTACAATTTAGTTATGTATTAGATTTTACAACCTCGATAAGCCAGATTGATCCGGCGATTGGGTGAAACGTGCATGTAGTCTGTTTTTGAGGATTAAGTGTTTGTTTTAGTAACTGGGTCCGATGTGCCGTTGAGCTTTACATTTCTTGCATGAGTCTTTCCACGTATTGCACCATTCGTATGTTCTCCCATTAATTGCAGAGTAAAAGCCAATTATTGTGGCTCCTTTTATCTATTCCCAATTACATTTCCATTTAGAATTTCTATTTTTTGCAGATTAATAGCAAAATGAAGCTTGTGGCTCCTTTAGTCTTAATCTAAACAACACTTCATCATAATTATTAACCTACTAGCTGATGCTCGCGACTTCGTCAGCGTGGATTAAGGTTTTTCGGTTCCCGCGGGAACTCTTTAATTTTCCGGGATAAAAAGTAGCCTATGTGTTATTCCAGACTATAATCTATCTCTGTGCCAAATCTCATCCAGATCCGTTCAGCCGTTGGGGCGTGATTGAGTAACAAACATCCATACATCCATACATCCATCCAAACTTTCACATTTATAATATTTATTTGATAAGCATCAGCAAAAGATAAATCTTATCATGTTGTCTTTAAAATATTTTTATAAATAAAATATTTTTCATCTAAAAGGACGTTGCCTTGAGCAATGAAGCCGGGGGTTTAATAAAAGCCACTGGCAAATTATTTAATTATTAGCTGATGCCCCCGTGGATTAAGTGTTTTTGGTTACCGTGGAAACTCTTCAACTTTCCGGGATAAAAAGTAGCCTATGTGTTATTTCAGACTACTTATTATCTATCTCGAAACACCGCCAACTTCCTAACTCCGGGCTAGTACTGAGAATTTCTAGCCAGAAAAACCCAATACTTAATTATGGCCCGACCCGGGACTCCACCAGCCCACCACCCCGCCTGCCACCAACCCGCATTGGAGCAGCGTGGTGGGTCTAAGCTCTAATTCCCTCTCTCCTATGAGAGCGGAGGCTTGTGCCCAGCAGTGGAACGTAATGGGCTGTAGTGGAGTGGAGTGGGATTATCTATCTCTGTGCCTTTCATCCATATCCGTTTAGTCGTTCTGGCGTGATTGAGTAACAAACTCCATCCATCCATCAAAATTTTCGCATTTATAATATTGGTATAGATACGTACCTACTATTATTTTTTTACACAACGGTGTGTTTTCAGCGTTCCTTTCCAAAAAATGTTTTGTAAAGTGAAAACAATAGCAGTGTGATATTTACTAAACCACCATCAATTCTGATGCCAACATCCAACGAACCGTACGTTTGATTAATTTGGTGGAAATTGCTCAATCGTTTGTTCACATCTACTCATATACAAAGTTAGGGAGTTAGAAATTGATGTAATAATACCACAGAATAGGTAATAGTGGATAATACGGGAGCGTTTCGCTATGCAGGCGTTTATCTGCCTACATTTTAACTAATGTAAGTCGTTTAGTTTACCTCATTATCTACTAAATACGTCATTATTAATTAGTAACAAAATTTTGCGTAATCCATACCAATATCATAAATGCGAAAGTATGTCTGTCTGCTAAATCTTCACGGCCCATCTGTTCACCTGTTCTGTATGATTCTGTACCGAATTTAATGAAATTTGCTACAGAAATAGTTTTTCTCCAGTAAAAAGAGTCCTTCTGGGATTATTCAAAAACCTAAATCCATGCGGTCAAAGTTGCGTGGATATTCGTTCGCGAAAATTATAACGCATGGGACCTTCGTCGATAACATACCTAAATTCTATTTAGAACTTTTAAAAAAATCAATAAAATAAGCGCATTTTTCATTAGAGACTATACACATAATACTTAAGGTATCGAACTTCAATATTCTCAGAAAAAAATCTCGGACTAAACAGTATCGTTTATTCGCTAGGAAAATTATTGTTTCATACTTTATAAAATTTCTATTTGAAAGATCACAAAACGTAGCACATAATATAAACGAAGTTTGTTTACTGGATGTAGGGTATGTTGATACAACAAAATATTCAAACTCGATAAAAAAGATGGTGCTCGAAGTTAAAAGCCCTTAGGAGAATGGATCAGAGAGTTATTTTTTGTACAAACTGTCAAATTGCTTGTTTTGTAGACTTTGTCGAGTGTGTTGTGATAGTGTTATTCACATAAGTGCTAGCTCATGTCCACGGCTCAGGCCGCGGGCGAGAACGTCAGAATCATGAATAATAAGTCCGCCTCCTCTACTTTTCACACCTTGCAGCTTCAGGGCACCTCGTATAGCTTTTTCTTGCATCTCGTAAGTCAAATAGGCACGGTACTATACTGTCATGACGTTCTTATTACGACTTGTAATCTATTTTTAAGTACCTTATGATCATCATCATAATATTCATTTGATAAAATCTCTTATATGCTAATAATGGGAAACGAGTGCCTGATTATTTAGTTTTATCCATTTTCTTTAATTTTTGTTAAGTTAAAGGTAACTTATTTTACCAGCCTTCTGCAAATAGTCATTTCATATGATCAAGACCGAACCCAAGCAACGGCAAATAAATATGGTTAAAAGCTCTACGCCCATTGGTTACTATCGCCATTACACAATTATTTCTAAACTTAAAATGACAACTTTACTCTTAAAATATATTGCTATATTACTTTCACAATGATCCTTGCGTAAAATGGATAACACTATTCAGAACTGAAAATTTAGTAAATTTTAGAATTTGTGTAAATGCTTGATGGTGGCTCGGTTGTTTCGGGTGTTTAAATTATTTTTTCGATGATTACTCATTTCAAAACTTATATTAAAACTACCATTCAAGCGTTATCACAGAATCATTTCAAATATCGCTTCATTATACCCCGTGATCGTCGTTCAGAGGTTTTTACTTGTAGGTACTATTTAATTAAGGTATACCTTTATTACAGAAACACGAAGACTTTAATACAAATATTCATTTTGTGATCGTTCGACGTGGCATCCATTACAAACTCGTTACGGATCTTATCTACAAATTGGTCAGTCATTTTTAAAATTATTGCCCTCAGCTAATTGATTTTCTGACATCACTCCCGAGCAACATTTACTGCGACTATAAAATTTAAATCGGTACGCGTTAATTACATTTTTACTGATCCTTTAATGCAAAAATAACAGCACTAATTATTTTTGTATCATGTTTAGGCCGTAAAAATTAATGACCTTATTTTTTATTAAAATTAAAGCAAGACAGAGATTTTTCACTGAATAAATCTTTCAGGTGGGCGTTTTATCCTAGGGGCATATTACCATCGCTTTAATCATCCATCTCATCCTTATTTTAAGGACTTGACGTCCCTAAAATAAGGGTTAGGTTATGTTAAAATAAGGGGTAGGACTAGGAGAGTGACAGGTACTTTTTATCTCGAAAAAATAAGGAGTTCCCGTGGGAATTCAAAAAAACTTATTCTACGCGAACGAAGTCGCAGTCATCAGTCAGTCTTCGAAATAAGAACAAGATCATATTATAAATATTTAACTACAATTTTATTACAGGTAAAATATTCAGTGTAACAGTAACAGATAAAGAGACGCAAGTGAATAAAATGTGGAAAACAAACATTTAAAAATCATGCCAAGCCTAAGTGGCTGGTATTACAGTGAAGTGGTATTTATTAGAGTGGACACAATGTGAAAAGCGTTCGCGATGTGGGCGGCGGAGTTGAGCTGTATTTTCATATTATTCGGTGAGTATAAAATTATGTTGTTTATTTTTCGCTGCCCACTTAGAACGTAGCTATTTCGCAAACAAGGGCGAAAAATTATCTGGCGAACAAAAAGTATGCCTGCGCACTTTTATTTGGAGCTGCACAGTTTAGCGTGAAAGGACGAAATGTGCTTTCCCAACGAAGCGGGTGCTTTAGGCTGATGTTTGGTCTTCCGTCTGTCCGTAGTGTGTTTTAATTCATAACGTACGTTCACATTTACTAGGTTAGTAGGTATGTATTGCTGGCCATCGACTGTTAACAAGTGCGATGCAGTTTACTGCATTTTCATATTTATATTCCACTTTTCCACCAAACTTACTTTAAAGCGAAAGCACACTGAGGAGCGGACCGGAAAAACATTCGTGCGTACTCATTTTAATATTATGGAGATGCACAGATTAGCGCGACAGGACAAAACGGGAAAAGACGCTCTGACGCCGACGATTTGCGTGGATGTTGTGTGTTGTCCAGTCCCTAGTGCGTTTTCGCCTTTATATTGTCGCAATTCATCTTGACGTTTTGCACGAACAATTATTGCATTTATACGGACACGGCTATTTCCATAAGTACTTACGTAGGATACCCACTTTATTTCATTCCTATTCTTAGTTAGGACGCAATATCATACTAATATCACAGAATAGTTTTTTTTTTTTTTTTTTAAATGTTTCGCACTCATTTATCCTCTGACAAGACGTCAGAGACCTTTTTAATGCGAATTTTGCTCTGATTAGGTGCTAGCTCACGATAGTCGTGAAATGGTGATAGACATTTTGTGTGTAGGTATCTACTGAGTAATGTTTTTTTTTGTTTTTTTTTTCCCATGTATGTGTGAGTGACACTGTATTCAGTCCTAAGTGCTCCGTCAAAATGTTAAAATAATTAATTAAATATTAAAATATACAACACAGAATAGGTAATAGTAATAACTAATATTATAAATGCGAAAGTGTTTGTTTGTTGGTTTGTTGGTTTGCCTTCAATCACGCCACAACGGAGCAACGGATCAACGTGATTTTTGCATACGTATAGTTGAGGACCTGGAGAATGACATAGGCAACTTTTTATCCCGGAAAATTAAGGAGTTCCCGCGGGAATCAAATAAACTAAAACCACGCAGATGGAGTCGCGGGCATCAGCTATCACCTAATAATATACAATCAATAAAAATGTAGACACGCGACTAGTCGCTAGTTTCGCTCGCTAATTTCGCTATTTAAAATAGTGGTTGGAAACCTCTACATTTTTTTGAGCGTAGGTATTTATAAAATGCATCAAATAAATATTATAAATGCGAAAGTTTGGATGTATGGATGTATGTTTGTTACTCAATCACGCTCCAACGGATGAACGGATCTGGATGAAATTTGGCACAGAGATAGATTATAGTCTGGAATAGCACATAGGCTACTTTTTATCCCGGAAAATTAAAGAGTTCCCGCGGGAACCGAAAAACCTCAATCCACGCGGACGAAGTCGCGGGCATCAGCTAGTAACATATATATATAATAGGTTGTAATCAAAACACGTTAGGTTATTATACTAAGAAAATGGCCATCCTGTTCAAAAGTAATATCCGAGCAAAACTATCTCCCCTACAAACGTAATGTAACCCTCCGGGCGAATACAAATAAACTTTTACTATTAGAAGATAAAGGCTTTTGTAAATGCTCCTGCGAAGGGGATAATAACGATTCTACCCTTAAAAGCGAGCACCTCGGCGAAACCTAATAGTTGCTTAGAGAATCGAATGTCCAGTTTTGTTATGTTACCCAGTTTGGAAAAACAAGTACTACCGTGTTTTTACAAAATGAATAGTGAAATGCGAATTGCAATTATTTATTTATTACTGCCCGCGACTTCGTCTGCGTGGATTGAGGTTTTTTGGTTCCCGCGGGCACTTGTTAATGTCCCGTGATAAAAAGTAGTAGTATATAATCTATCTCTGTGCCAAATTTCATCCAGATTCGTTCAGCCGTTCTAGCGTGATTGAGTAACAAATATCCATCCATCCATCCATCTATCCATCCATCCATCCAAACTTTCGAATTTATATTATTATAAGTATAGATTGCACCAAGTTTAGACTCATTCAATTCAATTAGTCATTCAATTTTGTGTTTCAACTCCTCAATCCTGATACTTCAGAGGAAATTTCTATATAAATCGTACTGACGAAGAATTTGCGGATCATAATATCTATTATTTTTTTTTTTCGACTTCACAAGCCCTTGGTTGCGATCTCACCTGATGATAAGTGATGATGCAGTCTAAGATGGTAGCGGGATAACCTGTTAGGTGTAGGGCACATTGGTTTCTACACGGCATCGTACCGGAACGCTAATTCGCTTGGCGGTACGTCTTTGCCGGTAGTGTGGTAACTAGCCACGGCCGAAGCCCCCAACCAGACAAACCAAGGGCGAAAACACACTTCCGAACATGACACAACGTATGCGTAAAACGTCCACGCTGGCACTTTTTTATGGAGCTGCGCAGACTTGTCGTTTTCCTGCAATGCGGACGTTTCGCGTTGACATTTTGTCCTATTCGGTCCCTATAGACTGTCACCTCTGGGCCGGAGCACCCCAGTACCAGCTCCTTCCATTTGACCGGATACAAAAGCGGGCAGTTCGACTGACAATCCCAAAATTACTTACATGCTGGAGTCCCTAGAGCATCGAAGAGACTCTCTTTATGTGTTCTACCGTCTCTACAATGGGGAGTGCTCTGCAGAGTTATTTAATCTAATACCACCTTCCGTGTTCTCCAGTCGCACCCTTCGTCGCAGAAACAAACATCCTCACCACCTGGATACCTGCCCCCCCAATCATGTAAGAATGGCCGATCAAACGTTAAAGATTTTCGTCAAAGCAAAATAAACCATAAATGCATTGAATTAGAGCTCAATTTCGTGTATTCATTCTTATACGTTAGAGTATCGTACATACCTAAACGTATAAGAATGGGTAGACGAAATTGAGCTCTAATTTAATGCTGTTATGGTTTATTTTACTTTGACGCCGAACCAATACCATTTGATCGACAATTCTTACATAATCGGGGGGCTGGTCTTCTTCCCCCTCCCGTTATTCCAGGTCATTTCTGCCACGTACTTGCAAATTATAGAACCAGCTTCCATCTTCTGTGTTCCCTCTTGATTATAATATAGAGCTCTTCAAAGGGCGGATACACAAACATCTCAAAAGCCAGCAACGCATTGGCGGTTCCTCTGGTGCTGCAAATTTTCATGGTAATCACTTACCATCAGGTGGCCCGCCTGCTCGTTTGCTCGCTATATAGATATTTAAAAAAATAACTTATCTGGCCCAGTGGCCAAAATTGGAACTAGTTTGAGGCCTGTTTAGTTTTCGTTTTTATTTTATTTTTAAAATATACTAGCGACGATGTAACCGGATGATAAGTTTGTGGGACTATACAGTGCTGACACCTTTCGGACGTATCTATACCTGCACAATTAACAATCCATTTTCAAAAGTCATTATTATTATTATGTATGTCTCTTCCATCTCGAGACCATGGGGTCCCGGACCTTTGGAAGGCGTACGAGGGGCCGAAACCAACTCGCAGAGGCCCGTTAGACAATTTTACTCTAAAGGAAATGTGACACCAACCGGCGAATATCCCTATATGCACTATGCGAGTGCACCCAAGGACAATCCCCGGTTAGTGCAGGACTATTGCAAAACATGAAAACAAATGATAGGTATGGGTCTACGGGTTTGGCTTGCTATAATGGACTGGTGAAATTATTATTATTATTATTAAATACTTTATTGCATAAAGAAAAAGGACATATACAAAGGGCATTATTACAAACTTACAAACAAAAGGCGACCTTATCACTAAAGTGATCTCTGCCAGGCAACCTACATGAATGGACCGTACTTGCTGTGAGACGGGAAATTGCTTTGAATAAAACATAATTACATAAACTACATTCTAATAGTACATAATATTATAAACAGATAAAAATTATACATATAATGAATATAAATATTTAAATATAATACATATTATATACATAATTATTAAATTATATAAAACTTATTTAAAATACCTAAACACAAATAATAATAAGAATAAGTTTACAGCGATAGATAATGCTTTTTGACACGACCTTTAAAGGCCCCTAGAGATTTTGATCGTCTGATATCAGCTTTGATATCATTTTTGGAATATTTACAAAATATCTCAGTTAGCACTTTAGGAATTAAAAAACAACGGCACGTGACGGAAAACAAAGTACAATTTTATCGCCAAGGGATCGCCATTAGGCAACGGTGTTCCGGAAAGAGTCGACTGAAACCGGCCAGCTTCGGCATGATTCAGGGAAAATTCTCATATCTACACAGGGACTTGTTTATTCAACGTTTTGCTATATTTCTCTTTTTCATACATGACTTATTAGAAAAATACTGCTGAAAGGTATTCCGAAATGAAACTTTCGAAGTGAAATCGTAATATTCCTCGTAATATGCTGTATCTAACTGACACCCAAAATGTATTTATGTGAATTCTTACAACATTATTTTTATTCAAAGTAACTTTTGTAGGTGATAATATTTGTATGAAGACAAAAATTTCCCGGGTTCAATCCCCCGGCAGGGTCAATTTGGAAATTTATAATTTCTGAATTTTCTCTGGTCTGGTCAGGTGTTCGGCTGTGGTTATGTAAGTCGACTTTTCCTTTCATACGAGTATATTAAGATACCTTATTATATATTTGAACTAGCTGATGCCCGCGACTTTGTCCGCGTGGATTGAGGTTTATTGGTTCCCGCGTGAATTCTTTCATTTTCCGGGATAAAAATTAGCCTATGTGATATAGATATCAACTATCTATGTGCCTCATTTCATATAGATTCGTTCAGCCGTTATGGCTTGATTGATTAACAAACATCCATCCATCCATCCAAACTTTCGCATTTATAATATTGGAATAGATCTGATCAACAAATTACAGTATACCTACTGTGATAGTAACCGGATGTTTCCTATCGTAGTACGTATCCGGTCTAACCTAGATTACTACTATGATTTATTTTGTACTGTATGTAGTTTTATCAAACTTAACCCTTGGTTCGTGATAATGGAAAATATTTAACATTCAAAGTATAAAATATTCTCGTTAAAAGTTAAAATACCATACCTGCTGAAATTTCTCTTTAAAGAATATTTTAGCATCAGACTTTTCTGATATAAAATTATTCATAGCAGGGTTAACGTTACCATCTTTTTTTAGATTTTTTTAAAATAAAATACAAAGAGAGGATTTTTGATACTGGAGTGAAGCCGTCCAGCTATAATTAGAAGACGGTTATCAGATCAAAACGGTCTGAAACATTATATCCTTATACTTACAAATGGCCGTGGCGTTAGACATTATTATTTTATCGGACGAAAAACTTCAAAATAAAAGAACGCGGGTTGATAGATTCTGTCCGTGACAGCTTCAATCTGAAATCTTTCACAGAAAAAGGAATTTGATTTTTGATGTCCTTAACTTAAGAGTTCCATCTTGACTACGACCCCTGCGATTGGGTCAAAAGACAAAAGCCATAGGTTTATCAACTAATACTATAGATGTCCATGTGTGTCTTTTGTGTGTTTGCTAAGTTTTCACGGTACTTGCCAATCTTTGAACCGCTCTTGACGAAATTCAGCAGAAAGATAACTTTATTCTGGAGACGGATGTACAAAGGTTTATTTTATTACTTACTGGAAAATCAGATGAGGACCTCCCTGGCGCAGTATTGAGCGCTGTTGTCTTATAAGTGGGAAGTCCCAGGTTCGATACCCCGCAGGGTCAATTCGGGAATTTATAATTTCTGATTTTTTCTGGTCTGGCCTGGTGGGAGGCTTCTGCCGTGGCTAGTTACCACCTTATCGGCAAAAACGTACGGCCAAGCAATTTTGCGTTCCGGTACGATGCCGTTTAGCAAGCGATTGGGGGTTGAGTTTGCAGTCATGGACTAACTAAAAAAAAAAAAGCCTACATTCAAAACACATCATAATAACTACATTCGAGACCCAGCGCGTGATATGTCAGTTATTCACAGTCTTAAATAGTTAGTTCCCTAATTGTATAGTAATTGCAATAAAGCTATAGCAAATATCAAAAGCAGTAAACATGAATAATAAGCAGTTGTAAATAATTAATTACGAAGCCCGTGCATGTGTTGGTCGCCATTATAATCGTATTGCACAGTGCAATACAATCATTATTATGGCTTATCGTGAACAACCGATAATTGTGCAACAATTACGTACGTAATCCTTGCAAACTTCTACGAGTAGTATAGCAATAAAGGTTTTATGATGTTGTCCTACATTCCAACTATTTGTTTACCTACTTGTTTTCCCCCGGACTGAGGGAAACTCAAATTCATAGTATTGATTTGTTCATGTATGACAACTTATGTGGCGTATACAAACTCATTGGTATGCGCCATAGAAGAAGCGAACTGTCAGCGAGATAACGTTTTTTTTCTTTTGGAACGAGCATTTCAAATTTCAAAACTCAAGCTCGCATTGGCGGACGGGTGGAACAACCAGTCTGCTTCCCATCTGCTTCCTTATTTCGTTTTATTTTACTTATTATCCTGTCCTCAGAGCCACCTTATTATATACGGTAATTATTTTTTCATTACTCATACACGGAAAGTAGGTTTGAAGTTGCCTGAGAAGCGGGTTGAAAGTAATACTTTTCAGCCCTAGGGAGAATCGTTTTCAAGTGAATTTTTATTGGAGTTCAAATGAAACACGACTTTTTTTTTTTTTTTTTTAATACCCGAGTGCATCCATAGACAAGAAGAAAGATAGACTTTATTCCTAAAGTAAAGACAACTGATTCATAGACTTTTTATTTTGACTTTCCTTATATTCGTAATGAAAAGCACAGTGTTTACCTCGGGATGAAAGACTTATTTAGTCCCTAGGGTAACAATGTACTATTTCAATACACTTGCTAGAAAACTGCACTTACAGTACTTACAGGCAGTAAACAGGGTTATTTATTGAAAAAAGAGCTGCTGAGTTTCTTAGCAACACTTCTCAGTCGCTTCTGCTGCAAACCAGTGGTAGAGTTTTGATATTGACATAAACGGCATAAAGTTGACCTAAATAAATTTCTAAGAATTTTATCGCATTTTAAATACATATGCGTTTGTCGGTCCGTCAGTTTTCAATTTTGAACTCTATTCCCTAAAGCTAGAATTTATATTTGGTTGCAGGTGTAACAGCCGGCGGCGGAGGCTGGGAGCCTCTGGGTCAGCCGTACTTCGACAACAGCACGAAGCGCGAGGCCACCGCCGCCGTGGGCCAGCCCGCTTACCTCCACTGCAGAGTCAGGAACTTAGCTGATAGAGCGGTCAGTATAACCATCATCAACTCATCACCTTCTGAGCACGAGTCTCCCTTTCAAAATGAACTAATAGTGACGAGGGTCGATTGCGTATGTTAAACAACGTTGACCCAAGTCGGCAACTGGATGGGTGACCGAATTTGGAGGTTCAAATTTGGCCTTTTCGTTTCCTCCGTGCCACGCAGAGCACGTTAAGGCGTCAGTCCTGTTTATTATCACCAACATCTGATAATAATCGTTACAAAAACCTAAGAGTTTAAATACTTTTGGTCGAGTCGTAGGTATATGTGGAAGGACGTGGGAAGTGCCCACGTCCTTCCACATGACGCGGTGGGTTCCCACTGGGAACCCACCGCGTCATTATGGTAATAATTTATTTGCAACAATAACATAGGTTCACATTAATAATTTGGTGTCTATCTCCCAAAAAAGTAACAACTGTGTTAAGGGAGCTAGTGCCTTCCCTATTCCTGCCTGCCTTCTTTTTTTTGCAATTAAATATTATTATTAGCTAATGTTAACATGTAAAATAGAAATTATTCCAATAAAACTCCTACCATTATTTGATTAATGGAAAGGGGTCACGACCCTCAGTAATGAGGAATACGACGCAGAGAGTTAAACACTTGTAAGTTTTTACAGAAGTAGTGTACGTAACTAACAGAACTACCTAATATTTGCATACGATTCGCGACTTACAAGACTGTTTCCATTTTGTCAGTTAATCATTTAGGCGACTTACGTGAGAAACTTACAAGTGTAATGGCGTGGCCTTAGGCTTAAGTACACTATAATATGCTGGCAACGTTCAGATTGGCAGACTTAACACGCCTTTGAAAACATTATGGGGAACTCTCAGGCAAGCAAGTTTATTTTCCTCACGACGTTTTCCTTCTCCGTAATGTAAAGTAAGATTAATTAATTTTAATTAAGATTAATTAAGAAGACTAATTATTATTAATGTCTTAAAACGCACGCATTCGAAAAAATTATGTTGCGTGACTAGAAAATAAACCCCGGACACCCCAAATAGGAGGCCGAAGTTTTATACATGCTATCATCGTGTTAATAAGTGATCAATACACTATTGATGAATGGTCGTGTGTTTTGTTGTTAAACGACTTTGAACTCTACGGGTATATATACATATTCCTACGCAAGCACGGTGACGATGGCGTAATTTTTTGTAACAGCTATTATTACCAAGTCAAATGTTATCGTTTTGACCTATGACCTTTCGGACTTCGAGAGTTATTTAAGTTTCAGTCATTCATTATTGTTCAAGTGTTTCACAAATACAAAACCTTCACCTAACTTCACAAACGATAACCTTTAAAGGACGTCCTAAAATAACAGCAATTAAAAACTTACAATGATTAAAAGTTGGTGTAAACTTATTGATTGTTAGCCTGAAGGTTTAAATTCAACTGAAACACGTAACATTTTTAATGAAAAGAAACATCGCTGAATCGCTGAGTGAATTCGTGCTAAAATAACACATCGTAAAAGGAAAACTTTATTCCTAACGCGATTATCAACGAAAAATGCTGAAAGCTTGAAATTAACCACTGAAAGTCACGATTCTTAGTCATTCGTTTAAGTCGAAAATATAATTAACACCGACCTAAAATATAGGCCATAATATGACTAAGTAAATTGTAAATTATTAGCTGAACATTCAGATAAAAAAACCAATTTATTTAAATGGTTTTGTATTGTCGAACTCCGCTAACTTACTACGCATGTGAACAGAAAGTTAGTAATATAGCGTCCAATAAACCTTTGCCTAACGGTCGTTGGACTAGTGGTTAGGATGCTTAACTGAGGATGACAAGGTGCTGGGTCAGGCCATTATCATGTATTGCGGGTTTTTTCGTGAAATTCTCAGTACTAGCCCGGAGTTAGTACTGAGAATTTCACGGAAAAACCCGGCGAGTTGGCGGTGGCGGTGTTGGTGGTTGGCGGCGTTCTAACCCCGTGCCTTGGATAGGAGAGCACATAAAGACGTCGGTTCTGCGCCTGATTTCTTTCGGGTCTTGTCGGATTTTCCATTCCTTCGGGCTGTCAGGGTAAAGGAATAGAGAGTGCATAATATGTATTTGCGCACACACATGTGCACTCTAATATCTCCCGTGCATTGCGCAGATAGTTAATCTCTGTGGAGATTGCCTACCCTGGCTGGCAGGTCCTTAACTATACCCATACCAAATATCACGTTGATCCGTTGCTCCGTTGCGGCATGTTTGAAGGACAAACCAATAAACCAACAAACCAACAAACAAACACACTTTCGCATTTATAATATTAATATGATTAAGTACCTACTCTTTATTATTAGTAGGCATGGTTTTAAATATAGCGTCCAACAAACTTTTGCGTTTCAAGAAAAACAAAATAAGGTCGTTAAATATAAATCCCTTGCTCTAAATTGGGGTCACTAACAAAATGAGGTTGTTGTCCGCACAAAGAGACCATTTGTGTTGGAATAGGTTTTTAGACCGCTATGATACGCTTTACAGCTTACAGTGCATGATAACATAGCCATAGTACCTTTTGTACCACACATAAAGTAAATTAATTAATTAACTTGGTAAATAACAAACTAATTATTCACCGCAAGTGAATAATATAGCTAGATCCCTGTTCAGATGTGTATTGTTTCATTGGCTGTGAAGCCCGGTCGATGGGGTTTGAAACCAAATTGAGCCCTCAAAGTTGTTGAAAGATATTTATAACTCCGTTGACAATATTCCTGATTTTATATGTATAATTAATTAACTACGTATTCATTGGAAAGTACGCTTAAGTTTTTTTTATGTATTTCGGCTGTAGCTCTAAACGAGGCCGGAATATATTCGGTAGAATGGATAATCTCTTGCATGGTTTCCGATGTGAGCGGCCAGTGAATGGTAGCCAAATTGTCTATTGAAGGGCTTTAGCGGGCTGACTCATTCGGGTCGCAGATTGCTTCGATTCACAGCAGTGCAGCGATGTTCATGTTTTTAGACTGATCCGTAAAAGTGTCAAGCATGTTTTATACTAAGGACATAATAGAGTGTTGGAGTTGCAAAATTCTCATAAAGTAAAACTAAGAAGCGTGGAAATGTTAACTTTCAGGGATGGATCGGGTTACAGGCAAGGCTAGTAAGAGCTTTGACGATGTCATGAGAGGTCTGCCGTTCCATGTGCATCTTGATATTGTACCTATCGCATACGATTGAAGCCGAAATCTGTCGTTGGCAATGTTATTAGCGAGCCGAAGCTAGATCCACTAGACCCGGTGCTCAATGATTTTTCGCTACTCTCTTTATTTATATTTATCATCGGTACATCGTGTTCTTAGGCTACACATACTAGGTACGCTCCCTTGTAGCCTAGTACTTAACAAGTGAGTGTGTACCTACATTCAGCTGTGGGTACGTGGTCTCCATTCTAGCATATTTCAGCTCCTCTCCACCTCATTGAACATGGCCTTCAAACGGCCACTTCAGCACGCTAATGATAGGACTATGTCAGTGTCATTGGTTCCTGAGTATCTCTTAGAATGAAGCGTATACATCATCAACTGTCCAGTTGTACATAGTACAATATAATAGTTGTTATATGGAACACGTATGTTGTAGTTTACATCGTAATAAAATATTATTGTATTTACGCACGAATTATTTATTATTCGGTGCAGATAGACCAAAAAATCAACGACCTCTAAGATATATATCTACTATATATATACGTACTATGACAGCTACCCTTTACACTCCACAGAATCAACTGCGAAATAAATTACGATAAAACATCGTCACTACTGCATTTTTTTTGAAAGAGAGTTTTAATGCCACTTGATCCAAGCTTGACCTATAAAAACTTTAACAGGGAGCGAAAGAATAGTTTGTGAATATGCAGTTATAGTTGAATTCCGTCGCCTCAAAGCTTTTAAACGCGGTGCGAAAAAGTTTTTAAAACCGTGCGCAACGTGCCGCATACAAAATTCGTATTACATTCCCAATAGTAGTGCATTGAAGTCGTTTATATACGCAATGATACTGAGGGAAAGGTGATAAATTTTATATACTAGATGATGCCCGCAAATTCGTTCACGTGGATTTAGTTTTTTTTTAATTTGATGGAAATGCTTTGATTTTACGGAAGTTCAAAGAGGCTGGGGTCAAGAACATTTCAGACAAATGTAGCAAAATTAACAGAAGAATTTATTAACAGTCGTCGTGTGTAAATTTCGTAGGAAACAAAATTCCACGTGGGGCAACCCAGCTTTAGATATTCATAAACTTAAACAATTTTCAGATCTATTTGAGGAAAGGCACGAATTGTTAATGGCACGTCAAGTTGCGTTACAGAGCTCACACTGCAAGCATTATTTAATTTTCTCATTTTTGAAAATCTTTATTTCCTGGATCTACTTAAAAATAGGCCAGGAATTATTGTATGGAGTACCTCGTAAAACAGGTACAATTTCCGTTCCAAATGTATAATTTTATTTACATCGCGTTCAGAACCTGGCTATGGAGTCGTGAAAATTTGATATAACGCGTTACGTGTAGGTATATGGTCCGCTTGATAGAATTTTTAGCTATCTGCTCAATTTTATCCGTCAGCGAATATAAAACTCAATTTCTTTTCGGCAATAAAATAAAAACGTTATGCCGCTACTGCTATTTTTATTTTGCATTTCTATGTGTTACCCACCTTTGTTTTTAGACATAGCTTTTAGAATGCTGATGCGTATTCCGACCGGGTGGTACACTACCATCGCGAAAAGTCGTATTGTTTTAATATTGTTGATATTCGTGTTTTAAAATTATAATCCTTATTTTAGGGACGTCAAGGTTCGTGACATAAAACTTTAATTTTGAAATTATACTGGTGTAAGCGATGGTAGTAGCCCCCCGGGTCAGTTTAGGAATATACGATTTCCTGCAGTGGGAAATTTCATCCGCGGCCAGATATCAAGCTATCGGGAAATCTGAATCGACAAGAGTATTGGCATTCTGCACGACGCGACGCGATGTTTTGTCAAAAGAGAGCTATGGTCCTAAGATAGTCCCATAAACTAGTATCTATGAAAAATAGAATATACGAAAAATAGAATATCTATGAAAAATAGAAGACATATCGATCAGATCCTAGACAAAGGCGTTAGAAAATCTAGGTACTCATTAATGGGTACAGATAGCGAAAACCCGAGGGGAAGCGAAAGTGGTAACATACTAATTACCTATTCTGTGGTGGTAATGAGGTCAGTGGTAGCACCGAAAACGCAGAAATCACTTCAACACCTATTAAAGAGGCAGAAAGTCTTACTAAAAAGGCACCTTCACCTTCTCAAAAGACTATGGATATTAGTCCTAATAATTAACCTTATCGCATGACATTAAGACCGCGTATTAAAAAAGTAATGAAGCTGTAATATAAGTTTAGTTGTAAGTTAATAATTAGTCTTAAGTTTATAACGGTTTTATTCTACTCCTACAGCCTACTGCATGTATTAGCATGTATAACCAAAATATTGTTTTTTTTAAACCTGTCAATATTCACATTGCTTAGGTATATTCTCTTATCATTATTATTAGCTTTAACTCACCTGTAGTTAATTTAAGAGAGGAGCAGTGTTATGTAGGTACTCAAACAATTGAGTTGTCAATTTCATCTTACTTCCGCCATATATTAGTCCGTGTTTCATTTCATACATTACAGGCATAGAAATTAGTTCAAATTTTGGCCACCGCGCCGGGTCAGTTTTAAGATTTAAGATTTAAGATTTATTTATTTTCTCATAAACATAGATATACTTAGAACTAAAGAACGAAAACAACTGCGTTAGTATAAAGTTAGTTAAGTTTGACGGACTAATTAGATTCAACAGTTTGTGTAAATTTGCAGTCATTCGTGTGTGATCACTGTTAGTTTAGGTTTGAATATTACTAGCTGTACTTACTTCGCGTGGAATTCGAGTTTTACAAATCACGAGGGAAATCATTGACTTTCCGGAATATAAGAAACCTGTCACTCTCCAGGTCTTTCATTCTGGGTACCCATGTATAAATGGCATCGATCGAATGGCTCATGGACAAACTAATAAATATCATTAATATTATTATTTTATTCTGTAAGTTAATTATACTGACAAATAATAATCGAGACTTTGACGTGAAAACCTAAACGCAATTCTGATGTGATCTGAATTACGGAAAATAGTCTTTGATTACAAAATATTCTTTTTAGTATATAATAAAATAATACCTATTCCTTTAACGTTTATATCTCACAGTGCACCATAATTTATATGTTTTACGAATCAAATATGCCCGTATATCTCGTAATTGTCTGAAGCCTGGTAAAATACATTTATTTGCTCTTTGGCTGATCAGCTTTGCGCCGCATGACTCGTCTGTATTGCCGATTCAGACACATTTCTTATATGTATTTGTTCTACTGCGAATCAATCATGCTTATACGATGTAATCCTTTTACTTGGCTGAGTGAACAAAATGACTTTTAGGCGCCATTTTGGCACGAGATGCGATTTTACCTATTCCTATATATCTATCAAATAGGTATAGTACCACAAACTGACCCGGTGGCTAAAATTGGAACTAATTTTTATGCCTTTTGAGTTTTTGTTTTAATTTAATTTTCATAAATACTAGCGACGCTGATACCCGGTCACATAAGTTTGTCGGACTAGATAACCAATGCTCTTTGCTTCATTTGTTGTACATATGGCACGGATACACGAGTATAATATATCCGATCAGAGGGGAAGCTTCCTCAGAAAGTCGAAAATGTATACCTACCTATTCTTCTAGGGTTGTCACCTGATGCATGTCAACAATTTAAGGAAAAAATAAAAATATTATATATACATAGTTATATAATGTATTATGCATAATTTCAGTTATATCTTGAAATTGAACAACAAATACTTAAATTAGACAAATATTATAAAGAAACGAAATTATTTCTTTTTTAATGAACATCAGTATTTTTAATATTTTTTTATTGTTAACATAGTTTTATTGTTCAAGTACGCTAGGTACGTATAAAAAGGTACAATCTCTATATCTCTCGGGTATGAAAAATAGGAAACATCCTTATTGTCTTTGGATTTTTTCAAGCAAACTGTGCAAGTATTCGGCATTTTTGTTGAAACAGAACACTATTTACATAAATAAATCTAAATAGTTTTTATTTTTAATACAAAATCAGTAAACTTGTTCAATCACGAAATTGTTCCTCTATTTATTTTCATTAAACGCACGACCGTCAGCCCTTAATTTCGAACCCAGACGGAGGCGGCCCAAACCCAGACATCGTGTCGGTGAATGTGTCGGTGAGAGATCACGCACACATCGTTGCGCTATGTATGGGTGAAGTCGCCGCGAGCCGTTTGTATGAAGCTTCCTCTCTGTATAGTACTCTGTGGCACGGATGCGTGATAATCAAGCGCGTCGTACCATACGTAATACGTAGCCTAGCAATAGTACAGTCATAGATTAATTATAATACAAGTACAGTATTAGATACCTACGGTTCTAATAAATCAATGAAATTATTCAGATAATGAAATCGCGACTACAATTACTTGGATTCTAGTGATCCACCTTTTATTTATAGAAAAACTAGAAGTCCGCGACTTTAGTCGCGCTTTAGCGAATTTGGAAATTCCCGTGGAAAATGTCTTATTTTTCGAGGTAAAAAGAGTCATGACACGCTTTGACTGAGCCCGTCTCTTTACTTGTCGAAATCTGGTAAATAAATTCTACCGTGATAAGGTAACAGACAGACGGACAGACAAACTTTCGTGTTTATAATTAGTCTCAGGATAGACAAGTTTTAACAAATTTTCAACTAACTTGGCAGTTTCATCTGCTTTCTTGACTAATTCGTTTCATCGGATTTATCCAATTAAAGCATTTCGAGCTCTCTTTATCGTTTCACAAGAAAGTTTCAATCCGAGACTAATTCTATTGTACGCCATCTAAGTCTCGTCTTTACTGTACCAAATATAAGTGATTTTAAGTAAAAACGGGCATCATTTTAAACAACCTTACATTTGTTGCTAATTGGCCCTTACTATATGAGTCTTAGCAGTTTTTGTTTCTATAGGTTTTTAACAGGAATTTTAGAGCATGGTTTATAACAATATATCTAATAAGCACCTAATTAAAGTTATGCTGTGCCTCGGAATTTATTCCACACAATATTGATCAGCTGATCTACTCAATTTTCAAATAAAAATGTCAATTAATTATTTAATAAAACAGTGTTAAGAAACTACTCTTTGTAACGCGTAACAACATTATGCCAGTGGTTCCTTATAAACTAGTAATATAAACTTGATCCATATAACCCAACTTTATTTTAAATATGACAAAGTTGTTCTTTCCCTCCAACTAAGCGTACGGCTTGTACTAGGAGTATACGTATGACAATAATGCAACGTGTCTGGTTTATCCCTATGACCTTCCGGTTTTCTCATTTCAGACCACCTTTCATCATTTTCGCACAAAAAGTTGGGAGTCAACCACTAGGCTAACCTCGCTGTTTAGCTAAAAATAGAAAAATAAAGCAGTTCTTTTTTTTCTTTAGGTATCCTGGATCCGTAAACGAGACTTGCACATCCTAACCGTGGGGGTGCACACGTACAGCAGCGACGCGCGGTTTGCGGCTCTCCACGCGGACGGGTCGGACGAGTGGACGCTGCGGGTGGCGCCCGCCCAACCGCGGGACTCGGGGGTCTACGAATGCCAAGTGTCCACAGAGCCGAAGATTAGTTTGTCGTTTCGACTCACAGTTGTTGGTGAGTATCAAATTAATTAGGCTACTATATTTAAAACATAGGGAAAATTACCTAGGTGACGTCGATTGCGATAAAGCCCGAACGGGCCTAACGAGTGGACACTGCGGGTGGCGCCCGCCCAACCGCGGGACTCGGGCGTCTGCGAATGCCAAGTGTCCACACTCCACAGAGCCCAAGATTAGATTGTCGTTTCGACACACCGTTATAGGTTGGCACCAGATTCAATAATCTGCTAGATTAAAATAGGGAAAGTTACCTAGGTGTCACCGATTTCAATAAAGTTCGAACCTTACTTTTATGTATTAGATGGTAACCAGCCCCGGCCAAAGACTCCTACCAGACCAAATCAGACATTTTAGAAATCAAAAGATCCTAAAACTGCCCCTGCCGGGAAACGTACCCTTCCCCTCCTATTTATAAGAAAGCACAGCACTCGCCACTGCGCCCGGGAGGTCGTCAAAAAATGCATAAATTAAAGGCGTAGTCCAAACTTATTGGCGCAGCGAGGCTTTCCTTTACTCGGTAATGCCACAATGCGGCCTGGCAACTGCCTGAACCGAGGGAAGTTCGTTTGTTTCGGTCTTGAAACACGTCCACACTGAAGTAGTAAAGCAAAGAATGGCTACCTCAAGAAAATTTAAATGCATGATCCAATCATACTTTATGTTATATATAATTACTAGATGATACCCGCTACTTCGTCCGCGTTGACTAAGTTTTTCCAATACCCGAGGGAACTCCTGTTTTCCGGGATTAAAAGTAGCCTATGTCCTTACCCGGATACAACTCGGTTTTAAAATTTCATCAAAATCGGTTGAACAGGTGGGCCGTGAAAAGCAGACGGACAGACAGACTGATAGACAGACACACTTTCGCATTTATAATATTGGTATGGAATAAGCCACATTAACGTTATATCAAGTGAACGCAGCTGGTGGTATCATACTCGTATCATTCAAATTTAATAACATTTAATGCCATCAACCGCCGAAACCAAACAGTACATTATTTTAATAATATTTGCTATTACATTAGGGTCACAATTATACTGAAATTCTATACCGTTGAACAATACAATAGAGTACAATTATTATTTCTAACTCAAATTGGGTCATTCTAGCTCTAGGTATAATAACCTTTGTGTCAACAAAGGTTATTATACCTAGAGCTAGAATCATGGATGACATGTATAATATTAGTTAAGTACCCAACTAACTACTACGCATTGTGGTTCTAAAACATTTTTCAATACTTTTACAGAAATATAAATACTTTTAAAAAATCATACATTCTTCTGCTTGGTATTGCACCATACCTTACATACTACAATATATTCCTAAGTGTTTATAATAAATTATGGTAATAATTCTACCTGTCAATAAGTTATTACTCTCTTTCTCTTATTAACCCATAGGTTAAATGTTTTTAAAAAAATATCTTCTAGTTAACCCAGAGTGTCCGGTAGTCATGCCTTGTGATGCAAGTCATGATGCCGTGACAGGTAGAAAGACAAACAGGCAAAATATTTCCTCTAACGTTAGCTTTTATAATTTTAACTAATTAAATTAAATATATTTAACCTACAAGAATCGTTCAGTTACCGTTTTATTATAATTACTAGCTGATTGATGCCTGCGACTTCGTCCGCATTGTTTGAAGTTTTTTGGTTCCCGCGGGAACTCTTTAATTTTCCGGGATAAAAAAAGTAGCCTATATTGTTATTTCAGACCATAAGCTATATCCGTGCCAAATTTCATTTGAATCCGTTCTGGCGTGATTGGGTAACAAGCATCCATCCATCCATCAAAACTTTTGCATTTATAATATTAGTAAATTATACTATATATACCTACAGATAATATTATGTAATGCAATTACATGGGGATTTATCCTCCTAATTCCTTTCCTTCAATCCGTGGTTCCAATCCTCAAAGAAATATGACTGAAACCACTGAGTAGGGACTGACTGGTATGGATCGACTTAGTATTTTGTACAGAATTCGTCTCTATGCTTAAAAAGAGATTTTACATCTCACAATATCAGAACACAGAGTTCAAATTTCGAATCACGATATCTTTATGCCTGATTTACCTGGTGGGAGGCTTCGGCTGTGGCTAGTTATTGTAGTTACTACCCTACCGGCAAAGATGTACCGCCAAGCGACTGTAAGTGTTTCGTTATGATGCCCCGTAGAAACCGTGAAAGGGTATGGGTTTAATTAACTGTCATACCCCTAACAAGTTGATCTACTACCACCAGCTGGTGAGATCGCAGTCGGGCTAACTTGTGGTGGAGTAAAAAAAAACTAAACTTTAAAAAGTTTTTTAATCGTCAATGATTCAGTACCACCGATTTTAATTTCGGTAAGTTTTTGGCTTGGAATGCTGACTGTACCTTTATGGACAAACTTGATAATACGTTAAACGTAAAATACGTTCTACTACGCTCCAATTTTAATAACGTTCGTGAGATGTAAAATATTATAATACCCTACCCTATTGCACTTTTAAAAAATCCAGGACTATGTATTTTCAAAACATGTCTATCCTTTCACAAGACCTATTCAATCTTAATATAAACCTGAAGGTAATTAATATCAATAAAGTGTGTTCTTGTCAACAGTGTCGAAGGCTGAAATTTTATCTGGGCCAGAACTGTTCGTACGAGCGGGCTCCGATATCAATCTCACTTGCGTCGCGAAGTACGCCCCGGATCCTCCAAGGTGAGTTTAGATTTCATTTATGTAAGAGCATAAAAGCGTACCAGTGCCCTTAGTCTAGGTTTTAATATTGCTATTGTTCCTATTAAAGTGCTCGAACATATTTGCGTCAAAGTAAAATGGACCCAAAAGCCGTTTAATACTAGCTGATGCCCGCGACTTCGTCCGCGTGGACTAAGTTTTTTCGATTCCCGCGGGAACTCATTAATTTCCCGGGATAAAAAGTAGCCTATGTATGTATGTATGTATATTCTTTATAGCTGATGCCCGCGACTTCATCCGCGCGGAATAAGTTTTTCAGTTAATTTTCCAGGATAAAAAGTAGCCTACGAGTATATTACTATCCCACGGTATAATCCCCCTATAATGGTGAAACACGTACTTCTTCATATTGTAACGAAAGCCCAAATGCTGTTTCATGGCTATAACTTGAGAAATTAAGGATTTTCATACAAACTCTCAACCCCTATTTCACCCCTTCGGGGATAGAATTTCGGGATAAAAAGTATCCTATGTCCTACCTCGTAGTATGGGCTCAAATTGTGCCAAGTTCCATTTGAATTCATTCAGTAGTTTAGGCGTGATGCGCGGCCAAGATACAGACAGACAGACAGACAGACAGACAGACAGACAGACAAAAATGAAAACATACAGATTTGGCTTCAGTATCGAATAATGAGTGCCCTCCAAAAAAAAATTTTAAAATATCTTCAATGTACAGAATTGGACCTGTTACAGTTTTATTATAAGTATAGATAGATAACAAATTCAGTGCAACCGAATTTAATTTCGAAACGTGTCCGTCTGGAGCGCTGGCTGTGAATGCATACACGACATTGAACTATAAAACAATAAGGTTCATATTACTTTGACGCCGATATGTTAGGACACTCGAATACGATCAATCGAAATTGTAGTGTTAAAACTTATCCTAAAGGCATTGCTCCACTTTTCCATAATGAGAAGTCAGTGAAAAACTTCAGTTGCATTCAAATCTCGTATGCATTAAATATTACTGAAAAGTAACCTGAAGTTCAACCGCAAAGGACAATAATCTTGACGGTGCAATCTACAAGATGAGTGGCATTCTGTGTCTAGAATAGTCAAGTCAGATGAAAATATGTTAAAAATTACAAATCATATTTTATATGACACGATGCTCGTGTCTTTGTTCGTGTGCATTTTGGTTTCTTATAAATCCCATGAAGACTTCGTTTTTTAAGGATGAAAAGTGGCCTGTGTGCATCACTAGGATGAATAAAGCTGTGAAATAAGAAACAGGCAGATAAATAGACACTTTCGCATTTATCCTCCTCCTCACCATAAGTGAGCAACCTTGTGAGGCTAGTTTGCTATGTCCAGCAGTAATGCTTACTTACCTCGGTAGAAACATTTGAGCAGCACTGTCGCTCTCAGTGTGAACCCAGCTAACGAAATCGCGATCAACATGCAATTTAATAAATTAAAACTTTTAAATTGTGAGACTTTATTAATGGATCTCACTTACGCGCTACGAGTTTTTAATGAAAAATTCCAATACCTCTCATTGGATTACATATACATGAGTTGAATTATCTCATCACCTAAAAGGGTACGCCTGCATCAGATAGAGCTTTCGCGTAATGAAAGGACGACACCGAGTTTATATGAAGTATTTACCTTTGGGAGCATCTTTGCAATCGCGAAATGTGATACACAAATCCCGGTAAAAATTATTTCGAATTTTCGAATTAAATTAGGTACTTACCTTATAGCCTTTTTTCTAGGAAGGTATTTAAAAACTTGTAAATTAACATTTTACGTTGAATAGTTTTCTTCTACCCAGAATATTAATTCAAGATGTTAAACAAGATGTATTCATCACTATTTCGCAATTGGGTAGTCATTAATATTATATTATCCCCTTCAAAATCAGAAATATGGAGTTTGAACCTGGGGTTTACATTAACTTTTGTATTGTTAAGTGAACATTCGTAAGTCTTTTCAATCGATTCAATTCTTAACAATCGATAAGTTAGAAGAAATTGAAAAATCTACAATTAAAGTGAAGCTGTACTAAACTGCTCGTATACTTGAATCTTTAAAATTCAAAATTCAAAAGGTTTTTATTCAAATAGACTTTATAAGTGCTTATGAATAGTCGAATGAATCTACCACCCTTAGGTGTCAATGGATTTACCTTGCGGCAAATTAATTATCAAAGAGCTTCAAATCCATGTTTGCTCATGCATATCTAATGAGCATCCTGGAATAAAAAGAAAACAAAGTTGCTCAAGGAGCGTAGCACCCCATCAATATTCAAATTGAGGATCCCTCCGCTGAAAGATCTCGGGCACATGGTGCCATTAAATGCTGATAGGCAAAGAATGCCTCACTTAGGGACCTCGACCGACCCTTTTATCAGAAAATAAGCTTATCATGTTTATGGATGCGAGAATAAATAGGTTGCGTGGAAAAATATATTGGGTTTTAGCAAAATGAAACTGTTCACGTTATTGATAGCGGGCTGAATTTATGTTTTGAATCATAATATTATCATGGGAAAAATACATTAGCGAGAACTCAATTTATCAGTTTTACTCAGGTTATCTTTTTTACCAAAGTATATTTTTAATTCAAATCTTGTGATTTTTTTTCAGTAATTTCTACAAAACCGTTTCTTAGAGAACTTTACTTAATATGATAATATGATATTACGAGTCCCCGAGTTAAATATCAGGTATAATAGGTATAATATTAAGCAAACTCCAGGTTTCAACTCCTCAATCCTGATGCTGCTGGGAATAGATGAAATGAAATTAAATGAAATTTATTTTATTTTCTGTACACTGTAACAAATATTTTGCATCATATTCTAAAGAACGTTGACGGCTAAAAAAGTATAAACTGCGTTTCAGCCGTCAACACCCGCCTCCGAAACAGTTAAACAGTAATCCAATACTATTAACTTAAATTAATAGTTTATAGTAGGTACAAGAACACAAGAACAATTTAGATTGAAATAAAACTAAAAGCGTGAAACATGGCACGCGCGCGCACGCGCGCGCGTGTGTGTGTGTGTGTGCGTGTGTGTGTGTGTGTGTGTGTGTGTGTGAGTGTGTGTGTGTGTGTGTGTGTGTGAGTGTGCGTGTGTTTGTTTGTTTGTGTAGTAAGAGAATGTACCTAATTATTTGACTATTTTTAAAAGTTTTTCTGTCCCTTCGTAAGACTAGGGTAGGGTAGGGTATAATCAAACAATGGAATAATTTATTCCATTGTTTGATTCATTGGTACTTAACAGAAACACACACTAAGCTTCTGTGATTAAATTTAAAAAATGGTTTGCTGTTAAAAATGTTTCTTGAACTACTCGTATACTATGTATATGAAATGTACTATGAAAAAATAATGGTCTCTCTCCAAGACTCATTTGTGTATTTGGAATGAGCTTAAATGTATGTATAGGCAAATGAGTTGAAAGGTTTCAGACAAAGGAGGTTCATATGAATGGGATTATGGGAGTGCTCCAAGAGATGTTTGCCGTGCCTCTTTGTGTCTTCAAATTTGTTCTACTCTGCATCGCTATAATACAAGTATAATATTCTTATCTTTTAATGCTCTTAGAGGTACGTAGTATGCGCCAACAAATGGTAGGTAGGACCATACAATTTTGTGGTGCAGGTATTGAGTTACGTACTTTATTTACATTGAAATAAAAAGCAAAAGGGTTCCTTCAAAGAATATTCCGTTGAAATATTTTATCATGCTACTTTTATAGCTTTGAAACCTAAAAAATAAAAGTCTTGAGCTTTATACGATACCTAAGATGTCTCAAAGTCTTTCTGAAGCTTCGGAAGAGGTGTACTTAAAATGACAAGGTCTACTTAAATTTTAAGCACCCAGTACCCTCCCTAATATACGAGTACGACATAGGCATTAAGATCTCCCATCAGAGTAATCTCGACATTTAGGCGTTTTACTGCTAAACCCACTTTACGGTTGAAATTTTGATGATGACCAAGTAAATTACGGTTAGTCTACTACATTAAATCTTGTTAGACAGGAGGTCACGAGTTACGACTCTCCTCTGTGCGATTGTTCCTATTAAACTCGAATTTCATTAGACAATTATTAATTTGAGTATCTTTAGGGCAATGCACATAATAAACGCCAATTGATTAGATTCTAAATATATTTCGTTCATAAAACCTGAACCATTATTTGATATGAATTATAAATTGTTGCCTACCGTTTTAGCTCCGAGGTAACAGCATGCGGGAGGGGTAGTTATTGACGTAACTGTTAATTTGCCGACACCCCTCCGTTAAACGGGTTACCGGTAGGGTACACAGCATTGATGTAGAATTTTAGTACCTATACTTCTTTTTCGATGGTGCACAGTCAATCCGCGATCAACGATCGCGATCCCAATGGATCGTGTGCAGAGTGGGTTGACGTTAGATTTACCATTTCTGACTGTCAATTATTCACACTATGTTTGATCAGCTTGAACAATTTTGTACTGTATCAATACTGAGCAAGTTCTAAAACTTTTGTCATTGTTTGCAGTTTTATATACTGGTATCGAGGGGAACAAGTGGTGAACTATGCACAGCGTGGTGGCATCAGCGTGGAGACAGAGCAGAGAACAAGAACGAGTAGACTGCTTATAGCGCGCGCTTCACCTCACGACTCCGGGAACTATACTTGCGCACCGAGCAGTTCTGGTGAGTTAATTCGTACGACTTATTTGATAACTAGCTAATACCCGCGACTTCGTCCGTGGTTCCCGCGGGAACTCTTTAATTTTCCGGGATATAAAGTAGCTTGTGTTCCAGACTATTATCTACCTCTGTGCCAAATTTCATTATCATTTCAGATCCGTTTAGCCGTTCTGGCGTGATTGTATTGTATTGTATTGTATTGTAGTATAGAAGTATAGACGGGTAGATAAAGTCACGGGTATCATCTACGCGTGACTTTATCCAAGTGAATTAAATCCCGTGTCTGGATAAAAGTAGCCTATGTCCTTCTTCGGGCTGCAAAATATCTCTGTATCAAATGTCGTCAAAATCGTCTAATGGAGCGTGACTAAACTGGCAGACAGGCAGATAGAGACACATTAATATTTAAACACACACTTTCGCATTTATGGAATGGAATAAATCAGTATGGATACCCATGGATGGAAGTGGAGAACAGCAGCCCTATTCTCTATCTCAGTGGCTATCAAAAAATTAAAGCCACTGAACATACATTTTGTTTCCATTGAAGGTTTCCTATGACAAAAAAATAACATTTTCATAGCAAACCTTCGATGGATAAAAAATATATATCAGTGACTTTCATATTTTGATAGCCACTAAGTTAGAGAATAGGGGGGCAGGTCGTCAAGTCACTCGCTCACTGTCTTTAGCCGTAATACTAAACAGTGAACTGATTCCCAAGTTTCAGGCCTGCCCAAACAGTGGTTCTGTTAAAAATATTAAACCTATTTCTAAGTAACAATTGAGACAATAGAAAATATACTAGAAGATAGCAACGACCACAAATCACCCCGTGATTTTAATTAGTATCACAGCTTTTGATAATAAAGTATCTTAGGTTAAAATAGTTTTTTAGTATCTTCTAGATCTAGAATCTAGATAGACATCAACTTTGCTCACTACTATGACTGAATTGAATGGAAATTGTTTTTCATCCTATGTTGTTTTTGATATTTCATATCGGCTGGTAGTACCTACCTTTACCTTTATTTCTTACAGATTACAATAAATTCAAGTATTCTAATTCTTACGCAAGATTCCTCAGAATATTTGTGATTAAATTCGTTTAATCGCTACTTAATTTTTTACAACAACAACTCAGCGTAAAATACTTCTTCTCTGTCTTGTGGCTTCTTTAGTTAAATTAATAGCCAGAGTTTAACTAATTTCACTGCTTACAAGAACCTACTTTTGATGACAATGGTGTTCTCAAGTCTCATAACATGATCATAAACACTAATGTGTACCAAATTACTTTCGCGTTTGCTAAATTGCAGTATTAAGAGAAACAACATAGTATTATATTGCGACATGCAAAATTGTGATTTTCTCTGCACGACAATAGGGATGATGCCTATATCATATCATACTAATGTTATAAATGCGAAAGTGTGTTTGTTGGTTTGTCATTCAATCACGCTGCAACGGAGCAACGAATCGACGTGATTTTTTGCATGGGCATAGTTGAGGATCTGGAGAGTGACATAGGCTACTTTTTATCCAGGAAAATTAAGGAGTTCCCGTGGGAATCAAAAAAACTTATTCCACGCGGACGACTCGGGCATCAGCTAGTTAAAAATGAATTATTTCTAACTGATTATTAAAGACCTAAATTCTTCCAAAAGACCTAAAATTCACATCCTCGGCTAGTTTTAAGTTTGATAACCATTTTAAAATATAGATTAAAGAAAAAAGTTCGTTGTAATTTGATGACGTCAGAACTGTGAATTTCATACAACTTCCATACTAGGCTGCGTTTTCAAGTATGATAAAGAGTTGCTGATTCGATTGAGTTGTCATCATCCCTATTGCAAGATTATTTAAAGTGACAAACGGTATATACCTAGCATTAAATTCTCCACGAATCGGGGCTCGGCATAGAGTCCATTCAATACGTTTGATTTACCCCGACTAGTGTAGAGAGTATCCAATGCCACACAATTATGCGATGATCATTGCAGCAAGCTGAGCTCATATTCCCCGTTAAAGGACAAACTGACTGACTGATACAGCTCAAACTGCAGAAATCTTAAAACTTGAAATTTTGGATTTAGGTTCTTTGTACCTTAAGAAAAGCTATGGGAAATAAAGAAAACTTAAAAAATACGGCCAAAGCCATGGTAATTAGTTTACTACTGATACAAACTGTAGTTGCATATGCTAAAATTTAATGTATCATTACTTGGGTGTTTAAAGGAAACTCAAATACATTAAGAAACATGTAATGAAAAGTTATATCAAATATAAGTTACGTAAATAGAAAATAATAGATACATTTATGTAAACAAATTCATGTGAAAGTAAAACATCAAAACATCCGAAACCTTATGTTTGAACTAAAAAAATACGCAAATGAGTTTAAAAAAAAATTAATTAATACATAATAATATATCTACTAATAAAGTTTTTTTTGCCTCGTTGATTTTCAATGGAGATATTATAATATGTAGGTATCTATATTATTTTGAATAGCTTCGTTTTAGATATAATATAAATATTTGCTTTACCTAAAGTAGTTTTAGTGAATAAACAATACAAGCCCAAATCAATAACACTGAGAATGGGAATCAAATATGCTTACACTATATCATCCTCTGACAATATACCTACTTGAAACTATTCGAAATACCTGCCTCCGGGAAGGTATAGGAATTCTATTTGTATCTGATACGCAATTGACCTGTTTTGTTGGTAGATTGATAGCTTTTACCATCGACTAACATTCTACATCAATGGCTTTTACGTACCCTAAACTCTGACGCCAAATTCGGGGAAATTCACGGGAACACCAGAAACTTAACACGTACCTTTTAGTTAGTAATCGTATACTCTAATATTGTTCAATGTTTGTTGGTCTATATAATAACGTAACTCAATATCTTTTGCAATTAATAAGTTTAAGCTAACTTTACCGTATCATATCGCTATCAATATCAATATATTAAATAAGGCAGAAATAGCATAGTTTGAGGAGATAGGTAGGTAGTAGGTACGTTAATGAATATACATATAGTGTGTCCGGGCTCGAACTAGCAATAACTTAGGGGCGTCTTCTACAACTAATTTCAACTCTAAAACAATCCCCTAAGCTTTAACCAAGGTTGCACCCACTCCCTACCAAGGACTGCCATTTCAATTTTGTGTGCGTTTTAACCACAATACATTTTGACCACATTGTTTTGTATAGTACCGATAGCTTTTGAGATAAGTAATTAACATTTTGACTATAGGCACAGTTCAGTAGATCATAATTTTTTAAGCCTAATTATTGCTTAATAGGTATTGGATAGAAGCAGGCGTTACTTTGCGGAAGTCCATGATATTGAAAAAACTAGAAGTTTAATGCGCTATAATCCGCCACAGAAGGTAAATCTATGTGGTACAGTGCGTATCTTGAACTGGCAGCCCGCGATATTCTCCACACCACATAAATCTTCCAAAATACCCTCAACGTACGTTTCACTCCGACACCGGAGCATCTTCAGGAGATGTTGCTTAGGTAATAGGTCACAAACTTTTGGAGTTATTATTGCTTGAACCATTGATGTAGAATTTTAGATGGCTTGAACACATGCGCGGGCAAGTTAATTTATCTTCAAAGTATATTCTGAATCTAACCCATCATTTTAGAACGGAATGTGGTACAATATATTAACTCAGATCTAATTTGAAAACACAATTTACAAGTGACGAAAACTTGACCTACGAGTAGTCTGTTAGCAAATTGAAACCTTGCAACGCATTGCGGATGCAACGTGCACAGACCAAGTTCGGTCAACTTTACTGCCCGACTACGGTAACTAGTTGGCCTTTCATGCAGAGAAACTAATCATGAGTTAGGTACAGCTGCAAGTACATTTAGATTTACTGACATTTCGTACCTACATGACGTTTTATAAGTAAGTTCACAATGCTCAAACTCACTCAATGTTCAGTATTACTCAAATTCTAGACAGTAACGTTATTCAAATAATTTAAATTTTTCTATAAAATTCCTATAAAGGGATGTCACTATATGATTTATTACTACGTTACAAATTATTTACTTAGTAAACTTAGTAAATAATAGCATTCGTGTACATACAAGCAGAACTGAAAAGCAGCTATCTAAAGATCTATTTATTCTTAAGCAGTAGCTTTCACTCACTGATGCACTCATCTGTAGAAGGAAGATATAGATATCCGTAAAAGTACTTGGCACTAGGCGGGACACATAGTATGAAAAACGAATATATATAATAGGGATCCCAAGGTGTTGAAATAGCGACCTCGCACCGGAAAGCATAGCTTTGGAAAAACCACCGTTAGTTGGATGGACGACTTCTGTTGATGATGTTTTGTCAATTGAATCTTTGAAAAATTGTACCTGTAACTGTACCTGTAAACAGCTATTAACGTTGCCGTAGGTACAAGTACAAAAAAGAATTTATTCATACCTATTTATTCACAGACAGTCTTTGTTCTTTATTCTTTGACAACATCAATCTACTTACATCCGGCGATATTTCGTGAACACAATTTGCATCTTTCAGGAAATTGGGCTTTTGTGCGTGTAAATTTTGTTGGAAACGCAATGCGGATGCTATTAGCAAAAATCAAATTCTGCAGACTTCACTATAGGAGTTAACTAACTAAAGCTGATCGCAGATTAGGTGTGGACACGTAATTGGTGCCACTGAAAATTAAAATAATGTTCACTGCCGGCCAAGCGGAAGATGATTTCAGTAAAGGCCGCAGCATTCGAATTTGCATTACTGAAAAAGAATCTTACGTCTACTAATCGTACGTTTAGCTTTTGCGTCTCCGAATAATATCTTTATTTATTTATAATGTGCGATTAGCTTAACTGAACGATTATTGTGAGAAATGTGTTATGAGTATCCGCGCACGTGCTTTTAGTTACTGCAGTAGGTATGGCTGCAGCAAAATTGCTTGCGTTGTTATAAACTTATTTAGTGTAAAATCTCATCGACATGACATCGATTTAAGATACAAAAAAAAGAGGTTACTTCTGAAAATCTTCTATTATTAATAAAATAACTATTACGATATACGATTTTTCCATAGTTATCACAATCGATGGACGTTCACTGCTGGTCAATAGATTTATGGAGGTTTTCACAAACCACGGTGCTTAGCTATACTCGTGTCTAGCAGTTCCTTGTGAAACGCTTGTGTTATTTTGACTAGTGGGAGGCTTAAACCGTTACAGCTATAGTTACCACTGTACCGGCAAAGACGTGCCGCCAAGCCTTAATTTTGTTCCGGTGGAACGTTTAACATATGCTGTCCCATCTTAGACTAGACTTCACCACTAGACTCACTTACCACTAGTGGCAAAATATTATGACATAAAATCCTATTCTGCGTTTCAAATTATTTATTGTTGAAGTGAAACTTCTTTACTATCGTTGTGATTTGAAAATTCGATGAAATGAAAAAGCGTCACCAAAAAGAGACAAACATATTCATAATAGGATTTAGGTTGCGAGAGAGAACAAGTTAAGTTTATTTATTCTCTCGTCGCTACTCTTCTGTAGTTTCGCTTCTGCCGTGTGTGAATTGCACACACACACTCTTTATTTTTAATAATAAAATATAATACCTTCCCCACTCATTTTGTAACTATATGGGTATTGATATAGCTGTAAACTTAGAGCATACGTAGGGAGCTTACGTGCCTTATCTCATCTACGCTATCGGTCCTCGAGACTCAATTCAAGCTTCACATATCTAAGGGTTACTTCACAACATATTTTCTGAAGCTTTGTCACTATAATAATATTGGTCTTTGTTCAATAATTTTACGCATGAAATACCATAGAAAAATATTACGGCATATTTTGAACAGTAATAGATATAGGTACCTACTACTGACCAAAGATGCCGAATGATAATATTTTTAGGGGAATATTTATTAAGCTAAAAATGTGTAAGGTAGTTCTTCACTCTATAATGTTTAACTCCGGCCAGCCGAATCACTATTTTACGGTTATTCAGTTTTATTTTAAACATTTCAATTATATATCTGAATGAATATAAAAACAATGTGGCTAGATATAATTGTGGGGACCTACTGGGTGGTAGGCGTATGCCAGGAAATATAGGTATTTTATTGAAATTGAAACTTCACAGCACCTGTTACTACTACTAGGTACTACTACAAATAGTATGAAACAGCCAACAGCAATACTTGACGATTCCATCTAGAATACAGAAAATTTGGAACTACCACAGACTAGCTAGCAAGTTCTAGTAAGTTGAGCTATAAGGTTTCAATAATCAGGCAACGGCAGAAGAACTACAATATTACCACTACAATTTCATATTTTTTCAAACTGGCTTTATCCGAATAAAACTACAATCTAATATTTGGTACAGTCAACGAAACTTGGTAGGTTTCATTAATATGAAACTGACAAAATTTAATAAAAATCGAAGAAATACATACTATTTTCATCTTAACTCTAAAGCAGACACCATCAATTGCTCATCTTTTGAAATAAGAGGATCATTTTTGAAGTAGAATTTAAAATCTTCAGACACTTGACCTTTTACGCAATTTCAAACAAATACTTACTAAACTTAGCTTTTTAACTTCCAACAAATATTGAAGAATAGACGGAGAGTCCTTGTAGATTGTACCTCCCTTTTCGTACGTATTATAAAAACGGGTTACTGGTTTTTGTATGTCAATATTAAGAATAGCCCGACGCAGCCAGAAAAGGGTGTTATAAGTTTTGGGTGTTTGTATTTGTCTGTGGCATCTTAGCTCACAAAAGGATGAACCAATAATGATTTAAACTATTCTTAAATACATATCAAAAATTACTGAACCGGCAGGATTTGAACCTACATCTCTCCGGTGGTCCTAGTGTGAGAAATACTATATAATAAACTATATAATAACACTATATAATAAATATTACAAGATTATGATTTAGCTTTTTTTTTTGTTTGGAAAATGGGTTGATCGAGAGTAATTAGTTCTATGATTCAAGAAAATCAGTTCCTTTTTTTAAAGGTCATGAGCTCTTTTCTAGTTGATGAAGAGATGTAAGCAACTTCCTCAGCTCTGATCAAATCGGTCCTGTTAGTTGAATGTCATAATATGTTTTTTTTTTGTTTTGTTTTAATTTCTTTATTGCACACATTATTACTATGCACAAAGGCGAACTTAATACCTAGAGGTATTCTCTTCCAGTTAACCTTTGGTAGTGGGGACAGGGTTGAGAACAGTGCGTATAATTTAAAGAGAAAAATTGGGGAAAGAAGAAACATATTAAGGTAGTAGGTAATAAAGTGAAGAAGGTATGATAATATTACACAATGCAGTAAATTTGGCTTATATAAAGAATTTAAGTAATGAAAATATGTAATATACAAAAATATAATATACTTAATATAATATTATACAAATTAAAGTAATATAGTAATACAAAATATTAATAGATATATAGTATAAAAATACATTAATAAATATAATATATACACAAGTTAAATAAATAAATATGAATGTGATTATGTGGAGGGATTCTGACATTTTTGAAAGTGTTCGTGTACTCGACGCTTAAAAACGTTTAGAGACGGTATGTCGATATGACGGTATGACGATATGTCGAGGGGCTTTTTAATATTCTTATATCAAAGTATCATAATACTTTTTGTAAATCAAAAATATATTGAGCTCAAATTGTCGGTGTTAAGCTTGAAGTAAATTCGTCGGACGCAGGTGTACCATTTGCAAGAATTTCAAAGGTCCATCAAATTTGTTAGAGTGGCTAAGGTAAAGTAATAAAAAAGTACAAAGTCAACCACCTGGGACCTTAACGCATTAATACATAAAATTGAAGTTAGGTATACAAAATATTTTTTTGCCAATTTGTGAAGTAGGAAGATCAACTTTTGTGTTAAAGAATTGTTTAAGATTAATTTTATTTTCTTTGAATTATCAAAAGCTTGCACACAGGAATGTTTATTTTTAATTACATTTGGAGGTAACTTCCACTAGAATTGGTATTATTGCTAACTTATTAATACTGCTCTGTCTTCAAAATACACTTGAAATATTGGAGTTCTTATCTAAATATGGATGTACGTACAACGTACCTATAGTGATTTTTATCACTCACTCTTTTTGGTGCGCAAATTTAGCGTTAACCGTAACGATCGATGGTGCAACTGATCCTAAGGCTACGTTCGCACTGCGAAAAACATTCGCGCGATTTTTTTTTCGCAATTCTGTAACACTAGAAATCATATGGAGGATTTATTATGCACTTCTCTAAAAAATATCTCTTGTTTGATACAAATTTCACGCGGTGCGGTATGAATTAAGAAATATAAATCACGAGAACAAAATTCGCGCGAATGTTTTTCGCAGTGCGAACGTTGCCTTAATCTGGAGCTGTAAACATTTTATTAGGTACATATTCAAACAAAATAAAACATTTAATTCCACTTCGGACTTGAGGCTTACATAAATAAACCGTAGGTACAATACCTAGCAAGATTCATACCGATGTTTTCATGGCTGGACTCCATATTATTGGGAGTTAACTTTTCCAAAATATTTTTCGTCGACGTGAAGGTGTTACATCAGAATTTTAAAGTTAAAAATATTTTTATACAGAGTCTGCGTCGGTGATCGTGCATGTATTGAGCGGCGAGCGGCCGGCTGCTATGCAGAGCTCCAGCCCGTCATCTCTACGTTCCAACCCAACGCTTTGGGCAACCATCGGCACCGTGTCCTCCTCATTCCAACGACAACGGAGTTGGTTTCATTTATGTACTTTCTTTATTTTATATTTTATAACCTGTGGTATCATTAATGTCCCTGTAAACATCCAAGCTGTTTTAAGGTACATGGATAACTTAGATATGCGGTCTTGGAGATGACCAACTACGGAATAAGTTCTTGGTTTATTGGAAATGTAATAATAGCATTAATATAAGCTGCTTTATGTATAGTGCAACTGGAACAATCGAGATACTTGTATATCTATGTAACGATATGTATTTGAAATACAACGACTCCATAGCTAGTGAATATCACCTTCAAAAGGTAAAGTTTGTTATACTCGAAGTTTAATATAAGTTATTTTACTTTATTTTTTATTAGCATTGCGTGCTAACTTCAAATACATTATATTTTCGGGGTAAGAAGACTTACAATTGTTGCCTATAATTGGATTTTACAATAACGCAATAATCACCTTAAAAAGCGGAAATCTTAAGGTATTAATTTTGATAATAAGTGTCTATAAGAAGATTAACGGTACGCAATTACTTTGTCGGCTTAAAGTCTTTAGGCGATTATTCGCCGCTTTTTCTCTTTCGTTTTTCCAGCTAACTACGCCGATCTTAATCCTGTAGCAAGATTAAGAGAAAATCGATTTGGTTAGATATTTCGATCTGGCATGAGCTGAGATTCAATATAAGAAGCTCGATAAATGTGTTATGTATCTAAGCCCTCGGTTAGTCTGTTTGCCACGTTATATTTTGCCTTTCTATTAAGTTGAGTAAACAGTACGGACGAGAAACAACTGACTAGTCATAATCCCGGAAAGAGTAAAAATTCGGAATCATCACGTTCTGTTTGGCCTAGCATTACCGAATTAATATAAATTATACCTTTTCTTATAGGATTTATTCCAAAAATTGGATCAGCTAAATTGGATAAAATGAAATAGCTCAAAGCAATTAGATTAAATTTCAATTACCATTTATTTGTAGCTCTAATTCCAAGTTGAAAGATAATGACTTTGATTTGGAATTTCGTTTATCGCTAAGTAGTTCTTCTTCGTGAGTAAATTAAAACGGTCATATTTTTCGTTCGCTATTCTCATAATAAGTGGAATATAATACTAAAATTTCTATAGCATAAAAAATAATATTTCGTAACTTTTCATTATTTCAATCACATTTTCACAGAAAAATATCACGATTCCATGTCTTACTATAGATAAAATAGTTTCAGTAATATAAAAAGGAACTTGAAAGACTTCAGACCCTATTTAGTAAGTAAGTACTTTTTATCATCAGAAATGTTAATGGTATTTTATTTTTATTACTGTCTTGCAATTTACATTAACTTTTTTATGTTTATCATATAATTATGGGTACAAATTGTAGAAGTATGTAACATAATATCTGTAATTTAATTTCAGAAGTAGCAGATTTTGTTATAAAGCAGGAAAAAGATTCATTTGTGTTTTTTCAGTTGTAACTGTTTTGTACAGAGCGTAGGCCGTTACAGTCTCAGTAAAGTCGAGTCTCCACAAACCTACAGCGAGTATGCAATCCTCGAGTGCTCTGCAAAGATACTCAGGGTACGGTACATCGAGTCGATCTAGTCCAGTTGTTTAGAAATTTTCTCAAAAGCCTTTCTCTCTTTTATTTTCCGTTTATTTATCCTTGCCTCTTGCTATCGGCGAGCAAATTTACGAGACTATGTAAACGACTTGGAGAAAGAACAAAAACACATCTGTAAATCTTAGTCGGCAGTCCATAAAAATGTTTTTATATTATTTTTCTCTGAAGCTGTGAGTTTTAAGTAGTAAATTTTATTATGAAAGTTTAAACAATTTTTGTTATGCTGTTGTATTTTGTCGACGATATTTAGTTGCTACTTTATTTTTAAATTAAAATTCAATGAACCATTGCGTGCAATTCAACTAACTGACGTCTCATTGTTTGCTGTGGGTACAGTTCTGTAGAACATATTTTTCCGTCAAGCTTTCCCGACGTAGTATAGTACCAATTCCGTTCTTCTTTGTCTTGTTTTAGGCTCTTATATTTTGAATAATATATTATGTTGTATTATTTTTCTAAACGTGTATACTTAAGCGTTTAGAAAAATAAACTACTGTTTTTTATTAGTTCAGAAATTGAGAAAGATATTTAAAATTTACAAAACTATAATTATGAGTTACGACATGTACAATAGGGGTCGTAAGTTTGTCATAATAGAAAGTTTGTAAAATTTCAGATTAGAAAGATTGTTGGAATTGTCAAAGACAAATAAATAGTATTCTAATTTTATTTATATAAAAATAAAATGTTTATTATTTATTGTAATAAATAGGAACATTGGGAATAGATTTAAATATAATCCTGATTGTAATTTTAGATACAATGTAAATAATAATGTAAATATAGCAATGTAAATAAGCTTATGTTTTATATAATTTTTGACAGCTATTGACTAAAATATTAAAATTTGACAACAGCATTTCTTTACACATCAGAGCTAATGGTACACAGAGACGTTTGTAGATGTAACATCTTTTTTAACAAATAATGAATTTTATAGATATTAGATTTTATTTAAAGGCCGATACATACCGGCTTTTACGTCTACGTGCATTGTGCACGCCACGCAAGCGGTATGCCATGTCTCATACCTACAGTTCAGAGGTATTTGCAGTTTGTGCACCTCAACGCGTACACAGTCGGTATGTTTCGGCCTTAACTCTGGTTAAAAAAATATTATGTTTCATGAATTGTATACGTGAGTATTATGATTTACTTTGTATTTCTGCTTACGTTACAAGACGCACAAATCAATAAATCTGCTTTTTGCACTATACTAATGATGTAATTATCGGTCATAATTGATTGGAATTAGAGCGAAACACACTACAGACAAAATATGTTCTATTTGGTAGGCAAAAAGCCCGCGTAACTTACTTTTAGATGGAGTCGCACGCACGATGTGTTTTCAAATTCAAATTTAAATGTTTTTATTCAAATAAACTTTTACAAGTACTTTTGAATCGTCAAGTGAATCTACCACCACTAAAGTATGGGCATTGTTAAATGCCCATACTTTATTTTAGTGTGCTGTGTGAGAAGTCGTAACGCGCTTCTGAGCGTACACACACTAAAACAATAATCTACACGTATAATATGCACTACCACTTTAGTCAAACGAACTTCGTGAAATAGAACATCATCATCAACCACATCATAACGTTCTGTGTGCATTGGCTCTAATATTGATCAATGTTAAAATACAATGTTAAAATAACGCTGTCTTTAAATACGAGTAGGAAAAAGGGTTGTGTAATAAACTATCAAATGTAGAAGTACTTAACTATGTTACTTATTGTTTTTAAGGATATTGATAGAAATAAATTATTGATAATAATTAATGTTTTGTTTTCTTTAATGCCCATAATTTTTTTTTTAATTTACATAACATTATATTATAGTGAGTGACATCCAAAGATGTATATACCGCAGAGGTAGGATGATACTTAGACAAGTATCATCCTACCTCTAATAGTAATAACTCTACGGCACTAATAGAAATGCGAATCTGCTTATTACGAGAAGCAGAAAATAAATATCACTGAAATTAAAGAATGGCTGATTAGGATGCTATTGAATAAAGTGAACTTTATACTAACCTGCGTTTACTATTACTCTAGAAATCAAAAAGTCTGTCCTCGTTTAATATCACTAGTTGCTTTATCACTTACCACCAGAAGAGATACTAGAACTTGAAACAGGTCGGTTATTGTGTATTCGATGATTAAAAAACGTTCTATCAACTTACCTAAGCTAAAGCCAGATTAAAATATAAACAAAGAAAAATCTACCATTTGTGACAGATTTATAACGTCGGGGTCTTGAGCTCCAGAAATTAGAATTGCTGGAATATTACAATAATTTGTAAACTTAATTTGAGCCCGTCTAATATAAATAGGTAAATTGAGTTGGGATTAAACTTTTGTTTGTGAAATTGTGACATTACTCTCCTAGTTTAATAGCACTTTTTGACTAAACCACACAAAATAATTTAGTACTCTTTGTTCAGCTGAGCAAGTTTGTCTGGAGGAGATTACTTTTAGTGATAAGACCGCCTTTGCGCACTTATTTGTTTTTGCTTGTTCACTTTTTTATTTCTTTTTAATGTTTTGTGTGGAAATAAAGTATTTATCTATCTATCTATTTATCTTAGTGACCATAAACTTTCAAATTAAAACAAAATTTCCTTTTCCTCGTAGGTTAGGTATTTTTCGATGTTATCTATAAGTACGTAGTATTTTAATAAAAATGAAAGAGTTCGGGTTTATAAATTGCTTGATAAAATACCTCTACGAATGGATTCAAATATTAAATGTTTATTATTTTCACTATATATATAAATATCACTATTGCTCGATTTTTCTTTAAACTAACCGATGTTTTTTCCTTTAATATTTTGCAAACAAAACTAAAACGGACTTAGAGAACAAATAAACGAGCTGGAATCAAAATACTAGGTACGACTTATAAATTTTCGATTGGCTTTATCCGATTCAACCTGTCTTTCATGACTTGGAAAACTACTTATCCTGAAATTTCTATGGATATAGATAGATTTACATTCTTACCACGTGTTATAATGACGAACGGAATTAACAAAATCACAATAAAATTTTCCTTAGTTTAAATCAGATTTTAGGTCTACGAGATCATTTTAAAATATTACATACAATACTTGTAATATGTAATGAAAAACACAACATGATAACTCCAAGTTACAATCAGCTCATGAATAAGGACCCAGAACGGATATATTGTAACTATTGACACTAACAGTGGAATTCATAATCGACTGAACGGCTCTTTTCCGAGACGTTTCAAGCGCTATGTATCGAATTCAAGCTTTTTGCATTTCATAGTCGAAAGAGACCATGGAGGAAGGAATTACGACTGCCGTCTAAGGCGGTAGGACTAAAATAAAAACTAAGAATACTATATTTTATCCAATTTCTGTTTATTACCATCACGTAAGTGTGAGTGAAACAAAATATCGCTGTTTGTGTCTATTCGATTAGCAACTGGTCACAAGGTTCAGATTGTCAAATTATATCTTTTATCTTTTAATACTGTCAAATTCAAAATACCCTATTCTTGTACGAATAATACGGGTCGTTAACTGTACACATAATTTTGTTGCTTAGTATTTGTTTGTTTACATTCGAGGTTACAGAAAAGATTTTTAAGAATTTCTTTATTTAAAGTAAATTTCTAAGGTGCATAAAGCTCTAAAATCAAAGCCAAGTGTCCACAAAAAATGTATTGTGCCTTTGAGGGACGTAAATCCAATAGTTTAAGAAAATAAAATGATACAGAATCTGTCGGGTTTCATCGGTGAGTTTTGGCAATGGTTCTTGTTTAAGACTAAGGATTTTACTAGTAAATAGGTAAGCAAAGGTAAGAAAAAGTAAATAAATATGTTTAAGTACTCAATTACATACTTATTTAATAATAATAATGATTTTTCGCCAAAACGCTTTTAGGTTACTAGTGCTGTGAAATAGATTATTGATAATTATTGCACTAGTACGTACATACGAGTATTATGTACTTACTCTCTAATCTCTATGTTGTAGATTTCCTTAAAAATGAACTAATAAAAAGGAAATGGATAGAAATGATAAAAAGACCTAATAGGATACCGCGGCATAACAGTCGTATTTGCTCAAAACATTTCACAGAAGACTCATTTTTGCCAAACGAATACACCAAATGTAGGCGACTGAAATCAAATGCTATACCCACTATAAATTTACCCCAAGAAATAGGCGTTATCACGACAAGAAAGTTTAATATTTATAAATTAACTAGCTGACCCGGTGAACTTCGTACCGCCAACTTATCTATAAGAATAAAACAAATAAACTATCCTATCTTTTAAGTTAGACCAAATTACAGATAGTTACGAAGTTTGATCAAAATCGGTTCAGTACTTTCAGGGTTTATCCCGAACATACCTACATAGTGACACGAGATTTTTATATACTTATATAAGATCGGATATTATATTGTACCAATTTTTACCCGACTACAACAAAGCCCAAAGGAAGGGTGAAGTATGATTTTAGCTGTCGATGGTATTTAGCTATTTACGAATGTTCCTCCGTTACACCTTCATGAAGCAATCATAATCAAATTACGAAAGTTGGTGGTATTCTCTAAAATTGATTGGGTGTAACGATCGCAATGGCTTCCACTCTCCCGCTAAAGGTTAAAATGCATTGATACACCAAGAACGCCGTAAGTGCAGCCGATCAGAGGTCATCACGATTGTTACACTGATGCAATAATTTTTAGATAATACGAGTTTTTCTAATTAGAATTCTTTTCTAATTTTTTTCTAAAACATGGGATATTTGGAAGACGATATTTTGGGCAAATTATATTCTTTGTACATGTAGTATGTAAATAAAATAAAATATATTATTGAAACTTACTAACTAAACTGCATTTTAATTAATAACCCCGTGCGTAATTAGTATAAGGAGTGTGGTGCAAACCACGTAAAAAATTTTTTTAGTTTTAATTAATTTAGTAACTATTAATATAGTTAGTTAAAATTTTACCTTCTTTTATAAATTATTTAGTTGCTATTTGGGTTTAAATAAGGTTATTTATTATTATTTTTAGTATTAAATAAATAAATAACAAGAAATTTGTACTGAAAAAACTAGAAGTTTAATTCGCTATAATCCGCCACAGAATTATACATTCTGTGGCGGATTATAGCGAATTAAACTTCTAGTTTTTTCAGTATCATGGACTTCTGCAAAGTAACGTCTGCTTCTATCCAATATAAGAAATTTGTAATCAATAAATGTACTACTTTGATTTCAGTAAAGTAGTTAAGTATTAAAACTAATCTGTCGTATTAAGCGGGCTAGTTCGGGTTGCTAGATTCAAGAAAATTTTGCGACAGTGGCGCTCCTATTTATTTCACGACTTTTTTGCCAAGCTATAGTACCTATGGCTTGTATATTTTTTATAATTATTGTTAAAATCTGTCATCACCTATCCCGAAGGAACCCTATAATTTTTGGGATAAAAATATTCTCTAAGTTAGGTATCCCAGGGCAGAAAGTATGTCAAGTTGCAATCAATCCATATTGCAACTTGATAGTAAGTATTCACTGGTTTGAACGTGATCGGATAACAGGCAGCCAAAAATAAAAAATAAACTGTAGGTAACTGTAAACTTTTAGGTTCTTTATGGATACTAAAGCATTTTTAATTCAATGATTTTATGAATCATTGAATAAAAATGCTTTAGTGGGACTAAAGCATTTTTATTCAATGATTGGGACTAATTTATCATTGGGGAAATTTATCAAGGTATAGAGCTTACACTACTGTTCTCTTACCCACGAATTTGTTATTATCTACTAATATAGTTTTTTGTACTAATATAGGCTTGCCCTTTTTTATTAAAAATGTTACAATAAAACTTATAGCTAACGAGCCGAATCTAATTACTGCGCAAATCACGCCCGCCAGGAATAGTGGCAAGAACGCTGCCCACACTTCCGCGCTGAACAGCCAGACTGATCATTAATGCGCAAAAAAAGGCAGCCCTTCTGTCACCATGAATGAGTTACAATCATCAAACAAGTGAATATAACTCAAAGAATGAAAAAATACGACTGCCATAATTAAATGATATTTTTTTGTGAATCAATGGTCCATATTGAAATGTAGTCTTATATATTTTTGGAATCTACTGATCATTTTTTTGATGCTGACAATACACAACTTTAGTCTTTGATGCGGGACCATGGTCACACTATCAATTTTTTTTAAATTTTACTAGCCTATGTCACCCGGAATAAGCTAAGGATTCTAACGATACCTCATTCATCAAAATCCGTTCAGGCGTATAGAAGTTATGGTGGAATATACAAACTCACATACATACATAAACCCTGAAAACAATATACTCGTACCTACTCCTTTTTTCAGGCAGTCGTATAATTGGATGATGTTGCAGCCGATATTACTAAATTACTGATCATTATTATGAAATTAAACTCGGACGATTCTGGGGTGGGTCAGCTAGTTTTCAATATAGGAATTCTTGTCTGCAAAGTTTCATAAGCTTAGTGATTTCTGTTGGCACAAAGCCGCTCGGAATTTTTCTAGTTTAGAATAGCATTTTCGTATTTGCCAAGTCCGAGTGGCCGCTCGCTAGAGCCACACAACAATTTGCCTCATATTTTTATGGAATATATTTCAACGTTCACTTTAAAATCTCGGGCTATGTGATTCTTTTCTAAAGTCGGAAATATTTTTAGCATACAAAACTAACGTTTTCTAAACACATTTAAAAAAATAGAACTTGCATTTAAAATCAATGCGGGGAGCAATATTAATGTCTTATAGAGTAGCGCCTGCCTAGAAGAGGCCTTTTCTTTCTTACCTTGTATAAACTTAAGTTATGACGTGGCAAACTGTCCGGGCTTTTCATACCTTTTCCATAGATTTACTTATTTTTGGGCATGTGCTTCTGTGTACTGTAGCACAGATTAGAGTTCTTAGGTCAATTATGTGTTAAAATTATGTAATTATTCTTTTTGTAACTCACAATGCTGGGCAAAGTAGCTGGAAAGGGAAAGCCGCAAGATAGAGTCTTGGTTGTCAATAACTGAAAGTCAATTACAGCATTCGCGTGTACCTTTCAACTCTCAACCGTTAGGTTACACAGCTTGATAGAAGTTGAAAGGAACACACGTAAGCTGTCCACGCCACAAGCACCACACGTGCTTATCTCTCTTGAAGACAATCCTGACCGTCAATCTTGACTAGCTTGAGATGCCACGAGCACTTCAGACAAGAAGATAGACAATGTTAAATGGAGGTAAAATTATTTTAAGTTCTGTCTTATCCAAACAAAAATGTAAAATGTATATTTGAATAATTCAAAAGCTAAAGGCCGTAGGGTTCTCAAATTTAAACCAAACCTATATTCGGTCTCATTAAAATTATTGAGAGCAAAATCAAACAAAGACGAATTCAAATCTCAGTCATTAGAGAAACACAAAGACAAAAGAAAATCATTATATTAAGTAATGTAGGGCGGAATTGGGGTGTAAGGTGGAGATGGAATTGAGGAAAGGGGATGAAAGAAATCGAAGCGTATCTAAATGAAAAGCGGGAAAGGAAACAAGGTATTACCTGCTTTTGGTCCGCAAATAAAAATGTTTTGAGAGAAACGCGTGATATGTGAGAGTTGGTTTTATCCCTAATACCGCTACGTATTTTGGGTAATTTTTAGGGTTCCGTACCAAAATGGTAAAAATGGAACCCTTATAGTGCGACTTTCTCCCTCCGTCCGTCCGTCTGTCCGTCCGTCCGTCTGTCACAGTCGATAATTTCAGTAACTATTAAAGCTATCGACATGAAATTTGGAATAGTTGTGTATAATAGTGGCCTAACATCATTAAAATAAAAAAAAATCGAAAATTATTTTTAGTTTAATTAAAAAAGGGGGAAAATCGGGGGTTTGAAATTTCAAAGTATGATAACTATACTGAGTGGGATATCATATGAAAGGGCTTTACTTCTACATTCTAAAACAGATTTTTATTTATTTTTATGCATAATAGTTTTTTATTTATTGGGCAAAATGTCGAAAAAAATACCGTCGTGTCCCCCCCCCCCCTTATCTCCGAAGTTTACTAATTGAAAAATCTGAAATAATTATGGTCAATAGAAGCTTATGTATATTTTACAGGAAAAATAAAACCAACGCTCAAAATAGCATAGTTTTTTTGATATTAACAATAAACCTCTACAAACAAAGTTAGTTTTGCGGTTCATTTCGTCTTGTTTTTAATACGTCATAAATCGTAAAACTTACTACAGGTTTGCACGGAACCCTCGGTGCGCGAGTCCGACTCGCACTTGGCCGGTTTTTTCCAGTTCGTCTCGCTCCATAGTATTATTTATTGCTATGGGTCATGAGCCCTTGTATTGTTCCCATAATGGAAGGTTTTTAAGAATACTAACGCAGTAGGCCTCGTTGGTCTAGTGGTTGGCATGTTCGACTGCGGCCGACGAGGTCCCGGGTTCGAGTCCCGGGTCGGGCCATAATTGAGTATTGGGTTTTTCTGACTAGAAATTCTCAGTACTAGCCCGGAGTTAGGAAGTTAGCGGTGTTTCACCCCCGTGCCTCGGAGAGCACGTTAAGCCGTCGGTCCCGGTTATTATCACTAACTTGATAATAGTCGTTAAAGCCCGCCAACCCTCCAATGTCCTGCTCATGCTCACCCTGCAGTGTCTAGTGCAAGATTTTCTTCCCAATCGATCGCGTCAACGTTAAGAGGAATTCTCCCGGCGATTTCTCCATACAAAAACATTTGTCTGTTTCCTCCGTGGATAATTACAATAGAGAAAATATTCTTGCTCCATAAAATCCATATGACGTGTCCGTGCCATGCTCCTATGTTTTGCTTTTTTCAATAAATTAATTATTTTAAGAACAAGGAACCTTCAAAAATGGCAAAAAATGGCCCAGTTTTCGTGCCATCATCTGAGATCCTGCAAATAAGTTTGACGGATATAATCAAGAAAAGAAAAACATACCGGCATAGCCCGAGTCCTTCTTAAATTATTCGTAAAAAAAGAATTAAAATCGGTTCTGTTTTGGAGGAGGAAACAGAAAAATACGAGAGTAAGAATTCGACTGTTTTTCATAGGTATTATCGGTCCAAGGTGCAGTTGTCCCTATCGGGTGTTATGGAATTCTATTCGAGGAGCAGCGCGACGGCAATATAACTGTTCAATACCTATTCTCAAAGTTTCCCGTTCATGCCATATCCTCTTAACTACGATTTGTCTGGAATTGTCAAGCGCTTGACAGCTGGCGCTCGATCAATTCCATATTTTAAAATGGTAGTTAACTTTAACGCGTTCGAATACGTAAAAAAAACTCAACAAAAATAAATACAAACACAATCGGCCAACATTCGCTGTTGGAACTAGCACCACACCAGTCTGCGAGACACAGATACAATAAGGATTAAGAAAAGGTTGAGGTATTTTTGGTCAGGTTGATAACTTTCTACATTAAAAACTGGAGAACACAATAATACATAATAAATAATAATAAATAAATAAATAAATTTATTTCAATTAAACAGAGTGGGACAACTAAATAACATTTTAGCCTTACAACTAGGATAAAACTAATGAACATAGTTGACATGCAATTATTTAAATATTATTGTGCACCTGTTTTCCGAACTAGTTAGAACTGTGTCTCGGAAAACAGGGCTTCCAGCTCAGAGACACAAGAAAAATGACAACACTGCAACTGCGTGTAGGCTTGAGTTTGCATGTGTATGGGTGTTGTGTGTGTGAGTGAGTGAGTGTGTGTGTGTTTGTGTTGTGTGTGAATGAGTATTGTGTGTGTGTGTGTGTGGGTGTGTGTGTATTAATTTAAGTAAGTAATGATTAAACTAGAATCTCCAAAAGTCCTTCAGTGGTCGAGTATGTGAACACTGAACATACTTACATACTTAAGATTATAAATGCGAAAGTGTGTCTGTCTGTCTGCTACGCTTTAACGGCCCATCTTTTTAACCGATTTTGATAAAATTTGGTATAAGGGTAAGTTACATCCCGGGGACTTTTTATCTAATTAATAAAAAAATAACTAATTACTTTTTATCCCGGAAAGTTAAGGAGTTCCCTAACCTAAGGTAATCGAAAAAACTTAGTCCACGCAAACGAAGTCGCGGGCATCATCTATTCCTGTATATTATATGCCGCTACCAGCTTATAAACTGCATTGTCACCTATCCAAGTGAGATCGCAATCAGGAGCTAACGAATTAAAAAAAATAGAGAACATTCTACATTTTTGTAGTATGGAAAATCAGTCCTTGCAAGTACTTGCCTTTAACCCAATGTTATTCTATAAATATTAAAGACAAAACACTCGATTGAATGAGAAAGCTCGCTTGCAACAATGGTTTTTAAATTCAAAGGAGCACGTTTTTCTCCATAGTAACCTTTCAACGCCTAACTACCTGACTTCGCGGAAGTTTGTTGTTTTGTTTACACCTACACGTTCTATATTTTACGTAAAATATACAACGCACTTCGTGGAGTCAGTGGAAATAAACACGCATATCTAGATAATATACTTATAGTATTTACCTACCTTATTCCTCACTCTAATACCTCAGAGCTAAAACTCATTAAATAATAATCCTTACTAATATTATAAATGGGAAAGTGAGTTTGTTTGTATGTTTGTTCCGCTTTCACGCCGTAACTACTGAACGGATCTGGATGAAATTTGGCACAGAGATAGATTATAGTCTGGAATAGCACATAGGCTACTTTTTATCCCGGAAAATTAAAGAGTTCCCGCGGGAACCGAAAAACCTCAATCCACGAGGACGAAGTCGCGGGCATCAGCTAGTAATTAATAACTTGTCTTGTAACCGTTGACAATAGTTATAATTTATTTGCATCAAGTAATTTATTTACAAAAGTAAAGTTAAAATTTGGGACCGAATCCTTAAGTTAGAGATCATGAACATGATTTAAAACAGACCAAAACATTTAGGTCATTAAAAACAATTTCAACGAAACTAAATCTACGACAATGGGGCTGATTCTGTATAGCACAATCTCTAAACTTAACTAAAATGGCAGCTTTAAATCTAGTTCCGTCCCTTTCCGTAGGGAGTATTATGAAAGGGTTAGCAATATTTGTAATGCTCTAATTTTAGTTTATTTTAGAGATTGTACACTACAAAATCAGCCCCAGTATTACGTAATTTAAAAAAAATTGCCTTACAGCAAGACAAAAAAATCTATTAATAAAAAGTTTCCCTTGAGTTGTTATACTTTCAATGTAATATGAGTCAATGAATAACAGGTAACATACAAATAAAACTTCCTGTATAATTATTGTTCTCTTGATGAAAATGCCTTTCGCTTTGTATGCCTAAAAATAGAGTTACCCAAATTAGAAACAAAAAAGGTTTCCATAGTGTCAAAAAGCGAATGCTAAAAAATATTTTCCCACATACGATCGTAACTCGTTTGTCCCCTGGGTATTTTCCGCCCCCGGACGTGATAAATATAAATACAAATGCTATTCCAAATCTGAACTTTAAATTTTCCGCTGATATAACAGGATGTTTATTACTTTTGGGTTTCGGTCCCCTAAAAAATTGTGATACTTCTCTTATTTATCACTAAATAGACCGTTTGTGAAACAAATTGAACAAAAGTTTACGCTACAAAGTTTAAAACCAATTGTTTTTCCAAGTAGGTACTTGTTTATATTATTAGACTATCTCCAAAATTAAAAGAACAACAATTTGAATTAGATTTTCTTTGATTTGTGTAAGTTACATAGTTTACTATAACAGATAGTCTGTTGACAGAATTACAATGTAACATCGAGTCAAATATTTCAAGAGTGGATTGTGTAGCGCCCTGTATTAGGGTTCCGTACCCAAAGGGTCAAAACGGGACCCTATTACTAAGACTCCGCTGTCTGTCTGTCTCCAGGCTGTATCTCATAAACCGTGATAGCTAGAAAGCTGAAATTTTCACAAATGATGTATTTCCGTTGCCGCTATAACAACAAATACTAAAAATTAAAAAAAATATATATATTAAGGGGGGTCCCCATACAATAAACGTGTTTTTTCGTATTTTTTTGCTCAATATTAAAAACGGTAACAGGTAGACGGTTCAAATTTTCACAGAATATTAACTTGTATATTACCTTTCAAACTAAATAATTAAATATCAATAAAGTAAATATTAAAGGGGGGCTCCCATACAACAAATGTAATTTTTAAGCAATTTTTTTAATAAGTCATAAATCGTAAAACTTACTACAGGTTTGTACGGAACCCTTGGTGCTCGAGTCTGACTCGCACTTGGCCGGTTTTATTATATATGCTTTGGATACAAAATATTATAAAGATATTCGGAAAAGTCTGCGCCCAAAATAGGAGATCAAACAGCTGAAATGATGTTGAATAAGATTAGTTATCTATACTATATACTATCTATACTAATATTAGAAATGCGAAAGTTTGAATGGATAGATGTATGTACTCGTATGTCCGTTCCGGTCCGATGCTGTGTAACAAGTTAGCCCACTACTGTCTTAGACTGCATCATCACTTACCATCAGGTGAGAATGCAGTACAGGGCTAACTTGTAGTGGCGTAAAATAAAAGCGGAAATCACGTGTGATAGACCAGTGAACTGAAAGTACGAATAAATAGCCGACCGATTTTCCTTCACCATTGAGATTAATTAACCGCCATGAACAGCAGCGGAACTATAATTTCGATAATAATTTCGCATTAACAAGCAAGTCCCTGGGCATAAATCATACTGCGCTTCGACTTGAAAGAGCCCTATTTTTACCATAGGTCTAGTAGTTTAAAGGTAATCTTTTGATATTTATGGCGCAAACTTCGTGTTTTATTTCACAATATCTTCACCCTGCGTTGTTTTGCGCCAGTGCTTATTTTGTGATTTTCTTTGCTTAGCTCAAAGAGTGATTTTGTTTTATCGGTGGCAGGTTTACGCTACCGCAATACCACCTGTTTTAGGCATATTTTAGTCAACGATAATAGATTACCTTTTATTATATTACTTTGTCTGGTAGGAGGCTTCGACCGTGGCTCGTTACTGGCAAAAACGTGCCGCAAAGCGATTAATTGTTCCGGTTTGATTTCGTGTAGAAACCAATAATGGGTATGGGTACGATGGGTATTGCATAATATAACTGTCATACCCCTAACCTGTTAGCCCGCTACTATCTTAGACTGTATAATCACTTGCTACCCAGCGCAATCACCTCTGATTGGTTAACACTCTTCCACTATTGGACATAATCCATTGACGCAGCAAGAATGCCATAAATTCAGCCAATTACAACAATTGATACTGTAACAATGATTGATGCAGAAGTTACGCGATCGCTCGGCAGGTCACATCACAGTTAAGGGCTTGTGTAGTGAAATAAAAAACATTTTAATAGAATTATGAAAAATGAAATTAGGTATCTATTACCAGTGGTTTGATCTGTCAGTGAGTCAGTATTTCCTTTTTTAAGTAAATAATAAAACTAAGTAAACTTCACAACGAACCATAGGTGTGTTAGGTATATTTTTTTAACGCAGCAAACTCCATATATCTTATACGTTCACAAGATTTGTTAGATAAACAAGAGTGGACACGGTCATGTCCCACGAGAAAATAGAAGGACGTGTGAGTAAAAATAATCGGTCATCTGTCCCACACGTCGTTTATCGTTAAGTTTCACATGAAATATGATATGTTTGGGCATCCCAGCAGCTGAAAAGTCTAGAAACATTGATTTCCCAAGACATTTTGTTGAAGATCTTTTTTATGGATTGAAATGTATTTAGTTATATTTTTTCGGGTTACGACGAAAAATATTTATGTATCAGTGACTCTGGTTCTTCCAGGGATCTCTTCATTTCTGATATGATCTCGTAGGGATGCTCCCAGCAATAGCCCTCTCTATCGCCCGCTGAGTGGCCCTGAGCCTTCTTATCAGACCCATAGTTAACGACTGTTTTTTTTACTAATCTTTGCTTTTTTTACAATTTCATGATTAATGTATGTTTAAAAAAACTAGGTAGGTATGGCCATTCTACTGGTGTCTCTAATCAGGAACCGCAACGCTAACTGCAGTGTCGAAACGCGAATAGCTCGAACGTAACAATGTACCTACTCTATATTATCAATAGCAAAATTCGATTTGTAAGCTCAGAACAATAGCTGATATGTTGCAGTGAATATTATTTTTAATAATATGTTAGTCATAACTTATTTATCTGTATTTTTCCGTTTTACAATTTGAAGCAAAAACTAATTTGAATACGCTATATTAAATAGTAGTAGTATATTTTCATATTATGAAAGTCAAATCTACTGTATCTTTAAATGAGTGTAGTTAATCAATTTTAAATGAGTGTATGGGTACCCCTGAGTGTTGTCATAAAAGCCTGTTTGGTGAAAATGAGGCGCTTTCCTGCTGTTTTCAGCAGGAAAGCGCCTCATTTTCTTCACTTCTATCACCACAGCAATTGTTTCTTTTGAAACAATTGGCTACTTGACAGCTGTAACTATAAAATATGAAATATGTTAGATTTGGTAGCTTGTAGGTTAACAATAATTATGCAATATGTATTTTGCATTAAAATAAATTGTATATATTTTATTAATGCAAAACAAATTTGAGATTTTTTATCTGTGGATTGCCAGACCCGAAACGCGGGCGCCATTGATTTAGCATCGTGTGACGTCACAACTCTTAAACCACAGACAGGGTACTTTTTATCTCATACAAACGTCACTGTGAGGTCGCGTGTTATACCTTTAAATCGTTTTCGTTTTGTTGAGAAAATTAACATAAAATATTTCGATTTGAGCTTGTGAAAGGTTTCACGAAATGGAGTCAGGCTATACAAAAGCTGATAGTGCAAATCTGCCTAAAGTCGATTCATTTATGGTTGCAAATTTATTTGCGTGTAATCCACAGTGTAATGTTAAAACTTCCATGTAAGTACCGAAATAAACAAAGTAATATTACTGTCTCGTGTTTTTAAGAAAGTACTGCTGTAAAGTGACAGAAAAATAATTTATTTTAATTTTATGTCATGTTTTATGAAGAAAATGTTAGATCATGTTCATTTTTGCTAGATCGAGTCTTAAGTTGATTTCTTCCTAATAATTACTAACATCAAAGTGGTCTTCACAATATAGTAATATCGCAGATTTATCCGATTTAAATTCCGGGTCTCGGCAGATTAACTATAACTACTGCTTTCGACGTTTATGACATAGTTACTATTGTAGGTATGTGTTTATATACGATTTGTCAGGATATTAACTAATTATTTTATTTATTGTATTTCTACACACGTCTTGTAGCTTATAATTTTCACAATTTCATTAAAAAAGCTGTAAACTTTCCACTCGAAATTACTTAAGACTTGGAGCGTCGTAGTTACCTTTGTTTTATTTAGAGCTATGACGTCACAGCTAAAATGTCACGTGACCGGCTGTTTTCGCGCGAATTTAAAATTAATGTATTAAAAATGTAATTTTTTCTAATAAATAACGCTTTTTTTGAGAAAAAAATCATTGTTAGAGGTATAAAATGAACCCACGTACATTTTTAAGTAATTTTCCGAAAACTGTCAAATAGCCAATTGCTGTGGTGATAGAAGTGAATGAGAGGCCTTGGAGAGCCCAGGCCTGCTTTTACAAGACAACAAAAACCAATGCTTCTACATCCAAAGGCGTCAATCAGACGCTTAAATCGCAATAGACGCCATCAGGTGAGATCGCAGTCAAGGGCTAACTTGTAGTGGATAAAAAAAATGGTGAAAAGAAACGGTTGCTGTGATGGTAAACGTGAATGGTTGGTCATCAACATCATCACCACTGTTGTTACAGACCTTCGAGGGCCCAGGCCTGCTTTTGTAAAAAAAAGACCAATGCGTCTACATCCAAAGGTTACAATCAGACGCTTACCATCTGAAAAGAAACAATTGTTGTGGTAGTAGAAGTGAATGGTTCCTCATCATCATCGGTGGTACAGCCCTTTGCAGACACAGGCCTGTTTTTATAAGAAAAAAGATCAATGCATCTACATCTATTATAGGTTGTAATTTGTTGGCTGGCAGGTGGTTGGTTAATTAAAAATGTTATCGATGTAAACAATATCGTCAGTATTGCTAACATTTTACACCAACAAGCTTTTCGTTGGAACGAGCTTTAATTGAAGCTTGTATTTCTAAAAGCTCTCTGAAGCGTGTGAGGGTGCGGTGCCAGACTCATCAATCAATATTAAAGCTTTTACTCGGGTGGGGAAAAGATCTAATACTAGTAGGTATTTTATAAATACGATCATTTGGATTCATCGTCGTCGTCGACTGATAGACGTCCATGGTTTTGCCCATTATGACAACCTGGGCAATGGGCATATTATTATCAACAGGGCTATTATTTAGTCATAAATTTCACAACAAATTAGCACTGATTTAGTTAGAAACTTTTGAGCGTGGCCACTTACAAAATCCTACGTTCATTACGTTCATAAATACGATGCCGCATTACCGATTTAATAAAACTGCTAGGCTAGCCTGCTTAACTTAACTAAAGACTTCATCAGTCGCGAGTTAAATTGCAATTGAAAAAAAAGGAAATTTTAAGCCACAATAGCACTTAGTATCGATAATACCAAAAATAAAAGTTTTACCGACGAGCCCATATCCGGAACTATTAAATTTCCACGAAAATGGCTCACAATATATCATTTCCGTTCGGTATCGTATTCCGTTTTTGTTCCGTGACTGTGGGAGCTTATATTTCGTTTACGTTTTGCTTATAGGGTGATTATTACCACGTACACTATTAAGCTTAGCTTTAGCGCTTTTGCTTGAGAAATTGTTTTCAATCTTTTCAAGACTTATCTTCGGTTTAAAATTGCCAAATGAATGGTATTTTAGTATCTTTTTCGGTCACCGTACTTTAACGGTAAGTAATCTATACTAATATTACAAATGCGAAAGTTTGGATGGATGGATGAATGGATGGATGTTTGTTACTCAATCACGCCCCAACGGCTGAACGGATCTGGATGAAATTTGGCACAGAAATAGATTATAGTCTGGAATAACAAATAGGCTACTTTTTATCCCAGAAAATGAAAGAGTTTCCGTGGGAAACAAAAATCCTCAATTTATGCGGATGAAGTTGCAGGCATCATCTAGTATGATGATAAATGATTGAAGATCGCTTACGTAGTGTTGGAATACTGCTGCACCTAATATCACACCTAAGCTGGAATATTACTTGCAGCTTAAAACGCTACTTCTTTCTTGCTATTAATGAATTTAAAAAAGTGGGTATTGAAAGCAATTATAATTTGAAACTGAATAAATTATTATTTTTTTAAAGAAAACAGTCGTTCCTACTGATCTCAATTACATGTAAAATATGAAAACTATTATACGCTGTACGAGGTACGGAACAAAGACCCCAATTTACACAGACGGGCCCTGTAAAACAAAGAATGTGTACTTATTTTACTAACGCCATCTAGTCTGAAAAGCGGGACAGCGCTGAGCGCTATGGCGGGGACAAAGACAGGCATAAGATTGGTGTGGAGCGCGCTCTACAGGTCGGATGCTTATTTTTTTTCTATGAAAGGGCCCATCTAATACCTACATATTATATATCGATGGGATGGAAACACTACGTTTTTTGCTGGCAAAAGTTTGAGGAACAAGCAAATACAAAATCATAAACATTGTTTCATTTCGTACAAGCTCTCATTTTAAAACGATTTTAACTCCCTAAAACTAATAGACGTCCCAATATTCGGAATTAATTATTCGGAATAAGAATTTACTTTAAATCAGAATTGATCTTTCATAGTTTTTGCATACAAAATATTTCAATTAAAAACGTTTGTGATTTGGCGATTGAAGATTTTCTTCCCTCTAAAGTTTTACAACTTTCATTAAAGATTCCCGTGTTCACTACGGTACGGTATTTATTCAGAAAGTTTGTAAGTATCTATATTAATATTACGTATTAGGATATGAAGCAATATCGGTATTTACTCGTATTTGGCGTACCGTAATCTAGAAAGCGAAAAAATACGGAGGCCGAGGGCTGACCTAATATAGATTTGACAGGTGAAAGTTACAGATTGGTGATCGGCTTAGCAGTAGTAGAGCCTGCCCCCTTATCATGTAAGAATGTCCGATCAAAACGTTAAAGTTCGTCGTCAAAGTTTATAAACCATAACAGCATTAAATTAGAGCTCAATTTCGTGTATCCATTCTTATACGTTCGAGTATCGTTCATACCTAAACGTATAAGAATGGGCAGACGAAATTATGCTCTAATTCAATGCGATTATGGTTTATTTTACTTTGACAAAAATCTTTAACGTTTGATGAACAATTCTTACGTAATCGGGGGGCTGATTGCTAGGGTTCCTAATCGGGGTATCTGAGGTTCGATCGATGAGTCTCGGTACGATTCTTGTGATAAATTTAAGTGGAAATTAAACTACATAATTTAATCTCCACTTTAATTTTTGAACTTGTTTCGTAAAACTCGACCTATGATACGTAGGTATTACGTCCGTTGTATTAGGTGACGTGTTGTCCTAAGTAAGCGACGAAAGCGACGCGATACAACAGAAGCGAGAGAATTACAAATTAATCTAGTGAAGGGTTAGCTACTATTTGATAATATCGTATTGCGTCGTAGGATAGGGTCTAAAGTGACGCGACGCAACGCGACGCAAAACAACTATATAGAAAATGACAAACTTACACGTGAAGTGTGTATGTTGTGTACATACCGGCGCATCGCGTCGCATTGAATCGCATTGTCACATTGGTCGCCGGCGTAGAACAAAGCTTGACCTGTGTTTTAGGTGACAGTGCTCTGCCTAAATACATGGCTCAATTTAACGCAAACATAAATAAAATCTGCAGGTAAAGCAAGGATATTTCAAGCTAAAATATGACTGCCCCATAATTTCATACAGCTGCTGATTAATATAGGCTATTATGCACAGAAGTTGATTACGGTTTTTAGTTAAAACCATTAACGTGTTACATAAAATTCCTTTTAACTAACATGCTTTATGAAAAGAAAGTCTAACTATACTCTGACGATTTTTTATTATTGCTCAGCTCATAATAATTAAAAACACAAAGTATAGAAGTTTTGGGGGTCGGAGTTACTCGCGTCCGTAGGATGTACCATGTCAGGTTTTAACCCTCTTTGCCCTACACGTGATCCCCGGGTGGTGCTAAACGAGTAACATAGGTGGTAGGCTTCGGCCGTGGCTAGTGTAACCACCCATCGAGCAAAGCCGTGCCGCCAAGCGATTCGTCTCGTGCCATGATTCATCATGCCATGGGGCGCATCGTGTTCCGGCACGATGCTCGTATTAAGCCAGATCAAGGGGAATGGGTATGTACAGTTGCGTTGTGTTTGGTGACAGGATCCAATTTGCGGAGCGGCTGCACCGGACGACTCGACCTGGAGGTTAGCGGGATCCGAAGCACGGTTCACCGCTGGCCGACCGCAGGCAGTAGGGGGCCCAATTAGTAGGAAAGCCAACTATGAAAGGCTGCCCCGCCACCTCGCGAAAAATCCTGGGATGGCTTCCATCGTGCCGGTTGGCGACCGGAGAGAGGACCCGATGGCGATTCCCAGGGGGGTTCGGGCGTCCCCGCAGTCTCCAGTCAAGCCTTACAACAGTGCAGTCCCTTCGTAAAGTGCGAGGTCTAAGAACACAACGCCTCGTACAACTGCCATTCCCTTTCCTACTCACTCCCACAAAACATACATGAAGAGAAAAAAGAAGAAAAGTAAGATTAAACGGCGGCTGCACATCCTCTCCCTGAAAGTGCACCTCTCCAACATACGAGGATTGCACTCTAATCTCTTAGCAGTCCATCATCATCTAGAGACTGAGAAGCCGCATCTACTTTTTCTTACGGAGACGCAAATCAGAAAACCAGCAGATATAGCGTATCTACAGTACCCGGGGTATTCGCTGGAGCATAACTTTAAAGCTCGCGCTGGGGTCTGTATGTTCGCTCGCAGTGATATCTGCTGCCGGCGTCTCCGTAACCTGGAGGTACCCACTTTTTCTACCATGTGGTGTTTATTGGATACGGGTGTGGAGCAGACTGTGTATGCCTGTGTCTATCGGTTGCACAGCGGTGACCAGGAGACAACTCGATTGTTTGAGTACCTCAGCGAGACGGCAGACACCGTTCAACGTCGATACCCAACTGCTCAAATGGTATTTCTGGGGGACTTTAACGCTCACCATCAGGATTGGTTGTTCCCATACCAGAGTACTGACCACGCAGGGAGAGAGGCGCTTAAATTTGCTCTATCGCTAGATCTCTCACAGCTGGTCCAAGGAGCAACGCGAGTTCCCGACGTTGACGGTCACACACCTAATTGTTTGGACCTTCTGCTGACTACCGACCCAGACCGGTTTTCAGTGTCAGTTGCTGCCCCCTTGGGCACTTCTGATCACTGTGTGGTAAAAGCGGTGTCGAGTTTTCGCCCTTTCGACTCGGGTCCTTCTGGAACCAGGCGACTGTGGCGATATAAGTCTGCAGATTGGGACGAGATGCGACACTTCTTCGCTTCTTACCCTTGGCGGCAAATTTGCTTCTCTTCGAGTGATCCGTCGAGCTGTGAACAAGCCATATCGGGGGTGATACGTCAAGCTATGGAGTACTTTATACCATACGCTGACGTATCACTAGACGGCAAAGTTCCACGGTGGTACAACGCTAAATGTGCCGAAGCAGCGGCCCGCAAAGACTCAGCGTTTGCAGCATGGGCACAAGCCCGCACCGTTAAGGCTCCGGACCTTAACACAAAGAAGAGAGCGTTCAACTTTGCCGCCAAGTCCTACAAGAAGGTTCTTAAAGAGGCTTGTTTCAACCGCACTAACCGTATTGGAGCCAAACTAGCATCCTATCCACGTGGTAGTAAGGCTTTTTGGTCCCTTTCAAAGTCGGTCGAATCTAATTTTTGTCGTCCTTCGCTGCCTCCTCTACTCAAACCAGATGGATCGCTGGCTTTTACTGCGACAGATAAAGCAAATCTTTTGGCGACTCTGTTTGCGGAAAATTCGCATCTAGATCCAGGATGTGCTATACCACCTTGTTTACCATCCTGCGGCTCTGCCATGTCAGAGATACACGTTCGCCAGAATGAGGTGCTAAAAGTGCTCCGCAATCTAGATGTGAATAAAGCAAGTGGTCCAGATGGAATACCAGCAATGGTTTTGAAGACCTGTGCTCCCGAGCTGTCTCCAGTTCTGACACGCTTGTTTCGCCTCTCCCTTAAGTCTGCTCGGGTCCCTAAGGCTTGGAAAATTGCGAATGTACAACCGGTCCCAAAAAAGGGCAGCCGTGCCGACCCGGCCAACTACAGGCCTATTGCAATCACCTCCATGCTTTGCAAAAGTTTGGAGCGTGTTCTGAACAACAGGCTACTGGCATACCTCGAAGAAAATGACCTCCTGTCGGACCAACAGTACGGATTTCGACGTAATCGATCCACAGGGGATCTTTTAGTGTATGCCACGCACATCTGGGGTGAGGCCATCGAGAGGTATGGTGAAGCACTAGCTGTTTCACTAGACATCTCGAAGGCTTTCGACCGGGTCTGGCATGAAAGCCTTTTGAGCAAGCTTCCAGCCTATGGGATACCCGCTGGCTTCTGTGACTGGATATCGGACTTCTTGAGTGGACGATCATTTCGAGTAGTCGTTGATGGCTCCTCATCTGATCTCTTGGCGATCAATGCCGGTGTCCCTCAGGGATCAGTTCTCTCTGCAACGCTTTTTTTGCTGCACATAAACGACATGCTAAAACCCGGTATCTTTGGGTATGCAGATGACAGCACCGTTACAGAGAGATACATGTCCGGTCCCCGTGCCAGTGGAGCTGAGATTCTTAAGCACAGAGAGGCTTTGGTAGAAAGAGTCAATTTGAACTTGAAGGAGGTGTCCGACTGGGGTGACACCAATCTCGTCAAGTTTAACGCTACCAAAACGCAAGCGTGCCTTTTCACCGCGAAACGGAGTTCATTCCCACTCACTCCGACTTTCCGAGGTGTATCCATTCCAATTACCGACAGTGTCGAGCTCCTCGGTATCAACATATCGTCCAACCTCAACTTTGGACAATGCATCGAATCCAAGGCAAAAACAGCTGGCAAGAAACTTGGCATCCTCAACAAAGTCAAGCGGTACTTCACGCCGGAACAGCTTCTTATCCTGTACCAAGCACAAGTTCGGTCGTGCATGGAGTACTGCAGCCATTTGTGGGATGGCTCTGCCAAGTACCAGCTTGATGCATTGGATTCGGTGGATCGTCGCGCCAGGAGACTCATTGGTAACAAAGCGCTGGTCAGTTCGAAGCTGCAAAGCTTGGAACATCGGCGCAAAGTTGCCTGTCTGTCGGTATTCTACAGGATATATTTCGGCGAGTGTGCCCAGGAACTATTCGATCTGGTTCCTCCGTCACCTTTTTATCATCGAACCGCAAGGCATCGACAAGGTCTGCACCCTTACGCAGTCGAAATTCCGCGGGCTCGTACGAAGCGTTTTGCTTCCTCGTTTCTAATTCGAACCGCTAGGATATGGAATGCCCTTCCGGCTTCCGTTTTTCCCTCCTCTTTTAATATAGGTACCTTCAAATCAAGAGTGAATAGGCATCTTCTAGGCAAGCGCGCTCCACCTTAGGCTGCATCACCACTTGCTAGCAAGTCTGATTGCAGCCAAGCGCTAGCCTATATATTTAAAAAAAAAAAAAAAAAAAAAAGTATTAGGCAAATCCATTACTTAGCCGTCAGCTTAATTTTTGTCCCTCCACATAAAATTCTACTTTATAACTAACTTTAGAAACTCGGCTTAAAATTTAAGGCCGAGATAAAACTACTTTGAAGTAAAAATTAAGTGTTCCGAGCCAGAGCTTGCAACTTTGATTCATGTCCGAGCCACAAACCAAGCACCTATGTTCATAAAATGTTATTTAAAATAGAAATGAGTTATTTTTTTATATTAATACGCGTGCAGATTTTGACGCTTAACTTCTTAACATTTAAAACTTGGCCATGAAAATGAAAAACCTGTTAGGGGCCTAACATTGCCTGGTGCCCGCCTTTTCACCAAAAATGCCTAAGTTTTAGAGAAAACCTAAGACCAAACAAGTGACAGTTTTCACGTACAATAACTGTCACCTAATGGGGTTAGGTGTTCAATGTTGGTAAAATCGGGCATAAGTATAGTCATATAAATATTAGTTTTGCCTCAGCAAGTCGAGGTTTTTTACTCTTCTGTTCAGGCTATAAATAGAGCTCATTTTATTATTCACCATAACTAACGAAAAATATGACTTCATGAGTGTATTTTCCCTCAACAAAGTGTTCCTGTTAGGTCATTTCGTGTCGTCTATCAACATCATTCATTACGTTGATAGAGATAAGTCAACTTCTACGAAGTATTTAGTGTAAGGAAATACGGTATTTCCTACCAGTCGTTCGACGGAGGCGTCTAGACAGAACAACGCTGTGGGGATGTAGCGGTTCCCTGCTGCATCCCCACAGCGTGTGGCAGCTTCCTCCGTAACGTTTCCACGTTACGGAGGAAACTGGCAGAATTATAAATACGAAATTCTGCCACTCTTGTGTTAATTTAGGATGCAGTTTACTCTCAACCATAGGTTCTTACCTCTAGGTGTTACAACTGTAATGGTAGACGGGTCTGTCGTTTGAATGGGCATCAACCCACTGTATGAATGTATACTTAAGTTATGTAGATTTATGTTGCAACCGATATGCATTCGGACAAGAGCTGCATGTATCACGAACACGAATGGAAAAACGATTTTTCAGATTTCCCCGTCAAGTTTTCGTGAAATATAGGATAAAAACGATAGCAACATTTAAATACCATATAATACATAACGGAATTTACACAATCTGATATCTGATACACTCAACAATAAACAATATGAAAGAATGACTATCATTGAATTTCATATTTCCAATTTATTGTTAAGCAATAAACAATGATAAAGTTTAAGGTTAAAAACACACTACGGCTACAGTTTTTTATCAAATAAACTATAATATAATAGGTTTGCTGATTTCTGAACCCAAAGCTATCCAAAAGATTGAAATAAAGATTGATTGGATATGCCTATACCATAGATTTATCATCCGCTGCGGCGCCAGCGAGACCAAATTAAATCTATGATGCCTACATATTATTTTAGCTAAGCTGACATAATTTTCCCTGTTTATAAATAATAAAGGTCCAACATTAGAATATCTGAAACATTTTAAAATCCTATTTAAATTGGGACTGTAATTTTAGGTACAGAAACGAACGTAGATCGGAGTAAGGTAAACACCAAGTAAGCTGAGCGACATATCTCGGATGACAAATGACTTTCCGCCGTCACACGTCCACACGTCCGCTGCAGAGGTGACCGATTATTTGTTGTACAGAATAACGAATGTTCAACTAAAATAAGTTTTGTATACAAATAACGTACATTTTAAATTATCAGATAAGAAAAATATATAAAGAAAAACATAAAATATGAATAACGAAACAAACAAGGCATGATGATTTGCATACCCAGACCTCGGGGTCTAGAGGGGCGGCCAAACATAGGGAAAAGATTAGTTAAAGTCTAAATCAGGCCGAAAAAATTCGCGCTCACTTCACTCGCTCTTATATAAGGTTAAATTACATACATTGTATCCGTTTGTTAATTTCTGGGACATCCCGAGGAAGAACTAATCATGTTCCTGTAAATGTAACCAACCTATGTACCAAATGTCAAATCGGTTGAACAGATGGGCGGTGAAACCGTAGCAAACAGATTGAAAGACACGCTTTCGCATCCATACTAATATTATAAATGCGAAAGTGTGTGTGTATGTCTGTCTGTCTGCTATGCTTTCAGGGCCCATCTGTTCAACCGATTTTGATGAAAGTTGGTATGGGGATAGTTTGTATCCCGGGAGAGGACATAGAAGACTTTTTATCCCGGAAAATTAAAGAGTTCCCGCGGGAATCAAAAAAAAATCAAGCAGTCATAGGGACTGCCGATAGAAGTGAAAACGAATATATTATATTTATTTATTTATAAAATGTAAACTTTAACAGTAAGGTATTAAAGTTCAATTTGAATGTAGTATATTTATATTTAAGACCTTTTGTCTTCGTAACAACGCGAGCATGTCGGCGAAATGCATCTCGATGACGCCGCGAATCCACAATTTTACCCCCTACCAAAAAGTGCTCAACGCGGCTAAAGAAGTTTCACTTCAAAAATCTTAATCCACGCGGACGAAGTCGCGGGCATCATAGTTTATAATATCTGTATGGATGTAAACAGAGCTAGATTTTATTACTACGTAGTACGTACCTACTAGTATTATCTAGCGAACTGCTAGCGAATGATAGATGACTTCTCGCCGCACGTCTGTTGGCATGTCCGGTTGCTGTCCCGCAGAGTAATGAGCGTTTATTTGTTCCACTACACGGTAAATTTTCCTATCAAAGATTTGTATAAAACGACTTTAAAATAAAATGAAGTATTTTTATCTTGAAGCGGGATTTATTTAGAAATTTATTTTACTATTTAGATTTATTAAGAAACTAGCTGATGCCCGTGACTTCATCCGCGTGGTTTAAGTTTTTTATTATTCCCACGGGAACTCCTTATTTTCCGGGATGAAAAGTAGCCTATGTCATACCCATGCCAATCACGTCAATCCGTTGCTCCATTGTGGCGTGATTGAAGGACAAACCAACAAATCAACAAACAAACACACTTTCGCATTTATAATGTTAGTATGATATGATTTATTTTACTAGGGATTTATGAAGCTTAAGATTTTGATTTTGATTTAATTATAAAAGTTTCATCAGGTAAATAGGGTATGTCACTTTAGAGAATTTTTTTTAAATAATTTAACGGACAGTAGGTACGTGCCTACCATGGCAAATGCGAGGATTATGTGAAGAATGAACAAAATTGATAGTAATAATAAAATTATCCTTATTATTGGTTATTTTGTGTTTATTTCTAACCCTACTATCTCTGTAAGTAGGTATATAATTATGGTAAACAATCAAGTTTTATTTAAATTCATTTTCAACCGACTTCTTAGTTTTTAATTACGAGTGTAAATCAGTTAATTTATTTTCCTCAATGCCTATGTCTTGTGCCCTAAAAATGATTTACAGGCGAAAAATATTAGGTATAATAAGTACAATTTTTTCATTCCTTATATACAGAAAGCTCTTTAGCTTATTACGTACTACACAAAGAATGATGAGGGTCGGCAAAAATGCCGTAATTACTTGAAATTTAATTGTAAAGCTTTGCGAACGTTTTGAGCACACGGTAACTGTGATGGAATTGGGAATGATATTTCGAAAAATTTACGAAATTGAACAGAGATTTTTAATGAGTGCGATGATTATGGCGTTACTACTTATTTGGAATTTTCTTTGGCTGTTATTGCTCGAGGATATGATATTTTTTGTCGCAGGAAAAGATACGTTTGAAGTAGGCATTATTAAAAATTCTCAATTCAATATTATAATATGTGTGTATAAAAGGATTAAGTCGTGGAAGTATGGATAACGTACTGAAATTACGTGTAATTTGGAATGTAGGTTGTTCTCTACCATAATATAATGGCCCGCCCACCACTACAGCCCATTAACGTCCCACTGCTGGGCTCAGATCTCCACTCTCATAGGAGAGAGGGAATTAGAGCTTAGAGAGAGCTGCCATACAATACTATAAATTTATTGTCTCTTAAATGAAATACCTATATAAATACTATATAAATTTATTGTCTCATATATGAATTCCGGTACGATGCCGTGTAGAAACCGAATAGGGGTATGGGTTTATTATAACTGCCATGCCCCTTACAGGTTAGCCCGCTATCATCTTAGACTGCATCATCACTTTCCATCAGGTGAGATCGCAGTCAAGGGCTAACTTGCAGTAAATAAAAGGAAAAAAAAATTACAGAAGGGCTTTTAAATATTAATATTCGTATGAATTTGACATCTAAAACAAAAATATAACAATTACCTACATACGTGAAAGAGCTGTTTACACCTCTATTGGTCCTTCTGAAATTTACTTTTTAAAATAAAATAAAAAACTTTGATCAAATGAATGATTCGATGAAACCAATATGCGTAAAAAGCAGATATGACGTACTATCCCGTGTTTGAATGTAAATCATTTTTCCCGATTTACTAGCAAAGTGGACGAGCGCGATGCAACATGTAGCGATAACAGCAATCGAAAAAACGATGCTGTTCATCATTGAATTGGTTTAAATAATGTAAATTTTTTATCATTTTCTGTGCATATAATATATCTAGTATTAGCTTATAAATGATTTTTATACAATTTTATGTGATTTAAGATTAACTTGTGTAAACAAAGCCTTAAGAATAGAAAATATATTTAAACACTAGATGGTGCCCGCGACTTCGTCCGCGTGGTTTTAGTTTTTTGATTCCCGGGGGAAATCCTTAATTTTCCGGAATAAAAAGTAGGCTATGTCCTTCCCATGGATATAACCTATCCCTGTACCAAATTTCATCAAAATCGGTTGAATAGATTGTGAGCGCCGCTTGATGACAGCGCCACTCGATGACAGCGCCGCTCAATGACTACAGATGGCGCTGAACCTGTTCTGCTTCAAAGCAGTCTATACGCGTGGTTTTCCGCCATTAATGGCGTGACGTCACAATACTGCTTTAGATTTTACATTATAGCAACTTCAAAGTCTTTAACCATTCGATACTCAGATTTGCCTTGAGTAGCAAGTGTTACAGAAAGTAGACCTATCTTTATACCTTGGTCGCGAGTGGTTATGGATCTAGTTGTTGTTATATTGTTACATTGCAATTAATTTAATATATCTTATATGTTATTGTGTTTCTTCCTTAATAAATGGTCGAGTCTGTGTATTACATATTGTTAGTTTGCATCTTAAAACCCTATCCATCACCACACGCATGTAGGTCTATACCAAGATAGGCCGTGAAAGCGTAGCAGACAGACAGACACACATTCGCATACTAACATTATAATTAGTATGGATTAAATGAATTAAAATTTGACAGGTTTTAGGTTTGTTCAAACTTACGAAGCACCCGCATCTTCGGGATAAATTTACTTATCTTCACTGTGATCACCAAAAGATTCGACCCGTAGCCCACGAATATAATATTACTAGATGATTCCCGCGACTTCGTCCGCGTGGATTAAGTTTTTTGATTCCCGCGGGAACTCCTTAATTTTCCGGGATAAAAAGTAGCCTATGTCCTTCCCCGGGATATATCCTACCTCTATACCAAATTTCAGCAAAATCTATTGAAAAGATGGGCCGGGAAAGCGTAGCAGACAGACAGACAGACAGACAGACAGACACACTTTCGCATTTATAATATTAGTATGGATAATCAGCCCGAAAGTTCATTATCGCGGCTTTTTCATGGACAAATCATTCTGTAAACTGTGAGAGAGGTGTTGTCGCACTGATCGTTTTGGGCTGCTGGTAACATAAAGGCTTACTGCATGCCGTAGGGAACATCAGAAAACATTGCAAAAGTTTTCGAGACACCTGACATACGAAGCAAAGTTTAAATGACGAGGCTATATTTTGTAAATGTTTTTTGACAATGGGGACAGTGGGCACAGATGGTGAGTGGGTAAAAGTAATATAACCAATGTTTTTCTTGTATTTCCTGTAGGTATTAGCATGAAATAAAGTTTACAGGTATAGAAAAAGACGGTTTTTCTTATACATGTTCTCATTAATTGGTCTTATCACAAGAACATTTTGCACTTTTTATACACATACGTGGTAAGGGATAATAGTAGTTTATGCAACTGTCATATAATGAAGGGTATTAAAACACGAGTGTGAGTTTATGAAACGAGCGCAGCGAGTTTCATAATAGTAACGAGTGTTTTAATACCTTTGTAGTACGTCGTAAGGGTTCAAAAACAAAAAAGAAACGGTTAGCATTCACACGGTTATAAAAGTTTCAGGGAAAGCGTCATTAATTCACTCCATGGCGACACAGTTGCGCAGAAATGCTTTGAAGTGAAACATGTAGAGCCTTAATATTAATTACAAGCTGATACCCACCTGCCCCCCGATTGTGTAAGGAAATCGTAATCGTAATCGTTTGTCAAACGTTTAATTCGACCATATGGTTCATTGATTTAATTGCCTGCACGTCAAAAAGCATGTATGAACTCCTTATACAGTTCGAGTAATTCGTTTTGAGAATTTCACACATTCATCGTGAATGTATCCTAGATTATTAACAGCAATTATTTTATTATATTTCTAAAGTAAACATTTTGTTAGTACCTATTAGTGAAAAAAATAGCTAGTAAATAAATAACAAAGTTTTTAATATGAAGATATAAGACAGAAACTCTCAAATAAAAATGTTAAACTTAATTTCAAATAGATATCTCAACCATAGAATATATTATATCAATGTAATATGATTAACTAGATGATTCCCGCGACTTCGTCCGCGTGGACTAAGTTTTTTCGATTCCCGCGGGAACTCCTTAATTTTCCGGGATAGGAAGTAGCCTATGTACTTCTCCGGGATACAACCTATTCATGTACCAAATTTCATCAAAATCGGTTGAACAGATGGGCCTTGATTAATGCGTAGCAGTCAGATAGACACACTTTCGCATTTATAATATTAGTATGGATTTCTTAAATTGCACATAATGTTGAAAGCGTGCATACCCGGAACCCTGGACCCAAAATTAAAAATTCAAAGTTGACGTCTTTAATCATTTAGCAACTACTCTTAACTACATACCTAATGTTGCAACGAGACAAAATAATTTTACCTAAAACAATTAGTAATGACCGAATTTGTACTTACTAATAAATCTTGTCTAATGTTCACTGTTTTTATTAGGCCAATACGGGATATGAGCAATTAATCGCTATAAATAACTCGTCAGCCGTACGCGAAATTAGTAAAATCGATTACTGCTACGCGAGGCTAGAGCGTGTCTTCCAATATTGGAGACTAATTAATTAAAATGACGGATATTGGCATAATTTTCTAATGCACAATATATTTATAGGTTTTAGGTAGGTAATTAGGTTCCCAAATTCGGTACAAATGACTATTACCTACTAAAAATTGACTGCTATTAGTAAGAGTGATATAGATCCCAATCACTTATATTGGTGCCATCTTGGACGGTAATTTTTTTTTCCGAGGTCTACTCTACATCTAAGTCTACGGTCTCTAAACTATTGTATAGTCCGACAAACTTATCTGACCCGGTGACAGCGTCGCTAGTATCTACGAAAAATAAAATAAAAACAAAAACTAAACAGGCATAGAAATTAGTTCAAATTTTGGCCACCGCGTCAGATAAGTTTGTCGGACTGTAACACGTATTTTGTAAAAATTTTAACTGACTAACGGGCATTGTTACTTGCTACTTACAGACCCCTATGATAGAAAAGCTAATTGCTTATAATAAATCATACTACTTATCCTCAACTACATGTTGCCTGTGTCTTCGTTCGCTGGGATTAAGGTTTTTGATTCCCGCAGGAATTCGTTACTTTTCCGGGATGAAAAGTAGCCTATGTACGTCCCCAGGATGCAACCTATCTTTGTACCAAATTTCGTCAATATAGGTTAAACAGTTGGGCTGTAAAAACGTAGCAGACAGACATTCGCATTTATAATATTAGTCTGGATTAAATGAGAAGTTTTGTTACAGCAATGTTCCTTTGGAATTAAAGATGAGATAACGAAACCGGTAAGCTAAAAAATCTACTTGTTACGTTATGTCACGACGCTCATTTTTCATCCAACGGAATAGAGTGATCGCCTTGGGGATGATTTGAATTTTAATACCAATCACAGCTATCTCCGTATTTAACTGTTGGTTAACGGTTGTATTTTCTTCTTTCGAATTATAAATTACTGATCACACACAGAGAAAAATCGATGTATTCACCCGCTAACCACATTAATAAGTACTATGTTTCATAATTTACAGACAAATTGTTCGAATAGTTGAGACAACAAGGTTACAAGGAACCCAAGAAAACAACAGGAAATACACAGTGCCACATAAGTTTAGCGTGAGTTATGGCTCCGGCTACTAATATAGCTTGCAAGGCAAAAACTCTTTTGGATTTATGGCATACGTTGAGTTACCTTTTTCATGCAGGGTCTCTATATATTTATGTTCATCCCTTCATGAATATTTATGAGTTTCCAGTAGGTACTCATCGGAAGAAATCTAAATAAATCTCGTTCAGATTATTCTGATGCTTTTTCTAATACATATTTATGGAGTGTTAGGAGATGGGCGTAAATTTATTTATTCCGTACAAGTCGATAAAAAATCGTTTCGAAATTAGGTACTTTAGGTATTTGAAATCATTATCTAAATATATTAAGGGAGAAAGTGACTGAAATGGTGAAATAAAATAAAAAAATTAGCACAGACTACTGGATAGATCGGCCTAAAATTATTTGTCATGCGCTTTATAGCTTTTATGACGAAGGCATACTAAAAAAGGAATTTTTAAAATTCAATCCCAAAGGGGGTTGGAAATTTATCAAACAAAAACGATCTTAACGTGGGTGAAGTCGCGGGCAAAAGCTAGCAGTGGTTCATTATATATCCAACACAACAATATAAAATCACATTAATTGTGATATTGTAAGAAAATCATAGCAGATGGCAGATAAAAAGTGATTGAAATAAAAAGGTACAGACATCGCATTATACTCGTTAGTGAAACTTTTGTAAAACGTGTCGCGTTTATTTATTTTCCGTGCATAGGTAACTTTTAAGGGTCACCTAAATGAAGGAAACTTTTACTGAAAAAAGGTATTTTCGGGTAAAATTATGTAATACGGTATTTAATGCTTAAAATAGTCATCCATTTAGGCAAAGTTTATTGTTATTTGTTGAAAGCTCGGTCGATATTAGGTATAAACTTACGTCGAGATGCGAGAACTCCCCGCGTCACTTACTGGATAACGATTAACGAATATTAAAAATTATACACAAGAAGCGGGGACAAAGAGCTGGAATGGTGTGGAATTATGGACGGATCTATGTTCAGCAGTGGATGACCATTGGGTTGACGACCACGACGTAGAAGCGGGGACACTCCGCAAGCTGCGTGGTAAAAATCATTGGGATTGTTCATAATCGTTGCGTTACATAAATCACACGCAACTTAAATACGGAGGTATAAGTATTGCGATATAACGCAATCCGAGTCCGTATAGGTTCTCTATGGGCAAATGAAAATAGTTATGCAGTCTTTACGGTGTTTATTTTAGAAATCGCTCAAAGCCCGAACGCGTTTGCCATCGAAGATGAAATCAGCCATTACTAGCATACTTTTCATAGTTAAGTTGCACAATATAGAATAGCCCAAAAAAATCATCATTATTTCCATTATTGAGCCAGTTATATCACGTCCATTATAACTTAACACGGCAAGAAAGCTTTCATCTCCAGTCCCACTTAAGAGTTCTATTCAGCAAATAGGTCACCGGCTTACAATGCGTCATTCCAAACTCAGTCCTCGTTAAAAACTATTACCTACGGCGTATTTTTCGCATATTTATTTGCTCTCTGTAACTGTAGGCCGTAGGGTTATTGGTAAATGACTGTAAACCACTAGGCTACTTAAACTCTACTACTCTGATAAATACTAGTGGTTCGCCCCGAACTGAGACCTCGCGGTATCTTTACGTTCATAGACGTCAGTACTATCAGTAGACTATTTTTTTATTCCACGTAAGATGCACCATCTTACGTGGAATAACGTCTATTATTTGTAAGCACAAACGAATAAACTTTTACAAAACGCCATCTATTGACATCATTGTGAAGTTCTGTTAAAAATACTGAAGGTCATTAATAATTAAATAATTTTGTTTCCTTATAATATTTATCTAATTTTAGTATTTGTTGTTCAAGTACAGGATATAATTCAAATAATTGATCGAGTTTCAGGCTCAGCCTTTCAGAAAATTGAGAGTTCTGAGGTCAACTTTGGACGTTAGAAAATCTCCACTTTGAAAGCCCCCCATTTCGTCAATTTTAGGGGAAAAATTTAAAAAAAAAATTTTTGGACTCTATTCCTAATTATCTTTAAAATGATATACCGCAACCCTATGTAACCCCCTGTAACGCTATAAAAAATATTGTACTTCGCATTCGCTTCTATGAGAGCCCCCCTGAAATAAAGATTTTTATAATTTTTTAAACCATATTCGGCTGGAGGCCGTCGGTTTACTTAGTATACTAGCTGATGCCCGCGACTTCGTCCGCGTGGTTTAAGTTTTTTTTGATTCCCGCGGGAACTCCATAATTTTCCGGGATAAAAAGTATGTCCGTCTCCTGGTTCTAAGCTTCCCCGCAAATTTTCAACCAAATCGGTTCAGCTGTTCTTGAGTTATAAATAGTGTAACTAACACGACTTTCTTATATTTACGTAGAAGATTTAAATTTGAAGTAATTACGTTCAGTAATTCAGAAGTTATAAGGCTCTGACAGACGGACGGACGGACGGACGGACGGACAAGTGCAAATTCACTCAAGTAGACTCAGAGACCTTCGCTTCGCTCTGTCAATCAATAGGCATGTGCCGTATAATTGAATGCTTCTTACTCGAACGAAATTAAAAAAAAATGGTTGACGTATTGTACGTTTTTTTAGTTTTATAATACACCTATACGCGAAAAAGATCCTCGACTGAGAACATTTTAGAAACCATTGGGTTATTGAAGTAAAACTTCTTTAGAATCGTTGTGATTTGAAAATTTGGTGAAACGGAAAAACGACACTAAAAAGAGACAAACATATTCTTATAAGGATTAGCCTGCGAGAGAATGAGATAGAATACAAGTTATATTTACCTCATTCTCTCGTAGACTATTTTTATGAAGTTTCACTTCTGCCGTGTGTGAATTTGTTAATAAAAAGTTACTGTACAAAATTGTAGCTATTTGACGAAGGTTTGGAAAGGCTCCGTTTTTTATTACTTTATTGTAATTATACTAGTATTAATATTCAGATTAAATTCTAGTATATTCTATTCCACTGATAATTCTGTTACATGTTTCTGTGTCGGTAAAGTAGCATTTGTCATGTTGGAGCGGACAGTTCCCTTGGGGCGCCATGTTCCTGGTATGTATTGCTTTGCTTTCACGAGTATTAGTGACTCGATTTATTGGATTTAAAAAAAATATTATCTCCGACGGAATATTTTCTTGTGGATTCTTGTGGTAGAAATGGCATTAGAGTATTGAAAACCGGTCAAAAGCTAGCGTTTAGCTGGTACACTTGACTATAACAAAAATTAGTAAGTTTAAATACACCGTCGCAATATTTTTGAACGACCTATCCAACGACACCCCACGCTATTGGATAGACGATAAAAAAAACCTAAAAAAAATTAATTAAATGTTATTGTTGTCACAAAATTATTTTGTGAACAAAATCAAAAGTATGAGAGAAAATATTTCATAATTTTAGACGCTTTTTGCTTAAAACAACATTTTACACCGTCGGAAACCCAGACCGATGGTACATCGAATTCCTCAAGGAATATCCGCGAAACTTCAAATCGCAGAAGCAGCCGTGAGCCGGGAAACATATGATTCAATGCGGAAACAGTGACAAATGTCTGGAGGGATATTTCATCACAAAGTAAGAGAACTTTTCCCACCAACTGTTCCCTTTATTTCCGCAAGGATTTACCTGACAGTACCTATTCTTACCTCGTCACATTGAGAAGTGTACCTATTCTGAGCACGCTCCATATTAATATTAATTGAGCCCTTCAAACTTTGGACCTACATACGAGTATTTTTACGCAAAAGGCAAATCACAGAAACAGATATTATTGGTTTATAGAAGGCATCTAAGAAGTTTAAACTTTAATTGGTTAATATTCAAATGAGAGCAAAACTTCGTTTGTAGGAGTTGCCTCGGGAGCGTTTGGGGGAGTTAATATTGGGGAATTGCTCCATACAATAATGATAAAAATATAATAGATATTCTTTATTATTCTTAACACATCGGAAAGGATCGTATTAACACAAAAAAATTGTTGTCATTGGTTTTGTTTTGACCGTGATAAATATTATACCGTGATAAAGTAGTCTAAATTGTACATGTATGTATGTATTTATGAATGTTCCACCGTAGCGCCTAAACTACTAAGCTGATTTAGATCAATGATATTATATATATATAATATCATTGATTTAGATGAATGAGATATCCTTCGATTCATTATTATGATCCGGGTGACATAGCTGTAAAATGTTACACCAACAAAATTTATATGACGGATGTTACGTCCAAAAAAGTGGGTGTCTGATTTTTTTTCCGTAGTCGGGACAGTTTTTTTTAATAGATACTTAGTACTACTTGTGAAGTGCAACTATAGCGACCAATACAACAAACAATACAACAATACAAACAATAGCGAGTCTTTGATTGCCACAGAATATATTAAACTTATTATTATTTACCCAAAACTTACTGGTGCGACAACGCTTTGAGAAGCTGTGTGGTGCTGTTTGTACTTGGGCTACTAGTGTTAGAGTTCTAGGTCTTCTGTGCCAACGAAGTAATTATAGAGATAAGTTTTCTTTATTTATAGAATTCATACAATACTAGCTAATCCGCGTGGATTAAGTTTTTTTAAATCCAACGGGAACTCCTTAATTTTCTATTCCTCAAATATGTAAAAAATCACGTCAATCCGTTGCTCTGTTGCGGCGTGTTTGAAGGACAAACCAACAAACAAACAAACTTTCGCATTTATAATATTAGTATGAAGTACGACATAATAAAAGAATGTTATACAATAAACGGTTTTGTAAACATACCTTCAAAACAATCCGTTTCTCTTATTTGTTACGAAACAATTTTTATTTATAGAACTCTTTATAATAATAATATTATCATTGTTACGTAAGAGCTGATATGAACAGGAAATTGGCAATATCACACAAGTAGGTATTGTTCCGATACAGTGTATGTAATTCACAAAAACAATTATATAATTCTAGATGATGCCCGCGACTTCGTCCGCGTGGATCACGTTTTTTTAATTCCCGGGGAACTCTTTAGTTTCCGGGATAAAAAGTAGCCTATGTCCACCCCGGGATGTAACCTACCGCTATACCAAATTTCATCAAAATCGGTTGAGTAGATACGCTGTGAAAGCGTAGCAGACAGACAGACACACTTTCGCATTTATAATATTAGTATGGATATAGATTTCCAATTCCCAAAAATTAAATGACGAGACTAATTAATTCATTCTAAAAATTCTCTCAGCGAGTTACACTTGTTAAAACGTAAGTATAACTTGAGTTTATTATTAAAATGTTATGGTAGGTAGGAACTAGGTACTCGTATCTATAGGAGAACTTAAGTCCACTTAATAATATAAAGTTCTCTTAAAGATACCTTATCATTTTAATAATCACATCAACCATACTGAACGCGTAATACGGTAGAGTTTCAAATTTAAACTATTTAGGCCAAAGAACATTATAACAAGTTACAAGATATTCAGGAAGAAAGATTCCAAATTCAAACTTATGATATGTAATGAAAATACATACATTCTTTACTGGCCTAGGCCGGGAAGTTTAACTTTCGAACTCATTTACAGGGTATGAAATGTGCACATTTCATATCATTTTTTAGAAAAATAATATTAAGTAGCTGGTAACAACAGGAATCATTATTGTTGTGAATAGTTGTACCTAAAGAATTCTACGCGACTTCTTACCTAGTAACTACTAGCTAGGACTAAAACGCGGATTATTAGCAATTAGTTACGGAGTTCTAGTACTAACTTCTAACTCTCAAACTAGATGGCGCTGCCTTACTTTGTCTCGCGCTAGCGCTTAGCTTATTTGAGAAGTATATAGGAACATTTGGCAAAAATATTGATAGACAGACAGAAAATAACCCCTTAAGCAAGGGGTTAGCCAAATTTCATATTTTTTGGAAGTGAATAACGAGCAATCGTAATGCACTCATAAAAATATCATATCACATTCGTCAAAAGAGGAATTTCACAGTTCACTAAACGACGCGACGCGACGCTGCACGCGGATAGGCATTACTCGCGCCTTCGTATTATTATACGACTCCCACAAACTTAATCTGAGCCGGTGACAGCGTCGCCGTAAATATAAATAAAAAATGAAATAAAAACAAAAACTAAACAGGCATAAAAACTAGTTCCAACTTGCATAACAACAAGTTGGTGGGACTTGTATATTATTATGTTTTTGCACGACTATGAATAACATTTTGAAACTTGTAGTAAACGTCAGTTTTGTTTATTAATTAATTTTACATCTCTCATATTCGGTAAGTAGGTCCTTATTACCCCCAAATGGAGCTTGTAGGTGACCAATTAGCGCTCTAGGGAAATAATGTAGCTAGAAAAGCCCTAGGGCGGTAAGTAATTAAAAAAATTATGATGGTTAGATGTACGCGAACTTTTTGAAAGAGTGAAGAGTTTTTTTTTAATTACTTACCGCCCTAGGGCTTTTCTAGCTACATTATTACCCTGGAGCGCTAATTGGTCACCTTCAAGCTCCATTTGGGGGTAATAAGGACCTACTTACCTCACAATCGAGATGTAAAGCAGAGTAGTTAGCTCGTGTGTAAGCATCAATTGCACTATATTATATCATCGTCATATTTCAACCAATTTTTACAAAATAATAACTTATTAACATAAATATTATGTTTAAAACTTTCCTCTTGAATCACTCCATCCTTTAATGAAAACCGTATGAAAATCGGTGCGGTAGTTTTTGACTTTATCGCGTTCAGACAGACAGACAGACGCGGCAAACAATAAAACCAAAATCTAAACAATAGATACCATGTAAATAACTCTTATAATATTTATTATGTAAGCCACAAAAGCGTTTTAGGTTTAGTGCAAATGATTAACGACAAGCTCATAAGACCCATAAGGCCTTGATGACCTCATCTTAACAAAGAACGACATCTGAAAGATAAAGAGGATTAGCCCAATTATTTATTGCGCCAGTCAGTTACCCTGCCGGAACAAAATCTTTTGTTTGCTCCAATTAAGATCATGTGTAAACGATAATATGAAAAAAAAAAGTTTAGACGACGCACCTAAAAACGATCAAAAATCACTTGTAAGTAATTGATATACTACGAACATACCTAATTTTAATTCTGTAATGTCAAATTAATTAAGTATCAGTTTTATTTTTCTTTGATAATAATTAAAAACAATCCTACCAGATGCATAAATGCAATGATAATTTTAATCTAAAAGGGACATAACTTTCTAAAGATCTAAGTCTAATTAAACTCATTAATTAATCATATTTTAGTATCACCAAGCTTAAGTTAGAGGTCTGAAAACCCCTATAATTATTAACGTTGAAATCGAATAGGTACTAAAATAATACATACATATTATATTAATTTTACAACGATGAGCTATCACATCCGGTTCCGTATGAGGTTCGGAAATACCACGTTATTTGCTGGCAAAAGTTTGAGGCCTCTTAAAATTGCTTATTATATTTTATTGCATATTATTTATTGGTGCCTATGCACCACACCATAATCGGTTTCACACCATCTTTTAAGTAAACTACTGCAAATAACAAGTCTAAAAATAGTGTTTTATACGACTGCCTGAAAAAAGGAGTAGGTACTTATATTGTTTTCAGGGTTCATGTATGTATGTATGTATGTATGTATGTATGTATGTGAGTTTGTATATTCCACCATAACTTCTATACGCCTGAACGGATTTTGATGAATGAGGTATCGTTAGAATCCTTAGCTTATTCCGGGTGACATAGGCTAGTAAAATTTAAAACAAAATTGATAGGGTGACCATGGTCCCGCATCAAAGACTAAAGTTGATTATTTTTTCCAAAATGAGATTAACTATATTGTCATCATCAAGAAAATGATGAGTAGATTCACAAACATATTTAAGACTATATTTCAATATCCAGTAATTCACAAAAAAATATCATTTAACTATGGCAGTCGTATTTTTTAATTCTTTGAGTTATATTCACTTGTTAGTTATAATACCCTTCTCACAATTTAACTACCCTGCAGAGTAACTTGTTGGTTTCTTCAATAAATTATTCCACCAAGTGTAATAATGAAAATATCAAGCAGATAACGCGAACCAAGGCGGTCACTGAAATTTGTTCCGTAATAAGGTACGGATGACAAATGATCATCGTGACTGGAGAAAAGTAAAGAAATAAATGTTCTTTGTCGTCCCTCGGGACTTCGGCGTTCCTTTCTTTCTACAAACCTCATAAGACTTCAATATATAATATCTATCTATCTATCTTCTTATTACATTTGATAGATGGACGTTTTGATTAGGGAAATGGTGTCGTATTTTTTTTTCGTCATTATTATTACTCTGTTTTTAAGGTTACGTACCTAAAAGGTGGATTTGCAACCCTTACGATGCGACTATGTCTGTCCGGTAATTTTTTTTTGACCTTGCCATAAAGTTCCATTACAATTTTTTAATGGCAACTTTATTGAGATTCAGTGGCGTGCACAGGGTTTGAAGCTAGGGTAGGCATTGGTAAGACAGAATACCTATTTACTGACCGTCTTGATAAAAAATAAGCATTGACGTATTTCCACTAGGGTAAGCAGTGATTTTATGCCTCTATGCACTGATAAATTATTGTCTACTACCATCTAGCCTATGGGCTAATAAGTAATATTAATTTAGCTTAAACTTCTACTTATAATTAATTTCTACATCTAATTTACAGTCCATTAACAGTCCTTAGTTTGTTCTAGTAAACGTAGTGTTCACTACGTTTTTGTGACCTAGATAAGTAGGACAAGCACTGATTCACTGACATACACTTACACACTTTTTACACTAATTCGAACGGTTTCGTTTTTGATGTCCGTGTTATCTAAAAGCATTTACAGCCTCTAGATTGACATGTTGACGAAGCCGATGTTGGTGAGCTTCTGCGTATTTTTGGATGATTTTGGTTACGAACTCTATCTCAAATTAGCATCAACTATTAGCTACAGACTTGAAATTTGGAATAGTTTTAAACAATGCTTACCCAACTCGTACTTGGGCGGTTTTTTAATCAATGTCAAGTTAATTCCTGGCTGCGATGTCGCCTGTTGTTATGTTTGAGTTATTTTATAGGTTGCGTTTCTCCTAAAATTAACCATCGAAATGTTATTTTTAAATGCCGCGCTGTATTTTGCACCACCTCTGCTTGATACCTAACTTGAGGTATTATAATATTAAAGCTTTTTAGCAAATATGATGGAAGTCAATAAACTGCGTCCACATTAATACAAAATTGCTTTCGAGTGTTATGCTAACATAACATAATAGTTTTCGCCGAACTCTAGTATTATGTGGACGTGCCTTTGGAAAAACAATAAGTTTTATAATTTGAGTAGCTACCGCTACGCTTAGTTAAATTAATACAATTGAGGCCCTATAAGTATTTTTATTGTATAATTAGGATACAAACAATTAATTAGAATAGATACCTTTAAAAAAAACTATTTATAATATTCACAAAAAATATACGCAGTCCAAGTGATCGTTAATGGGCATATTCAGTCCAGTTCTATTTAACTCATTAAATTAAGCAAGGTTTAATTAAATTTTAAATATTTAAATAAAAATGTTTGGCCAGTTTTGAAAGAACCCAGCAATCACAATGTAAATGGTAAAATATGTGCTCCGCGCTGGACCATAATTTTTCCACTCGAGGGATCTATTCATTCAAACGTGGAAAATGTGAACTGAAAACGTATATCTTTATAAACGGAAAAAAAATTGACTGCTTTTGTAGTGCAGCAGCTGCAGTACCATATGTGACATATCTACCGTTAGTTATGTACTGTTGATGGTCATAAGTTTGAGGTCACACCTGATTATTTTCCCTTACCTTACTAAGGATACCTTAATTTTAGACGCTCCTAGACATACCTAAACGTGTTGTGAGTAATAGTTATTATTTCGTGGCCATACCGTTAGCTGAGTTAGTCCGATCGTATTAGTTACATAGATAAATGCTTTATTGCCACACAAAACATTAAAAAGAAATAAAAAATTAACAAGCAAGCAATTAACAGAAGTAACAAAATGCGCAAAGGCGGTCTTATCACTAAAAGTGATCTCCTCCAGACAACCTTTAATTATGGAAACAAATGCAATGAAGCGGGATAGCGCAACAACATTAATACATACTACATAAACTATACATTCTAATAATACATAAACAATTACACAAATAAAAATCCATACTAATATTATAATTGCAAAAGTGTGCCTGTCTGTCCATCTGTCTGTCTGTCTGTCTATCTGTCTATCTGTCTGTTACGCTTTCACGTAACGTATTAATAAATAATGGTCAAGTGTGTGTCACAACATGCATTACATAGGGTTCTGTAGTCATGCTAGTAGCTTAAAACTTTGACTGTTATTATTTCGAACAGTAAGTAGTCTTTATAAATTGTTCTCCACAAAGCACTACCAAAGAGAACTTATTATTTATCTATAACGATAACGATTAAAAATTGAGGCGATGATATTATGTTATACGCTACGGAGATTGTAATCGGGAAAAAGATCAGTGTGGCTCCAGTTTTACCTAACTTTTCAGTTAATGTTTGTTTTAGTTATGCTCAGTGATATCATCATTATACGAGTAACTACTGTATTATGTAATCCATACTAACATTGTAAATGCGTCTGTCTGCTTTGCTGGGTCATCTGTTCAACCGATTATAACCAATCATGCAGCTTGCATCCCGGGGAAGGAAAGAGTTCCTTTTCTTTTTTTATTCCACTACAAGTTAGCCCTTGACTGCGATCTCACCTGATGGTAAGTGACGATGCAGTCTAAGATGGTAGTGGGCTAACCTGTTAGGGGTATGACAGTTATATTATACCCCTAGTCGGTTTCTGCACGGCATCGTGGCGGAACGCTTAATCGCTTGGCGGTACGTCTTTGCCGACAGGGATTTCCTAAGAGATTTTTCAATAACTTAAATCCACGCGGACAAATTCGTGGGCATTATCTAGTTGTTCTTAGGTATAATAATGATGACGTAGATACTTCTGCAAGGAACGGTTGACTCGATTAACGGTTATCAGGTCTAAAACAAACATAATAAAACAGGACAGCTACAGAGGCAGCTGGCAGAAATATCTTTCACTGGGCTGCTCATCTTATTATGAGCTTATCTTTTTCGCTTCGCTACGAAACGTAAACGTGTTGGTGTGATACCAAAATGGGTGTTTGATTTGCCGGTAAAATAAATTATTTCTTTCCTCTTCGTGTATCATCTGACTACAAAGACAGGGTTTCGTATTTATGTACCAATGTACTTATCCTAATTAATAATTTCAATAATTAATAATTTATTAGTAATTTCAATAATTTTATGAGCTTAATAAATAGTAGATTTTAAATCATGCATAATTTATACATTAGTGAAGGTACATAGGATAAGCTACGCGTGCGAAGCCGACTGCCTGAAATGTTTGAAAGCACAATTGGGTATTTGACAACTAGTCAAATCAGCATCTTTTATTCAAACGTCAAAATGTTTTGTATGAAATATTGCATAGTGACGTCATCAAAGTTCGACGCACTTTTTTAATTTAATTGATAGTTTAAAATAGACTGTTATTCAGCATAAAACTAACATGGGGACGTGGATATTACCTGGACTTTTGGGAGATTCTCTATTTATTAATCACTAAAAAATAATTTATTTCAATAGTTGTCAAATACCCAATTTTTACTACTATTCTTTTTTTACTATCACTAATTTAGACTATGTTCTAATCTTTGTTATAATTATAAAATACACATAAACTATTTTATTGACTGTAAATAATAGGTTATGAAATTGCCGATAGAAGTGAAAACGAATATTTTTTTTTTGTTTTTAAATAAATAAAATATAAACCTTAAAACTAAGGCATTATAGTTTAATTACGAATGTAGTAATATATTTAAGACCTTTTGGCTTCGTAATAACGCGAGCATGTCGCGAACACGCGAATCCACAAGTTTACCCCCTAACAAAAAGTGCTCTACGCGGATAAAGAAGTGTTCACTTCAAAAATGGGCAGTCATAGGGACTCCCGATAAGTGAAAACAAATATTTAAAAAAATAATAAAAAAATTAAAATATAAACCTTCAAACTAAGGCATTAAAGTTTAATTACGAATGTAGTATATTTATATTTAAGACCTTTTGTCTTCGTAACAACGCGAGCATGTCGGTGTTCGCGAGCATGTCGGTGTTTGCGAGCATGTCGGTGACGCGAATCCGGTGACGCGAATCCACAAGTTTACCCCCTACCAAAAAGTGCTGAACGCGGATAAAGAAGTTTTCACTTCAAAAATAACTACCTACCTAAACGTTTTGCAACCCTTTCAGCATTACACTCGAGACATTTCGGTAAGCAAAGAAAACCTTTCTGGTGATACTGTATTCCATTAGCGGAAAAGCGTAGGCCTTTACAAAATAATGAAAGGAAAAATCTATTTGCTATAAGTACCTATATCCCTACTACAATAATTAATCATTCTATACACAGACTTCCTATAAGTACCTACTCTAATCAGTACTCGCACGGTGATGACAGTGATGACTCGCATAGTGATCATTCGCACTCAGTAATCAATTTAGTGTCTTGACAATAATATTATCCATACTAATAATATAAATGAGAAAGTGTATCTGTCTGTCTGCTACGCTTTACCGTTAAAGCGTAGCAGACGGACAGATCAGAATCGGTTAAAAAGATGGGGCCGTCCCCATCTTTTTAACCGATTCTGATGAAATTTGATATAGAGGTAGATTGAATACCGGGAAAGGACAAATGCTACTTTTTATCACGGAAAATTAAGGAGTTCCAGCGGAAATAAAAATCATAAATAACGCGCATTACTGCAAAGTTACTAATGAGCTTTTGCCGAAGGCAATGTAAGACTGATGACATAAATTAAAAATTTCAAATAACGACCGTAATATTCACGTTATGACGTATTCAAGGATTAGGATATCAATTTCAATTCGATCAGACTGGGGAAGTTTCTTCCACAAGTCATCAACTAGATAAGAGCTGATAATGTTCACCGATTTTCTTAAATCATAGCTAAGAACACTATTTCGATCAATTCACATTAAGTACAAACAAAAAAAACTAAATCAAAATCGGTTCACCCGTTTAGGAGGTACGACGCCACAGACTGACACACGTTAAACTTATAATAACCCTCTTTTTGCGTCGGGGGTTAAACCTGAACCGAACAAACCGCGTATGTGGAATCGCGTTTGTATCGTGTCGCGTGCGCGTAGATAATACGCCGTGTGTATAGTCTCATTTTCAATTCATCTTACTCGCAGACGTCACTAATCCCATTTCTTGTTTAACAAAGGCTGATAAGGGTCAATGAAAGGGTCGTTCTAAAGCAGATGATATTAACGTCACTCTAGCATTTGTTTTAATGAATCTTCGTGTGAATCTTAGGGCGCCTTCAAATTAGCCGCAAAGTGCCGCGCGGAAGCAGCGCGGCTGCAGCGCTGCGGTCGCGCTGCTTTGTAAATCCATATAAATAAAAAACACGCGACTGCAGCGCTGCACCCGCGCTGCGGCCGCGCATCAGTTCATCGATCGACTAGTGACGGGTTGAACGAAAATTAGGTAGAAGAATTTATCGATAAGGTTGAGAGTCGTCCAGCAATAGATATGGTATTCGAAGTCCGACAAGTAATTACAGCAATAAAATCGAAAAGAAAAAGGCTTGGGAAGAAATATGCATTAAATTTATTGACAATTTCACAAACAAGACTCCAAGTGAAAAAAAATGAAGCATGTAAGTATAATATTATGTATTGTTAACACAACTACTTTATATTTTCGTTGTTTCGTATTAATAGTAACACATTAATAGTGTTTCTTCGTCAGAGTCCATCGTGAAAATAAATATAGGTAGGTACAACCCTATGATGTTCGAACCTCGCGACAGGAGCGCGGCCGCAGCGCTGCAGCCGCGCTGCGGCCGCGCTACGCTTTGCGGCAAATTTGAAGGCGCCCTTAGTGTTAAACAAATGCCTCTTATACCTATGGTGATATTCCATCTTTAGATAATTATGCTCACAGTTTTAAATTGCTTTGCTAATCTTTGAAGCATAATTAATCGATTGATCGATCGATCACGGATCGCGGATGGCGATCCAGAATGATGTAGAGGGGTAAAATAACTGCATACTTTTTTTTAAAGGTATTGATGGGTAGAAAATGCAAAATTATTATATTTGTCTGTTAACATTTTACTTTTTACCCGACTGCGCAATAGCTAAGACAGGGCTATGTTTTTTACGGGTAGGTATCTGAGCATTCTTATCCAAGTATAGATATCCCGCTGGGTAGATTTTTTAAATGATGTTTTAAATGTACCATCTACTGATTCTTCTAAAGTCTAAATCGTCCAATTAGACTAGGGTTGGTATTTATTAATATAATATAAAGGTAGAGATGAAAATTGCTTGCCTTTTTGATAGATCTATAAGTACCACTATGATATCACTGAATATGTTAAAAAATCAAGATTAGGCTTCCTAGAAAATTTGCAGGTGTCGGCGTCTGAACGTTTTATTGACCATATCATGAAATTCCTCGGCATTAATCATGAAACGCCGCCATTTCATGATTTGGCCAGGTAACTCCCGCCACACCAACACTCATCGTTTGAAGATTTGCTTAGCGATGTTTGGGCATATCGATTATGTAATGTGCCCAAAGTTCTAAGAACTTTCGGACTTTCGGAGATAACGATCGGACGCAGACACAGGCTCCGTTTAAGAATCAAACAACCTGAAAGTTGTACGAGTAGGATCTTTACTTTATACGGGTTGCGTACCTAAAAGGTAGGTTTGCAACCCTCTAACTTAAAAAACGACGGACTTTTATACAAACTTTCAACCCCAATTTCACCCCTTTGGGGGTAGCATTTCAAAAAATCCTTTCATAGTGGATACCTACTCTTCACAAAGAACACCCTCCAAATTTCATGTCTCTAGGACCAGCGGTTTAGGCTGTCCGTTGATATATACTCGTAAGTCAGTCAGTCAGTCAGTCAGTCAGGTCTTTGAATTTTATATATGTAGATAAACTTTTTTAAATTTGTTATTTTTAGGTCAATCACGAAAGCAATCTTGACTGGCATAGAGGAAAGTATCGGACAATGGTTACTTTGAATCCCGCTGCCACAGGAGTTTCTAAAAAAAGCCTATATTAACCTATGCACGAAGTAGCGAGTTAAGCTAAAACACGCCGTTATTTTATAAATAACAGTGGATAAAGTTTTTACCTGTTTCAATAAAGTCACATAAACCGTGGGTTGATGAATGTTTGCTTAAAATGAACAGTATTCCACAAAGCCTTTAATCTCTGATTTACGCACCCGCCCGAATGCGACTAAACAATAAAAAGCAATTTATTTTTCCCAGAGCACTTTTTTCATTAGGAAACATGAACGACGTGTAAAACAACGCGCCGTGTGACGAGGGTCCCTGTAAATAACCGAAGGGTAATAATTATCCTGATATACGTATGCGTAACGGTAGATAAACGTCGTTGAATGGTTATCGGTACCTATGTTGATTAAAGCGGCATGAGACAAAAAACTGGGTTTTTTAAATTAGCCTGTGAAGTAATTTTTGACTAAGATCAAAGAGACAGAGACGCGCACAAGGAAGGGTTTTTTTTATCCACTACAAGTTAGCCCTTGACTGCTATCTCACCTGGGTAAGTGACGATGCAGTCTAAGATGGTAGCGGGCTAACCTGTTAGGGGAAAGGCAGTTATATTAAACCCATACCCCTATTCGGTTTCTACACGGTATCGTATCGGAACACTAAATCGCTTGGCGGCACGTCTTTGCCGGTAGTATGGTAACTAGCCACGGCCGAAACCTCCCACCAGGCCAGACCAGGGAAAATTCAGAAATTATAAATTCCCAATTTGACCCTGCCGGGGATCGAACCCGGGACCTCCGCACGTTAAGACAACAGCGCTCAACACTGCGCCACGGAGGTCGTCAAATTATATTTCTGAAATAAATTATATTTCTATAAATTCTGAAGTGGTACGTGTTTCCTTAGAAAAACTGACGGGCTGGCAAATAGGTTGTCGGTGAACGTTAACTGGGAAAGTTACTGAGCCTCTGAAATGCAAAAGACGCCACTACACCCTCCAAAAATGCGATTTGCGGTTCGGTCTGCTCTGAAATATGCAATTGTAATAAAGATCGCTTAATAAGTATGTTGGCATGGAAGGAACTTGTAAAATTTTAAACTGATAATTTTTTTGATACTTAATCTCGCTAGAATAAAAACAACAATTATAAAAATGATTAAAATAGCAAAAATTTACGCAACACGCTCCGTAAAAAATTGAAAAATTTATTTCGAGCGATATTATTTTTATGTAATAATATTCGTTCATACTAAAATTGCTTTACATTCAATTTGATTTATTGTACAAAACTGGATGTACTGGGAAATGTAATGTCGCTCTAATATGACCGACTCGAAAATCCCGCGACCGAGTGAAATATGAAGCGCATTAACTAAAGCTCTTGTTCTGTACTTTTTTCATCAGACAAGCGGTTCCAGAAATTGTATTTTCGAGATGATTCCCTTGTTAGTAATGAGCTTGGATACAACATCTAGATTCTAGATCCTTATTCCTATGTCCCTATAGGTATTTATTCCCATGTATATATTATACTAGATGATGCCCGCGACTTCGTCCGCGTAGATTACAGTTTTTTGATTACCGCGGGAACTCTTTAATTTTCCGGGATTAAAATCCCGGGGATGTTATTTCCCGGGATACAAACTATCCCTATACACAGACAGACACACTTTCGCATTTATAATATTAGTATGGATTCTTCTTCTGATAGAATAGGAAAGGATAAGAAGGACAACAAAGAACCACATGGGAAGATGAAATTATCAAGGCAGAAAGCAAAACCTGGACAATGAAGGCAAGGGATGGAAATGTTTAAAAAGGGTTAGAGGAGGAATTTGTCGGAGGGCAAGCAAGCAAAGCAAGAGGGCATCATCAAGCATCGCGGAAGGGAAATTGTTTTCGGGAATTGATTTTGCTTTAATGCCTAGTAGGTGCCTAGTAGGTAGTAAGTAGAAATAATGTGTTTTATTAGATTTAGGTAACTAAGTAGGTAAGTACTTTGTAATAATTTTATATAACTTAAATATGCTTACTTACTTAACTAGCTGATGTCCGCGACTTCGTCCGCTTGATTTAAGTTTTATTTGATAAAAAGTAGCCTGTCACTCTCCGGGTCCCCAACTATACCCATGCAAAAATCACGTCGATCTTTTGCTCTGTTGCAGCATGATTGAAGGACAAACCAACAAACCAACAAACAAACACACTTTCGCATTTATGATATTAGTATGATTAGGTTATACAGTAGGCTAGCTACATTTTAGCTTCATTAGAATGTTTTCAATAAAGAGATTGATAAAATTTATATAAAAAACTAGGCTTATTTAATCATATTTCTTCATATGATGACGGTCATTGTGGCTACCTGATCTTTGGACACAATATGCAGGTCGAATAATATGATCCTGATAAGTAGTTTAGTTTTCTCATCATTACAGTAAGAAGAACTTAACGCATACTTATTTCTCTACTTTGTCTCATAGGAAAGCCAGCCAGATTAAAAGATCAATATCCAAATGCAGTGGTAGTTTATTGGTTGTGACAATGATGATAGCTGTAACAAACATCATTCACTAAAATAACCCAATTTTTGTATAACAGCTTCCTATATTTCAAGAGTTAAATTAAACTCTTAGATGAAGACGTAATATACAAGAAAGCAGCTGCATTTAAGGCTCCACATGAAAAACGTAATGTGCAAAACTTTGGCGCAGATGCTCTCTTGCCGCTTAGTGTTCGGCGCTAAAATGAAAATCAATTGTAGGTATCCCTTTTTTGTACGTTACAAAAAATCGTATTACATTTTCAGAACATTACTATTTGAACTTGAATATGCTCAATTAGCTAATGTCCGCGACTTCGTCCGCGTGGAATAAGTTTTTTCAATTTCCACGGGAACTCGGGAAAAAGTAGCCTATGTCTCTCTCTAAGACCTCAACTATACCTCTGCCAAAAATCACGTCGATCCGTTGCTCCGTTGCGTCGTGATTGAAGGACAAACCAATAAACCAACAAACAACCACACTTTTGCATTTATAATATTAGTATGATGTCGTCAGTATAATAAGCTCAATAAGCCTCTTTTTAGGGTTCCGTACCTCTTGAGGAAAAAAGGAACCCTTATAGAATCGCTTCGTTGTGCCTCTGTCTATCTGTCAACCACCTTTTTCTCGGGAAAGCGTGGAGGTATACAGTTGAAATTAGTTTCAAATACTTAGGTCTACCGGTCCCTATAGGAGCTGTAAAAAAAGCAAGCTTCTAAGTCAACGCTAGCTGATTATACTGTATAGATCATTTAGTCCTGGGATCAAGTGCCGGGGTGGATCCAAATGTAACTGGGTTTTCTGACAGGAAATTTTCAGCAGGATCCCGGAGTTAGAAGGTTGGCGATGTTATAACATACACGCCGTGGCTCGGAAGGTCTTGCGTCTAAACTTCTCCAGTAGAAGCGGATTTCTGTTCCATGAGATTGACGGAATAAAGAGTAAGTACAGGCAGGTAATTATGACAGTAGTGTTTGTTACTCAATCACGCCCCAACGGCTGAACGGATCGGGATGAAATTTGGCACAGAGATAGAATATTGTAGTCTGGAATAACACATAGGCTACTTTTTATCCCGGAAAATTAAAGAGTTCCCGCGGGAACCGAAAAACCTCAATCCACGCGGACGAATTCGCGGGCATTAGCTAGTAATATTATAATGTGAAAGTTTGTATGTTTGTAAGTTTGTAATTTTGTTTGTTACTCCTTCAGACCGCAACAAGTAAACCGATTTGGCTGAAATTTGGATTTGGAATGTAGATATCATGTACTTACCCTGAATTAACACATACTTAGGCCACTTTTTATTCCAGAAAATTAAAGAGTTCCCGCGGAAATCAAAAAACCTTAATCCACGCGGAAGAAGTTTATCTGGGCATTATCTGGTTTGTAATATGAAGCGGTTAAATTCACCATTACAACCTCATATAGATCCACCATTAACCATAAAGATCTATATTTGAAAAATGTTAAGAGTATTTACACTCATCCCACTTATCAGTATTCATAGGAAGATCTTGAATATAAAATCTGATAAAGAGGTTCTGCGAGTTTTATCGAGAAGAGATTTAAGACGAGACATAAAGGTTGATGCAATGGAAATAAATGAAAGATGTTATAGTTTTCATTCAATCTCGTATTTTATTCTACCAACAAAAGTTGATTGCCGTTGGATTTCTAAGCAAAATACATTTTGTGAACAATAGTGAACATAAATTGATTTACGGGCTTTTATTCCTAACCTTCACAGGCTTTTATACTAAGAAACATTGTTAGGTTTAAATGATTTATGTTACAGTTTATTACATTCATAGTTTTATTACACTCATTTACAAAAGCTTCAATAATGTTTAAGCCATAGACTTTAACTGTACTTAATCTAGATTAAGGGTTCGCAGAAAATTTCAGGTGATATTTGCCCTGATATTTGAGACATCAAAATCGGCGAAAAGTGGGATGGGGGGTGGTCCCACCCTAAATTATTGTAAGAAACATTTACTATTATTATAAGATACTAAATTGGCGTTGAAAACGAAAACAATCACTACGTAGATTATAAATACAAAAGTGTGTCACTAAGTTGGTTTGTCCTTCAATCAGGCGCGTCAATCGTTCAGCTTCGATAATATAAAGAATTGGAGAGTAATTGCAAGGTTTCTTTAATCTCAAATAATCAAACGCTTCTACGAGATTTTTATATCTAACTAGCTGATGCCCGCGACTTCGTCCGCATGGATTGAGATTTTTCGGTTCCCGCGGGAACTCTTTAATTTTCCGGGATAAAATGTAGCCTATGTGCTATTCCAGACTACAATCTATCTCTGTGCCAAATTTCATCCAGATCCGTTCTGCCGTTGGAGCGTGATTGAGTAACAAACATCCGTACATCCATCCAAACTTTCACATTTATAATATTTGTTTGATTATACCTAGCTGATGCCCGCGACTTCGTCCGCGTGGACTAAGTTTTTTCGATTCCCGCGGGAACTCATTAATTTTCCGGGATAAAAAGTAGCCTATGTATGTATGTATATTCTTTATAGCTGATGCCCGCGACTTCGTCAACGTGGAATAAGTTTTTCAGTTAATTTTCCAGGATAAAAAGTAGCCTATATTACTATCCCACGGTATAATCCCCCTATAATGGTGAAACACGTACTTCTTCATATTTTAACGAAAGCCCAAATGCTGTTTCATGGCTATAACTTTTGAAATTAAGGATTTTCATACAAACTCTCAACCCCTATTTCACCCCTTCGGGGGTGGAATTTTGTAAAACTGTGAAACACATATGTTTTCATTTTCAACCCGCAGCTCATATATATCAAGTTTCATGGCTATAACTTGAGAAATTAATGATTTTCATACAAACTCTCAACCCCTATTTCACCCCTTCGGGGGTGGAATTTTGTAAAACTGTGAAACACATATGTTTTCATTTTCAACCCGCAGCTCATATATATCAAGTTTCATGGGTATAACTTGAGAAATTAATGATTTTCATACAAACTCTCAACCCCTATTTCACCCCTTCGGGGGTGGAATTTTGAAAAACTGTGAAACACATATGTTTTCATTTTTAACCCGCAGCTCATATATCAAGTTTCATGGGTATAACTTGAGAAATTAAGGACTTTCATACAAACTTTCAACCCCTATTTCACCCCTTCGGGGATAGAATTTCCGGATAAAAAGTATCCTATGTCCTACCTCGTAGTATGGGCTCAAATCGTGCCAAGTTTCGTTTGAATTCATTCAGTAGTTTCGGCGTGATGCGCGGCCAAGATACAGACAGACAGACAGACAGACAGACAGACAGACAGACAGACAAAAATGAAAAAAATTACAGATTTGGCTTCAGTATCGAATAATAAGTGCCCTCCAAAAAAATTTTTCAAAATATCTTCAATGTACAGAATTGGACCTGTTACAGTTTTATTATAAGTATATAGACATTTACTATTATTATAAGATACTAAATTGGCGTTGAAAACGAAAACAATCACTACGTAGATTATAAATACAAAAGTGTGTCACTAAGTTGGTTTGTCCTTCAATCACGCGCGTCAATCGTTCAGCTTCGATAATATAAAGAATTGGAGAGTAATTGCAAGGTTTCTTTAATCTCAAATAATCAAACGCTTCTACGAGATTTTTATATCTAATAATATCTAAATCCAGGCGGATGAAGTCGCGGACATCATCTAATAACAAAATCATTGTTCTCAGTTCGCATTACGTAAAATGTAAAAATTATCCTACAAAATTGCGATACTGTACAATTTTAACCTTTACAAAAGTAGAATGCTAGCACCGCGTTTCATAATTAGAAGAAAATTGTATTATTTTAGTTCTGCAAAAAAAAAAATTGTGGCCGCTGAGAGGCCTGCCAGAATTTATATTCCGCAGTGCGACTCATAAATTTGAGCGAGCGTCCTAGCATCGCTAGTAGTTCTACGTGCGCGCACAACGCGAACACTGATAAAGTGTTCAAAATTGTTTGCTAGGTACCACGTTCACTCATTTACTGAGCACGAGTCTCTTCTCGAAATGATAAGGGTTTGGCCATATTCTACCACTTTGGCTAATTGCAGATTGACAGACTTTACACACCTTATGAAGAACTCTGGGGCATGCAGATTTCCCCACGATGTTTTCTTCCACTACAGCCCATTAACGTCCCACTGCTGGGCACAGGCCTCCACTCTCATAGGAGAGAGGGAATTAGAGCTTAGACCCACCACGCTGCTCCAATGCGGGTTGGCGAGCTTTAACGACTATTATCATGTTCGTGATAATAACCGGGACCGACGGCTTAACGTGCTCTCCGAGGCACGGGGGTGAGTCACCGCCAACTTCCAACTCCGGACTGGCACTGAATAAAGTGATATTTGTTGTCTTAACGCACATAACTCCTAAAAAGTTGGAAGTCGAACCGTCGACCATCCGAATAGCCAGGCGTCTAAACCACTGGGCTAGTACCGCTTTTACACAAAGTTCACCTGTTAACCATTTATATACCTACAACTAGATGATGCCCGCGACTTCGTCCGCGTGGAAGGGGTTTATTATTCCCGTGGGAACTCCTTAATTTTCAGGGATTAAAAGTAGTAATAGTAATAGGGATACAACCATACCAAATTTATACCAAATTTATAAAATCTCTATACCAAATTTTGTTTCAATCGTGATAAAAATTAGCCGTATGTATGCAGTGAAAAAGTGCAGGGTTCTAGGGATCCGCTGGATCTAGGCGGCGCGGCGGCGAACCGTGGCGTGTGGAACACTATAAATTCGAGAGAGTACTTAGAGAGTATTTAATTCCAACAATAGCTGTTGTCTATCATATGACGACAACGACTATGAGTTTTTGAAAAAATATGGTTTCCGAAAATTATATGTCCTGCCTGCCAATTTATTATTTAAGCCTCAAAAGACCCTCAGAAACTTTAGACAATTAAATTTAATATCGACGGAAAATACTGATATAATTTTATTGAAATTTATGATCTAAATATTGCAAACTGTATTATTTCGCGTAACAAAACTTTACCGACATAAAAGGCCATAGATTTAAGACACAATGAAAACATTTTAAGTGATAACATTAATTATTTTATTAAAATCTCGTTAAAGGGTTATTTAATACAAATAAGACGAAGTTCCAGAGCAAAAATAGGAAAATAACCTTAACTAATAGGAATCATTATTGCAATAGGAAGGATCTTATTATTTTGTCTTGAAGTCTTGAATCGGAGTAAGCTGTGAAAGACTCCAAGGGGTTGAATTATACCAAATCCTTTCAAAGTACGGAACTTTCGGTGCGCGAGTCCGACTTGCAGTTGGCCTTGTTTTTTATTAGTGTATAATCATAAGACACTATAGACAACACTCACACACGCGCACAGAATTCTGGGCAGGACAGAGACTATTTATCTTTCTCTATTTTCCGATACATATCATAATGCATGCATGGAGTTACGCATAAATTATAGAGTCTCAGTAAAAATAAAAATGCGCATAATACTTCCTACATAAAGCTACGAGCAGTCTTGAACTCATGAAAATCGAAATATATACTGTGGACAAACACCACATATTTCTCTCTTGCTTGAAAATTACACAGCTTCTATGATGTGTCACGACGGAATACAGCAATACATTGCATTGTTACACAGCAAGTGAATAACCTAAGAGTATGACAAAGCCTCCACAAGACACACCCGACCTGCATCCTGTGTTTACGCCAGACATTTATCACTATGTCAGGTGGCCAAATAACTATTTGTTACTTACTTTTTATTGAGATAAAATCTATATAGATTTCGTTCAGTATAAAACATAGTTGCGAATAAAAATCAGCTTTGTGTCATGGACCTCGATTTCCTTGTCAAGGAATCCTTCGTCAGTCAGCCAGCCATTCGTCTCCATGTCACAGCAATTTATAAAATCGACTATGAGAGATGTTATAGGTACAGTTGCAATTTTGTTTAGTAATAGAAACTTAACATGTTACATTTTTATTTTTATTAAAAAAAATTACCTGCACCGCGATACCTCGTTGAATAGACATTTTAAAATCATTACGAAGTTTCATAGACAGATTTTTGAAAAATTCCTTAAACAAAAATGACCGGCAATTAATGGCATGAATACGGAAAGGATTCCGTCAAAATACGCAGAAGGTACCTTATGCGTATTTTTACATGCGCATGACCAGTTTTTAGGGTTCCGTAGCCAAATGGCAAAAAACGGAACCCTTATGGATTCGTCATGTCTGTCTGTCTGTCTGTCTGTCCGTCCGTATGTCACAGCCACTTTTTTCCGAAACTATAAGAACTATACTGTTGAAACTTGGTAAGTAGATGTATTCTGTGAACCGCATTAAGATTTTCACACAAAAATAGAAAAAAAATATATATATGATGTACATTACCATGCAAACTTCCACCGAAAATTAGTTTGAACGAGATCTAGTAAGTAGTTTTTTTTTAATAATTTAAAAGTTACTACAGGTTTGTACGGAACCCTCGGAGCGCGAGTCCGACTCGCACTTGGCCGGTTTTTGTAGTATAGATACAAAAAGTAGTTTTTGTATTACAAAAACTGATAATGTATAGTTCGCGCGCAAGTTGAATGCACAGGTTATGTATGTGTCACCATACAAAAGCCCTGCATTCAACTCACGCACGAACTATACGTCATGTCAAAATACGTCAAACTTAATTATCACTTAAAAGTAAAATAATTATAAAAATATTGTTCAAATTCATTCTAAAATACTAGTGGTTCGCCCCGAACTGAGACCTCGCGGTATCCATAAACTTTTACAGAGCGCCATCTATTGACGTCATTGTGAAGTTCTGTTAAAAATACTGAAGCTCATTAAAAATTAAATAATTTCGTTTCCTTAGAATATTTATCAAATTTTAGTATGTTGTTCAAATAATTGATCAAGTTTCAGGCTCAGCCTTTCAGAAAATTGAGAGTTCTGAGGTCAATTTTGAACGTTAGAATATCGCCACTTTGAAAGACCCCCATTTCGTCAATTTTAGAGGAAAAATTTAAAAAAAATATTTTTGGACTCTATTCCTAACTTTAAAATGATATCCCGCAACCCTATGTAACGATATAAAAAATATTTTACTTCGCATTCGCTTCTATGAGAGCCCCCCTGAAATTTTTTATAACTTTTTAAGCCATATTCGGCGGGAGGCCATCGGCTTACATATTATATTTAAATTTGAAGTAATTACGTTCAGTAATTCAGAAGTTATAAGGCTCTGACAGACGGACGGACAGACGGACGGACGGACGGACAGACAAGTGCCAATTCATTCAAGTAGACTCAGAGACCTTCGCTTCGCTCGGTCAATTATAACTTTTACGAAATAACTAGTAATAAATCCTAACCAATTTCAACAAAATATAGATATTTTGGTATGAAAATATCGCAATTTCAAGGAAAGTTTAACAACATAACTTCTACTTTTGCCCCAATGAAGCTCTCTTGGGTTTGTAATAAACGACAACTAACTCAAAGTCTGTATTTACCTTCTAACCCGTATACAACTAAAACTTAATACAACTTAATATTAGTATTGAAATAGGTATCTGCAAATAGAAGTAGGTCTCACTATTCATTGTGTAGGGTTTCTAGTGTTTCTGTTATTTATTTTTCAAATTTTACATTCGCTTTTAAAGTATTAGGTAGTATAGATTTTAAAAAATAGTAGTAGCAATCAGATTTAAAATTTAAATTCCCTCATGGCAAGGTTTTTTCTGTTATCGCTATTATGATAACACGTTTTGCGGATTCTGCGGTCCACCGCGACGCTCCGTTCGCTCGCTAACCGACGCTCTCCAATGTTTATTATCAAATAAACAAAATATAAATTATATATCTTTGGGACAAATGTTAAGCTAATTACTTAATTTTTAAATTCCCGCATCATGGAGCTCCGTTATTTATAAAGCATTTGCCATACCAAGCAGCCAATCTTTGAAGCAGAAAATCATCCAGCTCTTCCGTAGCTGATATAGCAAGTGCAGGGTTCTGAGAGCCCTTTCGTAAGCTTTAATCTACATGGATGAAGTCACAGGCATCATATAGTTAATTTATTATGATCACATTGATAGATACCTTATTGTACCTACGTTGTAAGTTTTCTTGTTTATAACCAATACATATAAGTCAATGTTTATAACCTGTTTCTTTTGTGTTCATAAATAAAATAAAGTATGCACTATGCATACATACATACATAGCTGTAGCTTAGAACGAACACTTGTATCACTCCAAACCGGTCGTAAATCCTACTAGCGGTTAACTCATAACTTCATAAGCCTTATACTTCCACTTGATATATTATAGGAGATAACTGCACTTTTGGTAACCATCGCCAGAAAAGCTGATTCAGTGTTAGGTGGATGTAGAGCTCTTCACTGATCACAAAAGTTGCAGTCTGCCTGCATTTGGATGGCCCTTTCGCTAAATATGGCCGTTCAAAGACGGTTTATTGTTACCAAAAATGAACGATAATTAGAAAAGCTGATTCTTGTACAGTATTAAAGTATGCGCAGTACCTATGTAAACAGCGTAAAAACTGACGCATGTGGATGGGACTTTTTCTAGATATCAGCATTCAAAGACGTTATAAGCTATACTTACTATGCGTTCCTGTAAAAAAATATTAGCAATAATTTTGTCGTCGTTCATCGCTATTAAAAATGTTTAACAGCAATCAACGGGACGACATAATAATTGCTAATATTTTTTTACAGGAACGTATAGTAAGTATAGCTTATAACGTCTTTGAAAGCTGACATCTAGAAAAAGTCCCATCCACATGCGTCAGTTTTTACGCTGTTTACACAGGTACTGCGCATACTTTAATACTGTACAAGAATCAGCTTTTCTAATTATCGTTCATTTTTGGTAACAATAAACCGTCTTTGAACGGCCATATTTATGGAAAGGGCCATCCAAATGCAGGCAGACTGCAACTTTTGTGATCAGGGGAGAGCTCTACATCCACCTAACACTGAATCAGCCTTTCTGGCGATGGTTACCAAAATTGCAGTTATCTCTTAGTCTAATAGTTAATACAATTCTGCGTGGTCTCGTGTAGTTTGATCGTTAAGTTAGAAAAGATGTAAAGGAAATTAGAATAATATGACAGATAATAATATTATGATAATGATAAATTAGAATAAAAGATGTAAAACTAATCTCTTTTGGAGTGAAATATTACGTCAAATTCAAATATTACGTCTGCTGAACATGGCTGCCAAACAGAATATAATATGTTTTGCGGCCATCATTTTTTATCTTAAGGGTCCGTAACCCCGTAAACCGACATTTAAAGAACTTTTGATGAGCTAAAGCATGAGATATTAGTATTATAACAAAAATAAAATTTAAACATTAAAGGTTACTCCCTCCTTAGTAGACTGTTGCAAAAAAATATTAATTTTATTGAAATATAATAGTGAAATTTTCATTCTTGCAGAATACGTTTACCATTTTTACACTTTTGGGCGACACTTTTGACCCATAAATCCACGAAAAATTATAATAAATGACTTATAAAAAATACCTACTAATATGATAAACACATTCTTAAAATTGGACTGTTGCAATTCGTTTTTATACGTAATATATAATTAGTTAATAAAAAAATCAAATCAATGTGCACGATTTATCAAAATTTACGCGTCACAATAACCTGTATTTCTTATAGGTTTGGCAAAATTACTGATAAAATAAAATTTACCATGAATGTTTAGTATTTATCTATATAGATAAATACTAAACATTCATGGTAAATTTTATTTACCATGAATACTCAGTCAGTCAGGACTTTGAAGTTTATATATATATATATATAAAATTCAAAGTCCTGACTGACTGAGTGACTGACTTATATATCAACGCACAGCCTAAACCGCTGGGGTTAGAAACTTCAAATTTTGACAGTAGGTTCCTTTTGTGACATAAGCGCTCAATGAGGAAGGATTTTTCAAAATTCCACCCCTAAGGGAGTGAAATAAGGGTTGAAAGTTTGTATGAAAGTCCGTCATTTCTCAAGTTATATCCATGAAACTTGGTATATGAGCTACCGGTGAAAAATTAAGAAATACGTATTTCACAGTTTTTGAAAACTCTACCCCCAAAGGGCTGAAATAGGGGAGTAAAGTTTGTAAAAAAGTCCTTAATTTTACACGATATTTTTCAAGTTATATCTACGAAGCTCGATATTTTGGCTTTCGGTAAAAAATAAAGAAGCACGTGTGTCAAAATATTTACAAATTTCAACCCCAGAGGGGTTAAATAGGTAAATAATAGGAGGGGTTGAATGAAAGTCCGTCGTTTTTCAAGTTATAGCCCTGAAACTTGGTATTTGGGCTACCGATTTAAAATTATGAAATACGTATTCCACAGTTTTGAAATTTCATTCCCCAAGGACGTTAAATAGAGAGTTTGTCCTTCAATCACGCCGCAACAGAGCAACGGATCGATGTGATTTTTTGCATGGGTAGGTACTAGGTATAGTTGAGGATCTGGAGAGTGACATAAGCTTCTTTTTATCCTGGAAATCAAGGAGTGCCTGTGGGAATTAAAAAACTTATGCCACGCGAACGAAGTCGCGGGCATCCTCTAGTATAATATAAATTGTAAAAAAATTTAGTTCTATAAAATACCTATATGACCAAAAAATATTATCAAAGTCTGATCAAATTCACGTGTAAAATGGTACTGCAGATCGTACGACCGCACGTACGTACGAACTTGACTACGCAAAGTATCAATGTATCTTTACCGGCCTATGTCGTCTACTTTGTCGTCTATGAGTGAGTGCAGCCTAACTAACGGTCTACTGTGCGGTATACCTACAGATTCCAAAATTGGCCGATGACGAGAATACGGCCCCTTAATAGTGTGTAAATAATCGTGATGTCTGTGGTATTTATTGATTAAAGTCCCCCAAAGAGTGTGAGTTGTGACACGTCTCTCTCTCATGCTCTTGTCAAACCAGGCGAAAACGAAAACACGATTTGTTGTCTAAAAAGTGGTTCTTGGAGTGCTGCTTTTTTTTATCTAAGTTAAGTACTACAAGTTAGCCCTTGACTGCGATCTCACCTGATGGTAAGTGATGATGCAGTCTAAGATGGTAGCGGGCTAACCTGTTAGGGGCATGGCAGTTATATTAAACCCATACCCCTATTCGGTTTCTACACGGCATCTTACCGGAACGCCAAATCGCTTGGCGGCACGTCTTTACCGGTAGGGTGGTAACTAGCCACGGCCGAAGCCTCCCACCAGGCCAAAATTATTGCTTGTGATATTATTAAAAAAACACGTGTGTAAACAGCACGAATTATTATCATGAAATTTCGATAAAACAAAAACAGTTTTCCTACAAAAAAAATTAAATACATGGTCTTTCTACAAAAAAGGTTTACGTGTAATCTTCTTTTGTTTTACTTATTCCTCTTCAACCTTAACAACCCGTTCTTTGCAAAAGGAGTCTCCCCGTTTAGCTTGTAATTAGAATTTTATAAGAGGCTCATTATAAACACCATTATCTGTACTAAGACGTCATATTTTCTTTTGTCGGATAATTATGTTGCCGAGGTAATTATAATAATTGCTTCTAGCGGCATATTAGATTTAACCCTTTTAAGGGGAAGCTTTGTCTCTTGTATTTTTAATTAGAAGTATCTGAGAGACCTAGACGTAACAAACATGATAATATGATGATATTATAAAAAACAGTCATAATACCAGTCCAATAGAAATTGAATCCTCATATTACTAGAGCAGTATTTTAATTTTTTTTTTATTCAAATAAACTTTTACGACACATCCGTTTGATTAGTCGAGTGATAAATTAACACTTTATTTTTCAAAATATACTGGTTCAGTCAATTTCAAGGGGAGATGATCTCAACCTAACTGATGTGTAGGAGAGACTTTTAAGTAGCGTTGGGCCTATGCTTATTATTTACTCTATCTGTGAACATATGAAAAACTATAATAAAATTAACATAATGCCTCTTACTACACCTCCTTGCTTTTCCGGTATAAAAAGTAGTAAAATGTTCATTTCCGGAATCTCTGTAAGTACCAGATTTCTGTAAAAAGATAACAGACTGGCATACACTTTCGCATTTAAGGATGTTATAACACGAACAATTATTCATGACAAAAATTTGAATTACGACGAAAAAAAGGTTTTTATCTCTTTGAACCATGTAAAATCGTATTCGCTTTACTAAAATAAATCTTTTTTCTTTTAGCATCGCTTTCCCTTTATTGTATCGTACATCAATGTTTTATGTATCTGTACTTTTCGTACACAGCTTTTGTAGATAGAAATACGATGATGATCATAAATATGAGCCATTTCTAAACAACGCGTCGAAAGCTTTCGTCGTCGACGTTGAAGTTTGTACCAATACCACTTTGGTTGTACCATTGTAGTCCACGGTCGGACATGTGGTCTTATTGAAAGTCCCTTGCAAGAATTACACGATTACCCGTTGTCCTACAACCGCGGTAACGCGACGCGACAGTATCAAACAGTAGCTGAACCCTTCTCGCGGCCTACGTTGTCGCGTAGCTACTGCTGTCATTAGGGTTGCGTACCTAAAAGGTAGATTTGCAACCCTTTGGTGCAACTATGTCTGTCCAGTCAAATTTAGCTAATTCTAGTAATTTTCGCGTGGCGTTGCTTCTGTCGCTTCACGTAGGACAACGGGTCAAACGGCTTGTCCCAACGACGCGTTTGAAAACTTCTATACACCTAGTAGGGGTCTTCCCACGCTGTTTTCTACATTATAGCATCTCGAGTCCCTGACGAAATTGCAATAATACAAAATGAAGATTGTAATAAAAAACATACGAGAGAGATGTTCCTTTCTTAAACCATACATTCCGTATGGTGTCCTAGATTCATGGGATGATTTGGACCCTCGTTTATACCACGGGGTTCATATTTACTGGTTGAAATTCTATGGCTTGTGGTATTATGATTTCAATACAACTAAAGCTTACTTCTGGTTGCGGTTGACTTATACGACGATTGTATTGTGGCTCGTTTGTTTCTTTCCTTGCATCGGAGAAGTTGTCTATTTGCTAAGGCGAGGCGAAAATATTGGAGATATCGCTGAGGGGTAATTCTGAAATTCTTTATCCTAAAATAGTGTGCATTATGTATATATGAAAAGATTGATTTAAACACATAAATATAAAGAATAGGTCATTTAAATAATATTATCAAACAAAAAACCCAAAATCTAAGCGCAAAATATATCTACCTACTGAAACTACAAAACCCACTATAGGGGCTGGATACGAACAATCGGAGGGGAACGACGTTTTGTTCTATTGAATAGTGTGTGCGCTACACAATGATAGTTCTATATATTGTCATTGGCGCTTCATATAAAAGTGAATGACGTGGACTTTTTTCCGCAAGACGAAAGTTTTTGCCCGTAGTGTTCTTTCGCTCTAAGACAATCCATTGCTTCGCCAATCCAGGCAAGTCCCTGCCTGCGCATTGAGCAAAAGCACAAAGCAATGTCTCATGACGCTACCCCGCTGCCTACAAACTCAACTATTGAAACAATTATTTATATATTATATTAAAATAAAATGTAAAAGTGCAATATTAAATGGATAGGTAAAATGTGCAAATACCAAATGTGAGAGAGCACACACGGCATTCATTATTCAGTGCCGTCCAACTAAATATGCAAGCTTTAAACGTGATATTTAAAAACATGTACTCTTTCCAGGCTGTACTTATTTCTGAGCGAAATGTACACGTATTTTAAAATTGCTGTATTTTGGCAGAATAAGGGTAAAATTTTAAACCTTCTGAAATTTTTACATTGCGATGAATTCAAACCCGAGGAGAACGAGCACCGAGCGATTTTGAGAAAAAGTATTAAAACGGCGCGCTTCGTAATGACGTACTATACTACTATGTGTATCGGAGCGATCTCAGGTAAACACGAATTTTATGCTTATTAGAACAATCTCCCATTTGATGGATATTAATTGCTTTGAGGAAGTCCATGATATACAAGGGTTAATATGCTTTTATCCGAAAAAATATGAATCTTTATCTGGGTAACCATCCAATGCACTGAGGAAAACCAAGCAATTTTGACATACCACCACAACGAAACTAAACTTTTAGTTCCATTCCTGGAGCTTCCTCGGGAGTTAATAATTATTGCCTCTGCAACACAGAATTGCAAAGACAAATATCTTATTTGTATTCCATGTACATCTTCTGCGACTCCATCTAAATGTTAGGGTTTTCTTTTCCACGCGTGTTAAATCTAATTTTTTTTGTTGCACAGTTGCCATACTTTTGCCAATCGCCGAGAATTTCGATGTACTCCCTACCAATGTTGAGTACCCGTATTTCGATGTTAACAAATCGCCGATGTACGGCATTATTTACCTGCAGCACGTAAGTTTTATAAAATGAGACGATTTGTTTTTAATTAATGAAGTGTGAAAGTTACTTCATTAATTCAAAACAATTCATCTTTATCTCTATCATGTATTAAACATCCTGTCTAAACTGCACAGTCTATACTAGGGCAATGTCCTCCCTTCGATTCCTCCGCAACTCCATATTGATTCAACACTCCTACGTCGATTTAACCTATCATGTCGGTGCAAAAAAAAATCGGGATCCAAAAAGATGCGGTGTTTACCCAAAAATCATCCGGCATTCCAATAACGCAGAGCAGTAGGGCCCAATATTGGATACCTTCATTTAAAATCGTAGCTGTTAAAATGCAGAATTCCTAACAATCTGCTAGTTTTTACATAAGGAAGCCTTTAATAGCTCTATGGCAAAACCTTTAAATCTGTATTTTGCTAGCATATCTAATCTCTTGGTTATTTCACAGATTTATTACAAACCTGCGACCTGCATCATAGATGGTGTCATGGACACCATACTTGCAGCATTCATTGCTTCAGCCAGTAAGAACTTAAGTCATGTTTTAACAATATTTTTTAATTAATAAATGTTAAAAAACAGTTTAGGGTTACATTAGATACAACAAACATTGGCTGACACATTTTGCTGTGAAATAAATGTACCGCGTGGTACAGCTGTTGTAGCAATATAATCTCAATTTCAGTCAACAATCTCAACAAGATGTCATAATATTAATTAACGCTTACAGTAACACGTGATAATATTTCTATTTCAGTTGGTCAAATAGATATTTTAGCATACAATCTTCGCAACTTCAAAGTATTAGCAGAAAGAAAACGTAAAAGAGATGAAGTAAAGGCCATGCACCGTATTTACACCAAAGATGTCCAATACAATGATAACTATTATATTCATTTTATATTGAAAAAGAGTATCGTCCATTACAATGCCATCATAAGGTCAGTGAAAGCTGAAATCTTTTTCATTTTCTTTTAAATAAGCTTCATTCAGAAATATATTTACTCGCTTTTATAGTAACTGCTTTTTCTTTAGGAATTCTATATTTACAATTCCATTGTATTTACAATAATTGTATTTGAAATGTGAAATAAGAAATATTTAATGTTTCTTCATCAGAAACGGGACGTTTATGTTTTAACGTATTATACGTGGAAACGTAATTTATGTGGTAATTTTATGTAGAATCATAATGAGGAATCTATTTTAAAAAAATCGGAATAAAACTATTCACAATATCTCACAAATCGTAATACAATTTGACTTCAAAAATTTATTTTATTTTGTTGTAATTAACAAAATCCACTTTTTATGTAATCTTCATATTATTACAATATCTCTTTGTACCTATTTACCCATTCGTTTTTAATTTTAGATACGTGTCGATGATCGAAAGTGCATTTAGTCTGGCCTCTGCTCTGCAGTTCATGCTAAGCGTTATGGTTCTTTGTTTGGTAGGAATTCAATTTTTATCCGTAAGTATTTTTTAATACATGAGGAATTTTAAGATTCAGTTAATGAAATATAAATTTTTCTATCTCTTATTATATTTTATTTTGTTCTTTTACTATGATAATTAAATAAAAAGATAAATATTTGTTTTGTTTGATTTCTATAATAGGGGTCGCATGCTCATTTTAATAAATACTTGTTTTTTTGTAAAAAGGTACAGCCTTTTTGGAAAAAGGCTGTACAGTCAAGTCACTAATTATTAAAAAAACAGTTTAACCATTTATTCCAGATTGAAAATCCTGGTAGTCATCCCATCCAAATAGTATGGATGGCCATTTATTTGACGTGTATGCTGATAGAGGTATTCATAGGATGCTGGTTCGGCAACGAACTTATATTGAAGGTAATCAATCTCTCCCATTCATCCTGGTACAATTTATTTTGTTCCCGAGCCTGGCTGACAGTCTCTATGTCTACTAGTAACATATAGCACAGTTAGAATGTATAGCTCATTGTTACACTTTCTGACAAATAGTTTGGGACAAGTGAAAAGTAATTTACTTTCTTAGAATTCTAGTACATGATCGTACACTTATGGTTAGCGAGCCGGATATACCACGACCTTCACCGATCTTTTAACCAGATAAAACATTTTTTTTAATTTAATAATAGATAAATACGCCTAAAATAGCTTGCCTATCTATTTAGGCTAGGCTATTTTTAACCGACTTCCAAAAAAGGAGCAGGTTCTCAATTCGGCGCGTATGTTTTTAAATTAATTAATTACAAATATTTTTTTTGACAGGTTTAGGCAATGCTATACACCTATGCACCTGAGCAGTCTGTAGAGGATCTATAGATCCATTTGCTATTTGGTACAAAGTAAGATAAGAAAGTGGAGACGTTTGTGCCACCAATCAATGCAAATGGTTTGTCGATCAGTGTTATGAGAAGAGAAATCACATATCTACTTACATAGACCCTGAATCCTTATTAAACAGCATAGTCTATTTAGTTGTTCCTAACTTTATAGAAAACCTGATATATCGGCCTAAGCTTTGTATGAATTTTACAAAGCCTACTGAATGATACGTCCGCCCAGTAGTTAAATACTCGATGTAATAAACTTTTCATGCTCCTATTCATAGAAATGATTTGAATGTATAATGTACAAATATAGGGTAAGCCCGCAAAAAACAAAATAAAGTTGTGCCTTTTTTTGGAAGGATCAAACAGTCCTATCAAATATTTAATTTGAAACCCGAAACGTTCATTTCAATCCACGTCGAAACTGCTTTACTGAATGGAAAAGCAATTAATTCATTAAAAAAGTCCCAAACTCCCTAATAGGTGCCAGGCTTCCATAAATTGGCTCTTTTTTCTGGTTGAGATATTTTTATATTAAACTGTATCAATTAATCACAGAAGTGAGTCGTTGACTCTACATAAATGTGAAATTAATCAATTTTATTGGTATAAAAATTAATATGCCTAGGTTATAAATTATACTGAATGTTTTTAATATTCATTTTGCGCCCACGTATCTCAAGTCTGATGTACCTACCAAATTGAAAATCTATCAAAGTACTAGACATACATGACGTCACAACTGTGAATTTCATACAACTTCAATATTACATTTTATTTCATATATTAATGTACACAATATAATATTATTATTATATATAAAAAGAAAATTTTGCTAAAATGCATCAAAGAATTCCTCCCCATCGCCGTCATCGGGCAAAGTGCCCAGAAGACTGGCAGCATTGCCATGCTGGATGGCAATGCTTAACCTCTGGCCAAGGAATAGGCCAGCCCTCTGGTCACGTGTAGCGTCGACTAGTTTTTGAGAAAGTTCTCTGAAAAAGAAATGTTTAACATACATTATATATTATTAGAAATGATTCAGACTAAGTATTACTTATTAGTTTAATTTTTTTTTTAATTCTCATGATAATAATAGAAGTTTACTCAGGGATGCCAAAGTATGTCTGTCTGTCCGTGTGCTACGCTTACACAGTCTATTTGTTCAACCAATTTTGACGAAACTTACTACATAAATAGGTTGCATCCCTGGGAAGGACATAGGCTACTTTCTATCCCAGAGAATTAAAAAGTTCCCACGGCATTTTAAAAGTCTATAGATCATCAATATTGCCGCATTTGGAACGCAAAATTCACATTTTCCAAATTCAACATTTTTACGACCTCCCTGGCGCTGTTGTCCCGGGTTCGATGGCAATCGTTCGGCAGGGTCAATTTGGTAATTTATACCTAATTTCTGAATTTTCGCACGGCTTCGGCCGTGGCTAGTTACCACCCTACCGGCAAAGACGTGCTGCCAAGCGATTTAGCGTTCCGGTACGATGCCTTGTAGAAACCGAATAGGGGTATGGGTTTAATATAACTGTTATCCCGCTACCAACTTAAACAGCATCATCACTTACCATCAGGTGAGATAGCAGTTAAGGGCTAACTTGTAGTGGATAAATTAAAAAATTTAAAAAAATATATGGTTGTTGTAGAGCCATGAGTTGCGCCAAGCTGCATTCGACGGACCATGGCTTGAAACTGACGTCAAGACCGCCATGTTCATCGTGATATTGTTGGAACGCTGCAAACGCCCCCTGAGAGTAACTGCAGGAAAAATATTTACACTATCTTTAGATACTTATACATATGTGAGTAAGAACCAATCTTTACTTCCGTTACTCTTTGTCTTTGCCTTTGTAATCATCCTACTTTTGAAATCTACAAAAAAATCTAATGTAAGCTATTGTCTCTCAAGACAAGTATAGTCGCTGAGGGCTATAGATTACGAGAGCTTTAATTTTACAATTTGTGTAACTTTAATTAATAATTTAAAAAAAAATTGACGTACTTAGGTAGTTTAGTTAGTCAACATTTTAGTAATAAGCGGATTCAAAATTACGTGGTCACAATCGCCATTTAAAGGTAGACTTTGAAGCAATTCTCGGCAGGCGACACTCAAGCCAATTCTCTTGTTCACCATCTTTATACTAAACTAAAATGATAGCTCTATTTATATTGCTACCCCTTTCACAGTACTCCCTGCGGGGCAGCGCTGAGTTGAGAGCTGACTGTATTTTAGTTTAGTTTAGAGATTGTTTTAAGCAGAATTGGTCACACTATCCACTGTTTTGTATTGAAATATAAGGAGAGCATTTGGGTTAGCGCCCGCGAAGCTCGATACTTTGCATACATGTCGCGCGACACAAGTGTGAGATCTATAGAGCGAACTTTGACTTTGCTTAGACTAAAGACATAGTTAAAGCAAGACAGATATATGTTACTCACATAAGTCCATCTCGTTTTAACTCTAAGTAAAGTCTGAGCTAAGTCAAAGTACGCTCTATAGATAAAAACAAATTGCTGTTTCAGCTCATAAACTGGTCGTACAAAGCGTTTGCAGTGATGAGAAATATGAAAAAATAATAAAAGGTGAAAAATGTATCTATTGTAAGTATTTGTAATTCATCATTATTCAATTATAATATATAATATCAAAATATCAAAACTTATTTTTATTGATTATTTTCATGTTGCTCAATCTAGGGGCTAATAGATACTTAGTTAAATGTTACGAGAAGATGTGACTATCACGTTGTGATAATTATAATCAGCAACTATCAAAGGTCAAAAGCGCGAGCTTGTACAAAATACCGACGTCATAACATTTGACGCACTCTTTTAAAATGGTTATAAAATTTAAAACTAAGGGCTGGATTTCACTTTTTAAGTAAACATTGTGGGTGAAAAGGTGTTAAATGTGATAAGTAAAATCAACGTGTATATAAACGGTCAAGCTTTTAGTAAGTGTGACGAGCGAGTGCGAGTAAAGTGATTAGAGCGCAGTTCTTTTTTTCACTAATTAAGTACTGTGGGAACATTTACTTATTATCATAGAATAAATGTTAACCAATCACTTTACACTTGCACTTTTTAAGTACTTCACAAAGTGAATCAAATCCAGCTTTAACAGAGAACGTGGATTATGCTACGTCTTTTGGAAAATTTCCTATTTAATAAACAGCGATCTACGATTCAAGATTCTGGACCCAGGGGTCAATTGTGTGTATGATTTAGCTGTATAGTTACAGATCTGTCTGTTTGCTCGTGCAAAGCCGCATCGGGTGAGCTAGTCTCTAATATAAAATCACGTATACCATCATACTGCATAGTATGTATTTGGTATGTGAGCCACTAACAAAGATCTAAATCGTAAATAGTTGACCTAGAATAGCATACATGTCATTATTCTTTTTTCTTAGTCGTTCGTTCGCTTTTGCGCCGATCCCAAGAATGCGGCTGCTATATATCAACGGGTCCCGCTTTTAATCTCACAAGCCCTATTTATTCACATTTATTTCGAAGGTATTTTCTTATCGGAATTTCCCCGCGGAACCGAGCATTTTCTGTATTTAACAGATTTGTGTCTTCCATCGTTGTCCCCTGCGAATGGGTGGAGGTATTTTTGTTAAGTATTTTTAAAGCTATAACTTGTTTTTGGTTCCGGCCTGTTTGAAATTGATATCTCAAAGGGTGAAACGGACCTCTATTAGATATTGGATAGAAGCAGGCGTTACTTTATGCGGAAGTCCATGACAATGAAAAACTATAAGTTTAATTCGCTGTAATCCGCCACAGAAGGTAAATCTATGTGGTACAGTGCGTATCTTGAATTTGCAGCCCGCGATATTCTCCACACCACATAAATCTTCCAAAATACCCTCAATGTTGAAGTGAAGTGAAGATTGACTTCACAATCGTGCATTGTAGAGTCAACATCTCCTGAAGATGCTCCGGTATCGGAGTGAAACATACGTTGAGGGTATTTTGGAAGATTTATGTGGTGTGGAGAATATCGCGGGCTGCAAGTTCAGGATACGCACTGTATCACATAGATTTACCTTCTGTGGCGGATTATAGCGAATTAAACTTCTAGTTTTTTTATGGACCTCTATTAAAATCAATCTGTTGTCTGCTGATTTTTCTCTGTCTGAGTGTCTGTCCATCCGTCAAATTATCAAGGGCCTCTATCTCGTAGACGGAATGAGTCACAGATCTACGATGTAGAATTTTGATCCAAAGACAAAAATTGAATTAATTTTTATACTAGCTGGTGCTAGCGACTTCATCCGCGTGGTTTAAGTTTTGTGTATTCCCGCGGTAAATCCTTCATTTTCCGGGATAAAAAGTAGCCAATGCCCTCCGGGACACAGTCTAGTCTGTGACAAAATCGGTTTAAGAGATGGGACGTGAAAGCGTAACCAACAAACAAACTCACATTCGCATTTCTAATGTTAGTAACGATTTTTCAGGGTCCCATAATATACCACAATCTCATTAAAAAAATTGGTAATGTAACTCTTATAGAGAACCAAGTATGTCAAAGACTTGGATAAAGATTGCAATTTATTTTAGACCTTTTAAAACTCTACATAATACTCGACATAAAACAAATTCTTATTGTTTCTAGTAATGTAAAATTTGGCAATTATAAATCCAAAACGCAATTATGAAAATCTTTGTAAACAAACATTATGAAAGTGGTTAATAGAAACTCATAATAGAGGGTTTGTTTGTTTTACTTATACAAAATCTCTTTGTGGAATTTAAAGTCAAGCTGATTCGTTCAAGTTTTAATGAACACACCAGGGGCATACTACCATCTGTTTTAATATCGTTGACTTTCGTGTTTTAGACTCATACTTTATAATATTATAAATGCGAAAGTGTGTTTGTTTGTTGGTTTGTCCTTCAATCACGTCGCAACGGAGCAATGGATCGACGTGACTTTTTGCATCGGTATAGATGAGAACCTGGAGAGTGACATAGGCTACTTTTTATCCCGGAAAATTGAGGAGTTCCCATGGGAATTCAAAAAAACTTATTCCACGCGGACGAAGTCGCGGGCATCAGCTAGTTAGTTATAATCCTTATTTTAGGGACGTCAAGGTACGTGACATAAAACTTTCATTTTGAAATAATACTGCTTTATGCGATGGTAGTAACCCCCCAGGAACGTTTCAGAAATGAAAATTATATTCAATTGTTTATCACGTTCGGTCAGTATAACTATAGACATCATACCTACTATAATGTTATAAATGCGAAAGTGTGTTTGTTTGTTGGTTTGTCCTTCAATCACGCCGTAACGGAGCAACGGATCGACGTGATTTTTTGCACGGTTACGTGACTTTCTGTCCGGAGTTCTCGTGGGAATTGAAAACACTTATTTCTCCTATACTACTCACGACATCGATGGTCTGCATGTATTTAGGTTTTTAAATGATCCCATGGATTCTCTTGATTTTCCGGGTATAAAATTATTAGCGTTCCCCGGGATGCAACCTATCTCTTTAAATACTATGTTATTTAATTGACGGCCGTTGGTTGATACTTAATGGTCCCCATTTCCCTAAAGCCGTTCAGGTTATGCATCTTTGTAATTATATTCTGGGCCAGGCGACGATTCGTCCTGTCGCGGAAGTCTGTGCAGCTCCATAGAAATTGACGCGCGCGAACTTTCTGTCCACCAGACAAAAATTATTTGTCCCTTTTTTTCGCCCTAATAGATGCATCGTGAAAAATCTTTCTATTAAGCATTTATATTTTTCGCACTCTCTCTCTTCTTCTTCTCTTATATTGTAAATCATACTAATATTATAAATGCAAAAGTGTGTTTGTTTGTTGGTTTGTCCTTCACTCACGCCGCAACGGAGCAACGGACCTACGTGATATTTGGTATGGATGTAGTTGAGGACCTGGAGAGTGACATAGGCTGCTTTTTATCCCGGAAAATTAAGAAGTTCCCGCAGGAATAAAAAAAAACACGCGGACGAAGTCGCGGGCATCAGCTAGTTATAAAATATTCTCTTTGCGACCTACGTAATTGGATGATACCCATGAGCATCTATATTGCGACATTTTGATATCGTCTCAATAATGCAAACGGTTTCCCCGCACACCCAACGTTGGAGCTAGGCCAAGTCGCATTACTTAAACCGACAAATTCCTGGTTAAGTATGACTTGGCTAGCACTTGTAGTTCAATTAGCTTTACGTAACGATTGAATCAAGTTTAAAGAAAATCTTTTTTGGTATGTGTCGCTACTAATCCTCCGACTTGGTTAACTAAGATTCAGGAGTTATGTAATACGTATTTTTAGATAATAAAGTAAGTTAGTAATCCATACTATTCCATACCAATAGTATAAATGCGAAAGAAACGGTGTCTGTCTGCATATCTGCTACGTTTTCACGATCCATCTGTTTAACCGATTTATATGAAATTTTGTTCAGATATAGGTTGTATCCTAGGGAAGGACATAGGCCACTTTTTATCCTAGAAAATTAAAGAGTTCCCACGGGACTCAGAAATCTTTAATCCACGCGGACGAAGTCGCGGGCGTCGTCTAGTAAGTAAATAAGTAATAATAAAGTAAGCTAGTAATTAAGTAGATGTCTGGTGGGAGGCTTCGGCCTTGGCTAGTTACCACCCTACCGGCAAAGACGTATCTAGGTACCTACTTACCGCCAAGTGGAATCTACTAAAATAGGAATCTTTTAATAAAATGAAGCTGCAAAAAATTTAATTCATGTCCAAATTTTGTAGTACATAATATTTTGTACATTATTTGTATTCTCCCCCTTTGCTCATTTTCCAGCTCCAATTCTCATCTTTAGCTCCATATTTCCTAGCTCTTGCTTAGAACACATTGTAGTAACTAAGTTGTATTGACGTTAGTTTTAATTTAGAGATTTCAGTTTTATTTTGCAGTTTTGTTATATTTTTATTATTTATATCGTATTTAGTGTTAGTTTTTAATGAGCAATAATCACACCAATAATAATTTATACTTCTGTTACCTATTTATATAATATACTAGCTGATGCCAGCGACTTCGTCCGCGTGGATTGAGGTTTTTCGGTTCCCGCGGGAATTCTTTAATTTTCCGGGATAAAAAGTAGCCTATGTGCTATTCCATACTATAACCTATCTCTCTGCCAAATTTCATCCAGATCCGTTCAGCCGTTGGAGCGTGATTGAGTAACAAACATCCATCTATACATCCATCCAAACTTTCGCATTTATAATATTTATTTGATTATAATAGTATCGTTTTAAAAATATATATATTGCGCTTCCGATTAGCCCGTGCGGCAGTCGACTGGCTGCAGCATCAAGCTGAGGCAGCGCCTCGTTTAGCCAATAAATATAGATTCTAAGTTAGTTTTAAGGAGTGAGTGCCCTGGTCTCGTGGAACCAAGGTTGGCTTAAATCTTGGTTGGCACCTTGGTTCCAGGAGAGCTGTGGTACTCCATATACGTATGTTTCATATAAGTAATTTGTTTTTTGGCTAAATAAAAGATTATTTATTTATTTATTTATTTATTTAATATCTCGGGCTACCAAACTACGTCTACGTATGTAGACTAAAATAGAAGGAATTTAATCTAAATACCTACGTATATTGTGCCTGTTATGCCATATCCAATAAGATTGATTGATTGAAGATTGTTTTCGTGTTTGTATTTCTTTTAATGGTGTACAATAAAGTATATTTTACTTTTACTTTACTATATATTTAGATTAAATTCCTTCCATTTTAGTCTTCCATTCTTTAAAATAATTCATCTATAAAAATATTTTTATTACAAATTTCACCTTGTAAGGATAATTCAAGGCATTTTTTACTGCAAATATCTATTATTTTAGCGTTGTAGGTATTTATGTTCTTGAAAATTGTTAAAATCTAAGATAATATTTATCTACGCTTGTCCTTGAAGTTATAAATTCTAAGCCTGAAAATATACCTCAGCCATAATATTTAGCTGAAATTTGTAAGTTGACAAATAATAATTTGACTTAGATTGATGTGGCGTTTAATTACAACGAACCGGAGAGAGTTGCGTTAGTTAACAACTCTGATAGTTAGACCGCAGAACTTTGCCATAATGAATGAAGAGTTTGCCAACTAATTTGCCATAGCACCGCAAGGACAGCACCCCCTAAACCCATTAAAGGTCTAGCCCCACTACAGAGGCGCAGGGCGGCGAGTCATGTATTCTTTGTATGAGGTTGTACGGAGCTGGGCCCACTTATGAAACGCTGCACGGAGATGCACACCGCGACACGGCTCCGTATAAACTCATCCAAATAATAATAGCTGCTATGTGCCGCGCCGCTTCGTACATCTCAAGTGGGGCTAGACCTTGACGCTTTTGAACTAGGTACTTATTGTTGCAAACCAGTCTGGCGTATAATATCGCAAAACATAGCCTTTCAATATTAAACCGTATTCAAAATTAAGCAAGCTCGATCGAGGTTCCTATTCTATTCTCAGAACAATACAGATACAAGAACAGCAATCTGTGGTATTGTAGCAGTTAATACAAATAGACTTCAAATTTATAATACAAGTAGAAGTGTGAATATTTAAGAGCATCGTTCACTTTCGTTCACACATTTAAGGGCACTAGAACGAGAGGCAAGGCCATATTATGCTAGATGGTCAGACGAAATAATGGCGAGAGCGGGTCGAAGATGGCTAGCTTCAGCTAGGGACAGAGCTAAGATAAAAGTATGTACGGCCAACGAGAAAGCAACTCAAAATAGATAAATGTAGCTTTAGATTTTGCAAAATATTAAGTCGAATTCGGGCTAAATAAAACATAATCCATTTACAAATACGTAAGTATGCACGAACATTTATAATTTAGAAACGCTAACTTTTTGCTCTGGAATTTTCACTTAGTCCCTTATTCAATGTCCATATAGTTACTTTGGATGTGACATCATTATCGCAGTTTATGACGGCATTAACGAGGAATTCCTCCACCTCGTTAACCTTCCTATCTTGGGGTCGTAAATTCTATCCTGCCGTAATAATATCTATTCTACGCAGCGATCGGATGCTATTACGCGTATATTGTTTGAATAATTTAATTCAATTATTGAAGTACTAAAATTATACATCAATGATAGAATGATTCCTTTGTTTTCTGGCAGAAATAAAATGTATTTCAGTCAATTATTGTGCTGGTAAATCAACTTTGATCCGTGTTTTTTGTTTGTTCGTGAGTTTGAGTTTTTTTGAGTTTGATTGGTAACCTACTTTGGAGTTTGGAGGTTAACTTTACCTGTCTTATAGCAAAATATTCTGTTCCTCTTAGAGCATAGAGCACGCTAAGCTCGATAGCTTACTGATCAATAGCAGCAAGATCGATATCTTGGTTATTATCACTAACATCTGATAATAAACTGTTACCAAGAATCGAAACATACCTAATATTATTGCCGAGTAGTATATGCTGAAACCTGAAATACCTAATATTATAACGATTACGACCCCCACCAATGACCTATAGTAATTCTTGACGCAGAGAGGTATAAAACCATAAACATGTGGCTCGTAACACAAACATCTTTTGTAGCTGTATTTTCGGTCCACCGGAGTTTTTTCAAAAAGAACCGAACATAATGAAACACATACCTACTGCCCAGAAAAGTGACGGACTGTAATTACTCACTCGGAAAGCTTGGGACCGGAAACGATTTTCCCGAAGTTGCGACCTTATTATTGAAAAGAAGTAACGACTCTGTCCGCGTACCTACTCGGTGGGTTCAAAGAGAATACTTGAACCTTTCGAGACTTTGGTGGTGTTTATGGAATATTCCAATAATGGTTTTCCTGCAAATGTTTTTCCAAATTACGTGACTTTTTCGTCAAACATCCCCAAGAATAAGTACCGCCACACAATATAAATTATTTTAGTAATTATCAAGAAATATGTCATACTCGTAGCAACACGTTATCAGCTGTAAAAACACTGGTTTTTATGGCGCTATACTGGTAGCGCCTGACAAACAATTCGACACCCTATGAATACGGAACCCTAATTAACGATTTTCGTATCTTTTCCTACATTTATGCTGTGAGACCTTGCATCTTGCCTTCATCATTCTAGGTCAACGGGAAGTACCCTATAGCTTTAGATTTATTGGCAAGTGTCAAATTACGCAAAATATGCTGCATAAACGGCCGTATCTTTTGATTGCGTTGACTTAGAAGCTTGATTGTTTTTTACAGCTCAACGGGACCGTGGACCTAAGTATCTGATATTAATAAAATCCACGCGTTCCCAAAAAAAGGTGGACAGACAGACAGACAGACAGACAGATGGACAACGAAGTGATCCTAAAGGTTCCTTTTTTCCTCTTGAGGTAAGGAACCATAAAAATAAGACTAAAGAATAATTTTCATACACTCTACCCGATCGAAGCCGCGGTGGCTTAGATAGTAGGTATTAATAATAATCTATTTTTCCCATACAAAGAAACCTAGATATCTATAATGATGGTTGGTCTAAGAATAATTGACCTTCGAATTTCAGTTGATTTTTAATAAGTATCTAAAATGGCGCTGAAAGTTACTATACTTCATTTGGTATCAAATACTAAATCTTAATTTCTAAATTCATACTAGTTCGCGGAAACCAAATCAGTTTCAATATTATATATTATAAGATTATTATTATTTCAACACAATAAACCGAATCCCGTGTAAATCTCGAGTGAGTAGATACAACACATTTTAATTACGGTTTCTGTGTTGGTTAATTAATATGCGGTGTCGTATTATGCTAACCTATTTATTTTGTAAATAATATTAAATAATACAGTTAATAACATACATAAGATGTTTTAATAGTATAGTATAGAATACAAATATAGGCACTAATGCACGAAAGCAAAATATGATAATTAGGATGTAAAATGATATTCAGTTACAAAAAAATAAGAAAAAGGCACATGATTCAAATAGTTTATTAAGAAAGATTGAAAAGAAAGAAAGAAAATCTATTTATTTTCACCACTGGTGCCACACATTACAATACCATAAGGTAAATGTAAAACCATATTAGTATTTCTGTCCAATCATTTATTTTAATTTTGGTAGCTCGATTCAATGATGTTCTAATGCGTTACTAATTCGATTTTTGATAACAATCGACTTTCTCTATGAGGAAGTTTTAATCGATTTGACACATTGATATTTATCTTTGCTCAACATTTGTTTATTGTTTTATAAACATACCCAAGCGTTTAAATGACTAAGTATGTATTTAAATAAATCATTTAAATACAACAGTAGGTACAGTAAATGTATCTACATGAATCCATCTAGAAACCATCCATCGCCAAAGATGTTGATATGGTGCTTAAAGGACTATCAAGAAAGCTAGTGTTGCAGCTCCGTGACTATTTTGAAAAGGAAAGTCGTAATTGTAATTACTATAATGAGTATACGAGTTACGTAATATCGCATAAAAGAGCACGTCGCTTCACTATTGTAAAAAACTATATGCGTCTATGGATTGCATTTTTTTGTCGATTGTTTGTCTGTCTGTCACTTCATAGGCGTGCTTATGTCAAAAGTAAAATAAACGGTTGGACAGAATATAAAACAGTAGGGTAATTGTGTAATTCCTGCATCAATCATTGTTACAGTATCAATTGTTGTGATTGGCTGAATTTATGGTATTCTTGCTGCGCCAATGGATTTTGTCCAATAGTGGAAGAGTGTTAACCAATCAGAGGTGATTGCGATCAATTGCGATCGTTACACTGTAGCTGTCATTTTTAGTCGATTGCCCTGCAGTTATATTATGTCAAATGATACTGTTCTCATTTACGTCAATCTGTGTCAAACATTTCATCAGTAAAGCGGTGAATGCGGCGTGCGTGAAAATTGGCTGTTATAACAAGCGTGATGTTTGTGTCGTCGGCGCGTAATTCGGGTCTACGAGTACGTGGGTCATATAGCTAAGCCAACGAGCTGTTTACATGGAAAGCTTAGTTATTTAGTTCACATGCAGCAGGTATATTGTTTGCTTGTATGTGCTTTGCATGATTTTTTATGGAGCCTCAAATTTGGCTGCAACCAAACGTGTGATATTTCTAGGCAACATTCATTTTATTCGAACGTGCTATAGTCTTTAGTTTACTAGTTTCTAATCGTAATTTATACCAAGCTAATCTGCAATCATCGAAGATTTGTAATTAAACTCAATAGTCAAAGGGGTGGCGGGTTTGTACAAATGAAACATATTAGTATGAAAACCTACCACCCTTTAAAATTATTTCGATTGCAGTCGATGTATCATATCATACTAATTTTATAAAAGGGAAAGTCTGTTTGTTTGTTGGTTTGTCCTTCACTCACGCCGCAACAGAGCAACGGATCGACGTAATTTAAAATTGCATGGGTATAGTTGTGGACATGGAGAGTGACATACTTTTTATTCCAGAAAATTAAGGGCTTCCCGTCTGTAAGGGAATCTAAAAAACTTATTTGACGCGGACAAAGTCGCGGGCATCAGGTAGTTCATAATATTTTGTACTTATTGCGACCGTGGGGAGTGATATACGGTCTACATGACTTTTGTATGTGTGACGTGCGCTTTACCACATCACAGAATAGGTAATAGTAATATACTTTAAAGCCTTACGCGCGATCGTCGAATCAATCAATCAAAGAGATTGTCGCGCACTTATCGCGCGTGCGACGTGCATCTGAAGCGCAACTGTTGCGCGTAAAAAAAAGTGAACTTGATAGGTACACGACTGAGCGCTAAACGTGCGTATGTTGCGCGTGCGACGTGTTTATGACGCGCGATGACGCGATTGTTGCGCGTACTTTATGTCCACGTTCTTATATGCCTAACAGAATTCCAACTAGCATAAGTGTGATTTCGTATCAGAAGACTGTAAGTTAGGTACTAGGGCGTTTTTACAATTAACGTATCAAACATTTACCTTATCAAAGCCATTTACAGTCGTCTTTGCAATCTGGATAAAAGCAAGTGACAAAATGAATAAAAGAGAATACTTTTTCTTCGCAAAACGTGACAAAGAGGCGGTACGGGATTTTTAACGTGAAGTTACTGACTGTGACATAAAGTCTCTGTGACTAATAGCACTGCGTTTTTTAGTAGGACACCAAGTTTTTAAATAAACAGTAAGTACTTTGCACAACAGATTAGGTAAACGTTAAAAATATTATGCTCCGCTGACTTGTATGTGCATCAAATAATAAATATTATAAATGCGAAAGTTTGGATGGATGTATGGATGTATGGATGGATGTTTGTTACTCAATCACGCCCCAACGGCTGAACGGATCTGGATGAAATTTGGCACAGAGATAGATTATAGTCTGGAATAACACATAGGCTACTTTTAATCCCGGAAAATTAAGGAGTTCCCGCGGGAAACAAAAAACCTCGATCCACGCGGACGAAGTCGCGGGCATCAGCTAGTTATTCATATTTTAAATGATTAACTTACCTTTATTTAAGCAAATTAAGATTTACGGTCCCATTTAATGCGATTTATTTTTGAGATTGTAGATAAACATAACCAAACCTCCCTTTGACCCCTTTTTTCCTCTCTTTGACGACCTCCCTGGCTCAGTGGTGAGCGCTGTGGTCTTAAAGTTGGAGGTCCCGGGTTTGATTCCCGGCAGGGTAATTTTATAATTTCTGAATTTTCTCTGGTCTGGTCTGGTGGGAAGCTTCGGCCGTGGCTACCACCTTACCGGCCAGGACGTACTGCTAAGTGATTAGGCGGTACGGTACGATTCCGTGTTACCATAAGGGGTATGGGTTTAATATACTAAACTGCCGTAAACCTAACAGGTTAGCCTGCTACCATCTTAGACGGCATCATCACTTACCATCAGGTGAGATCACAGTCAATGTAGCCCTATTGTAGTGGAATAAAAAAAATAGCTAGTTATATATTATGTGACGCTTTCCAAGTTACAGAGTACACACTCGGTGGGCGAGTCTGACTCGCACTTGACCAGTTTTTACCATTTTATGTACCTACATAACTCTAAAACTAACAAATACAGTTTTAATAAAGTCAAATAAAGTGGCAAATAGAAAGCTAAACGTTATGGAGTGTTTAATGTTGTAAGCACTAAGCAGCAATGCCTTAATTAGAAGGGAGAGCATAGATTTTAATGTTATACTACGCCTGTAATTAATACTCCACGAGTCTTTAAATTAATTTGCTTACATAATAACGATACGGCATTATTTGCTTTAATGTTTACTATATGGTACTTAATACATATTTACCTCAGCAAATAAACTTACTAACTAAAAGGTAGAGCATATACTATTCCTCCTCCTATTTTGACGACCTCCCTGGCGCAGTGTTGAGCGCTGTTGTCTTAACGTGGGAGGTCCCGGGTTCAATTCCCGGTAGGGTCAATTTGGGAATTTATTATTTCTGAATTTTCTTTGGTCTGGTCTGATGGGCGGCTTCGGCCATGGCTAGTTACCACCCTACCGGCAAAGACGTACCGCCAAGCGATTTAGCGTTCCGGTACGATGCCGTGTAGAAACTACTGGTAGAAACCAACTAGGGGTATGGGTTTAATATAACTGCCATACTCCTAACAGGTTAGCCCGCTACCGTCTTAGACTGCATCGTCACTTAACATCAGGTGAGATCGCAGTCAAGGGCTAACTTGTAGTGGAATTAAAAAAAAAACTTTCCCCTCCAACTTAAAGCGCAAAGATTCGTACGATAATTAATGATAATAGTCGCACGGGCAAGGGTTTTGAAACAATAATATCATATTATTATCCTGGCCTGCGATCTTATGATAACATATACATGCCAAAGACTCTTAATAAAGTTTATCAGACAAGCAATTGAGGCTTTAATAAATTTTTGGATGTCAACTCGCTATAACTAAATGATGCTACCAAGAAGCAACTGGCAGTTTAGAAAATATCGTTTTCTAAGAAATAATCTTGCCAGCTACCAGACTCAAGTGTTTGAAATCGGTATATCCTTTTTCTTCTTACAAAGATTCATATTGCTCTTTATACGAGTATTATGGCCTATAATTTCGATTCCTACAACACATTATAGACAACAAAACGTTGGCAGTACAGGATCGCATTCGACAAAGGGCCGAATTGTTCTGTTCATGACGTTAATAGGTTGGCAGCCATTCTTCACATCTTGGCTTTATTGGGCCATATATCAGTCACGAAACACGATTGTTTAAGCAGCGACAAATTAAATTCTACTACTATATTATATTCTGGTATAAGTATCATAATTACATATTTGAATAATATAAACGGACGGATGGATGGACGGATGGACGAAGGAACAAACGAACGAACACGCGAGCAAGTAAGCACTAAACAAACGCTTACTAGAAATTAATGCGTTAGCTAAAAGGTAGGTACTAATTTTTGAGGATATATATAAACCAGGTTTTCAAATCAGGCAGTCATGCTTTGTGCATTTGTTTCACCCTTTGCCATTTTGGCTCCCTATCTTAAACGCCCCCAGAGAAGCTTCACTGCAAAATCTTACTGGAAATACTTACCTGCTGGTACGCGCTTCATTTCCTCCGGTGACATAAGGGCTGTTTTTTTCTTCTTCATAAAAAGGGTGCCAAAAAAAGGCTGTGCATTTTCGCTAGTAATACATTCTTATTCTCTCAATTTTCTTGGCACTATTCCACGCGGGATTGACTTTTACGGTAATAAGGTAGTTTAGGTGTAAGTTTTATTGTAAAAACTATAGATGATACCCGCAACTTCGTCCGCGTAGATTGAGGTTTTCTAATTTACGCAGGAACTCCTTATTTTCCAGGATAAAAAGAAGCTTATGTCTGTACCAAAACCACACACTAAATTTACCTACCAAATTCTCCGTACCAAATTTTATCAAAATCCGTCGCATAGATTAGATAGTGAAACTGGTCTGAAATGTAGTGTGTATGCCGTGTGTGTGTGGTGTGTGTGTCTCGTGGCTGTAATTTCTGTGTATTATGAATTTCTGTGTATTTATTAGAAAATCAGCAACCAAGTAAATACAGTATCATGAAAAGTTCTGATACACATTTTGCAAATAGGTTCGTTTTTATAATGTAGAGAGGCAATAAGGCCTGATTTTTCGAAATTCTCATGGGAGCGATCGCAGCAGTTACTATAATATGAAGCACGTTAAAGAAAACTCTCATTTATCTCACATAACAGCCATAGACTTATTAGTATTTCGAGTATGATTTTACAGTGAATTCCGTTCAGAGCCTAAATCTCGTAACACTCAATCTCATGCATGGTACGCTTGTTTTGTGCTAGATGTACCGGGAAATGTAATTTCGCTGCATGAATTGTAAATCCCGCAGCCAAGTGTGAAGTGAAATATTATTTTCAATAACAAACGCTCTTATTTATCTCACTTAACATCCACTAATTAATAAATCAAGGCGTAATCTAAACATCGAATCCATACTTCCATACATAATATTATAAATGCGAAAGTGTGTCTGTCTGTCTGTGTGTCTGTCTGTCTGTCTGCTACACTTTCCCGGCCCATCTTTTCAACCGATTTTGCTGAAATTTGGTATAGAGGTAGGTTATATCCCGGGGAAGGACATAGGCTACTTTTAATCCCGGAATATTAAGGAGTACCACCGGGGATCAAAAAATCTTGATCCACGCAGACGAAGTCGCGGGCATCATCTAGTCTTGTATATACCTAGGGAATAAAATCTCGTGGTACTCAATCTTACTCAAGAGCAACACAGGTTATGCGCTAGACGCACTGTGAAATGTAATTCCGCAGCATGAATTGTAAATCCCACAGCCAGCAAGTGTAAAGTGAAATAGGACGCTCATTAACTAAAGCTCTTATTAAATATCCAACTTAACATCCACTTATTAATAAACCAGTGCACTAAACACAGAATTCAGAATATACCTATTAAAATCTCGTGATACTCAATCTCATTCATGAGGTACACTTGTTTTGTGCTAGATGTACTGGGAAATGTTACTCCGGTGTATGAATTGGATATTCCGCAGCCGAGTGAAATATTATGGGCATTAACTAAAGCTGTGTTGTGTGTGTGTTGTGTGTCCTGTTTTTGTCGCCAAACCGTTTTGTTGCATCGAATTCACAATTCAATGGGATGTTGAGCACTCGCGAAGCGCTTGAATTTCAATTTTATGCACATCATCACTATCGAGTGCACTCGTTTTCGATTCAGTTGTAACTATTTTAATTAGTAAACTACCGGTTGTGTTCTGATATAAAATATTATATACTAACCGATTTATGTATATAAAAAACCGGCCAAGTGTGAGTCGGACTCGCGCACCGAGGGTTCCGTACAAACCGGAGAGAGTTCGACAGTTGCTTGTGGAGGCTCTCATTTTGTCAGCTTTTAACTACTGCGATACTGTATATGGGCCTAGACTACTCAAAAAAACTGAAAACGCGGTTCAAAGAATTCAGAACGCGTGCATTAGATTCTGCTTTGAGGTTCCAAAGAGAGGTCATATAACGCCAGTCATAAATAATCATAAAATTCTTAACATGAAGTCACGTAGAAACCTACACCTCACAATGATGACGCACAGAGTTATATATAATAAGCGACCACCGTACCTATACGAGCGGTTACACTGGCGTAAAGATAAAAGCACGACTCGCCTGCACCAGAAAAGGAAGCTCGCTATACCTTCTCATAAAAAGGCAGGGTTTAGGGGTTGCTTCCGTTTTGCCGCTGCAAAGATCTGGAATGATCTGCCTCCCCCACTCCGCGAATGGAATAGGCCTACAAGCGAGATAGTACTAAAAAAAAAATTAAGAAACTTATATTTAAACATGCAGTTAGAGGCAGTTAAATTTATCTACTCTTAATAATTAAACTAAAGTTATTGTATACTGTTATTGTTTTCTTTTATTTATTGGTTTACTACTAAATAATTCGTGTTTTGCTGTAAGTACATAATTTATTAATTTTCGTTTTAGGTAAGGATTGTTTGTGTTTTTATTCTATTTATATATTAATCTTTAAGTAGGGATGGGAAATTTAGAAATTTAGGTTGTGTTCTTTTATTTTTAGTTATAGCTTACTTGTATTTAAATCACTAGATATAGTTTTAAAAAAAAATAATAATGATATATACTTATAAGGCAAAGGGCGCGGCGCATTTATTATTTTTAAATGATTAATAAAGGAGCAAACTGAAAACCAGCGCCGAGCATTGTTGTCAGTGCTCGGCAATGCTGAGTTTGTTACCTATTGCTTATTGTTAAGTTTTAACACAGATAGAATATAAGTGCATTTATTGTAAAACATTATAGTCGCATAACAATAGTGTAAGCAATAAAGTTTTTATTTATTTTTATTATTTATTATTTAAACCTGTAGTAAGTTTTACGATTTATGACGTATTAAAAACAAGACGAAATGAACCGCAAAACTAACTTTTTGTTAATATCAAAAAATTACGTTTGTTGTATGGGAGCCCCCCTTTAATATTTACTTTATTTATATTTAATTATTTATTTTGAAAGGTAATATACAAGTTAATATTCTGTGAAAATTTGAACCGTCTACCTGTTACCGTTTTTAATATTGAGCAAAAAAATACGAAAAAAACACGTTTATTGTATGGGGACCCCCCTTAATATATATATTTTTTAAATTTTTAGTATTTGTTGTTATAGCGGCAACGGAAATACATCATTTGTGAAAATTTCAGCTTTCTAGCTATAACGGTTTATGAGATACAGCCTGGAGACAGACAGACAGACAGACAGACAGACAGACAGACAGACAGCGGAGTCTTAGTAATAGGGTCCCGTTTTTACCCTTTGGGTACGGAACCCTAATAAAAATGAATGTTGCTAAGCGCATAACTTCCGAACGACTACACCAAATTGGATAATTCTTTTTTTGTGTTCGTTATAGGACAAGTATTAGGACAAGTTTGTATAAAAAAAAATTAAGAGTTCCCGCGGGAACCAAAATACCTCAAATGGATGTTTGTTACTCAATCACGCCAGAACGGCTGAACGGATCTGAATGAAATTTGGCACAGAGATAGATTATAGCCTGGAAAAACAGATAGGCTACTTTTTATCCCGGAAAATTAAAGAGTTCCCGCGGGAACCAAAAAACCTCAAATGGATGTTTGTTAATCAATCACGCCAGAACGGCTAAGCGGATCTGGATGAAATTTGGCACAGAGATAGATTATAGTCTGTAACAACACATAGGTTACTTTTTATCCTGAAAAAATTAAAAAGAGATCCCGCGGGAACCAAAAACCTCAATCCACGCGGACGAAGTCGCGGGCAATAATAATAAAATAGCTAGTTTATAATAAAAATAAAAGGAATAAGAGTTAAAATCATCGGTACTCGTTTCATTTGTCTTCATCTTTCGAAACCAAAATGGATAAGCACTATGACCACACTCTCATTAAGACATTACTCATTGCTGAGGGGTCACGACCCTCGAGTACCTAATACGACCCAGAGAGAAATCGACGCGGACTAAGTAAATTTAATCTTTAAAAAAGATAATATTTACTCTTAAAACTAGTGAAGATCGCTCTATGCATTTATGAAGCGACACAAAACAATTAATTATATGAAGTAATTAAAAGAAATTTTGAAAAATGCTCGAACAAAACATATTACAAATGTTATTAGTTAGTGTCCAGAACAGACGATGTTGTTAGATGTTCTCTGAAAACAACTACGACTCGTATTATGGAATGTAAAATGAATCAAATAAATATTATAAATGCGAAAGTTTGGATGGATGTATGGATGTATGGATGTATGGATGTATGGATGTTTGTTACTCAATCACGCTCTAACAGCTGAACGAATCTGGATGAAATTTGGCACAGAGATAGATTATAGTCTGGAATAGCATATAGGCTACTTTTTATCCCGGAAAATTATAGAGTTCTCGCGGGAACCGAAAAACCTCAATCCACGCGGACGAAGTCGCGGGCATCAGCTAGTACTGTTATAAATAAATACTTAACATTTTGTAAGACAAGTTAAGAATAGTTAAGTTTTATTTTTATAGGTTTTTTATATAAAAGTATAACTTTTATCAAGTATTCTGCTAATGGAAGAGTTTCTTTTTTTTATTTACTACAAGTTAGCCCTTAACTGCGATCTCACCTGATGGTAAGTGATGATGCAGACTCCATTCCGACTATCCTTCTGTAAGTCACAGTAAGTTTATTTAGAACGGAAACAAAATTAAATCTCAATGATTACAACAAGTTTCCTATCTATTAGGCTCATTATTATTTCTTACTATCTATAAAAGGTACGTACATGATAAATATGTTCATTACGCCGTAGCAGCAAAACCGCATACTTATTTGAAATGAAAATAGTCAACAAAAAGGTACTCTGAAGAGAAAGTTAGCACAGAAGTTGATTACCTACTTTCACGGTATTTGGAACAAGACTCTCGTCACTTTTTCGCGCTTTTCACTCGGGTATTTATGAATGCAAATGAAAGGACTAGGGTTTATGGCTTCTGATTTTATAAGATGCCAAGATGAGCAATTTTTCCCTTTTACGAACTTTTTCTTGAAAATATCCGACAAAACTTCAACTGCGCTAACCATTAGGTACATCTATTTCATTTGTAAAACTATTTAATCCCGCATATTCGTTTTCATTTGTAAAATGAGGCAATGAGGAACGTGAACTCTTTAGTTACTACGTGGCCTTATGGTAGAATTGAATTTAAATCAAGTTCACTTAGATCCGTGTCCGATGAAGAATAAAGATTCTACTTTTATTACCTCGATTTAAATTACAAACACGAAATATTTTGTTATTTTTCTTACATATTTATCACAAAAACATACAATACGTATACGATCGTATTAACACATCAATATCCATACTAATATTATAAAAGTGTGTCTGTCTGTCTGTCTGTCTGTCTGCTACGCTTTCACGGCCCATATTATCAACCGATTTTGATGAAATCTGGTACAGAGATTGCATCCCGGGCAAGGACATAGGCTACTTTTTTTCCTCGAAAATTAAGGAGGTCCCGAGGAAATAGAAAACTTAATCCACGCGGCACAAATATAAAAAGCTTCAAATTTGAAGCCACACAAATGGAACACTCCGTCGCGGGCAATATCTAGTAATATTATAAAGTTACTAACATAACATTATACATAATATCTCATAAGTACTTTACAGAAAGAAAGAAAATGAATGTGAAGTTGTAGCGTTCTAAAGTATATACGTACCTTTAGACTAAGTACATTAAGTAATGATTTACGTTTTAAAACTTCCATATCAGTTCACAGCACTTACTCCGTTGTGTAACGAACGTTTGTAGCTCAAACCTCATTTAACTCAATCTCATTCATGAGCATCACTCGTTCGGTACTACGATGGTCTAGGAAATGTAATGCCGCTTTATGAGCAGCTCGGAAATCCTCCTGCTGAGAGAAATATGATGAACACTAAGCGAATACCCTGTTTAGTCATTTTGTCGGTGAAGTGCTTTGTTAAATTGTGTTTATGGGTTTTGTTTGGGCCTTCCTTTCAAGTATTTATTCGGTTAGGACTTTTAATAGGTCAATAGACTTAATTTTCAGTGCCTGTATTAACGATATTTGCATTTCGGAACTCTCTTACGATAAACGAGAACGCAAAAAAATATCAGCACTTATTGCCATACCATGCACGATCTAAAGGACTTTAATCAAATGAGATGTTGATTTTGAAAACTTGGAAAGCGCCCTGTAAACTACATAAGGTATGTTTAAAGATTTGTTCTAAAAGAGTTTTTTTAATTATGTTTTGAGATACGTTAAAAACAACGTATTATTTTACAAGCATAGGTACATAATATGTCACCGTTTGATAGATACACTACTTTAAAAAAGATCCCCTAGTTTTTTAATTCCCCGGGGGAACTCCATAATTTTCCGGAACAAAAAGTAACCTTTGTCACTCTCGGTCCGCAACTATTATTACCCATACAAAAAATCAAGTCGATCCATAATAGAACCATAAGAGTGTCAAAATTAGTCATTTGTAAATTGCCAGTGTGTGAAAATTATTACGAATTAACTTGGATGAAATAAAACCGAGAAATAACTCTAAAAATCAGCTGAATACTCCGCGAGTGTCATCTCAATAATTGGTCAGCTAAATTTGCAAAATATGTGAAAAGTGCCGGGCCGTGTGTATGTGACCCAATCTCTACAAGAAACGGTGTCTTCCAATCTGTCCACCTAAGCCAGCGACCTCCTGACACTACAAGTACGATCCTCAACCCTACAAGCCTGGTCAGCCAGCATAGTAGCGAAAAAACAAAAGGACTACAGATATGAATCCACCCTCATGTTTGGCTTTTGCACTATTGTAAACGAAGGTATACTCACTGTGGTGTAGGTAATTTGATGACATTCATTTGCAATTAACGCATACGTACGAGTACCTGGTATAATTACTACCCTTCGGTTATTTACAGAGACCCTCGTCAGTCGTCACTGCGTGTTGCTTTACACCTCATGCCTATTTGTTAATGAAAAATTCTGAGGGAAAAATAAATAGCTTTTAACCGCCGCCGCCGCATTCACGGATCGAAAAGAAATATTTACTTTGGGTTTTTATGTATATCTTTATGAGTAATATGTAAGTACGCTTATTTCTCATCGAGGCTTTCTCTACCAACTATAAAGTATTGTGTGCCAAGGCGTAGAAATCACGCCAAGCTTATTGGTCAACAATTTTTATAGTTTATGCAATGAAAAAAACCAAAAAAAATTACTTCAATCCATTAGAAAACAGCATGATTTCAAAATTGTATTCTACTAATAAAATATGATCGATAGTTTAAATTATATTTGGTGTGGTTGATTTTTTTTATTACTGTTATCAACAGCTGATAGTATAGTTTAGTTTACGAAATTCATTTTGTATCCACGCTCTTTCTAGTAAATGCGAAAGTGTATCTGTCTGTCTGTCTGCTACGCTTTCACGGTCCATCCGTTCAACCGATTTTGATGAAATTTGGTTAAGGGATAGGTTGTATCCCGGGGAAGGACATAGGCTACTTTTTATCCTGGAAAATTAAAGTTCCCGCGGGAATCAAAAATCTAATTCACGCGGATGAAGTCGCGGGCATCATCTAGTGTGGAAATATTGGGAAGTGCGAAGCCTTGTGAAGCTTTGTGTGACGCTGCTTTTCCGGTGATAAACCATTATTCAAATACCCAAGGGACGCTAGGCTAGGTGGACGAATAAACTCAAGCGACTAGCTGGGAGCCGCTAGACCTTGCGTCCAAAGCACAGTACGTACAGTACGTATAGTAGGTACTATTATATTATATTCTATGTCCAAAGGCACTATCCCGTTACTCGGCGGCACAAAACCACGTTCTGTGAAGATACTTGCAAGGCACCTTCGTCAAGCAGTGGATGTCTACAGTACGGATTGAGACGTCAACGACGGCGACGAGATACTCGTATCACGATTGCAAAAATTGTGATTCTGTCATTGAGACAACTTCAATTGATGTTACATTTAATGGATTATACCAGTAATTAACCGTTTAAGGCCAATAATATCAGAGGTGATTGCGATCGTCTTGTAACTGTCAAATAACGGTAATCGAGTAGCATAATATCAAACTGTCTTCTCATAAAATAAAAGGTGACTCGTATTGTCATATGACGAACGGAATCGTGTGTACGCTACCTATAGGGTAAATGATCCCGTACCATAGATTATTATAGTTAGCCCGTACTGTGCATCAGATCTAAAGCGGCTTGTTCTATTCAGTATACATCAAAGCAATTTCAAGCCCTGCACATGACAAATAACCTGGCGGGCGGTAGTGCAAATAACGGAGCATTCAAGAGACAGCTGTAAGATCTTCAGTGGGGTGAAAACTTAAAAACAACGGCTTTTCCAAGCTTTAGCAAAAAGAAACAGAAATATGACATCTTTAATACTTTGTATGAATTCTTTAACTAATTGTACAAAAAACTCGCGCGACGCCGAATTATAGTGCGGAAAAAGAGTTAAGGTACAGATAGACATGCTACTAAAAAGTATGCTTATAAGCATGCAAAATTAAACATTTATTATTATTAAGCATGTAATTTTTTTTTTCAAAGAATTAAAATATCTACCAGGTTGAAATCGTGGACATCATCTGGTATGATAGGTATAGTAATATGATATGATAATTCTAATGTTGGGTTATTAATGTTAATGTTTTGTTTTAATTATGTATTTATTAAAAAAATGGAGACTCTTATTTAAACACACACAAACATATTTTTTATAAATAAGATTTTTGTTGACAACATGAAAATATTTTGAGTGGGCAGACTACGTACCTAACATGAAAAATTATGTAGATACAAATGAAGATTTTAATTTCGGTAGTGATCAAATAGTAATGTAGGCGTTTCGATCTAATCATGTACTGTATCAAAATAAACCAAGTAGGAAATTATATCTTCTCTTAGTCAAGGTGCTGCAAACGGACAGTTGATATCAGTTGATATTAGAAACCATCGTCGCTATGCCTATAAGTACAAGAGTTAGTAAATCCGATTATTTGAGTAGCAGCTCTTTATGAGAACGATAATAAGTAAAGTACAAAATGTGCACATTGTCTCTCGGTCTAAGTGCGACAAACGTATAGTGGACATGATAATAATCATCGCTATCCCTTAAGAGCGTTAGGGGGTCGTTAGTGCGATTGTTTGAGGAGCGAAGCTATGAGGAGAACAATGATTTGTCATTGCACAGCTGTTGTGAGATTTCTATGGCCTCTATGCGCCTTGCCCTGTTGTCTAATGAACAATCGTGGTTATGTTATATGGACGAGTTAGTCTGAACTGGTACATTCTGACGGAAGATGGATATGATGATATTCACAGCAATAGGAATCTGTTCTGTTTTATTTATTTAATATTTAGTACCTACTAGATACTACTACTACCTTGATTAGATTTTATTGGCGAACTAAATGACAGAAAGGGACAAAGTGTACATAGGAGAAAAAGAACAGACGAATGTGTGAAGTGAACTAGTATAGCTTCTCTGTCGAGTACCTCACCTCACCTCACCTCATGACACCTCATGTTGTCAACTTTTTTTTATATGTTTGTCAGCCCTAATTGCTTTCGAGGCATATTTTCGAAACACCTAAACTGATTATTCGGTACTGTGCATATAATAAAGAGCAAGGACAAATCTAATACAATACTAATACTAATACTAATAAATATTAATCTGTATTAATATCTGTATTGATACTAATCTGTATTATCTATACTATAATATTATAAATACGAAAGTTTGGATGGATGGATGGATGTTTGTTTCTCAATCACGCCAGAATGGCTCAACGGATCTGGATTAAATTTGGCACAGAGATAGATTTTAGTCTGGAATAACACATAGGCTACTTTTATCCCGGAATATTAAAGAGTTTCCGCGGGAGCAATTAAACCTCAAACCACGCGGACGTAGTCGCGGGCATCAGCTAGTACTTACTAATTATACTGAGTAAACAAAAGTCATCTACGCTAGTAGCAGCTATATTTAATTTATAATTTAAGTTTAAAAATATATCGCAACCGCCGTAACGATATTAGTATGTTACGTAATTAGAACCCGCACGGCGCGATGCAAGCGCTGGAGCGCTGCAGTTTGCCTAATGAACGGTGTAACATGACAAATTACTAGCGGAGCAGCCTCTTATGTATTGCTTTAGGTATATCTCGTTTCGCAATTTAAACCTACGTGGTTTTTCGCAGTGCTACCCACCAAAGCTGTATCGATTTTTATTTTGATAATAAAAAAAATTAAAAAAAAAATATATAAGCGGGTAAATCCTACAATAGGGATGATGACTACTCAATCAAATCAGCAACTCTTTATCAAACTTAAAACGCACTTCTAGTGTGCTTCTAGTATGGAAGTTGTATGAAATTCACAGTTGTGACGTCATAAAATTTCAATGCACTTTTTTTCTTTGATCTATATTTTAAAATGGTCATCAAACTTAAAACTAACCGCAATTGGCAGCATTGACAATAATTATACTTTGACTTTACATTATCTGTGCCATTTTGTGGGCACAAATGTCCGTAATTGGAGCAATAGTTATTTAGCAATAGTTATTATACAAGAGTGAAAAGTTGTTTTTTAACCGCGTGCTCAATTTTGATGACCGAGCAAGCGAAGGATTCTAAAATTGAATCACGAGCGGAGCGAGTGATTCAAAAATTAGAATCCTGAGCGTCAGCGAGGGAATCAAAAGAGCACGAGGTGAAAAATCTTTTCACTCGAGTGCAACACGTAACTTTTCATCCCACCTCAGCGAGGAAATGACTAAATGCAAAAAAAATCACAAGGTAACTTTTCATCCCACCTTAGCGAGGAAATGACTAAATGCAAAAAAAATCACAAGATTAAATTCAATTCTGTTAATTTCTTCGTCACTAGAATCACTCATTTTAGGTTTTTCACTTATTTTCAATTTTCTTGTTTTTAATCGGTTTTAATTTTAAACAATATGACGTGAAAGAAAATGGTGCGCGCAAAGCAAATTAAAAAAGTACACCAAGAAGGTTGCGAGTGTGAGTTTTTAACAAATAGAAAACGATTGTATGGAAATTCGGCACCATAGAGGTACAAGTAAATAGGTTTTAATGATGTTTTGAATTCACAAACTTCATAGACGAGTGATATTTACTAACGTGCACACGATGTTCTAAATTCAATTTACTTTAACCTCTAGAGGATAATAACGGCTTTTACCATCAGATATCGAAGAATAAAAATACTCTTTCCGAGATGGTGGGATGAAAAAACAATTTTGCGTCGCAGCATTATCGAGTGGAGGTAATAAATAATTCAGCTAATCTTCTTTATCTTTCAAATACCGCACTTTGTTCCGAAGGGATTTTGATGACGCTTAAAGGATTACATTAAATAAATAATGAGGCACCAACCAGGCACCTACATGCCTAATTGTGTTCGTATGAGCACAAGCCTAAACTCTAAAGTATACGCAATGGTATGAAGATAACATTATAGATAGTGGACGATCCTACATTTGTTTTTTTTTTAAATTTAAAAAAGAGATTTTATACGCGTTGCTATTTTGAAAGTTATGTAATAATTAAGAACTTTACTTTTAAGTTAAAAATAATGATCAAACGATTTTTAAAGAACAACTTACTAGAGATGTCCTTACAATAGACTTTAAGTATGTAGACATCAACGAACATAACTAAGCTATTTTCTTAAACCCTCATAAATCCTTCTCGATATAACTTCTATTAGTAAAACTAGATAGATTACAACTAAATTCACACTGTCACATAAGTTACACGTAATTTATAGCCCTTGGTACTTTATCTTGCAAAGGCTCTGAGATTTATGGCGTATGTTGATACCTTTTCTACCAGGGACTTCATATAACCCTTCATGAATATTAATGTTTTCCACTCGGAGGCTTCTAGTTAACGTTCGATCAATCAAGTGCATAACTTTGTTGAAGCATTCCATACATTAAAAATGAACTAACATAGTAGATCTGAGTAAGATCTATCGCCTATCTAGGATATGCGGATAAAATTCAAAATTCAATAGTTTTTATTCAAATAAACTTTTACAAGTGCTTTCGAATCGTCGAATGAATCTACCACTGGTTCGGAATACCATTCCTACCGAGAAGAACCAGCAAGAAACTCGGCGGTTGCTCATTTGAAAAAAAAACATTTATATATATAATATATCATTTAGATACTATATATTTATAAAGATATTAATCAAAGATATTTATTAACATCTATGTAAAAATGTTGCATGTAGGTAAACATATGAATTCTGGCAAAATAAATAAATGATTATGATTATGATCAATGCGACTGGTCGCTAGCAAACTAAAAGCTTTAATTGGACAAAGGAATACCTACTGACATATTATTTAATGCGGCGATATGGAAAAAGAGTGGTGCGCCATTCCCAAACAAGACATACAAACACATAATATACAGCATTAGGTACACTTATTTTAGTTTTTTTTTTTGAGAGGGAACTTTTGATTTTGAAATTACATTACATTAACACTCAAAATGTTCGAAGATTTCAAAAGAGTACTCGTAGGTAGTAGGTGGTTGAGTAATTTTGTTGAGACAATGACCAGTTGAACAAGTCTTTATTTCATTTCATAAACTTTACCTTTCTTTAGCTTTTGCAGGATTTCATTTTATAAACCTGGACACAATGTAATCTACAATTGCAACGTAAAATTGCGAGATCATCAGCATTCGCTCTTATCTGCATGTTCTCGCTCGGAGGGTTTCCGCAACATCGTGTAAACCGGTTTTTATTTCCCGCCACCCCACATAAATCGGACTCAATGTCCGGTTACGGATAATTTACAGTTCGCCCGAAATGGACGTTCACTACCACATATTTACTTATGCTTTAAACACACACAACGCGCGAAGCGGCTCCTGCTTCCATCCGTTTGCTTCCTCGTTTCTAATACGAACCGCTTGGATATGGAAAGCCCTTCCAGCTGCCGTTATCCCTTCCATTTTAATGTTAGTACCTTCAAATCAAGAGTTTTCTAGTGCTTTATGATCTTCTAAGCAAGCGCACTCGTTGTTAGGCTGCCTCAACACCAATCAGCACAGTTTGATTGCAATTTGCAGCTAAGAGAATAAACGTAAATTATCTATCTATCTATATATATATATAAATCTCGTGTCACAATGTTTGTCCTCAATGGACTTCTAAACCACTTAACCGATTATAATAAAATTCGCACACCATGTGCAGTTCGATCTAACTTGAGAGATAGGATAGTTTATCTTAATATATATAAATCTCGTGTCACAATGTTTGTCCTCAATGGACTTCTAAACCACTTAACCGATTATAATAAAATTCGCACACCATGTGCAGTTCGATCTAACTTGAGAGATAGGATAGTTTTTATTAGTGCTACCCGTGCGAAGCCGGGGCGGATCGCTAGTATTATATAGATTAGGATTATTAGTGCTACCCGTGCGAAGCCGGGGCGGATCGCTAGTAATCTATAAATTAAGAGAATAAACGTCCAGTAGCCCTTCTTCACTATTTGGAAGGCAGATGGAACACAAGTAAATGTCATAATGATGGTGTTCACACAGCAAAGCGTGGTATTTTACGTACAAAAGCACGATGGTAGTGAAGCGCTAAATAATACGCGTGTTATGTACATTTTCACTAGGAGCTAGACGCAAGGATACACAATGCAAAGTTCTTGTATACGCTTAGTTTACAATATTTCCGTCACAAGATAAGTAGCGACCGTAACGCATTTTTGTGTCTAAGCTTTTACAGTCAATTTAAAAGCACATTTACGGTACCTACACTGAGAAAAAAGACCTTCCGAAATACGGAAGGTATTACCGTCCCTTTTGACTCAGTAGGAAATTTACCTTTCAACTTGGAAGGATATTATTACCGTCCAAAATTTCCTTCCAAACAATGTCTGCCTTCTATTTTGGTGGGTAATACGCACCTTTCAAATTTCGGTCGGAAATTCCTACTGAGTCAAAAGGGAAGGTAATTTTTGGAAGGAAAATAATTAATTTCCTTCTAAATTTGGACGACATATTTGATCGGTAAATATAAATAACCAAGGTAAAGGCATGATATTACCTACCTAAGGCGAAGGAAAACGGAGCTTGCTTTTGCATTTTTGCAAGGGTGGAAGCAGGGGTCTGTATACCACCTATGATTTATGCTCTGCTATGCGCTTTAAATGAATGTCCCAACTAGGTGGAAGCGCCATTTGCCACGATGCAGGTACCGATACAAGCGGATTTGGCGATATATATGTGTTTGACCGGCGCCACCCTATACCGCGAGCCAATATACGCGTAGCGACATCTAGTGGTCGGGCCGGGTACTACATTCGGTGTTTCCGATACCGAAATATTCCAATTTGTTTGGAGAGATATTATCATCTAATTTAGAAAGATATTCCTTGTGTTATTTTCTCCAAATGTGATCCATCTAATTTGGATGGTAATTCCTTCCAGCGAGCCTTTCTAATCCTTTCGGTTTTGATGGAAAAGTAATGTCATTTTATTTCCCACTAGATAAGAGGGTAAATATCCTTATTATAATTGATTTAGAAGGATATTATCATCTAATTTAGAAGGATATTCCTTGTGTTATTCCCTCCAAATGTGATCCATCTAATTTCCATGGTAGTTCCTTCCAGCGAGCCTTTCTAATCCTTTCTTTTTTGATGGAATAGTAATGTCAATTTATTTCCCACTAGTTAAGAGGGTAAATATCGTTCAATATCAGGTTAGCTGCGTTTTCCTTCCGACAACTTTGGATTTGAATTCAGAAGGTCATTAACATCTAATTTGGAAGGATAAATTTGGGAGGAATTATTATAATGCATACTTATTTAGTAGGAATATTTAGCTGGAAGGAAATTCCTTCTTGGTTAATTCCCTCCAAAAAATTTCCTTCCTTTATGTTCTTCCGTATTAGATGGATAAAATTCATTACCTTCTAAATATCGGTAGGAATTTGGCAGTTCCCCGATTTAGAAGGTAATCGGTGGAAGGAAAAGAACCAATTTTGGAAGGAATCTGGTTTAGAAGGTAAAAATCGGAAGGTAAACAAGGAAATTTTTCTCAATGTACTTAATATGTTTTTTTTTATCCACTACAAGTTAGCCCTTGACTGCGATCAAAAATATGTAAATAGTTTAACAACGACATATTTCTTAATAATTTGGTACTCACTCAAAGTTAAAAGGTTTGTACTTTTTTATATTTACACTGTTTTGATTCTTAGCAAAGGCGTAGAATTACAGCGCCAGCTTATTCTCAGTTGAAATCTCAAGAGCATTGAAAAGACTTGAATAGGTATTCAGAAGAATTTCCTAGAGATTCATACTTCTAAAGGCAAAGCTACTTTAATGAAAATTCATTGAAGCGGCAAATCTAATTATTTACCAAAATGAAACCAAGAGCTTAGACAAAGAAACGTTTAACACAAAAGCTGACGGAATACTTCGAAACAGAACGACTTTAAATTTACGTACTGATTTTTGAATACAGAACTACATAATAGATATTTCTCTCTACCTCTTATCGCTGCATGGTATTTCAAATTGCTGGAAGTCATTGCCTCTTCTATGAGTTGCAATTATTATAACAGCAGCGGACGTAACTATACGTACCTACCTATACGAAGCGTAATAATTAGTCTATGAAAAGTTTTATACATAACATAAATATTATCTCGAAATTTCGTGTACAGTACTTACCTACTTCGTAGCATCCATAAGTCGTAAACCGTCTTCGATTTGAACACATAAAAAATGTGTACAAATATTATCAATAACAATATTGCATTACGTCATAAAAGTTGTTTTACGTACCAATAAACGCAACTCGCAGTTGGCTAGTCATAAAGTTTTCATTTACGACTTTTTTACTGTGTTCGGGAACAGAACGACCAAGAGTATTCGTAGATTTTTATTTAATTATGGTCTATAGGACGCCGGGGTGTGTATGCATTGATGTAGAATTTTAATGGTTTTATGACAAGTTCGTCAAGGCAATATTGGTACATGAGCCTGCCATTGCCTGTCATTGCTTTCCATTACGCATGATTGTAATAAATTGCAACCCAGTCCTGCACTAAAAAAGGATAGTTTGTTGAAAACAACTCCTATAGCCAGTGCGACCATAACATACATCCTTCTAATTCGTTCACTCTTGGCAGAGTGGTCGTAGTTATGATTTGGCCTTCACAACAGCTCTTGCAATCTCTGTCAATCGACTTCTGTTGGCGGCATCACGGGAACTTTTGGAGACGGATAAAGTGGCGGCGAAAGCCTTTGGCTTATTTTCAGCTCTTTGAGTATGGGGACGTTTGTTGGATGCGTTTCCGGCACCACATTTCCAGACCGTCGATTTTTCGCCGGTCATTTTGTCTGAGAGTCTATGTTTCAAGACCACACCTTTCATTAGACGAACCTTTGTATTTTTCGTAATTCATTCATTCGTATTATACGTATACCTAACTAATTTCTACGTACAATTTACATAATCAAATAAATATTATAAATGCGAAAGTTTGGATGGATGTATGGATGTGTGGATGTATGGATGTTTGTTACTCAATCACGCCCCAACGGCTGAACGGATCTGGATGAAATTTGGCACAGAGATAGATCATAGTCTGGAATAACACATAGGCTACTTTTAATTCCGGAAAATTAAGGAGTTCCCGCGGGAACCGAAAAGCCTCGATCCACGCGGACGAAGTCGCGGGCATCAGCTAGTAATTCATAGATGACTATTAGTCTTCCGCATATGAATCGATTTGAACCAACACCCAAGTCGGTTGTTAGGTGGGTGGATTGGATGGGTGAGTCTGTCTATCCGTATTATATGCACATGTAAGTAAAGGCCCAAAGTATCCTGTGGAATAAGTTTTTTATAATTGTCACTGGAACTCCTTAATTTTCCTGGATAAAAAGTCCCTACTATATGAGTCCTTACTATATGTACCAAAATATGATTGTTAAAATAATTGACTTGTGAACAAATTACACAAGTGCGTTATGAATATTGCGTCTAGAACTTTACGAATAACTTACGTAAAATCGCGATAATTATAAATGCTGGAACAATATCCAGGTTCGAAAAGGACCAATACCTATGTCACTCTCCAGGTCTTTAACTATGTATACCCATGCAAAATATCACGTAATTCCGTTGTTCTGTTACGGCGTGATTGAAGGACAAACACACAAACTAACAAACAAACACACTTTCGCATTTATAATATCAGTATGAAGTATGATTCTACTCGTATCCTTCGTTGTTCTAGTCGGTCTAGCTTATTGTAGCTTGGCTTCTAACAATAAATAACTAGGAATGCTAGATTGAAGTCTTATTCTGAGTAGAGCCGTGTTTGGAAGAATCTGGGAGACCAACGCATTATTATTCCAGCACCATTGTAATGGTATCCACACTGCTACACTACCCGCAACAACAGCAAGTGAAACAAGTGTGCCACTTCCACGCGATACGCCGCCATTAATTACGAACAACGCGCGCCGCAGATTGGTATCTGTCAGCGAACACGCGAATGCTTGTTCCGAGTTCAATCGCGCATCAAATAAATAAAAGATACCGTACCGTCTACCGTAAGAGGCTTATCTTTTTTTTTTTTTAAGCAAATTCATACCAAGTACCTAATATTATAAACTAGCTGATGCCTGTGACTTCGTCGACGTGGATTAAGGTAATTTGGTTCCCACAGGAATTCTTTCCGGGATTTTCCGGGAGGAAATTTCTTCTCTTCTCAAAGCTGTGTGTGATTTCGCATTTTCGATTTTTCGTGATTTCTACCGCGGATCTACACTTCACGAACTTGACGAATTAAGGCTCAAACCCTTCTGATTGTTTGAGAAGACTGCAATAGGTTGAGTTGATAAAGTAGTAGGTGATAAAGATAATTATATAGATCAGATCAGAGTTAGGGACCGCCCACAGCTTCACTTCCGTGTGAATTTCGGAAAAACCGTCCTTATACTTATGCCTTATGTCCTTATACTTTACGATGCCGTGTAGAAACCGAATAGGGGTATGGGTTTAATATAACTGCCACTAACAGGTTAGCCTGCTACCATCTTAGACTGCATCATCACTTACCATCAGGTGAGATCGCAGTCAAGGGCTAACTTGTAGTGGATAAAAAAAAATAAAAAAAAAAAAATAAAAAAAAAATACTTGTAACAAGCTCTAACTCTTTACCTAAACTAATATTATAAAGAGGAACTTGATTTGTTTGTTTGGAGATATAGAAAATATAATGTAACGTGCAAGGGAAAATGGCGCGAATGCGGCCGGCGCGCCGTGATCAGATTAAATACCTATAAATAATCTGTACGCTTACTCCCAGTTTTACCTAACATTGCAGATACGATTGAGTGACGTGAGCGTTCGATCGCATTTGCTTCAAACTAAAATGAACCTTAATCACATTGATTTAGAGCCACAAATTCAGTACAACCGATTTAAATTTCGAAACGTACCGTTTGGAGCGCTCACTGTGTATGCATACACGAAACTGAGCTCTAAATCAATGTCATTATGGTTCATTTTAGTTTGACGCAAATGCGATCGAACGCTCACGTCACTCAATCGTATCTGCAATGTTAAAACTGGGAGTAAGCGTACTGAGGGCTGGCGGCTGTGGTAGGTGTGGTGAGGACGGGGCGTACACTTACAATGTAATATTAACATGTAAAACTTGCCCACTGCCCACTGACTGTATTGGGTATAGACTATTAGGATTATTATTAGTGCCACCCGTGCGATGCCGAAGCGGATCGCTAGTTAATTCATATTATTATAGGACATACAGTTGTCTTGTATGATACATTTTAAATGTCTACGGCTGCATTATATAGGGAACCTTTGCAAAATTTCAGCTTTATAGGTCCAAAGGGTTCAGGCTGAGGTACTTAAATTATCTTAATTATTAATTTTTAAAATAATCTCGGTAATAATGAGTTAATTTCACAAGAATATGCTGTTTTAAAGTTTTTAAGCAAGTTATTTTCAACAATATCAAGCAAATGTTCTAAAAGGGTTCTGTAATTATATGTAGCTGGAAGCCATTATTCTAATTGCCTCGCCGATGTAATTATCCGACAAAAGAAAACGTAGCTACGTTCTCGACTAGAGTGTAGATAATTGAAGTCTCAAAGAGTCTCTTAGAAATTTATAATTACATAAGCAAATATAATATGTATACTATGTAAATTTAAGGCAAGTACCTACATCCATACTTCCATACTAATATTATAGATGCGAAAGTGTGTCTGTCTGCTACGCTTTCACGGCCCAACCGTTCAACCGATTTTGGTGAAATTTGGTACAGTGATAGGTTGTATCCCGGGGAAGGACATAGGCTACTTTTTACCCCGGAAAATCAAAGACTCCCGCGGGAATAAAAAAAACTTAATCCACGCGGACGAAGTCGCGGGCATCGTCTAGTTTTACAATAAAAAGTTATTGACTCCATCGACTTGTTATTTAGTATCTGTTATTTATATTCTGTTAATTCCTGGTATCCACAGTCTACTTAATAAACTGTGTAGATATCAAATAAATATTATAAATGCGAAAGCTTGGATGGATGTATGGATGTATGGATGTTTGTTACTCAATCACGCCCGAACGGCTGAACGGATCTGGATGAAATTTGGCACAGAGATAGATTATAGTCTGGAATAACACATAGGCTACTTTTTATCCCGGAAAACTAAAGAGTTCCCGCGGGAACCAAATAACCAAAATCCACGCGGACGAAGTCGCGGGCATCAGCTAGTTATCTCTTAAAACGCGACCAACACCAACGCCAACCAACGCCAACCAACGCGATTCTAACACGAATCATATTATGTAACACGTCCGTAAAAACCTTTGCACAAGTCTAGAAATTCAATCGCGCTTTCAACGCGTTTGTATCGATACAAATGTAACAATCAGATTTTTGGATTCAAAACCCGCGCGATTTTACCTGCGGATTGCTTTTATCCGGTAATTCGCTGAGGTATTTTAAGGTTTCAGCATTCGAGAAGTCGGCCCCTGTCTATAATATGTCGGGATTCTACCACCGCCGGTTCTGAATTTTTTTTTTTTACAATATGTAAATGGTAATTTATATGCCTCATTGGTCTAGCGGTTAGCATCACGAGGTTCTGGGTTCGATTCCCGGTCGGGCATAAAAATTGATAGGTATTTGGGTTTTCAGTTCAGAAATTCTCAGTGCCAGCCCGGAGTTGGAAGTTGGCGGAGAGTGACCCCCGTGCCTCGGAGAGCACGTTAAAGCCGTCGCGTCGGTCCCGGTTATTATCACTAACATGATAATAGTCGTTAAAGCCCGCCAATCCGCATTGGAACAGTGTGGTGGGTCTAAGCTCTAATTCCCTCTCTAAATTCAAATTCAAATTCAAATATTTATTATTTAAATAGACTTTTTACAAGTGGTTATGAATCACCGAGTTCGGAATGCCGTTCCTACCGAGAAGAACCAGCCAGAAACTCGGCATATTAAACAAGAATTACATATGTAACCGCCGTCCTTAGCATTGCTGGAGCGAGTCAAATCCGTGCTCTTTTATCATAAGTAATCTTCAACAGTATGACTCAACTTCTCTCCTATGAGAGTAGAGACCTGTGCCCAGCAGTGGGACGGTAATAGGCTGTAGTGGTGGTGGTGGGTGGATGATAATATAGCTTGATTGTCCAGTAAATTTCATCGCCTGCCCCCCTAGCATGGGCCGAGACAATTTTCTCCCCGAGGAAAGGATAAAAATTTTATTCATAAATAAATAAATAAAAACGCTAATTAACGGTGGATAAATAGTCCGCCGAGTCCCCGTGAAATGTCAAACGGGGATAAACTTCTCCTCTCCCCTGTTACCGTGCTCTGAGGGGTGGATAAGTTAATTTTATCTCTTGTCAGTGGATAAAATCGGGGGATGAAATTTTTATCTCCCGCCCATGCTAGCCCTGCAGGGAAGTGTACCATTTCCGTGCGATACGCGGCGGTGGCGTATCGACAACGGTCGCGTATAGTACTAATTAATGGCTATTAATTACGTGGAACGTGCTCGTTATCAGCCAAGCGATTACGAGATCCGCCCTTTAACATAACAATACCTTATATCCCACTTTAGTATTATAAATGGGAAAGTTGGTTTGTATATTCTTTAATCACGCCGCAACGGAACATTGAATCGACGAGTCTTTATGCATGAATGTAGTTAAAGACCTGGAGAGCGACAGAGATAAATTATAATGGTTGGAAAATCGTCTATTTTAGTGCAAAGTCGCCATTTTAGTTCCGTTGGACCCCAAAATCTATCATTAGTTATCACTTTAGCTTCCCAACTCGTAACACAGAATACAACCTGTTACGCTATAGCGGTCACTCAAGTTCTTAAATGGAACTCCTCATTTCTGATTTGATCACATAGAGAAATCCATGATTACCATATTATTATAAATATGAAAGTGGGTCTGTTACCTACGTTATATTATGTATTAACTGCCTCGTTGGTCTAGTGCTTAGTATGTTCGACTGCGGCTGACGAGGTCCCGGGTTCGAGTCCCGGGTCGGGCCTTAATAAGTATTGAGTTTTTCTGACAAGAAATTCTCAGTACTAGCCCGGAGTTAGGAAGTTGGCGGTGTTTCACCCCCGTGCCTCGGAGAGCACGTTAAGCCGTCGGTCCTGCGCCTGATCTCTCTCCGGTCGTGTCGGATTTTCCGTCCCATCGGGCTATGCGAGTAAAGGAACAGAGAGTGCACCTGTGTATGCGCTTCCATCTTAGACTGCATCGTGCACTTACCATCGTGAGATCGCAGTCAAGGGCTAACTTGTAGTGGATAAAAAATAAAAATAAAATATTTTTAAGTGTTACTGTATTGGCCTCTAGAATATTTCAGATAGCATCGTCCACATTTCTTCCGAGCATCCGACGCTGGGCAAGACTAGTGTGGCGTTTCCACGCGATATGCCACCATTTATTAACAACAACGCGATGTGGCTCGTCAGCCATCTTTCAGGAAACTGGGTTCCGCATAAAATACGTCATATCAAGACGAAAACATGGCGAAAACGCACTGGGACAGGACGTAACAAACCGTCCCCGTGAAACTTCCGCATCCTATTGGAAACATATTTCTTACTAGCTGATGCCCGCGACTTCGTCCGCGTGGTTTAAGTTTTTTAATTCCCGCGGGAACTCCTTAATTTTCCGGCATAAAAAGTAGCCTATGTCACTCACCAGGTCCTCAACTATACCCATACCAAAAATCACGTCGATCCGTTGCTCCGTTGCGGCGTGATTGAAGGACAAACCAACAAACCAATAAACCAACAAACACACTTTCGCATTTATATTATTAGTATGATAAAATCCATACTTCCATGCTAACATTATAAATGCCAAAGTGTGTCTGTCTGTTCACTACTCTTTAACTGTCCATGCTTCGCTGCTAAGCTTTAACTGACGAAATTTGGTATAGAGTTAGGTTACATCCCGGGGAAGGATATAGGCAAATTTTTATCCAGGAAAATTGAGGCGTTCGCCCGAGAATTAATAAAACTTAATCCATGCGGACGAAGCCACGGGCATCATCTAGTAGAAATATAAAAGTTTATACGCACGACGGCATGACGACTTTTCACGCTGACGTTGACGCCTGACGCTGACGTCTTGTTTTGTCCGTAGTGTGTTTTCGCCCTTCTCGCATATTTCACGTAGAATTACAGTTTTAGGAAATATAGATAGAGTCGTGATAGAGTTAGAAAAAGGTGGCTAGAGATAAATAGGTAATTACATTGGTAGGTTGATAAAAACAAGTTGAAAAAACTGTTATTAGCTGGTTAACTAATTTTAGCTCTAGGTATAGCTCTAAAAAACTGGCAGTCATACTGTCGATAGAAGTGAAAACGAATATTTGTTTTTTTTTCTTTTTTAATTTTTTTAAAAATATAAACCTTAAAAGTAAGTTGTTAAAGTTTAATTACGAATGTAGTATATTTATATTTAAGACCTTTTGCCTTCGTAACAACGCGAGGATGTCGCTGGTCGCGAGCATGTTGCATGTCGGTGTCGGTCACGCGAATCCACAAGTTTACCCCCTATCAAAAAGTGCTCAACGCAGCTAAAGAAGTTTTCACTTCAAAAATATTAAATAAAATAATAGGTATATTTCCAAAACATTACACGGTGCACCGTGCATGATCTTGAGAAAATATTTATTGTTTTCGTGAAAAGAGTTCGGTGTTCAAATATTAAAGCTGCGGTGTTGGCGCGCTTTTGACACATTAATATCTTATGCAGCAAGGACAAAATGTACGATGTATGCACCAAGAATATATTTTTGAATAATATTTTCCTTGAAAACTAGTTTTTTAAAAGTAGGTCGTTATAGGTAAAATTTGATATATTGAGCCTCATATTTTTCTCCGGCTAAATATTACCAGCTACATGCCTACTACAGCTATTCGATTTATACCGTGACTTTTTAAGTAGGTAGGTATGAGTAAAAAACCTAGACACATTATCGTAAATCGTACACAAAGTAAAATAAAATCGTTCATCAGAGAGTAGGTATTTGTCTAATGTCTAGGCAGTAGTACGAGTATATATTATTAAAATATAGAAGATATTACCATAAAAATTGTTATTTTCAGTTTTGTTCGCTAAGAGCCGATTTCTCCAACTCCGAATAAAGTTTCCCGGAAACAATTTGCCTATTTTCATAGTGTGTTTTCGCTTTATAATTATTGGCAAAAAATAATATGGATGCAATAATTAATCTGTTATGTGCAGACGCGGACGTTTTGTCATTGTATGTTTTTAGAAGACAATGATTCATTATTATTATTATTTGCAGCCTGTAGTGGACACTACAGGCTGCAAATAATAATAACAACATTGGGACCAATGTTGGTCAAAGGCCTCCCTTTCCTCCTTCCATTTATCTCGGTCCATGGATGTTTGAGGCCAGTCCTCCATAAAGGCATCGAGTTAGTCGCGCCAGCGGCGCCTCGGCCTTCCTCGACGTCTTTTTGAGTTTTGTGGCACCCAGTGTGTTGTAGCCTTTGCCCACAAGTCGTCGGACATGCGTTAGAGTCCGAAAATAGAGCCCAGTCCCAAAATTATTCATGCAAGAAGTTAATTTTTCTTCAAAAAATACTTGAGTTTATGTTGATACTTGTTGTGTCCGTTAGTTGTACCTATGTGTTGGTGAAAGCCTTTCTTCAGTTGGACTTCGAATCTATGACAGTTATTGGTCATACGAAGTTCAGTTAACGTTGTAGTCGAGGCAGTCACCGCATCTGTGGCACTGACAGGAGTGGACGTTAGGCCTTGCAGGAACATCTTGGCTGCGATCCAAACTTTCAATACCAGTCTTTATTTAAAACAATATTATAGAAGTTATTGAATCCATTAACACCGTTGACACGGCTGCCACCATTGCCAGCCGCCTATATCGTATTCGTCCTAGCACGTTCCTGATTTTCTCATTATTATACCAATTTTCTCATTATTATGAAAAAATATTTGATATTGATATATTTGATATAAGACATTGATAGAAAAGATTAAAAAGTAGATGCTTACTTATATAATTTTATTCCACCACTTGTTGACCTGCCATATGTACCTTTGGCTAAAATCTACCTTTTAGATTGATCGGGATTTGTTTCACGAAATTCACATAAGACTAACCTGACAGTATAAACTTTCTGAAAAAAAATAATTGTCAAAATTTACAGATTTGACCGAGTTATGGTGTAAAATCGACCAAAACTTTCATCTCCTATCCCCAACGAATCCTAATTTTTTAGGAATAAAAAATACACTGTATTAGCTATAGTTAAGTGTGCCAAGAAGCATTCTTAAGCGTCCATTAAGTTTCGGCGTGATGCGCGAATAGACAGAGACAAAAATTAAAGAAAATGTTCTGGGCTCTGTATTGCAAAACAAAACTTTGTAATGCACAGAAATCGTCCTGTTGCAGTTTTATTTTAAGTAGCTTTATACATATAGATAGATAGGTTTGAGGTGATTTAAGATATGATGATGATAATGACAAATTGATAATAATAACCGAGACTGAGGGCTTAACATGCAGCTCTCCAAGGCACAGAGAAAATTAAAGACAAATTGAGGCTAGCACATGTCGATCTGTCATTCAAGTAGGCAGCGTTGTAACAACACTCAGATGAAATTAGAAGTGTAACGTGAGATGATTTTATTTATTTATTATTTAGTTATATTATTTGTCATTATAATAATATAATAATATTAATAATAAATGTTTTATTTCAGGCCAAGTACCCATAGGAACAATTTAAAATGACATGTTTAAAAAACTTAAATCTAAATACAAATAAATCATATAAAATTTTTTTTATTTCTGTTTTGATGTACAATAAATAATATTTCATTCATTCATTCATTTTTACCGAATATAACTTATTTAATAAACAAAGCTACCCTTAAATAAGCTGCTATCGTCTTAACAAAGTTACTCATATTTTTTTTAGTGAGGTAGTGGTAGTGAGGTGGTGAGGCTAGGTCTTAAAATGTCATTATGTAACTTTATAAGTTTGTAACCCTTCATGGAGTCTCAACACGTGAAACTTAATTTTTTTAAATTAAGAGAAGCACTTGCTACTGTCACGTCCATGGCGGAACTCCCTATCTTTTAGATTTAGAATATGATATTACTTCACGCATAGATTTAAATCTATGACACCACGGTAAAAGTTGAATATGTATCAGTCTCATTTTGTATAGAAGATTCAGCCACCCTTGCAAAGGTATAGTTTGTCTCATAAACGGTCTCAGTCTTTAACAAACTCAACCCTATAGCCGTGGTCTTGTTATTTGTGTTACGAAGCTGCCTTTGCTTTTGTAGACCGCTTATTGTTATATCAGTTTTGCTCGACAAAGGTACCTTTGTCGGGCAAACCTATATTTGTCCCTGTGAAGTCACTTCTCTAAATTAAACTTTTTCTCTCAATGGCAAAAACGTATCAGTTTTCAAATGAAATACTCGTAGCAGCAGTTATAGGATCGTTTTACTAAAAATAACAAATCTAATAAACTACCTACTTAATCCTAATTAGGATTTTAAGCCTGTCCCGCTAAACCAACCTTTTATAAGTAGTCAAATTATATTTGAAATGGCAAAAGTAACCTAAATTTTTTTCAGGATGTCAAACGCTCAATTATATATTGCTAAATAAATAACAGTCGACCAAATAAATAAAGCATTTATTATTATAACGTGTGTTTTACATTATAACAAGTATATTTTATTAAAACATACGACCAGTTGCTATTTCATAACAGTAACGACTCGCCCTTTACGGTACTTCTCTTTTATGTAGTACAAAGAACTTGAAAAAAGGTCACTTTGTATGAATACTTCATCTTTTAAAAGCGTTCTTGTGAAAGTTGTGTGAACAGCCTGTAACTTACCAGTCTAATCCAGTACTATGTCAGACCGTATGAACGTTAGTTAAGGAAGGGCAAGACTGTAAAAAAAAGCTCCGCGCGAATCGTCCGCATCGGAGGTAAACAACGTTTGTTCCTGTCACCTGGTATGTGCGCTTTTAAAAGCAAATGTCCTGTCCGGTCCGTAGTGTTTTTCGCCCATAAAACTATGCTAATATGCTACATGATAGGAATTTTACTCAAATACCACACATTATAATTAGATCAGAATTATTTAGTATTTATGTATATATCAATATGTATGTATGCATGTCTGTATGTATGTATTTATGCATGTATTTATGTATGTATATATATGTGTATGTATGTATATATATATATATATATATATATATATATATGTATATGTATATGTATCTTTGTATGTATATTTATTATATATTTTAGACGTTGCACTATCCCGCGCTCTTGTTTGTTAATCTTCTCTCCCAAAAGGTTGTCTGGAAGAGATTGCTTTAGCAATAAGACCGCCTTTGCACCCTTCTGTTGTATCTTTTAATCTTTCTGTTTATTGTCCTTGGTCTAAGTGTGTGCAATAAAGAGTTTATGTATCTATCTAATAATAGGTACGAGTATGTTATTTCTCAACTATTGAAAATTCTACAGTACATGTATAAATTGTACAGTTTGTATAGCCGCAAACATATCGTATTGCCAGAAACGCAAATCTTACTAAGTACTAAGTTGTTATCAAAAAAGCCCCCACACAGATATCAAAGATGAAAGGACCCCAATATATTGGAACTAATAAACATTTATTTGTATTTGCTATCATTACATTACCGATAAAAATAACGATAAGTAATAGCAGGCACAGTAAAAGTAGATTCAATGCCAATTATCTGAAAAATATGTATGTTTGGTCATCCTATACCACAAATCAAGGATATTGTGCGGAAAGTACCTAAATACCTTGATGAGTATATAAACGCCGTAACTGAATGCCTCGAAACCAAACTTCACCTGCAAAATGTTGAATGCGTAGCGTAATCTACAAACACCACAATGTGCCAAAACCTCCCGTTCTGTCCAAACGTTCCTTTCTATGTAAGCACGTGCAAAATGCTACTTCTGTAGTTTCCACACTGACTATGACTATTTGAAATTGAGGTGTTCTAGAAATTTAACCGCTTTTGAACACAAAAGGCAGGTGAATTTAGTCTCGTTATTTAAATAATTAATTCTTTACACTAATAACATTTTCCGCAGGTGTGCAAAGTCTGTCAATGCACCGCCAGCATGATGGACTATGGCCTAATCCTTTTTGTGATTAGTAATGGGCCAGCAAGGATAGAAATTAATGATTATAATGGTGATATCTACGAAAAAATGTTGGTCAGAATAATATTTCATCATCACTTATAAGCAGAATATTATAATAAGATTTTTAATTTGACTCTGATCAAAAGTGGTCTCGAAACCAGGGTTGAAGTGTTGCTAGAATTCCCGGGTAATAAGTTTCGCAGGAAAAGTGCTCTAGCAAGCAATTATTTTGTTAAGTGCGCTACAGGATGGGGTAAATTATATTCACTAAGGTACAATAATTGCGGGCCAAAGTTGATGAATTCTCATTAGTCCACTACGCTACACTAAATTCGATGAAAAGCGAACTGTGTTAAGGAAGTGGCCACTAGTTTTGAGTCCTTTTGATAAACTCCTCGACCTCCTCTGGCGAATCCGGGCTTAGAGTGTGTTTCCATCGGAGATGCGAAAGGTAAAAATCAAAAAGAAAAAATCCACCAATAAGTTTACTTAATTTTCTTTAAATTCCTCTACCCTGCGATCTCACCTGATGGTAAGTGATGATGCAGTCTAAGATGGTAGCAAGCTAACTTGTGAGGGATGTGGCAGTTATTTGGGACCCTGAGACGATTCATTTCCGACGCGGACTGCGTTGCTGGTTTTTAGTGGGTATTCTGCTGTGAGTCCCACATAACCACTCAGTGCGGAATGTGTAAAAGCATTTTTTCAACGAAAAAAAAGAAAGGGGTGTGTGTGGCAGTTATTTTTTTTCCATTTCCCTGGTCGGTTTCTACTGGCAACGTACTAGAACGCTAAATCGCTTAGTGGCATGTCCTTGCCGGTAGGGTGGGAACTAGCTGCGGCTGAAGCCTCACACCACACCAGACCTGAGAAAATTCAAAAATTATAAATTCCACCATTGACTCAGCCGGGGATCGAACCTGAACCTTCAACTTTTAAGGCCAAATCGCTCACCACTGCGCCAGAAATTGGTCATTTTCCTAGCAGCAGATAAAATTATTTGTACTAATTTATAAACTAGCCAGTGAGAGATTAGTGCCTAAACCACAGAATACTTAATAGAATACCTTTCAGGGCCCCAATCATGTAAGAATGGCCAGACGAAATTGAGCTCTAATTCAATGCTGTCATTGTTTATTTTACTTTGACGAAAATCTTTAACGTTTGATGAACAATTCTTACGTAATCGGGGGGCTGGTATTTGTACGGTGTTTGTACATGAGTCAGTGCAAAAACAAACATTTTTATTTAACAATGTGTGATGAACTTGTAACACACCGCTTCCCCTCAAAGCGGACTGGAAAAAGCCTGTAAGGCATCCTCGTACCGCTCATTTTCCTCGCACATCTCTATTGGAAACGCACCCTTTTGGGCAGTTGTGTTGTAAGCATGAAATAGCATTTAATTACCACTGCGCGAACTTAATTGTCACTTTGCAAGGACTTTGAAGATGAAATAACCTTTTTTTTATTCATTTTATTATGGACAGGTAAAAAGTTAAAACTTTAATTAAATTAAAACGTAACATTGCTTGCTCGCTAACTTATTTAACGATTTAATCATTTTAAGTTTTCACCCAGTTTCCAAATCGCTGTTCATTTAAATTAAGGACAAAAACACGCCAGACATGTCAAAACGCATCTGAGGGGAAACAAGTGTTGTCCTGTCACGCTCGTCTGTGCAGCCGACTTTTTTCACTGTGCGTTTTCTCTCAAACTTCTAATTAATGAGAAGCTCCATTGATCATTACCAAATTGGGTAGCTAAGGACAATATGATTAGGTAAATTTCTATCATAGATATATTCGTTGATAGGTTTATTAGTAAAGACAGGCATTTTTGCAGACTACTTATTAGTAGGTATTCTATTAAAGTAGCTGTCCCAGGATACGCCCCGGATAGACTGGAGTGTTTTGCATTATACTTATTAAGTGGCGGCAATTTTTTATAACAATATTTCCTTAAGTTATTTCCTTTTATTTATCCCTTAGCTAATAATCAAGTCTCTGAGGGAGCGGCGCGGTTATCATATATCAGATCGCATTTAATCTCAGAAGCCTTATTTATTTAAGCCCTCGGAGCCTAACGCTTCCTGTGTTCTGCTGTGTTTGTTGTTTGGATCTACAGCGGGAACTGAGAACTTTCTTACTTATTTTGTTCGATTGCTAAAAGATAACGTGTACGATGTCGAACTGTCGAGCATTCATAAACTTAGTAATTATTACTTTAAAGGGAAAATAAATACGTTTTACGGGCTGTTATATACGTACACAAATTAGAATATCTTTTGAATTAATCTGCTGAGTTTATAGCGGCGATAGCTTAGTAGATTACCGCATATTCGGCTGAAATTCTCATATTCGGCTCTGATTTATAATAAACTTCCAGCATCCGCCGACCGTAATCTGAATATAATTTCTTTCAAAAATAAAATAAAGGAATTGTTGTTTAAAAAGCGATATTACTCTATTAAAGAGTATTTATCAGATAGGTACTTTGTAGTAATTAATTATGAAGAAAATTAAAATTAGAGAATAATAAATAAATAATTGATATTGTAATATTAATTATTATGATTTTTGCATGCCTGTTATGGCGAAACATTGTCCCCGTCATTTTGTTAACACCTTTTGTATAAAACATGTTTCTGCAAATAAATGAATTGAAATTGAATTATGTGTGTTTTACGCAATTAAGGGCCGCTTGCAGAAGGAAATATAAATTGATTTAGTAAATTTTGTTTGTAATGCTGCCAAAAACTGTTTTGCTATCGCCAAAAAGTGATTGGCGATAGCAAAACAGCAAAAGATTTAATTAAATCATTTTAAGAGTCCTTGTGCAAATGTGCCTAAATATCACTTGCTTTTAAACTGGGTTCAACTGTTATTGACAGATTTTAGGGAAACATTTATTCATAGCTAATAATTTCCTTTAATTTAAAGCAAAGCGTGTAAAAATTTACCTTTTTTTTTATAAAATTTCTGAGTGGTTTAATGCGTCTCCATCAATCTTTACTAATTAGCACTCCACTTAGAAATGTAGAGTGCCGCTAATGACGAAGAGGCGTATCCACTGCCGTCACGAATCGCACTCGCATGCCATTACATACCCACTTATGTAGTTACGTAGCTACTTATGTACGACACGCATTTGAGGGCGTAATAAGTTAAAGGAAATAATTGCCAAACCATAGACTTATAATATTTACCGTGCCATACCTATTAAGCTGCATTAGTTGCGACACAGACTCATGCAAAATGGTTAATTTATTGCTATTGTTTAATAGGTTTGTCGATTTGATTGTGATAGAATTGGATCTGGTCCTCATGAAGTCGAAAGCATTCATCCTGTTGACTTTTGATGAAGGTTTGTCAGTTTTCTTGTTTTCAACAGGCATTGCGCCAGAGTATTTGTCTGGAGTAGACGATGTCCTCTTCCTTTTAATAAAACTTCCCTTTTCTTTAACTACTAGTTTGTCGTATTTGATAACTGCATTCTAAGTATATTAGATTACCGTAATATATTTCGGCCTTACCGGTCATGGTATTTTTAAACGTGAAGGTATGATAAAACATTTCATTTCTATTAAGCAAATTGGTGCTGTAAATTCGCTATTTAGCAGTAAAATCGATTCTGACTATTGTCTCAGTGTAATTGGCAGAAGGCGTGCCTCGCAGTGGGTGTATCTCCGACGTTAATCTAATAACAGGGCATTAGACCGACCGTTTCCGATAATGGAGATTGATCGCCTCAATGATTCTCATTAATTTTTTGTGCTTTAGTTAAAATCATTTTTTTTCTTATCTCTAAAATAGTTTTTTTTTAAATATAATAATTCAATTCAAGTAAAGCAAGGAAATGAGCAGATCACCTGATGTTAAGTTAGTAAGAATCCCATATCGGCAGCCAAGGAAAGAATAGCGCCGATTTTAAGAAAAAAGCTTCATACAAAAATAAATGATTGTTTTTCAAAAGCAACGTTTATAAAACACTAGAAGAGGTCCGCGACTTCGTCCGCGTGGATTGAGGTTTTTTGTTTCTTCACGTTAAGGTTGATTTTCATACAAATCTCAAACTCTTATTTCACTTTCTTAGGAGTTGAATTTTCAAAAACCCTTTCTTATATTAGCGGTCCATACCTAAAATAAAATAAAAGCTAGTCACGGGTATCATCTAGTTGTTTATTGCTTCTAACAAAGTCGTGGGTCGTATTTGATAAATAGAGATATCACAGTAGAAAGAGAAATTTTGTTAGGATATAAATAGATTTTCTCATTTCTAACAAAATATTCGTTCACTGTCCAACTGAAAGAATACAAACGGGAATAAAAACTTCCACATAAGCCCATCCAATTCCTAAATAAGCCACAAATACAAATGTCCCAGTGAAATTACGAATTTCATCTTATTTCATCTTGTCTCTACTGTTGACATATTATTGTAAGATTTGCTAAATAAAGAACTAACGCTACGTTCTACGTACAGACCGCCATTATTAGGTACTGATGAATATTATCTATCTAATAACTGAAACGGTTATGTACCAATTATTGTTCACAAAATAGAAATGCAATAAATAACTAATAATAAATAATATCTAAAAGTTTTTTTTGGTAAGGAAGTCTCCACTTTAAAATCATTACCATTATGCAAAATACTTTCGGCAAAATAAGCAAAATACTTGAAGGCGAGTATTTTGCACGTCAGTAAATTTAAGAAGCGAGTAATTTATCTAGTTGAAATAATCGCATAGACCGCCATTATGCTTGGCCGAGTTCCAAACTTAGGCTGCCTTGTTAACCGCTACACTGCAACTTATATGTATTTACTATTCAATAAAATGGGTCTATGAAAATATCAACCAAACAATAAAAATATCAACTAAACGATTGACGTTGCGCCTTAAAGTGCTAGAAAGGCGGCCTCGAACCGAAAGGCGAGGCGCAGGACGAGCCCCCGCTATAGACTAGGTGGACAGAATATGATCTCAAGCGAGTAGCTGGGAACAGCTGGAAGCAAGAGGCACAAGACTGTTCCTTCTGGATAACCCTGGATAGGAGACCCTTATCCAGCTGTGGACGTCTATTGGTTGAGCCGACGGCGACGACGACAAAAAAATAATAAAAAAGAAGTTTTATTTCTGATTTTACAGAGAGTGAGAGAGAAGAATAAGGTATAAGGATGATACTATACGAGTATGGGATTAAAAGGAAATACGATTATATCATATTATATGTCTGAAATAACTAGCTGATGCCCGCGACTTTGTCCGCGTGGATTGAGGTGTTTGGTTCCCGCGGGAACTCCTTCATTTTCCGGGATAAAAAGAAGCCTATATGTGTTATTCCAGGCTATCTATCTGTGTGCCAAATTTCATCCAGATCCGTTCAACCGTTCTGGCGTGATTGAGTAACAAATATCCATCCATACATTCATCCATCCATTCATCTAAACTTTCGCATATATAATATTATAATATATATGAATATGTAATTTGTATGTATTATGAGATTTAATGAATAGTTCGGAGATGGAAGTCGAAACTCCTCAACGGATAACAGCAGGTATTGGTGTAATAAGTTAAATAAAAAGTATCTAGAATTTTAAAGTGTTTGATAGTGAGTACCACTTAGTAACATATTATTCATTCGTTTAAATATAAAAGCTATCTTGTTTAAAAACACTTACATTTTAATGTATAGGTAATCGATTAAACAACAACGATAATGGCATGTTTAACACTCATTAGTTGCGAACATTGAATTTTATATGATCGTGGTTTAATAACGTGATTAAAAGATAAATATTGATAAGGTTTATGGTATTAAATAAATACCAAATTCGTTCATCGTTTTATTTCGGCACTAGATGACGCCTGCGACTTCATCCGCGTAAATTAAGTTGTTGTTATTATGTTATATAGGCATAGGTTATATAGCGTAGGAGACAGGCAGACAGACGGACACACTTTCGCATTATATTATTAGGATAGAAGTGGAAGTATGGATAGTATAGATTTTACCTGAAATCTGATTCTATAACAGATCTTTCCTTAGCTAGCCTGTTTCGGATCCGTACAGGCAACACAAAGACTTTTTTAAAGATAAATAGAGACGTAAGTATGTCCAAACAAAGCTTTGCCAAATGTGCTCTATAATCTTTAACCCATAAATCTAATGGGTTCGTAAGAAGGTGGGTTGGGTTAGAAAGGAAGGAATTTACTAAGGCAGTTTGTTTTTGCTGCAATTAGATCGCTCGTTAATGCTCGAGATAGTTTTCCGATAGCTCATCAACAGGCGTCTTGTTTTTAGGGTACCGTGCCAAAATGTTAAAAGAGAACTGGTGTGATTAAGTCCGTATACCACAGCTGCAGCATCATATTTTGACACAGACTGAATGGGGATGTCAAAATTTTAATCTAGATCAAGTAGTATTTTATTTATTAAAGGCTCCTAGTTTTTGACCTATTATGATTTAGTGAATCACAAAAAACGTACGGTAGATCAATTTAACGAAAAAACGGCTGTTTAGGTTTCTTTCGAAGCTCCCGAACCCTCCGTGGTTGAGGCTGACTCGCACATACCCGGTTTTTATTCTCGATCTTTGTTTTAAAATCTCAGTAACGATCTTGTTACGAGTACATCAGCTGAGAGGATCAGTGGATAATCAATCTTTGCTAATGATATGTTTGTTTGCGACGGATTGAAGTAGTTTTTTTTCAAAGATATGAGGTTGAGGTTGAGGTTGAGGTTGAGGGCCTGGAGCGTGACAGATAATTAATATACAGTCCCCTTACGTATTTAAAAACACAATCCACGCGGATGAAGGAGCAGTAAAACTAGCTGGCCCGCCCCGGCTGCGCAAAGGTTTTTTAATCCCCTTCATTCCCAAGCTCCTTCATTTGCATAGCCTATGCCACTCTCCAGGTCCTCATCTATACCCATGCAAAAATTACGTCGGTCCGTTGCTCTGTTGCAACGTGATTGAAAGACAAACCAACAAACAAACACACTTTCGCATTTACGAGTATAATATTACATTTATTATAAGGATAATATGAAGTACGTTGATCTAATATTATAAAGGTTAGATATTCCGATTAAAATTTTCAACGTTCAAACGGTGAAGGAAAACATAGTACTGAAGAATCCTGCATGTCCGAAAGTTTTTCATAATGTTCTCGATGGTTTGTGACGTCTACCTATCTGCACTTGGCCAACGTGGTGGACTTTCGCAAAATCTTCTCATTTCGAGTGAAGATTCGTGCTCAGTAAAAAGCCGGCAATTGGTTGAAAATGATGATGATGATTATTTATTATTATTTAATGTACAGGAACCGTCCAGTTACACTTTTATAACATTTACAATGGTACAGTGTAAACAAAAGGAAATAACTAGAGAAGTAGGTAATATCTTTTTCAAACACGGACTTCGAATAAAAACAAATACTTTTAGGGTCAAAAGTTGTACCAGTTGTACGCCAAAATTGCCGCTTCAAGTGCGCACACTTGTTACAAAGTATAATTATTACACGAATAAGAGTAGGTACATTAGCGTAATTATAATGCATGGAGGGGGCTATTAGAATTTGACCCGCCACGCTGCCGGCGCCGCTTTGTACCCTTGAAGCGGATATATTATACTCGTGTCATGGAGGTATAATACCTTGAAGTTTACCGTAGGTATAGTAAACAAACTGCCTCGTTGGTCTAGTGGTTAGCGGGTTCAACTGCGGCCGACGAGGTCCCGGGTTCGAGTCCCGGGTCGGGCCATAATTAAGTATCGGATTTTTCTGACTAGTCTTTCTCAGTACTAGCCCGGAGTTAGGAAGTTGGCGGTGTTTCACCCCCGTGCCTCGGAGAGCACGTTAAGCCGTCGGTCCCGGTTATTATCACTAACATGATAATAGTCGTTAAAGCCCGCCAACCCGCATTGGAGCAGCGTGGTGGGTCTAAGCTTTAATTCCCTCTCTCCTATATGAGAGTGGAGGCCTGTGCCCAGCAGTGGGACGTAATGGGCTGTAGTGGTATAGTAAACAAATAGTAAAGACCTCCCTAGCGCAGTGGTGAGCGCTGTGGTCTTATAAGTGGGAGGTCCAGTGTTCGACCCTCGGCAGGGTCAATTCGGGAATTTATAATTTCTGATTTTTTTCTGGCTAGTTACCACCCTACCGGCAAAGACTCACCACCAAGCGATTTAGCGTTCCGGTACGATGCCGTGTAGCTCAACCGATTGGGGTATGGATTTAATATACCTAACTGACATACCCCCAACAGGTTAGCCCGTTACCATCTTAGACTGCATCATCGCTTACCATCAGGATTGGATAGATTGCAGTCAAGGGCTAACTTGTAGTGGGCTAGAAAAAACACAATATTAAAAGTCAGGTCCTCAGGAGTTCATCAAAGAAGACCACTACTACTAGAAATATGGTAGATTAAAATACGTCTGGGCTCATTCCATGCCCAATGGATCAATCAGCGTGGCTGTTCTTAGCAGTAAATGCTGCAACCATTCCACATAATATTATGTGTACTAAATAAGATACGGCTAGCTATAAGTTTCATGTGTACTTAACATTTTGTAGGATAATGACACTGATAATGATTAACACCGAATGTGATTTTATTTGAAAAAGACTCTTCTCAACGAGACCAACTCTTCTTAAAACGTTTTCAGGGAATGTTTGAGGCATGACAAAGAAATTATAACTTTATGGAGGGACTACAAAAGACCCAGGAGAATTGAAGTGCGTTCGTTTATGCGGGCCCGCAAAATCTGAACTTTTCAAACTATTATTGAAGTGAGAACTTCTTTAGCCGCGTTGAGCACTTTTTGGTAGGGGGTAAACTTGTGAATTCGCGTCACCGACATGTGTCACCGACATGCGTCACCAACATGCGTCACCGACATGCTCGCGTTGTTACGAAGACAAAAGGTCTTAAATATAAATATACGACATTCGTAATTAAACTTTAATCCCTTAGTTTTAAGGTTTTTATTTTAAATAATCATTTTCACTTCTATCGGCATAATAACTATCTACTTACTTACTTATCTATCTATACCTACTTATATTATAAATGCGAAAGTTTGGATGAATGGATGGATGGATGTCATAAGGAGTCCATAGATGCATGCGCGGAAAAAAGCGGTGCGTAAAAGTAGAATGAACCCTAGTTGTGCTATCTTGAAACTTCAATGTTTTTTATTCAAATAAACTTTTACAAAATTACAAGTGCTTTTGAATAGTTGAGTGAATCTACCGGTTGACAATGTCGATAGATATTTTTCAAAAACTTGCAAAATATGAATGTCAGATAGTTCCTTTTATACTTATAAGATTTTTTTACCCACTTCTGAAAAGGAGGAGGTTTTCAATTCGGCCCGTATTTTTTAATGTATGAGAATTTTTCTTAATGTACCGATTTTGTCGCTGGCTCTTCTCAGTAATAATGAATCCGAACCAGTCACCCGACGATTGAAAAGCACTTGTAATTTATGGGCGGTAAATAGGTTTTTGCATACGAGTTGACTAATGTCAGCCCGATGACGCCAGTCGAGGGCTGACCATCGTCACGCCCGTGTATCACACAATATTTTTCAATACATTTGTGAGAAAACTTGAAAATAAAACTCGAGTAGGTAGGTACAAGGTACTCACTAGAAAATGGTTTCTCACGCCCGTACTTATTTCGAGATTTTTGGCGGCTATTAATAGCGCGATTTTTTTTCTCACATCTAAAATACCTAATTGTTGATTTAATTTTATTATTCCACAACACTTAAACCACTCATATTATTTAATAATTTATAAGAAAACCCAATGAAACTTTTAAAAATAGCGCGCACAGCATAAAGATATTGGCTGTGTTCCGTTATAGACTGCGAGCACTGTTCAGTGCTCTTTACTGTGGAGAAATTCGTTCCGTTATAACTGACAGTAAACTGCTGCAGTATCATAAGGAAATATATGACGTCATTAATCGACGCGACGCCATCTTTGTACTGTGAGCACTGGCGTTTTCGAGGTAAGATGCTCTCAGTGTTTATCTCAGTGCTGACAGCGTTCCGTTTTAAGCAGTACCCAGTATGCCTAACTATAAAGGAACGGCTTCGCAGTGTACTAAAGTGACGTCACACCTTACAGTGCTCGCAGTGTATTTCGGAACACAGCCATAGTATCTACGGCGCGTTGTTGTAATGGCTTGTTTTTAATTGGCTTCATGGCTCTAGGTTCTAGTTCTTAACTTCCAACCTGTACTATTCGGCCTTTCCTTTTTTGATTTATAAAACTTAAATCAATTTGAATTAATAATATTAAATACAATTTTCATCCCACCATCTCGGAAAGAGTATTTTTATTCTTCGATATCTGATGGTAAAAGCCGTTATTATCCTCTAGAGGATAAAGTAAATTGAATTTAGAACATCGTGTGCACGTTAGTAAATATCACTCGTCTATGAAGTTTGTGAATTCAACACATCATTAAAACCTATTTACTTGTACCTCTATGGTGCCGAATTTCCATACAATCGTTTTTAATTTGTTAAAAACTCACACTCGTAACCTTCTTGGTGTACTTTTTTAATTTGCTTTGCGCGCACCACAGTATGTCTGTGGCGCGCACCATTTTCTTTCACGTCATATTGTTTAAAATTAAAACCGATTAAAAACAAGAAAATTGAAAATAAGTGAAAAACCTAAAATGAGTGATTCTAGTGACGAAGAAATTAACAGAATTGAATTTAATCTTGTGATTTTTTTTGCATTTAGTCATTTCCTCGCTGAGGTGGTATGAAAAGTTACCTTGTGTTTTTTTTTGCATTTAGTAATTTCCTCGGTGAGGTGGGATGAAAAGTTACGTGTTGCACTCGAGTGAAAAGATTTTTCACCTCGTGCTCTTTTGATTCCCTCGCTGACGCTCAGGATTCTAATTTTTGAATCACTCGCTCCGCTCGTGATTCAATTTTAGAATCCTTCGCTTGCTCGGTCATCAAAATTGAGCACGCGGTTAAAAAACAACTTTTCACTCTTGTATAACAAATAACTATTTTAATTTCATGAATTAATTTCATCAATCTACATCTAAACGTTATTACTTTTTAGGTTTTCTACATACAAAGTCAATATCGTTATGAACCTTCTTGCAAGAAAACTTTTTATTTAGAAGAGACTTACAAAAATTTAAAAAGAAACTGCAAATTTACTGCACGAGGGCTGTAAATTCTGCAAATTTACCGCACGAGGGCAGTAAATTTGACTTACAAGCCCTCTTTACTGCCTCTGTAAGTGCATTTTTCGAGCAAGTGTATTGAAAAAGTTTATTCAAATAAAAAAAATTGAATAATTATGTACACCGATTTCTCCGTGATTTCTGAACTGATTTAACTTTTTTTTTAAATAAGTCTGCGATTTAAAACATGTTGCATAACAAAATGAAAAATATTAATAGTACATTGTTACCCTAGGGATGAAAGTAACTTATTTAGTCCCGAGGGACTAAATAAGTCTTTCATCCCGAGGTAAACACTGTGCTTTTCATTACGAATATAAGGAAAGTCAAAATAAAAAGTCTATGAATCAGTTGTCTTTACTTTATGAATAAAGTCTATCTTTCTTCTTGTCTATGGATGCACTCAGGTATAAAAAAAAAAAAAAAAAAAAAAAAAAAAAAAAAAAAAAAAAAAAAAAAAAAAAAAAAAAAAAGTCGTGTTTCATTTGAACTCCAATAAAAATTCAGTTGAAAACGATTCTCCCTAGGGCTGAAAAGTATTACTTTCAACCCGCTTCTCAGGCAACTTCAAACCTACTTTCCGTGTATGAGTAATGAAAAATAAATTTGTCCCAACATTTCTTGTTTTCATGTAATAATATCACGCATTTCATTGTAGAGACCTCACGCGAACGGTGATTATGCAAATCTGTTCGCCCCTTGCGGAGATCACATAAATCGTTTCATACTTGTAATATTACACATTTTCGCATAAATAATAATATTATTGTGTAAGCCAACCGTCAGTTACAGCCGACGCCAAAATATGTTGTAGATTTTTTTTTCTTTGCCGCAACAAGTTAGCCCTTGGCTGCAGGTCACGGTTATTCCAGTGTGCTTAGCATGCGCACAACGAGAATATCTCGCGACGAGAGAGAGAGATATTGTCTTTGCCGGCAAAGAGCAACGGCGAACTTCCATACATCAATATTATTGAGTAAAAATAATTATGTACACGTGTGAAAAAAATATGTTTTTATCAAAGATAAATCTTTGATTTTATAAGCGTCGAATATGAAGCTCACAGCAGCTAGAATTTTGTTTTTATGAGCCTAGAAAAAGAAGATATTTCGTTTTAAAGTTTTGTAGGTTATGTGGTAATGTCACTTCTAAAAATGACAACCGGAAGAAAGCCACAAAAACAAAGACAGATGACAACCACAGACCAGTAAAACATTCGGCACAACCACAGACAATCAGCATCAGTGCGTCCATAATATTCTTTCAATTATTACCATTCTGTTAGAGATTAGGTATTAAATAATGTATGCAAGAAAATTCACTTAAATAATATAAAATACACTAAAAAAAGAGCATTACTATTATTTATGTAAACATTAATCAGACGAAATAATTACAATTTTTAAAACGATACAAAATAATCTACTAATTCAGATTTATTCTAGCTACCTACTAGGTAGATTATACATAAAATGGTAACACTAAACTGTGAACGGGAACTAAATAATCAAAAAATATTCCCTAATTATTTTATTTTTTTACCTAGGTTCAATTAATTAAGGTGAATACTTGATAAAATTAAAAAAAATAAGCAAATTACTTTCGTCTTTACCTTACTTGTGTACAATCAAGATTTAGTAAATGTGGTCAATAATAATTTCGCCGTTGCTCTAACCTAACATTCACAAAATGGGATATTATACAAGAAAAAAATAGTCGACATGGTTCGTAGAGAAATATACCACAGATAAGAAATATTACTTTTATCTCTACTTTTGACGTAACGAGACAAGTGACCATATTAGCTTCGGTAGACAGATACAGATAACGGGTAGACATAATTTTACTCGTAGTGCGCATGCTAGAGCGACAGAAGCGACGCGACGCGATACGACGCCATAGAAAATGACCCGTATCTACGCAACAACGGGCCCCGTGAAGGGAGCTATTGATACTGTCGCATCGCGTCGTATTGAGTCGCGGTGTCGCGTTTGTCGCTCCCGTAGGACAATGGGTAACGACAAATGCGACTAGATACCTTTCACGTGGGCTTCACGTGGCCTACGTTGTCGCTCAGATAAAAACTTTGTATTGTATGGAGTCGTATCGCGTCGGGTTGGATCGCATCGCTTGTGTCGCTCTCCTAGGATAACGGGTCAGTAATGTTGCACTATAAGATGGCAGCGAGCTACGAGTAGTTCCTGTTAGGGGAAGACAAGTATTTTGACGAAATTTAAGTACAGAGGTAGGTTGCACCCTGGGGAATGCCATAGGCTACTTTTCATCCCGGGAAATAAAGGATTTCCAGCTGGAATAAAAACAACTTAACAAACGCAGACTAAGTCGCGGGCATCATCAAGATTTGTATAAAACTGTGATTATTTTTATCACGTACGTTTGTAGCCGCTTGAGAATTCCATCAATAATTTCCTCGCCATTGTTAATTTTATCTATCGTAAACTGCACTTAAATCAGAATACTACTCTTATAACTCAATTCCGATATTTAATTACTCTGGATCTGGAATAGGGATGATGCCCATGTCAAAAATAAATAGAGGACCTCCAAAAAACCTCAAATTCACATATTCTGTTAGTTTTAAGTTTGATATAATCATTTCAAACAATCGATTATAGAAAAAAGTTGTATTGATATTTGATGACGTCACAACTATGTATTTCATAAAACTTCCAAACTAGAAGCGCGTTTTTAAGATTTGATTGAGTAATTGTCATCATCCCTACTGCCAAACGTCTTCACCCTTTTCACATCTAAGACTTAATTAGCATTTAGAACTTGGCTTTTAACCTCAAACGATTCACAGAGTTCAAACGTCATGTCTGTAACTCTGAGTGGGCAGATGATTGGCATAACCCTTGGCTATCTAATATTAATAGCTAATATAACTGTCTTGTTGGCCTAGTGAAAAGACAATAATGGGACAATTGAGTCCAAGATGGGTAAAAGAAGGTTACGACGTTTTTCTGTAGGTAAATAAATTTTATTCTCAGCAGCAACCTGGAGGCTGGAGTTGAGGAGGAAATTATGTGTTGTCTCTCCGGTTATGCCGCATTGCTGTCCCATCGGAGTATGATAGTGAGGGAATAGAGAGTAAGTACAGTATAATAATTATCTCCTGCGCACCTTGTTGGCTACTCTCCGTTAGGATTGGCCGCCGCACCGTGGGAAATTCGGTCAAGAGGTCTACCACCACTACAGCCCGTTAACGTCCCACTGCTGGGCACAGGCCTCCACTCTCATAGGAGAGAGGGAATTAGAGCTTAGACCCACCACGCTGCTCCAAGGCAGGTTGGCGGGCTTTGACGACTAATAATTATCATGTTAGTGATAATAACCGAGACCGACGGCTTAACGTGCTCTCCGAGGCACGGGGGTGAAACACCGTCAACTTCCTAACTCCGGGCTAGTACATTACCTATTCTGTGCTAGTACTGAGAATTTCTAGTCAGAAAAACCCAACACTTATTATGGCCCGACCCGGAACTCAAACCCGGGACCTCGTTAGCCGCAGTCAAACATGCTAACCACTAGACCAACGAGGCAGTTCAATAGGACTGCATTGACGAAATGCCTTTTCGAAAGATACGAGGCTACTGCCAAGTTTCCAATTGATCTGTTATTTTTCATCAGTTTAAGGGTTTGGATCACGATTTTATCACTATGGTGCAGTTGAGCAGAGTTTATTTAATTAAAACTAAGCTCAAATAAAAATAGATAACTAAGTACACGATAAACCTGTATGGTCCGGAATATTTGAATAGGACAACTCGAGAAATCTCAATGATTAGGTACTCGTACATTCCTATGGAAATTGACATCGCCGCGGGGGCAACAGCGCAAACTAGGACACAATAAATACAATTCTCGGGCTATTCAGTTTTTATTACAAATTCTCTTTGTTATTGTATTCTGCAAACAGTCTTATATTAAAAGTCTGTGTTTACTATTAAAGAAGGTATAAAAGAAAAAAAAAATTTTTGTTGGTCTCCTATTTAGCATATTCGCTGCGGCTGACGAGGTCATGCGTTTGATTCCTGGCCCCTGGGTCGAGACAAAAATAGTATTTAGGTAACTATATTATGTCAATGAATTCTCAGTAGGATACTAGCCCGGAATTAGGAAGTTGGCGGTGTTTCTACACTGACCCTTGGTGAGTTTGTAAATTCCGTCTAATCTCTCACTCTCTCTCTCTCTGATCTAACTAACACTGCACTAATTGTGCATTGTATTCATAACTCCCACATAGATGGCTAATCTCTGTGGAGATTGGCTACCGTGCGTGGCCGAAATTCGGTTGAAGCATCTTATTATTTGCTTATAATTTCTAAATTTTATTCAATAGTTAGTATCGCGTACAGTCATTGGAGTTATTGAGAGGAACTTCTCATTTTGATGAAAGAAAGAGCTCAATTTAAAAAATTATATGGGTTAGACCACGATGTGTAATGTTGCAAAAAGTGAGCTGAAAAGAAATTTAGAAGTCTCAAAAGGAGGCTCAATACAACACTGCAGAAGCCTGTGTCACGGAATTCAGTTCACAAATAAGTCCGCGCTAATGAATGAAAGTTCACGGCTGTCGCTCAGCAATACAGCTCGCGCGACTAATGAAATTGCGCGACGGGAAGGCTTCAGTTTTATCTGGATTAAATACGGTAATTTTAACATGACGAATTTGTATACCATAAGTCTTTTTGTTATTGATAGAAAGGTTTGCACTTGACCTTAAATCACTTCAAATTTTACATGGACTTAGTACCATAATAGAGTAAAAGAATATGTATTCTTTGAACTTTGAAAAGAGAATAGTATGTATTCTAAGCCAAGATTCGGGAAATAGCGAGATGAAAAGAACGTAGAAGTCTCAAAAGGAGGCTCAATACAAAACTGCATCACAGAATTCAGTTCACAAATAAGTCCGCACTAATGAATGAGAGTTCACGGCTGTCGCTCAGCAATAGAGCTCTCGCGACTAATGAAATTGCGCGACGAGAAGGCTCTGCTCTAAAGTGGATTACACGGCAATTTTACCATGAACTGCTTGGTGTTGATGATCTTTATGGTATTAATAAAAAGGTTCGCGCTAGTCCATAAACCGGTTCAAACTTGATGAACATGAGTAACGTAATAGATAAAAGTACTAATAAAAAATATTTTTCGCCTGATTGTCCATATCCCGTATCGATTTCTACGCGGCGTCGTAACGAATTTCCCAATTTTCCTTGTCGGGAACCAAACACGGAGTCCTCCGTTCATCCTCATCACTACGCCAGCGAGCTCTTCCTTTTGAGTGATCTTACTTCGGCAAATCACACACATTTTCTAAATAGCAAAATTTAGAAAATGTGTGTGACTTGCAGGTTGCTTTTTATCATCTAAATATTTAGGTAGATAGGCTACGAGCACCGAATAGGTAAATATGATATTGTTGTATATTTTCTAGCCTTTTTTTAGAGTCATAACCAAAAAAACTTTTTTAAAAACCCAGTTTTTTACTATTGCGGCAACTGGCCCGGCAACACAAAAACACAAATCAGCCAAACACGGGAAACGCTCGTTCCACGGGGAAAATATGTTAGAAATAAATGTGAATAAATAGGGCTTGCGAGATTAAAAGCGGGCTGATATATGGCAGTTGCGCCTCGCCCTTGGAGACCAAGCGATAAGTTTAATCAGAATTAACTATCTACTGTCTAATAAAACTGTGAGACTACTTGAAGGTCACGAAAGAAGTAAACGATGAAAAAGCGTAAAGATGGATTTGCATTCAGAGTTGTTTTTAAGCTTTACCATTCTGGTTTTACCCACGACTACAGATTTTTTTAAAAGAAACAGGGCACTGATACATGTTGGGAATTGTTCTTTGAATACATAAAGATTACTCTCTCTCTCTGCTTCGCATTTTTTATTGCTAAGGGTTATTAAGGCACACTGATCCTATAGCTGTAGGGGTTTTCTTGAGATAAATATGCTGTGGCTTCTTCTGTGTGTACATTGTGGATTACCGTAATCACATTATATCAACTCAAATACTCGTTACTTTATCATATGCGGAAGAAACTGTAAACCCACGGCATCATTATCACATGAAAACTTCAGCCAATATGTGATTAATTTAGGGCTAAATAATGTTCGCCAGCAACAACGAATACGACGCAGAGAGAGGGAACTTTATCTATACTTGAAGCGCAGTGCTAATACCAACCATGAAGACGACGTCAAAGAATTTGGGTCACAAACAAGATCGCACTAATGAGTAAGAGCTTTATGTTTGTCGCCGAGCAATAAATACCGCTCGCGCGGCTAATGAAATTTTGCGACAAAGAGGTCGCTTGGCATACTTGATTAATAGGTAATTTTGTGTTTATTGTGAAACTCACAATCAAGTTACATAATAATAAACGCCATTCTACAGAAACAATAAATATAGGTAACTAGCTGATGCCCGCGACTTCGTCCCGCGGTCCGCGGCTTTAGGTTTTTTGGTTTCTCTTTATTTTCCGGGATAAAAAGTAGTCTATGTGCTATTCCAGACTATAATCTATCTCTGTGCCAAATTTCATCCAGATCCATCCTGCCTCTCTGGCGTGATTGAGTAACAAACATCCATCCGTCCATCCATCCATCCAAACTTTCGCATTCATAATATTAGTATAGATTTGTTCTTTGATACACCTCCAATCAAATCAAAATCAAAAGTTCAAATCGCGACAGTTTAATATCAAATCAAATATTTTTCTCAACATTTTTATTGAAGTAGATACGTAAGTAGGAGATTAATCGAATGCCATTAATATGTGATTCCGAGCATAAGTCTGAAATCAAAGAAACCACAGACTTGGAGTGGATATTCTGAAACACACCAAACCGCCGAGCTGATTGGCAGATGTCATCACACCTTTGACAACATTAATGAGGTGCGTGTTCCGTTATAAGCACTGCGAGCACTGGCAGTGCTCTTTACTGGGGACTTCCAGTGCTCTCAGTGTATTTCGGAACGCACCCGAGAACTCTCAGTTGTGCAGATTTCCTTACGATTTGTCAAAACAAGTGATATTTACGCCCACTTGTGGAAGACCGTTAAACGTGTTTAAGTTAACTTTTGTACATCTGTCCTTTTCATGTCAATCCTTTAACAATCTCATCAAAAAGTGATAGCATAAAAAAAACTTAAATAGTTTAGGCAATGTTGTGCAAGTCGGCCTAAACTGGCTTTTTAAAACACATAACTCCGAAAAGTTATAAGTGGGATTCAAATCCCGGATTCGCCGAATAAAAGGCCTAAGTCCCAACCCCTAGGATATCACTTTTTTTTTTAATTCCACTACAAGTTAGCCCTTGACTGCGATCTCACCTGATGGTAAGTGATGATGCAGTCTAATCTGCAGACTTTTGGTATAATACAGCTGTATTGTAATGAAAAATGGTAGGTACTGTTACAAGCAACTTCTACGCACGTTTTCATCGCGTATTCTATTTCGTAAAAGTCTCTGTATAACAAAACGAACATAGCGAATGGCAATTGCACAGTTAGGACCGGACAGGACAAAACGTCCGAGCGAAATGTCCGCGCCGGAAAGCAACGACGTTTCCTTGTTGTATTGTGTACACAGATACACTGTCCACATAAAAGAGAGTTGTCTGCCAGACAATTTTTGTGTCCGTAGTGTATTTTCGACCTAAAAATCTCTATAAAATGACGACCTCTTACGCGCCATTGATGTTAATGGATTCAATAACTTGCATTTTGTTTTAACACGTCGTGCCCTAAAAGTTGGCCTGCAGCCAAGCTGGCTCTTGTAAGGCCAATAGCCGGCGTTCACTTCACGGCTATGCAGCACACACGGTGACTATCTGCATTGTGTCATTAGGTTTACTTAATAAAAGCTTTGTGTGCCGTTCTCAAAGTGCGTTGTGATATTAGATTTTTTTAAAAAACATTTTTTTTATTTAGATTAACTTTTACAAGTGCTTTTGAATCTTCCAGTGAATGTAGCACTGGTTCGGAATAGTGAATAGTGATTACCATTCCTACATTTATGATGATCTATACCACTGATTCGGAATGCCATTTTTCCATGCAGATGCTTGCCTGGCATTTATAATTTTTAAATTGCCTGGCTTCGGCCATGGATCTAGTGACCACCCTAAAGCGCAAAACACACAGGGAACGACATCACACAGCGTCACCCGCCACGCGCCCGACCCTCACCCGCGTTCTGTATGATGTCGTCCATATAAATACAAGGAATTCAACCCGCCGCGCACCCGACCCAGCCCGCGCCCGATTCGCGCCCGCGTCCTGTGTGCTTTGCGCTTAATGGAAAAAGAGGTACCCGCAAGCTACGATCCGTACGATATACTTACGTTCCGGTACGATGCCGTGAAGAAAAAAATTGGTGATATAATACCATCTGGCTGGATTATGCCTTATTGGTATTTACTTAATAACATGTTAACACATTTTTTACCCAAATATTAACAAGGCCTTACCACAAAAAACAAGTGTAGGACGCGTGTTTATTGTAAACCTGACAGTTTTAGGCATTTTAGGCATTAACTATATTACAAAATTATTTTATTTTTTGTTTGAAGGCGTTTAGTATTTGGGTTGTACTAATTAATAGCCTTAACTTGGGGTTTTCGATGCATGCCTATTGCCTACACATGTGAATATTTCAAAGATTTCAATAAAATTCCATGCATTTGATGATATCCTAACTATAACTTTGCATAGGAGTAAGAAATATAACTTGGATTGGATCCAATATCTGGTGATCGGGAAACCGTTTCCAATATTATAACGACAATAGCAACGCAGTAAAGGTACGAGTAAAAGTCGACGAAATTCAATTACGCAGAACAAAATGTACGTGAGATTTCTATTCGGAAGTGAGCAAAAAGTAGAAAATGGTCGTGGAACACGTAATGTTGACTGGTAAGTACATGACCATTTTCAACGCAATATTGAATATTATAGAGTCCTCACAGGCATGCGGGCTTTTTCAGGATGTTTTCTTTTGCCGTTAAAGTGATAATTATTTAATTGCGTATTATGCACATTACTTCTTAAAGTTAGAGGTGCGTGCCCAGGATTCGACCCCCCAGTATTACAAATAGTAAGTAGGCTTAGCTTACCATTAGGCCACAGTTATGCTTGTAAGTTTTACCTACTCACGTAATTCTCGTAAGTATATGAGTAACTTACGAGTCCTCTACTTACGTAAAAACTTATAAGTGTAATCGTGGTTACCTTCTTTAAGATGGTTGACGATTATGCACAGTCTAAAAAATAGGCATTTCTAGCGTTGGTACTCGTATAGCTTCTCTCGGCAGCCTACCGTTGGCGCACGGCCAGTTGTCGTGGCTGACTGCGCGATTATTTCGACTGAATAAATTACACAGTTCTTAAATTTATTTACATGCAAAATACTCACCTCAAAACTTTCTACATTATTATTAACTAGTTTATGCACGCTTGCTCGTTAAACAAAAACGTTAATCATGTGGGAAATCTTTGGCTCCTATACCGGGATAGAAAGTAGCCTATAATATCACTCTCCAGATCTTTAACTATATCCATGTCACTCAAAAAATAACGTTGAATCGTACCATTGTATTGCTCCGTTCCAGCGCAACAAACCAACAAACAAACACTCATTCGCATTTATAATATTGGCATGGGTATAATATAGTTGAGGACCTGCAGGGCTAGCATGGGTCGGAGATAAAAATTTTATCCCCGATTTTATCCACTGACAAGAGATAAAATTAACTTGTCCACTTCTCAGAGCACGGCAACAGGGGAGTTTATACCCGTTTGACATTTCACGGGGACTCGGGGGACTATTTATCCACCGTTATTTAGCGTTTTTATTTATTTATTTAGGAATAAAATTTTTATCCTTAACTCGGCGAGAAAATTGTCTCGGCCCATGCTAGGGGGGCAGGAGAGGCTACTTTTTATCCCGGAAAATTAAGTAGTTCGTGGGAATCAAAAAAACTTAATCCACGCGGACGAAGTCGCGGGCATCATCTAGTATTAATATATTCTTAACACTATCCATTATTAAAATATCGGATTGCTTGCGCCCCGACTAAAGCTTTTTAATAAAGCTCGACTAAAGAGCTTGCACCTCTTGTGAATCCTTGCGCGTAGGGAAAATCCATAGCATGCAATCACCTTTATTTTGTACCCATGTGTTACGAAATCAAAATGCTTTCGACTCAACATTATTGCTGCAAGTTTTAATACCTGTGCGCTGGTATTCTGCCGACACCGGAAATATTGTCTGCTTGCTTCGCTACGAAATATTTTGTCAACAAAGCTAAAAATAGCAAGGCGTAATACATATTGTATAAATTAAATGCTGGTCGAATCGCAACGGTAATCGTATTCGATAGACAACCTACAATTTTCATGTACTACTTCTATATAAAGTAGGTTTCCTAATTAAGGTTCATAGATTTTCTTGCCGCTAAAGAAAAATATACATCTAATATTTTTTTGGTATATTTTATTTTTTATTCCATAAAACAAAATACTTATAGTTCATTCTAATTACTTTAATGAAATTCTTAAACCTAAAACTCGTAATAACCAAAAAAAATAAAATTAAAACAGGCTTAACTAAATAAATACAGGAAAAAGGCTAGGTCACAGAGATAAAAAAGCGTCAGAACCCTCATGCCCGGGCAATTATAAAACTGTGTTACACAAAAGTGATGTTTGCGCTCATGTTTCATTCACGATCCCCATGCTACGATAGTACAAAAGAACTAACAAAAAGAATCCTCATCAGGGTGACAGCAACACGCTAATTAGGTCAAGCGACAGTTGAACGAGCCTTTTCCTAATGAATCCCTCTGATTATACAGGGTTTTTAGCGCCATTGAGCGGCCATATTATATGTGTCTGTTGGTAATTAATAATTGTCACTACTGAGTTGACGCACTCAGAGCTACATAATGTCTTCCTTTCTATTTTGTAGGTGCAAAGACCTCGTTATCCTAGTAGTCACCACGTTTGGAAGACGAATAAATGAGGACAAATATTCCGAACCAGTCGTACACTCATTTGACGATTCAAAAGCACTTGTAAAAATTTGGTTTTTTTGCGGATGATGAGATCCCGGAAACGCTAAATCACTTTGCCGTGAATAGGGTGGTAACTAGTCAGACCAAAAAAAGGGAAGCCGCCCACCAAACCATACCAGAGATAGTATAAGAAATTATAAATTGTCACACAACCCCTTACAGGGATCGACCCTGGGACTTCCCACTTATAAGACCACACTGACAACAGTAGATATACCTACGAGGTCATAAATGCGGCAAAAATAAATGTCATTTATCATTATCTCGTCTGCCCTCATACATTTCAGATAGTCGAGGAGGAAAGAGTACGTCGTTAATGAAGATTAATGACCTCTCAGCACAGTCACACTTTCTTGCTTTTATCTCACTTCCACTTAATATTCAGAATGAGCAATCAAGTAGCATTAAGTTTTTAGGGGACAAAAGAGTCTCTTTTTAATTTTCAAACGTCGCGTCGCGTCGCTTACTTGCATAATAATTAATTAATATTCGTTGCGTTGATAGGCTTATTGTTATCGAAATTTATATTGTATTCTTTTTATCACAAAAGTCATTATTGAGATGTGTTTTCTGTTTAGCAGTAGGTAGGTAGGTACATTAAAACGTATATATACCAAAACCTCACCATGTTCCATTTTTGGTTTGTCATCATAATTGTACAATGTTCCTTGCATATAAACGATAATTGTATCATACAGTACCATCGACCACCAAAGTACCTATGGTAATACAGGTTTCAAAAATATATAATAAAATTTTTAAATTATATTATCTGTTTTCTATAGCTAAACAAAACGTTATGAAAATCAGAAAAGTGAAATAAAGTTACTTTTAATTAAATGGTATCAAAATAAGTTTTTGTTTCATTTTTTCTTTTATCTACTAAACGAACAAACACAATTGAACCTCAGCTGTTGTTTTACGTTTTGATATCACGCATTTCATTCCATTCCCGGGAGACCGTGCGAACAGCGATTATGCAAATTTGTACGCCCTTTGCGCGGATCACATAAATCGTTTCATATTTTATCACATTTTTGCATAATATATTTCGTAAGCCAGCCATCAGTCAGGACCTACGCTAAAGGTAGAGGTACTAATTTGACTAATGCTTCATTTTGTGCGAGCATTTTTCTGGCCAAAACAAAACGTAATTCATTGATGTGAAAAATTTAGAAATTTCCTTTCATTTAATTTATCAAGTATATAATTGATACTAACGATCGATGCAATAAAAGTACAGGTTGTAATTTTTACATTTTTATTTTTATTTTAGTCGGTTCGATTCCCGGGTGGCATAAGTTTTTTAATTCCCACAGGCACTATATCTTGTAAAATAAAGGACTTTCACACAAACTTTCATCCCCTATTTCAGTCCTTTGGGGGTAGAATTTTCAAAAATGGCGAAACACGTATTTCTTTACTTTAAACTCGTAGCTTAAACACCAAGTTTCATGGATATAACTTGAATAATTTAATAAAACAAAAAACCCGACTGCTGGGATATCAAAAAGTATAAAACAAGACATGAATTGAAGTATTTCATTATTATCAATTTACATCGTATAATATTAATAAAATTTATCAAGGCGCAGTCGCACGTCCAATAGCTAACCTTAACCTTAACGTGCGACTGCGCCTTGATAAATTTTATTAATATTATACGATGTAAATTGATAATAATGAAATACTTCAATTCATGTCTTGTTTTATACTTTTTGATATCCCAGCAGTCGGGTTTTTTGTTTTATTAAATTACTTTTTTATTTCAAACTTTTTAGTTCAGTAAGTATTTATTATAAACAGGCGACGTTTTATCGGCCTGAAGTTGCACCAAATGTACTATTATAGATATAGTGGTAGCATTTTAGAGCATGTGCCTCCATAGTGACACTCGGAAGATAAAAAACAAATCTAGTAGTGCAAGTACTATCAAAATTGGTTCAGCCGTTTTTTCTGTAGTGCGACACAAAGGAATTCAACCTTTGAAACCTCGTAAATCCTACATGATCGTTAAAATGAAATAATGTTCAAGGGAACCTAACTATGATTTTACAAGACCTATTCATTTTACAAGAACTATGGCAAGTGGGGTATGCCATAGTTTATTGACTTTCATTTTTAAATTTGTTACAATATGGCTTCCAGTGGGCGCCATTTTGTTTTTTCTCAAATTCGGCTTCCGTTATGACACTCGGAGGATTAAGACAAATCTAGTGGTGCAAGTATCATCAAAATCGGGTCAGCCGTTTTGTCTGTAGTGCGACACAAACGAAATATACATATATAGACTGATGAACACATAACCTGTGCGTTCCGCAGTCGGGTAAAAATGACGGACTTTCATACAAACTTTCAACCCTTATTTTACTCCTTTGGGGGTGGAATTTCAAAAAACCCTTTATTAGTGGATACCTACTCTTCACAATGAACACACCCTCCGAATTTCATGTCTCTATAGGACCAGCGGTTTAGGCTGTGCGTTGGTATATTTAGATAAAGGAATGTTTTCTTTGAGTAAAATTTTCTATCTACAGTATTAAGAGTAGATACTTTCCCTTCAGATGGCATTACAAAATTCCACCCTGTATAATAAAATATAATTAAATCTATTTGTGTGCTCAAGTATTTTAATTTCACGCTATTTATACTTGGTCAATAAATCGCTCGTTTTCATTGACAGTAGCAAGAAGATATAGGTAGATAGGCTAATTTCCAGCATTGCTAGTTTCCACCTCTCTGATCTTTACAGAACGACTTAACTTTCATAAAAACTCATCGCTCAGTCGGATATTTAACGTTGGTAAAAGGCGAAACGTTTTTTTCTGGCCTTGACCCCAAATTAAGGATTTCCTTCTATAAAAGGAATAAAAAACATACTTTAAGAGGAACGACACTGACAAAAATATGGTAATAAAAATTATGAAAAAAATATTCAATAACAGACATATTTATAGTCTTAGAATAAGTTTATAGTGTAAAACAATTCCAACGATTTCTTTGTATACTACGCATTTCAATTAATAATGCACTCCAATCTAATATATATCTATACTTCTATACTAATAATTACTTTTATATAAATGCGATAGTTTGGATGGATGGATGTTTGTTACTTAATCACGCCAGAACGGCTGAACAGACCTGGATAAAATTCGGCAGAAAGATAAATTATAGTCTGCCATGATATAGGTAGCTCATGTAATACCATGCCATGTCATTACACGGGCTACCTTTTAACCCGGTAAATTAAAGAGTTCCTGCGAGAATCAAAAAACCCTCAATCCACGCGGACGAAGTCGCGGCCATCAGCTAGCATAATATAATTAATTTTAAATTCCCACAACAAATTTTTATAAGCGGTAGAACAATAAAAGAAAGTATTCTATTGGGGATACATAAGATTCAAAGGCCTCCTAAGCCGCTATACCACAAATAGCAATTTGCATTCTGATAAGAGCACAGAATTGGCTTTTAACTTCAAACACTTCATTGCATTCAAATTACATGTTTGTAATTCTAACGGAGTTTATAGTACCTACCTATATTACCTACTATTATAATATGTAATAGGTCTACTAATATTAATTAATATGATGTACCTATTCAGTTAATTATTTACTATTTAGTCCAATGGCTAAGCCTGACTATTCAGAGGGGTAATAGCGCCAGTGTTTTGGGCGCCATGCCCATTAACGATTTTGGACGGTGTATAATTTTTGTGAATACATGGTGTAAGGGGATCGCTACCGAAAACGTAGTAACCTAAACACAATCCAATACAAATACGAAAACGATTTTTTTTTTCTCACTTTTTTATGCGGTTTTCTCATTAGTACTATCACCTGTCTTCGATTTCGGTAGCGGTCCCCTTACTCCCTGTATAATTAGTTGTAGTTTTATTTATTTATCTTTTTATGCTTTGTAATTTCACACACCAAAGAGTAAAGAGTAGGAAACACAGACATTACACGTACCGTTTAAACCGCGCGCGCCGGATTAAAATTTTGAGAAATTTTACATATAATTATGAAATGCAAAGACAAGTCAGCTTGAAGGCGAACCCCACACTGCGACATGACGCGCGACGGCTGATCGTGGGGCGGGACGTCAACCTAAGTAGGTATATTAGTTCGTATAAAAAATACGCGCACCACACATCAACAACGCCTGTCTACGCGTGGAATTAGTAATAGAATAGAATAGAATAGAATAGAAATCTTTATTATTGAAATTATAAAATATACAGAACAATGTATTCCTGACCCCTAAACTAGGTGGACCCGTATCTTAGGGGCCAGTGCCTTCCCAAACGTTGATTAAAATATCATGGGTTTCATCTCTAGTAATTAGTGCACTATGACAAATAAACATTTTTCAAAAATGTGTTGCGATTCCCATTATATCTATCAAGGTTTTTTCTACTTTCCTTTTTAAATTAAGTTAAACAGTGATATTTAAGTTAAATTAAAGTTACATTAAAAAACAATTATGACAATTAGTTAATAGTGTGAAGTTACATACCTAAATGAGCTTATATCATATTTGGGTGGGTGTGTGTGGACGTGTGTGTGAGAGTACGTGTGTGTGAGAGTACTTGTGCGTGTGTGGGAGTGTGTGTGTGTGTGTAAGTGCGTGTGTGTGTACATGCGTATGTGCTACCAAACGTATCATTGCAATTTTGCAACTATGTAATGTTGTAAACTAAATCTGTATTTACAATTCTTTCTGTATCTTCATAGTTATAATTAATTAAGAATTTTTTTAGACAGTTTTTTAGTCCATGTCTATTCATTTTATAGATTTTGGTCTTCCTGTTAATACTTCTATACAAAAATGGGCCTAGGTAATTGAATTGTCGTCTAGCAAATTTTGTCTTGGTGTAAGGTAGGGTAATAGGCTTTTTATAGGTATTACGTCTATCGTTCCTTTCTTGTAATATGGGACACGAATTATGATAGCGAAGTACAGCATGCAATATAAATAGTTGGCGTATGGTCAGAAGTTGGGAATCCTTATATAGCTGTTCAGTTGAGTACCTTCTTGGTTTACGCAGCATCACTTTAATAACGGCTCTTTGCGCTCTTTCCAGTTCTATCATATGTGTAGCTGCTGCTCCACCCGATGCTGGAATACAGTAAATGAGCAGGGATTGGCATAATGCAGTATAAACGTTGCAAAGTACCTTTTTGTCGACAAAGTCCCGTAGATTTTTAAATATAGGAATTAATCTTCTCACTCTCTTTGCAGTTGTCGTAATTTGGGGATGCCAGTTTAGATTTTCATCTATGATGATACCTAGGTATTTCATTTGTGGTGACTGCTCAAGATTTTCACACAAACACGCGGTATTTTCTTTTTCAGTTATGTTACAAGGGTAGGTATGTAATTTTAGTTTAAAATCCTGCGGAGGCTGAGATGCTCTAGTTATACTGAAACATACAAATTTTGTTTTCGACGCATTTACAGTCAACAGGTTTTCTTCTAAGTTACGAGTAATTTTTCGGATACCTACCTCTGCTGTTTTTTGTACCTCTTCCCAGGTTGAACCGTGAAATAGTATGGCGGTGTCATCAGCAAATGCAAAAATGTAATGTAAAAGTAAGACATGCCGCGGGGCGCGTCGCAATGTGGGATTCGCCTTATACCCTATACAAATTCTCGTACCACCACAAACATTTCAACAAATTAACCCACATCGCATCTAAAACACGATTCATTAGATACTTAAAACTTCAGCACATCCAACAGTTAGTGAACATTATTTTGTGTAAACAAAGTATCTGTAATGAAAAGTTTTAAAATATAATACGTAATACTACTTTGGATGATCAATGGTAAACGTTAATAATGGCGCTGTTCCATCCATGGAATCTAGCGTATAATCCACGATAACTTATGCTTGGCCTGTACGTTAATTGATGTATGATAGTTTGGTAGCCCTGGCTTTGCATAAATGCTGATAACTAATATTGACATTTATATAGAGATATATGATAATCTGCATTCGATAAGATGGTACTATATAGATCAAGTTGATACAATACTTAACTAAGTACTAGCTATTGCTTAGTGGCGGCAATCAATTCTACCGTTTCAAAAAACCGTTAAAAAAATGGTTGAAAACTGCTCTGTACCTACATTGAATATCTTCTCCAAATTCTCAAAGAAAACCCTACAGGCTTGAAGTATAATATTAAACACAATCTTTCAAATTTCAAAATGTGAAACTAACATGGATGGAAGCTGTTTTACATTCAGCCGATCCAGTTGCCCACAAGATGGAATAATTATTTGTTGTTGTTTGTCAATTTGATATAGACCTATATGCGTGTGGTGATGGATAGGGTTTTAAGATGCAAACTAACAATATGTAATACACAGACTCGATCATTTATTAAGGAAGAAACACAATAACATATAAGATATATTAAATTAATTGTAATGTAACAATATAACAACAACTAGATCCATAACCACTCGCGACCAAGGTAATAGATAGGTCTACTTTCTGGAACACTTGCTACTCAAGGCAAATCTGAGTATCGAATGGTTAAAGACTTTGAAGTTGCTATAATGTAAAGTAGTATTGTGACGTCACGCCATTAATGGCGGAAAACCACGCATATCGACTGCTTTGAAGCAGAACAGGTTCAGCGCCATCTGTAGTCATCGAGTGGCGCTGTCATTGAGCGGCGCTAACAAATTAATTGTTATTTATGTATTTTAATCCTGCTATAGTTGAAGATATAGTTCTGCATTAGAGAAGCCATGAGAGTTTAGGGGTTAAGACCTCGGCTTCCTATTCGGAGGTCCTGAGTTCGATCCCCGGGCACGCACTTCAAATTTTCGGAACCATGTACATTTTAAAATATGTGATATTTCACTTCCTTTAACGGTGAAGGAAAAGAAATCTGCATGTCTGAGAGTTCTCCATAATATTCTCGAAGTTGTGTGAAGAGTGTGAAATTCTGCCAATACACAGTTGGCCAGCATGGTAGCATATGACCAGAGCCCTTCTCAATGAACGCGACGCGGCAATGGGTTGATGCTGATGATGATTATCGTGATACATAAATTAATTGGTTAACTTGTCACAACCGCATTTTCAAAATTACATCCTATTTATGATAATAATAAAAAAATTGTTGGACAATTATTGTCCAAAAAGAGTTTCTTATTGTCAAACGAAACTGAATAATGGCATTATTCAACGCCAAATTTTTTAACGCCTAATCTAATCGCTTAACAATGGATGAATTCATCATAACCAACCAGCAGAACATTGGGAAGTATACAATTTTAAAAACGGCTCAAAGTAATTTTTCATCCGCTTAATTTTTCTTTTGGAGCATCTTAAATAATAGGCTTATCTATTCAAATTTACATTTTGATCACTGTATTTCAGTTATAATAACTACGTACAGTACCTGAATATTTACAATTAGATTGATATAGGAAAGTTATTATCGTTAATACAACAAACAAATATATATAGTTTAGTGTGTTTTCTTACTGATGTAAAAAGGTGATAAACACGAATAAAGCTTTTTTCCAAAAGCTTTATTCGTGGCTATTAAAATTTACAACAATCTACCTGAAACTATAAAAAACAATAATTATAGTATACCACATTTCAAACGCAAATTACATAATCTATATGCTACCTTATATATTAAATAATAACCTTTTAAATAAAATGTACTACAAAATAAATGATTACCATACAGACAAAAATATTACATAATAATATGCTGACAATGATTATCTTTTTCGTTCTCTGTCCTTACTTTTATATTTTATGACTAGCTGATGCCCGCGACTTCGTCCGCGTGGATATACCCCTATTTCATCCCTTTGAGGGTGAAATTTTGAAAAACTGTGAAACACGTATGTCTTCATTTTTAACCCGCAGCTTATATACCAAGTTTCATGGCTATAACTTGAGAAATGAAGGACTTTCATACAAACCTTCAACCCCTATTTCACCCCTTCGGGGGTAAAATTTACAAAAGCTGTGAAACACTTATTTCTTCATTTTCAACCGGTAGCTTGTATACCAAGTTTAATCGATATAACTTGAGAAATGACGGACTTTCATACAAACTTTCACCCCCTATTTCACCCCCTTAGGGGTGGAATTTTAAAAAACTGTGACACACGTACTTCTTTATTTTTTACCGTAAGCTAAAATAAAAAGTTTCGTTGATATAACTTGTAAAACATCTTGAGAAACGAAGGACTTTCATACCAACTTTCATCCCCTATTTCACCCTTTTGGGGGTTGAATTTTCAAAAACTGTGAAACACGTATGTCTCCATTTTCAACCCGCAGCTCATATATCAAGTTTCATGGCTATAACTTGAGAAATTAAGGACTTTCATACAAACTTTCAACCCCTATTTCACCCCTTCGGGGGTAGGATTTCGGGATAAAAAGTATCCTATGTCCTACCTCGTAGTATAGGCTCAAATCGTGCCAAGTTTCGTTTGAATTCATTCAGTAGTTTCGGCGTGATGCGCGGCCAAGATACAGACAGACAGACAGACAGACAGACAGACAGACAGACAGACAAAAATGAAAAAAATTACAGATTTGGCTTCAGTATCATATAATGAGTGCCCTCCAAAAAAAATTTTCAAAATATCTTCAATGTACAGAATTGGACCTGTTACAGTTTTATTATAAGTATAGATAGATAGATTGACTTTATTAGTATTATCCATGTGTTTGTGTAGCCTGTAAGTTTTATTATAGTACTAGCTGATTCCCGCGACTTCGTCCGCGTGGATTGAGGTTTTTCGGTTCCTATCTCTCAAGTTAGATCGAACTGCACATGGTGTGCGAATTTTATTATAATCGGTTAAGTGGTTTAGAAGTCCATTGAGGACAAACATTGTGACACGAGATTTATATATATTAAGATATTTTGATGTGTTAGTAATGAAATTTCTTTAATAACTTGACTAAGATAATTATATAAAAGATGATTATATGACATTTGCACACCATTGTATGGTAGAATATGTAAGGGAAATATTATTTTTAAGGCCTATATCTGTACCCATATTCCTGCAAATAAAATATTATTTATTTAATCACTGCAACTGCAACATAGTTTATTACTTCTGCAGATCATCATTTCAGGTACAAGATGCTGGTTGTCATTGGTCATTACATTAATAATTATAATTTTATCATAGCTAGATGATGCCTAAATTAAACAGAACTTTGTCGGCGTGGATTTAGGTTCTTGAAATCCTGTGGGAATTCTTTGATTTTTCGTTATAAAAAGGAGGAGGTCAAGGAGATGGGCAAAGGCTACCTTTGCCCATCTCCTTGATGCTAGATATTTATATATAGGTACTTACTTCCCATCTGTCGCGACGTTCGATCGCGAAAGAAGGTAAAATAAACTACAAATATAATACTAAATACATTATTAGATGTACTCTTAATTATTATACTTGTCAAATATTCAATGGTCAAAATGATTAGAGTCTAGAGCCGTAAAAATTTAAATCTGTGTCTGTTTCAAAGACACAAGTATACTTAGTCTATGGTCTTTATGCGAATAATATTCTTGTATAACATCAGGCGGCCATTTTCCCAACCACTGCCGCCGGTGAACATCTTGGAACGCTGCCTCTTTGCTTCACGTGCTAAACCCATTGGTGAGTGCTTGATATATAGTTATTTACGCCAATTATTGACTATTCACTAATAATTACATGTGGATAAACTGTATTACGTGTCTAATGAAATTACTAGATAATCATTTAAATGTAGTTTGCTTGAGGGTACTATTGTGTACTCTATAGGAAGCAAACTCGTGGCCACGCGTTTGTTAGATAGAAATGATGATGGGTGCGGCGGGGGTCTCATAAAGCACTAAAGACAGCAGATATGCTGAGACGCAACCCTGCCCCGGCATGGGACGCCATGCCGCAAAATTGCGCGGCGTGGGTCCCAATAAACATTAAACGACAGCAGTGAGCTGAGGGTTGCGTCTACCCGGCCTGAGACGTGACTCTCATGGAATTAAATAGCAGATATGCTAAGACGTAGCCCTGCCCCGGTGTGGGACGCCATGCCGCAAAATCACGCGGCGTGGGTCCCAGGATCGCTGAGGGTTACGTCTACCTGGCTGGAGACTTTGCGCCGCGTAATACCAAAGTTTAATGATAGGTTAAACCGCACCACCTCCGTGCCGGCACCGTGATGCTGGCAGCGGGGGTACCGCAGTTTAACATATTCCCTTTCGGACTGAGAATACCGAAAGGTGGTGACTTCCCGTGTGTTGTCATCAGGGCACTTAGAGATGATAGGTTTAGACGTAGTACCTCCGTTGCCAACACTGTAACGTTGGCAGCGGGGGTATGAATAGGGCTGGCCGGGCGGACGTTGTCACGTCGACAACGTCTGCCCGGTTCAACTTTTGGGTTACAGAAAGCACGGGTCAATTAGGAGGTATGAGACCAGTCTAACAGATATACTAAAGCGAAGCAGATAGACGGATCAGATCAGATCGATGATACTCTACAAGCAGCTAGACATTCAGGATTCATGTGAGTACATAAACAATTATTCACAGTTATATACACTTGACGACTCGTCCATTGACCCCACATGAGTACATATAATATGGGACGTTTCGCCACATGGTGGAGATACATGCTGGGATATGAGATCCACTTGGTGATACACAGCTTTCAGTAAGATTCTATCTATTTATCTAATTGTTCAATAAGGAACAAAGTCAGGGGACAATATTATAATAATAGAAACTAACTGTGAATTCTTGTTTTTGTACAAACATGTTCTGATAATTACATTGCTTGTTAACATTTAGGTTAAAGGAATTGCTTTAACCGCTAAACGATACAGATGCAAAGTTATTTTGAGTTTATCCATTTATGAGTTCAATATTGCAGTGATTGGCTATACTATAATCGCATGAAGACACATTGGTTATTATTGTGTTTTAAGAACTTGTGTATTGTTGTATGCAGAGTTTAACAATCATAGTATGTTCACTGTGCATAGGCACTTACCGCTTTGACTGGGCACATAGTACCTACCTATTATTTTGAAAGGGTACACATACAGCTATGCTTATGAATTTGGAATTTATGATTGATGCATGCTGGGTATGTGTTTTATGACGGCTAAAGGCGCTTTGAATATTTGGCATTATATTTATACTCTAGAACAGACCATGAAAGAAAACAACATTACTGTGGATCGCAGTGAAGATAGGTAACTTTGTACATGTGGTATGACAAGTGTAGTGCGTCCAATAATAAAGTGATCAATTATTAAAATAACAGTTCAACCGACTTATGATAACAGTGAATAACAAATTAAAAATTAAATTAAATAAATTAAAGCTGGGAAGTGATTAAATTCCTTGAATTGAATATTCTAACGTTGGGTTATGTACAGATAGATACCTACAAATAGTTTTCTGTTTGTGAACATAGTGAGTGATACTATCAATGTAGGTACTTAAGATTCTATTGCTTTCCGAACCGGTGGTGAAGTTAAGACATTATATGTTATTTGTGTTGTTATTGTTGTCTGAAGACACCTGTGTTGTGCGTAATAGACAGAACGAGATTAATGGAACTTATAGTAAAGTGACTTGTTATTTTATAAAAGAAATATACATTTAATGTGATAATTAATTCATTATTCAGAAGTTTATTACAGTATTGTTTATTTGCAAGACTTTAATTTTAAATTGATTAAATAAAAAAAAAAAAAAAAAATTTGGTTTCTATTTCTTCACAATAACGATCGTGATACGAACACGCTAGTTACACTACATCTGAGTTTTGAGATTGAACGTTAAGTTAGGAAATTTTATTATTGATATACCGCTGATGATTTAATTAAAGCAATTACTTTTATTTAATTGAATTTATACTTCAATTACAATGACATAAATTCCTAGAGATGTATAATTTGCATCCTTATTTTACAACTAATATATTTAGTTTAGTTAAATTCTTAATGTTTTTACTCAACTTAAGGCGAAGTAATAATATAACTATGGCACATACTTTAGGTATGCGAATCAACAAACATAATTCAATATTAAAATTGCTAGCTACTGATGATAACAGATGATGTCGAGTGAATCACTGACATTACTATGAAGATTTTAAAATCTTTACTAAGCAGTGCATAATTTATTCATAGAAAATTCCTGACAACACATTGCATGTGGACCAGACGTCTATTTGAGGGCTCTCGTTGAATGTTGAGATATTAGTAGAAATATCGGGTACCTGCGAGCAAAATGGATCAAAGTTTATTATCCATGTTACATCTGATGAAATCCAAATTACAAACTTTGATAACCGATGCGTCTCGAATGAAGAAAACTCTTGATGATACTACTGATGAGTCTCTAACGGTTTTGCAAGAAGCAGAAATTATTTCTTCGAAACTACAAGCTTTATTGAATAGATTGAGTTCGGAACTAACAAACTACTTTCGTTTAAGTAACGATCCTGCACCAGATGATATATCCGAAATTTCTACGATACAATTAGAAGCCGAAGATATACTATGCGAACTGAACGTTAGAATTAAAAGAAGAACAACAGTAGTAGAGTACAGAACTCAAGACAGCAGAGCTACGAGTACTAATCAAAATTTAAGCAGCAGATTACCTAAGCTAGATCTACCTGAATTCGATGGAGATATTCTCAATTGGTCAACCTTCTGGGACCAGTTCAGTTCGAACATAGATAAACGAAATCTAACTGAAGTTGATAAATTATTATATCTAAAGGCCTCATTAAAAGGAGAGGCAAAGAAAGTTATCGAAGGTTTGGAAACAACAAATAAAAATTACAGCATTGCTTTAGCAACATTGAAAAACCGATATGGGAAAGAAAATCATATCATTGATGCACATTATGCCGCTTTATATCGAATTAAAGCCTCAACCGAAATGAATATTCAGGATGTAAGACACACGCTCAACGAAATAGAAAGACATCTTAGAGTGCTCAAGTCTCTTGGTGAAGACATTAATCACAACCACCTACGTTTTCTTATCATGGAGAAATTTCCGAAAGAAATTATTTATGAATTAAAAATGAAAATAAGTACCGAATCTATCGAAGAGATAAGAAAATATCTGGAAGCTATTATTTCCGCTAGAGAAGATGCGGATAGAGTCGTTCAAGGATATCCAAAGGAAAACTACACCACTCAGACTCTTTATACATCTGATAATCACTATGAAAGAAAACCTCAGAGGACGACACAGAACTACAAAAGGAAGAATATAAAGAAACCAGCACATAACTTCCAGAATAAAAGACAAAAATTAATTGCCGATCGTAATGTAGAACTAAAGAAACAATCAAAGAGAGAAACATGGAGTCAAAAGAAGAACGATGAAGTGCGTCGTAACAATTACAAGAATAGACCATGTATTTTCTGCGGTGGAAATCACTTTAATGATGTGTGCAAAACTTATCGAACCCTAGATGAGAGGAAAAGAAGATTAAAAGGACGTTGCTACAAATGCCTCTCTGAAGATCATTTTTCTACGAAGTGTGATAGAATGGTATATTGCACACATTGTAATGGAGAAAACCAACACAATCGAGCACTTTGTCCAACAACGTCCACCAACACAGCTAAACCAACTAACACCTTATGACTATCAAATCCTAAAGGCACTACTATACTTCAAACAGCAGTGGTTAACGTTAGAAACGAGGAAAATGATCATGTGGAAATGAAATGCCGTATATTGATGGACTCTGGTAGTCAGCGCACTTATATAACACAAGTAGTCGCAAAGAAATTAAACCTTCCAATGGAAGAAGAGATCACGCTTTCAGTATTCACTTTTGGATCAAAGACTCCTCGAATAATAGATAGTCCTATAGTAAAAATAAAACTTTTGACAAAAAATAAAGAAACTTTATTACTTCATGCTAACGTTGTACCATATATATCAAAAAATGTACCATATCCTGATATTGAACTAGGACGCTGGAAAAATAAAGCTATTCTGGCCGACGATGGATCTCTGTCGTCCAGGGTAGATATTTTGATTGGAAATGATTACTATTATAGTATTATGACTTCTGAGAAGATGAAGATTAAAGAAAACTTATATTTGGTGAATTCGAGTTTAGGATGGATCTTATCGGGAGAAACTAATTTAGAGCCTGTTGATGAATTATCCGTAATCACTTACTTTACATCTTGCGCAGAGTCGAAACTTATTAAACCAGATTTACCTTTGGACAACGGAGATATTAAAGCATTATGGGATTTAGAATCTATAGGAATTACCGATTCACCTAAAATTAGTGCTGATGAGGAAGCAATTAAAAATTTCAACGAAAACACAAAGATTATTGATAATAGATATACGGTATCTTGGCCGTGGATAGAATATCCTCCATCTCTGCCAACGAACTATGGCTTAGCATTTGGTCGATTAACTTCATTATTAAAACGCTTAGATTCAAACGCTCTATTGGAATACGATAAAACTTTAAAGGAACAAATTGATAAAGGTATTATAGAAATTGTATCGAAGCATACTAATACAGAAGAGCATCCAGTTCATTACCTACCACATCACGGTGTTTATCAAAAGGGAAAATCTACAAGAATCGTTTACGATGCTTCAGCTAAGATAAAGGATAACAAAAGTCTGAATGAATGTTTATATTGTGGACCAATGATGTTAGAGGATCTAACTGGATTATTATTACGATTTAGATTCTACCAAATAGGAATATCAGCAGATGTAGAAAAGGCTTTTCTACAGATTGCACTTCACGATAAAGATAGAGACGTGACTAGATTCCTATGGATAAAGGACCCGACAAAACCACCATCAGAAGATAACATCATTCATATGAGATTTTGTCGCGTACCATTTGGAGTGATAAGCAGTCCATTTTTATTAAATGCCACAATAAAACTTCACTTAACTAACAATGATAAACCAAAAGTCAGAGATACTGCCAACAGTATTTACGTTGATAACTTAGTAACTGGTACTTCATCTATCAGAGAAGCTTTAGAATTATACAAGGATTCTAAGGAGGCATTCCAACAGATATCTATGAATCTGAGAGAATGGAATTCAAATTCCAGTGAATTCATGGCACAGATTCCAGATGCGACGAACGATAAATGTGTCAAAGTACTAGGTTTAGATTGGAATTTAAAGGAAGATTCACTTCAATTAAGATTTAATATTGATTCTAACGCAAACAATAAACGAGAAGTATTAAAAGTCATTGCTTCTATTTACGATCCATGTGGATTCGTCACACCGTACGTTTTACCCGCTAAACTATTTCTCCAAGAACTTTGGAAAACCAAAACCAAATGGGATACAGTTTTTTCGGCACAAATGGCCGAAGAATGGCTAATAATACGTAAACAACTAGATGAAATTAGAGAAATATCAATACCTAGATGCTACATAACAAATGCACAAGATGCTAATTACCAATTACACTGTTTTACGGACGCATCTCTTAAAGCTTATGCTGCAGTAGTATACATTGTGAATGGCAATAAGTCAAGCTTGGTTATTGGCAAATCACGTCTTGTACCTGTAAAGGATCAAGAGAATTTAAAGATTCCGCGACTAGAATTACTAGGAGTACTTATTGGAAGTCGTCTCATGAAGTTCGCACTAGATTTTCTTCCTGTGAAAATTAAACAACAAATTCTTTGGACTGATAGTCAAATCGTAATTGAATGGTGCAAATCTTCTAAACTACTACCACCATTCGTGTCAAGAAGAATAAAAGAGATTAGACGTAACAAAGAATTAATCATAAGATATGTTCCATCTCAACTAAACTCAGCAGACGTAGCGACAAGATCATCTAACTCGTCCGAAGATAAAGAGAAGTGGTTACTCGGACCATAATTCTTGTCGCAAAAATCTGAGACATGGCCTAGAGTAGGAGAAAATTCTTGTACTTCATCTCTGTTGTTGCGGGAGGATCTTCCGAACGAAGCAGAAGATAATGAAGCGGAAGAAATGGATACGACGACTCCTATAAACAGCGATAAAGAAAAGGATAAAATTAATAACGTAGATCAAATAAACGAAAATATAAATTTAGAAACTAATTTAGAAGAAATAAAGAAAGTACAAAATGAATACTTCAAAGATGAAATTGAAGGAAAAGAGACACACTTGAGTAGGAACTTAGGACTATTTCGTGACATTGACGGCATACTAAGATGTAAAGGAAGAATGAAAAACACAAATTGGTCTTTTGACAAGAGATATCCTATTTTACTACCCAAGGACTCTGAATTAACTAATAAGATAATTACAGATATACATAACAAAAACTACCACGTCGGTGTTAATCATACACTTAGTATCATCCGCGAATTATATTGGATTCCACAAGGCAAAAGACAAATACAGAAATTGCTGAAGAAATGTTCAACATGTGTCAAACATGGAGGAGGACCTTACAAGTTACCACCGACACCGGCATTACCTCCAGAAAGAGTCAATTACAGTTCACCGTTTACCTTCACGAGTGTAGATTACCTCGGACCAGTCTTGGTAAACAGTGGAAGGGGTACAGAAAAAAGATGGATTTGTTTATATACTTGCTTAGCAGTTCGAGCTATACATTTGGAAGTTGTCCAAGATCTATCAGCGGAAGAAGGCCTTAGAGCTTTGAGAAGAATGATAGCTACAAGAGGAACTCCAACGCTGATGACCTCAGACAATGCGTTACACTTCAAACTGATGTCAGAAATCTTAGCACAACCCTACTGCATAGAGAATAAAATTCGCTGGAGGTTCATACCAGCCTTAGCACCGTGGTCAGGCGGTTTCTATGAAAGATTAATGGGAATAGTAAAGCATTGTATGAAAAGAACATTACAGAAACATTTTCTTAAAGATTGCGAATTGTCAACGGTAATAAAGGAAATTGAAGCCGTGATAAATACACGACCTCTAACTTGCGTAGATACCGAGTTGGATCATGTACTAAAACCAGCGGATTTCTTGACTGTAGGAAAATGCATAACTGTCGAACCTGCTCGCGAACAAGATTTAGTACAGGGAACGACTACGAAGAAGGAGCTTGTTAAGGGTTGGAGAAGAGCTCTTAAAATTCAAGAAGAATTCAAGGAAATGTTTTCCAACCGTTACCTTCTCAGTCTTCGCGAAAGGTATTGGAATTCACATAAAGAACCAAGAGTAACTTCAAGACTTGAACCTCAAGAAGGACAAGTAGTCCAAATTAAAGGAGACCATCCTAACCGAGAGGGTTGGCGTGTTGGCAAGATAGTAAAACTTATACGAGGAAAAGATGGACTCTGCAGAGTTGCTAAAATTAAAATAGGGAACACTGAGTTCACTAGATCGATTTCTCATCTATACCCACTCGAAATGGAAGAAGATGGATTTAGTGCAACAGTGGAAAAACCTAAACCAAACTATAGTTATATACCTTCTACACCAACAATTGCAGATTCTCAAGAAGAAGAAATAAATAATACCAGTAATGAGATACCTAGTATTGAAAGTAATATAACCGATAGAGAACTCAATGAAACGGTACGAATAGAAAATGATGTGTCGAGACAAGAAACTATCCCGATGGAAGATGAGCCTACTTTAGAAATTGAGAACAACATTCCGCCTGAAGAGCCAAGACCCCAAAGGAAAGCAGCCGTCAGGGCTCTCGAGAAAATCAAGGAATGGACCCAGAATTTGACCACATTATTGTAATCCCTGTTGTTGGGGAGTGTCGCGACGTTCGATCGCGAAAGAAGGTAAAATAAACTACAAATATAATACTAAATACATTATTAGATGTACTCTTAATTATTATACTTGTCAAATATTCAATGGTCAAAATGATTAGAGTCTAGAGCCGTAAAAATTTAAATCTGTGTCTGTTTCAAAGACACAAGTATACCTAGTCTATGGTCTTTATGCGAATAATATTCTTGTATAACATCAGGCGGCCATTTTCCCAACCACTGCCGCCGGTGAACATCTTGGAACGCTGCCTCTTTGCTTCACGTGCTAAACCCATTGGTGTGTGCTTGATATATAGTTATTTACGCCAATTATTGACTATTCACTAATAATTACATGTGGATAAACTGTATTACGTGTCTAATGAAATTACTAGATAATCATTTAAATGTAGTTTGCTTGAGGGTACTATTGTGTACTCTATAGGAAGCAAACTCGTGGCCACGCGTTTGTTAGATAGAAATGATGATGGGTGCGGCGGGGGTCTCATAAAGCACTAAAGACAGCAGATATGCTGAGACGCAACCCTGCCCCGGCATGGGACGCCATGCCGCAAAATTGCGCGGCGTGGGTCCCAATAAACATTAAACGACAGCAGTGAGCTGAGGGTTGCGTCTACCCGGCCTGAGACGTGACTCTCATGGAATTAAATAGCAGATATGCTAAGACGTAGCCCTGCCCCGGTGTGGGACGCCATGCCGCAAAATCACGCGGCGTGGGTCCCAGGATCGCTGAGGGTTACGTCTACCTGGCTGGAGACTTTGCGCCGCGTAATACCAAAGTTTAATGATAGGTTAAACCGCACCACCTCCGTGCCGGCACCGTGATGCTGGCAGCGGGGGTACCGCAGTTTAACATATTCCCTTTCGGACTGAGAATACCGAAAGGTGGTGACTTCCCGTGTGTTGTCATCAGGGCACTTAGAGATGATAGGTTTAGACGTAGTACCTCCGTTGCCAACACTGTAACGTTGGCAGCGGGGGTATGAATAGGGCTGGCCGGGCGGACGTTGTCACGTCGACAACGTCTGCCCGGTTCAACTTTTGGGTTACAGAAAGCACGGGTCAATTAGGAGGTATGAGACCAGTCTAACAGATATACTAAAGCGAAGCAGATAGACGGATCAGATCAGATCGATGATACTCTACAAGCAGCTAGACATTCAGGATTCATGTGAGTACATAAACAATTATTCACAGTTATATACACTTGACGACTCGTCCATTGACCCCACATGAGTACATATAATATGGGACGTTTCGCCACACCATCGAAATCGGTTGAACAGATCATTCCGGTATTGGCCGTGAAAGCTTAGCAGACAGACAAAATATAGGTAGACAGATATCATAATATTATTATGGATTCCAAAAAAATATCAACGTACTTAAGCTTCTTTTCATCTTCTTTTCAACTTTGGTATAAATAATTAAGAAACGCCTACAAAGTATCAAAAACTATATTGAGAATTTCATTACTATCATATCTTCTTTCTTTAAAAAATAGTAGATAGGTAAAAATATTAATAAAATCAAATTGCTTTTGATGTGAAAAAATACTTGTAATTTTCCAGCTAGCATTTTCACTCTAAATAAATAACTGGTCAATTGCGTGTCAAAACACATATAAGGTAGGGTTCCGTCATCATATTCTTTCTCAAATAATTTGACGTTCATTATTTCGTAAATGAAAAACGACCCATCATTCATTTCTTCTAAAAATTGTCTAGGAAACCTCCTAACGATTTTAAAATACCTATTATAAATATTCAACGAGGAATTTCAACGATAATTTTGTTTTCAGCTCTCTCTTTTAAAGTTTAGGAGGCACCGTGAAAAAATATTTCAAATTTTCATATGCCTCTGTGTAACCGGTTCTAATAATTACTCTACTATTTCAACTGCACCGCTCCTATGGTTTATGGATTCCACCTAAATCGTGTGCAGCACATTGGTGCACGAACACTTATCATCTCGAGTGGATAGGCATAAAAACATCATGATCATGTTTACACGTGGCCAACGAGAGAGACATAATTTACGCACACTGGTGTCACAAAATCCCCGTGACACAGATGAAAATATGATAGTCCCTTATTTTACTAAGGAACCCTATAATCTGATATCTTTTCTGTATGTACCTATACCTAATTTTATAACATTTCTTTATATTATTTTGATTTAATTACTTAGAATGCTAAATAGAATTATCAGCAATTGGGAATTTGCTAAATGAAATGTCACAAACACACCGCTCCCATTCTCAAAACCTAATATATCGTTTCAATATTGGGAACGGATTTCTCAAATATTCAAATTGGAATGCTGCCAGTCAAAATTAGAAGGCAAGCCTATTTATGACAAAAGCTTTCTCCCTAAACATGAGTTGGTTTACTTTTCACCTCTCTTGCTCTAAAAAGGTGTCATTTCAGCTGAGCGTAGGCAGGCTAAAGTTGATCATTTGAGTATTAAAGTTTTTTATTTTATTTTAGTCGTTATTATCGGACGACAAATTTTTACGTCTAAGTTCTATCAACAGAAATTATATCATACTCCTAATCCGTTTCTATTTGCCGACGTACCGTCAAAATAGTTAAACATTAACAGCGTTAATTTTAACTTAATCTGGGAATCTGCCGGTCATTGAAGATCATCTCTGTGCCAGGATCGACAAAAAAAGGTTTTGTTATTCAAGTTTTTGGCAAAATAGGTCGGCTGAGAGCTAGTTGCGCTCTCAAAAGCTCTCGACACAATATCTTGACACCGTGCTTGCAACTCGCAAGTTTGCTAACGAGCTAACAAAATTTCTTGTTTATAATTACTTTGATTCGCATTGGATTCGAAACAAATTAACCACTGGGTTGTGCTTATGGATGTGTCTACATTGCTCTGTTTAATTATCATACATCATACTAATATATAAATGCGAAAGTGTGTTAGTTTGTTGTTTTATTGGTTTGTAGGTTTGTTAGTTTTTCCTTCAATCAGGCCGCAACGTAGCAACGGATCGACGTGATTTTTGGCATGGGTATAGTTGTGGCTCTGGAGAGTGACAAAGGCTTTTTATCCCGGGAAATTAAGGAGTTCCTGCGGGAATCAAAAAACCACGCGGACGAAGTCACGGGCATCAGCTGGTCTATCATAAATCTGGAAAACCATTCGCCACTATCCTTGAAAGACCGATTTTTCAGTGCTTATGCTCTTATTGAATACTCTTAGAGAGAGATCCGTAACTGTCATAGACAATTTGATCTTTTCCTTAATGCTACGGCTATAAGTATAGTTAATATGCGCCGATCTTTAAATCAGACAAAGTTTTTTATAAAATGATGTACGTTATTTAATTGTTTGTAATTCCTTTGCACCCTGTTAACTTAGTAATTAAATAAACATATTACTGAACTTTAACTAAATTTCAGATATTTCCTTGAGAGCACACTCCAAGGAACAGGAAGAAGCCATTTCCAAGTTAAATTAGTTTACCAGTTTCAAATGCGCACTGCCTTTTAGTGTAAGAACGCGCTTTATCTTCTATGAAAAATATGTATCGTATACAGTATAAGGCTATATACCTACTCATCTTCTACCGCAAAATCGACGTCAATTCGACGGTTTGTTGAGGCTTAGGTAATTAGGTATTCTAAGATGCCGCGAGCACTTGAATGATCACGTGAATTTAGAGCATCAGCAAGATAGGTATATGTTATAGTGTCATAAATCAATGCTCACTCTATGGTTATATTTATCTGTGTAAGATCTATCAACTTAATAATATTTGTCTGTGGTATTGTTCTTTTTCTCTTTGCCTCTACTGCCCAAGATGGAAGCTTGCTATATAAAGTGTCTTTTTCTTTAATAAATTAAATCAAGTTTAATACTACACATCTTGCTTGTTTCTTTTCAAATCCTTCAGGTTATGGGCCCAGGCACGTAACTCTGTTGGATTCTGATTAGATTCCGGCAATAATAATAAATACAACTTTTTGGGAAATAACGCGACCGGCAAAACAGCGCGGCGTGGTTAGCGAGGTTAACATCTCGTGGATTACTTGTTCAGCCGAGCAAGGCAGGAAATATTTACAATAAAAAGTTGGTTGGATACCTAGCAAGATGGAAGGAACTACGCATACTACGATTACACCCGTAATTCAAGGAACAGTATGTAAGTTAGAAGGTTCAAAGAATTGGAACGTCTGGAAATTTCAAACTTCCGTTTTACTAAGAGGGCAAGGTTTGTACGACGTAGTAGAGGGAAGTAGCATGAAACCCAAGGACCCATCTTCAAGAGCTACATGGGAGGGCAAGGATGCCAAGGCTCAGTCATTGCTAGTCACCAGAATGTCGGAGGATGTTATGCTACACATCATTACGTGTAATTCGGCTGCTGAGATGTGGCGTAAATTGAAATGTGTGTATGAACAAAAAAGTGAGACCAATATTCATATCGAACAGCAACGTTTTTTTCAGTTTAAGTATGAAGAAGGTACAGATATGGCTGTGTTTCTGTCAAAAATTCAAGAAATTCAAAGTAATTTAAAACAAATGGGAGAGGAGATCTCGGATAAATTTATAATAACAAAGGTGCTTATGTCATTACCAGAGAAGTACAAACATTTTGTGTCTGCATGGGAGTCAGCTCCAGATGACAAACAAACCTATGAAAACCTAGTGTCACGTCTTCTAGTGGAGGAGGAGAGAATGAAGGATGCAGCGTCAACGTCTGCATCAGCTTTTGCAGCGAGAAAAGGAAGTGCTAAAAAGTTCACACAGTGTTTTCGGTGTAAAAAAGGTCAGTCAAATTTTGAGAGTAAATATAGTGCGGACAACCACAACAATAGTAATAATTATAAGGCTGAACTCCGGTGTTTTTATTGTAAAAAAATAGGCCACAAAAAAAGTCAGTGTAAGTTTAGGTTAAGTAAACAAAGTACAAGTAATGCTTTTGTGGTTTCAAATTCATTAAAAGATTATCAGCAATCTAAGTGGCTGGTCGACTCAGGTTCAAGTGATCATATGTGCCGAGATAGGGAGTTATTTGTATCCCTTACTGATCTGTCAAATAGATTTGTTGTATTAGGAGATGGCACTTCAATTAAAGTACTAGGAATAGGGCGTCTAGTGGTACAAGTATACAATGGTAAAGAATGGGTTGATACCACCATGGATAATGTTCTATATGTGCCCGACTTAAAATCAAATTTATTCTCTGTTAAATGTGTCACATCCAAGGGTTATGTCATGGTGACATATGAAAGTGTATGTAAATTCTTTAAGAAAAACCAAGTATCTGCTATTGCAAACAGAATTGGTAACCTTTATTACTTGGATTTTCGTTATTTAAAATGTGAGACTAACATAGTGCAAAGCAACACAGATTTAAATGTGTGGCATCAAAAACTTGCTCACCAAAACATGACTTATGTCAAAGAGGTGTTGAAAAACAACAATATTAATATTGAGAATGCAAGTAGTGTGCAAGAACAGTGTGAAAGTTGCTTAGAAGGTAAAATTCATCGTTTACCATTCCCAAGTAGTGAGATAAAAACAACTAAAACTTGTGAGTTAATTCATGCTGACACTTGCGGCCCCATGGAACAAACTTCTGTGGGAGGTGCTCGATACTTTGTAGTTTTTAAAGATGACTACTCTAACTATAGAAGTGTGTATTTTTTGAAAGGGAAGGATGAAGTAAAGAAGTGTATTGAGGATTTTTTAAATAGGTCAGAAAATGAAACCGGAAATAAAGTAAAGTATTTTAGGAGTGACAATGGTTTAGAATTTGTAAACAAAGATGTTGCGAAATTGTTTCATACGCGCGGTATCATTCACCAGCAAACAGTCCCATACAGTCCTGAGCAAAACGGCAAGGCAGAACGCGAAAATAGAACTTTAGTCGAAGCGGCTAGGACTATGTTATGTGCTAAGAAGTTACCCAAGTATTTGTGGGCAGAAGCTGTTAATACAGCTGCATATGTTCTAAATAGGACAGGTAAAAGTAATATAAAAGATAAAACTCCATATGAGTTGTGGTCTAACAAGAAATTTGACATAAATTCATTAAAAATTTTTGGTTCACCCGTGTTTGCACATATTCCAAAAGAAAAAAGAAGGAAATGGGACCCTAAAGGAGAAAAGGGAATAATGGTAGGATATGGTGAAAATGTAAAAGGATTTAGAATATATTTTTCATCTAAAAATACTGTTGACATTAGGCGGGATGTGGTCTTCATAAAAAGTAGTGAATTAGTTGAAACAAAAGAGCCTATACAAGCATCTAAGGAAAGTGTGTATGTAGAGAATGTGGTTAGTAGTGATGAAATTGTAGAATCCAAACAGCCCAGTGATGTGTGTGAAGAAAGTTCGTATGAGGAGTGTGAAAGCATGTGTGAAGAAGAAGGTAAACAAAGCACTGAAGATGATGTGCTTGTTTCATCAGTTCAACCCAAGCGTACCCGCAAACAAACCTCTTTTTTCAAGTGTAATAATGCTTACTGTTTAGACGATGTGCCTACCACTTACAAGGAGGCCATGAGTAGGGCGGACGCTAGTAGCTGGCAAAAAGCCATTGATATGGAATTACAAACATTAAACAATAACAATACATGGGAATTTTGTGATCTACCAGAAAATACTAGTGAAATAAGTAGCAAATGGGTATTCAGGATGAAACAATCGGGTAATAATGTTCAATATAAGGCTAGACTTGTAGCTAGAGGCTTCGAACAAACTGATTTAATGAATTTAAATGAAATTTATGCACCCGTGGCAAAGTTGTCAACTTTTAGGTTATTTACAGCAGTAGCAACTCAATGTAGATTACCAATATATCAAATGGATGTTACTGGAGCTTTCCTATATGGGGATATTGATGAAAAAGTGTTTATAAAGTTACCTGATGGAGCTTTCAGTGGGGATAAAAACATTGTTAAACTAAATAGGTCTTTATATGGGCTTAAAAAGTCACCTAAAAGCTGGAATGAAAAATTTAACTCAATAATTACTAAAATAGGTTTTAAAAGATCACAGTGTGACTCATGTTTGTATACAATGTGTGATAGTCAAAATAAAATGTATGTTCTCTTGTATGTGGATGATTTACTAATATTTGGAACAAATGAAAATCAAATATCAGACTTTAAGTCATTGTTAAGTAAAGAATTTAGCATGAAGGATTTAGGCTTAGTATCAGATTTCCTAGGTATAAATGTCAAGCAAAATTTAGATTCTGGCAGTACAGAGTTAAATCAGAAACGTTATTTAGAAAGTGTATTACAGAAATTTAACATGCAAAATTGTAAACCGATATCAACCCCTATTGATCAAAACTTTAATATAAAAATACTAGAAAATAATGAGTGTAGTGATAAAAATATTGAAAACCAATGTAGGCAGATAATAGGCTGCTTGATGTATGCAGTTTTAGGAACTAGGCCAGACTTATGTGTATCACTCTCTATACTTTCTAGGTACCAAAATCGTGCAAGTACTGTTTTGTTAAATTATTTAAAACGAGTGCTAAGATATGTAAAACATACTATAAATTACAAGTTAGTATACAAATGTAATGATAATTCTTTAATTGGATATTGTGATGCTGATTGGGGAGGAGACTTAAGGGACAGGAAATCTACCACCGGCTATTGTTTTATGTATGCAAATTGTCTAATTTCATGGAGCTCAAAGAAGCAAAGTTCAGTGAGTCTTTCCTCAACAGAATCAGAATATGTAGCATTAAGTATGGCAGCAAGTGAGGCTTGCTGGTTGCAAAACTTGTGTCAGGATTTTAATATTAAAATTGATACTGTAACAATGTACTGTGACAATCAGTCCGCAATAACGGTTGCTAGTACTACATGTGTAAAGCGCCTGAAACATATAGATATTAGGTATCATTATATAAGAGAACTTGTAGGCAAGGGTAAACTAAGTATTAAATATGTAGGAACGCAAGATCAGGTTGCTGATATGTTTACTAAAGCTTTATGTAAACAGTTAATTCTTAAATTCGCAAGTAAGTGTGGAATGTCTACCTCTTGAATATGTTCAAAATTTTATTACATTTTCTGATCTTGTTAAATGTTTAATAGTTTTCTATTTTTTTTGAGTACATAATTTATATATTGTATTGTACCTAACCTATTGCCGAAAGTAACCTGTTGTATGTTTAAATAAGTAGTTGGTTTATTTTTTTTGAAGTGGAGTAAGCATTGAAAGGGGGTGTTATAGTGTCATAAATCAATGCTCACTCTATGGTTATATTTATCTGTGTAAGATCTATCAACTTAATAATATTTGTCTGTGGTATTGTTCTTTTTCTCTTTGCCTCTACTGCCCAAGATGGAAGCTTGCTATATAAAGTGTCTTTTTCTTTAATAAATTAAATCAAGTTTAATACTACACATCTTGCTTGTTTCTTTTCAAATCCTTCAGTATAGTCGGGCGATTTTTCACGCATTCGGCATGTCTTCATCCGAAATAAAAGAACTAAATGAGTATAACCAGATGAGTATATTGTACCTACTCATGTGGTGGAGATAGGCGCCCACATCTTTTCTCCTTGCGTAATATATGCCTTAATTCCATCAATTAAAAATGACTTTGATCTTTAACTTGCTCAGGGGAGGATTTATCGATTAATTTGGTGGTAACAAATGAGGTGTGACGCCTATTGTTTGTGCCGCCTGTTCCGCATTGGTTCGTCAGTCAACCTTGACCGTCAGTTTGGCCTTTTACATGATGGCAGCTGCTGAAAATGAAATTAAGTTTGATTCTAAAAAACACGATGACGTATAGCGTACAGAAGATGTATACGCTCCTATTAGCAAAATAAGACTAAAATAAAAGCATAAATATCGTTGTTATCTTCACAGAATTTGTACTCACATTATCGTTTTCGCGTTTGGGGAAAATTGTTGAGATAACGGCTTTGTAAAGGATAGGGTAAAAAGTTTTATCCCCAAAGTGAGAGGTAATGCTGGGTTCGTCGAAAAACAATTCTCGTACGTGACCCGGGCCTTATATATCCTTCGGGAGCCTCCCACTGATATATTGCTGCAGGTGTATATTGAGAAAAGATGTTCTCCGTGCCGGCTCCCTTTCACAAAGAGTATATATTATACCCGTACATCGGTTTCCCACAAAGAATTATATTAGACACTTAAGACATCCAAAGGGCTCGGGCTTGTTTTTACTGACATTTAATGTCTTTCTTTCGCACTTAAGAAAGCCTGAAAACGTTATATGTTCTGTAAGATAGTAAAATGTTAGAGTGTTGTATAATAAAGGCTTTATACAATGTTAGCGCCAGATTATCTTGTATATTAATTAAAATATTATTTGTTACTTGGTGCATTCCTCTGTCCACTTTCCTTTACCCAAAATGCAGCATTTACACTACGCATAGACATTAGCGCCGTCAAGGACAGTGCTGTGACATTGGGACATAAATTAGTTAAAACTATAAGTCAGTGACGTTTCGCCGCTCGCAGGATTAGCTGCGTAATTAATGGCAGTTTGATTCGAACAACATAAAAACATAACGTACCTTGGATAGCTTCAGTGAGATCTATACAAGAATAATTATCTACTGATTGTGCTCGTGCTTTCAATTAACCTTATAAATGGTGTTAAGAAGTGGAAACGACAACCAGGACACTTTCGCTGACCGGCCGGTCCTCGTGCGACGCTCCAGGTTCTTCCATTCAAGTAAGTGCTGTTCCTCTCGATTTCCTTTCCTTCTCTTTTTATATTGAGCACCATTTATTTATAAATCCAAATACAGTCCGCTTTCTCTCTTCAATAAAATTGATATAAAATAACCTAATACAACATAACTTGGCGCGAGCATCATCATATGGTTCCTTCTTCGACGGATATTTCCAGCTTATTTCATTTGTTAGAATACGTTATAGGATCTAATAAGTGGGATATTATAATATTTACATATAATATTCATTGCGAATATATGTATTTCAATAATTTTAAAGAAAAACGTGACATTGCGTCATCATTTTTCAGTGTCTAAATACTGGCATAAACGGCATATAGCATTGAGCTAGCTAATTCCCCAGTTAGGCATACTAATAATTTACACATATTTATGTATATTTTGATAAATATTGTAGTATATTCATATAATATTAACAATTAAAATAAATCTTAAATATCTCATAATACCTTCGTATTTAACGATACTTCAAAAAGTTACATAACTCTTAAGTTCTAACGCTTAAGTTCGAGATTCGTTTGAATAGGACTCGGGGTCGATCACGCGATCGATAGTTATAACCCGACCGCGTTAACACTGGGCGCTTGCAATACGCTCGCTTACCGATTACGTAACCTACTCAATTCATCTGACTTTGTTTGACTATTATTTTGCGCATTTGATTATCTATTCGTTTTTGTGATTTCGTTAGCGTATTAATTACCTACGTGTTATTAAAATGCCGCCTAAAGTAGATTCTAAATCTAACGAAGATGATAAAGATGTGCAAGATTCTAGACTGTCTATCTTAATTGCTAAACGTGAAGCTATATTTAGAATTATGCAAAGTATCTACGAATTAACTCGTGAAACCGACATTCATACTGATGTCGAAAAAAGGGAACATTTTCTCGATGAATCTTCACAGATTGACTCGCTACGCAAAAAATACGAATCAGTCGTTGATGATTATAATTCTCGTTTGTTGCAATTAGATTCTGATGCAACTCCTGATTACAACTGTCTGTACGCTTTTGAGACGTTGTATAGTAGGGTCAAACGAATTCAAGCAAAATGCTCAACTTCCGATTCGACACCGGAAATACATAACGCGACTCCTGCGCTGCTGAAAGCCAAGCCAAAGCTGGCTCCCATATCCATTCTAGATTTCGATGGTGACATAAAATCTTTTCAGATGTTCTATACGACTTTTAAATCAGTAATTGATGATAATCCATTACTTAGCGATGCTGAAAAGCTATTTTATCTATTACCGAAACTGAAAGGGAAGGCGAAAAGCGCGATTGCAGGAATTTCTCCATGTGCTGAAAATTACCAGTTAATTTTACAAACACTTATCAATCGGTTCGACGATAAACGGATGTTGACTTCCGCATATTTAAACGAATTATTTCGCTATAAAGGTTTTCAAACCCCCTCTGCGGCTAACTTTGAATCATTCATAGACCAGTTCGCAGGCGCAGTGAGCGCTTTAAAAAATTTAAAATTAGATAATTTAGCTGATCTTATCATATTACATATAGCTACACAGAAGATAGACTCTGAAACAATACGCGCGTTTGAAATTAAGTGTGGTAAGAAATTACCTAATTTCAATGATTTTGTGGAATTTATCACAACTCGTGCGAAAGTATTCGAGCGTACTAATAAAAATACAACAAACGCTTCGGATACACGTCAAAGTAAAAATATAAAACAGACAAACAGCGGATCTTCCGGCAATGCGCCGAAGTATCAGGCTTATGTAAGCACAGTTGGTAAGCCTACTTCGTCTAAATGTCTATGTAAAAATATATCGCATACATTTTTATATAAGTGTGCCGATTTTAATAAATTATCAACACCTCAGGAACGTTTTAAATGCGTCAAAGAGAAAAACGCCTGTGTGAACTGTTTATCTGTCCTTCACAGAGTAGGTCAGTGCGGGGCCCCCCCCCATTGCTTTTGTGGACAGAAACATTTCCAAAAACTGCATTTCGATCAACGCGAAGAACAGACCCGCGCGCCACAGCTAGATAATGCCGTGACGTCACCGCAGGTACCTAAACCTACCGCGTCGTCGCCCGTAGCGAGTGAACGAACCGACGTAGCACTGTGCGCTACGAACGTAGGCGCTCCTACTAGTGCTACGCATTCATATAGCAGTCAACTGTCGAATCTTATCGGAGATAAGCGACCTACTGTCTTGCTGGCTACGGCTCAAATTGCTGTACGATGTCCATGGTAAACGACAAATAATTCGCGTATTATTAGATTCTGCATCACAAGCTGATTTTCTCTCGCGAGAATGTTGTAATCGTCTAGGTTTACAATGCGTGAACACAGAACGTACTGTTGTAAAGGGGTTCGGTGGAATCGAAAAGATTATACAATCCAATTCGGTTAATCTAAAGTTTTATTCTCGTTTCAACGACAACATTAGCTTCAATATTTCGCCACTTGTTGTTGATAAAGTAACAGATAAATTACCTACGGCTGTGGTAGATACGTCTATCCTATCACACCTGAAGGGTATTCCGCTTGCTGACGAAAGTTTCGGCGTACCTGGTAAAATTGATGCTTTAATAGGAGCTTCCCTATTCCCGCACTTGCTTCTGCCCGACGACGTCCATACGTCACGTCGCGACCCGTCGATGCCAGTTGCATTGCGCACGGTCTTAGGTCTCGTGTTCATGGGCAATGCGCCTACGATACCTACCGTGAATACTCACACGGTCTTGACATGTTGTTTCGTTCAAGAGCCTCCTCCCGCTATTGACTCGTTAGTCAGGCGTTTCTGGGAACTCGAAGAGCTTCCTACCGCTTCCGTTCAACATCCCGACGATGCTGAATGCGAAGATTTCTATACATCGACTACTATCCGTGATCCTGTCACTGGCAGATACGTTGTCGGCCTGCCATTTAAAGAGGATGTATATTCCCTAGGGAATTCTATGGATGTAGCTAAAAAACGTTTTGCTTGCCTCGAAAGAAAACTCGAAGCTTCACCTAAACTGAGATCGGCATATGATGACGTCATAAGAAATTATCTTGCGAAAGATTATATTTCTCCCGCGCCCTCATATGATTCTAAAGATCCTGATCCCATCTATGTGATGCCACATACGGGAATTTTACGGGAAGACAAATCTACGAAATTGAGATTGGTCGTAGATGCTTCATGTCGTACCAGCTCCGGTCAGGCACTGAACCATTTGCTACATTCCGGCCCTAACTTACAGGGAGATCTATTTAAAATAATTTTAAATTTCCGTCTGCATGCGATAGCAATGACAGCTGATTGCCGCGAGCAATTTTTACAAATAATTATGCGCGAAGCTGATCGTCGCTATCAATGCTTCTTATATCGCTTTAACCCACAAGACCCTCTCGTGCTATATCAGTTCAATCGTGTCTGCTTCGGTCTCACGTCGAGTCCATACCATGCACTGCGCACGGTTCGACAACTCGTGGAAGACGACGGCGCGAAATATCCACAAGCGTGTAGCATTGTGCTACCTGCGCTGTACATGGATGACGTTGCGTTCTCGCTTCCTAGCGAACGTGAAGCGATCACCGCATCGCAGCAAATGATTGATCTCTTTAAAGGCGCACAGTGGGATTTGATTAAGTGGAATAGCAATTCTCGTGAAGTTTTAGATAACCTTCCGGCATCACACAAACTTCCTACTGAAGTGGAGTTTGATAAAACCATGCACCATAAGATACTTGGTTTGCATTGGTCTACTGAAGATGACTCGTTCTACTTTAAAATTTCCGTACCCGACGATGTGACATGCACTAAGCGCTCCATCTTGTCGACTGTTGCCCGCCTGTGGGACATAATGGGCTTCGTTGCTCCCACAGTCGTGTATGCCAAAATATTAATTCAAATGCTTTGGCAATTAAACCTTGATTGGGACACTGTAGCTCCGCCACACATCATTAAAATGTGGAGACAGTTTTGCGATGAATTACCAGCTCTAAACAGGCTACGCATACCACGTCATGTGGGCGTAACTGAAGACTGTGAGGTCACCCTCCTGGGACTGTCAGATGCCAGTCTCGCAGCCTACGGTGCCGTAGTCTACTTACACGTGAGCTCTCCTTCTGGTAATACTGTGCGTCTCGTTTGCGCGAAAAGTAAAGTTTCGCCGACAAAACCACATTCGATCGCGCGTCTCGAGCTACTAGGTGGTGTCTTACTGTCGAAATTGCTTCGCACGGTTCATGACAACTACGCTGAGTGCATCCCAATTAAAGCTACATATGCTTTTCTCGACTCTAAAGTTGCTTTATACTGGATAAAAAGCTCTCCACATAGATGGCAGACTTTTGTCGCGAATCGCGTTGTTAAAATAACCGAAAATATTTCACCTGATAATTTTTATCACTGCGCTGGCACTGAGAACTCTGCTGATATTTTATCCAGAGGTGTTACTCCTGAGAAACTCGTCTCACACCCTCTGTGGCTCCATGGTCCACCCTGGGCCTCGTTGCATCCTTCTCAGTGGCCGCTCAAAACTCTAGATGGGCAATGTATTGATGACATTCCCGAACAAAAGATTTTGACACATCCTGTGTGTACGCCTGTAAAGCAGTGCGCTTTATATGACCTCGCTCTCCGTACTTCTTCGTGGAGCAAACTTCTACGTATAATTGTGTACATTTATAGATGTTTAAAGTTACTGCCACGTCGCAGTACTTCAGCAATAACAGCTGAGGATTTAAAATTTGCAGAAAATAAAGTGCATCCCTCTAAAGATGGTATTATTCGCGTAGCAACTGTAAAAATCTCTGGGAGAACTTACCTCCGACCAGTTGTTCGTTTATGCCCTCTTCCAACGCAGTAAGCTTTAAATATAACTTCAACGTTTGAATAGTAAATAGCTTATAAGTTTATACTATATTCTATGTTTATTATTTGTTTAATAATTTATTCTTACTATATCATATCTCTTAAACTAACTTAAATACGTAATATTATGCGTTCCTTCAGAGTCCTATTTGCTCTACACCTTATGAGAATTGTCTTAAAGGTGACCCTTTAAGGGCGGGTGGATGTTAGCGCCAGATTATCTTGTATATTAATTAAAATATTATTTGTTACTTGGTGCATTCCTCTGTCCACTTTCCTTTACCCAAAATGCAGCATTTACACTACGCATAGACATTAGCGCCGTCAAGGACAGTGCTGTGACATTGGGACATAAATTAGTTAAAACTATAAGTCAGTGACGTTTCGCCGCTCGCAGGATTAGCTGCGTAATTAATGGCAGTTTGATTCGAACAACATAAAAACATAACGTACCTTGGATAGCTTCAGTGAGATCTATACAAGAATAATTATCTACTGATTGTGCTCGTGCTTTCAATTAACCTTATAAATGGTGTTAAGAAGTGGAAACGACAACCAGGACACTTTCGCTGACCGGCCGGTCCTCGTGCGACGCTCCAGGTTCTTCCATTCAAGTAAGTGCTGTTCCTCTCGATTTCCTTTCCTTCTCTTTTTATATTGAGCACCATTTATTTATAAATCCAAATACAGTCCGCTTTCTCTCTTCAATAAAATTGATATAAAATAACCTAATACAACATAACTTGGCGCGAGCATCATCATACAATATATCTTAAAATAATATAATCCATACTAATTTTATAAATTCGAAGTATATCAGCTGTCTGCTAAGATTCCACGGTCCGTCTGTTCATTTTCTTGACGAAATTTGGTATAGAAATAGTTCAAATCCCGGGTAAAGACATAAGCTTAACTCCCAAAAAAACATAGGAATTTCAAATTTCTAAATTCACGTGGACAAAATTGCGGACATCGTCCAGTAATTATTTAAATTATGAAAAAGGTGATCGCTGAAAATCAACGTTGTGGCACTTGGTTATTCAGATACGTGCCCTAGCTGTTTCATGTCATCAGTGTGACATGAATATTAAATGTATGTACCGAGCACTTTATCGAAATACCTCCTGAAATTAACCACAGAAATAGCGACCTCGCAGAACAACTGGTGCCAAACTTTCCCAATTATCGGTTGAACAAAATTTAAACATTCCTATACAGTTTAATTGTTCGCATTATTGTGCACGTTATAATTATATTTTAATTAAATAAAACATTCTGCCTTATAGCTGTCTCTTAATTCATGGAAAACCCCTAGAAAACCCAAAATGATCAAAGTAGCTTAAAGGATTAGTAGCCTTTGTCGCAGATCCTATGGCCGATGCAAAATTATTGTGGTGGAGGTAGATCTAAGGAGCACTGAGAACTATTAAAATGTAATTCTATAATACTGAATGTTGGTAAGCACGAGATATAACTGTGAAAGTGTGTTTGGTTGTTTGTTTGTCCTTTAATCACGCCACAACAGAGCAATTATTTATTTATTTAATGGATTGACGTGATTGTTTTCATGGGTATAGTTGAGGACCTGGAGAGTGACATAGGCTACTTTTTATCCCGGAAAATGAAGGAGTTCCTGCGGGTATTAAAAAAACTTATTCTACGCGGACGCAGTTGCGGGCATCAGCTGTGTATCAAATTTTATCAAAATCGGTTAAATAGATAGGCCGTGAAAGCGTAGCAGACAGACAGACAGACAGACGGACGGACAGACAGACACACTTTCGCATTTATAATATTAATATATATAGTAATTATATAGTAAATATAGTATAATATATAGTATGGATAGTAGGATTTTGCAGCAGATGCTTACACTAACTGGTTGTACGAGTGCGGTATTCAGCTGGGAATACGATACTGACTAAGTACAATTAGCTGCTGGCTGGGGTCCAAAATGCGAAACTTTTTGCTATATTGAAAAGATTAAAACCGCTTATGGGCAAATATAGCTCGGTACACCCTGTATAGCTTAATTTGTCGCTTGAAAATGCTAAAACTCTAAAGGCTGGGCCAAACAGAACGCGTGAAGTCAGTGTGTCGCGACGGAAACGAGTGTCGCCGAGGAACGATGTAATGAAGTATTTATAATGGTTTTCAGATGGCATTGTGTGCCGCGTTCTTGCAGCAACGTGCAGCATTGCTGTCGTTGTTTGATGTTCAGAGGCCTTATTACGGTAATACGATTGTTGTAGTGTTACTATCACAATCATTTTCGATTATATTATTATTGATATTATTATTATTGATTATTAGTGATGGCCAAAATCGACTGCCGCAACCACAAATACGGACAATCAAACCAATTGAGATTGTAACAATGATTGATACAGATTTTACGGAATAAGCCTAAACAGTACTCCGACCAACTTCTCTGACCCGGTGACAGCGTCGCTAGTATCTACGAAAAATAAAATAAAAACCAAAACTAAACAGGCATAAAAATTAGTTCCAATTCTGGCCACCGAGTAAATTTTGTGGGACATTATTATTGTCCGCGGGCGGTTGTAGTGACTATAGTAAGAGAAAATCGTCTTAAAACTTATATTTCAGGTGTCACTATAATAATAATAATCATAGACCAATGCAAGCAATCCTGAGTGTTCTATTTGTGGGATAAATAAGTACCTACTCTACTCAGCGCCACATGTCGCGCGTTGTGTATGTCTCAGGCCTAATTGTAATTTACTGTCTGTATCTATGAGGCCATAATATTAAGTGATCATAAATATTAAATGATTTGAAATTGTGATATCCACTATAAGAACAAAACCTTCAAACTTTGCATTACAATAAAAATTAACGGAAAATTAATTGTTAGTTACCGAATGTTTTCATCAAAATTTTTCTGGCGTTAACAATAATTATAACCTAGAACAAGTTTATGGAGGTATATTTTAGCGTCGTATTTCTTTTATATCAGTATCGCCACCGAACGATGCAAACGTGTCTACGGATAAATAAAAAGCATTGAACAATACCTCATATATGGGGAATAAAAAAGATCAAAAATGAGTCCTAGTACAAAACACTTACTAAAAAGCTACTGCCGCTACGTGTATTACGCAGGAGCCGGCAATTTCTGGTACGAGAATATTTACCCAGAAACAGGCTGTTATAAAATTTACAGCGCAATTTCATTCAGTATATACTTCGTTATGATACTTCTCGAGAACCTCGCGTTTCTATTCGGCGTATTTCCCGAAGTGGAAAAGAAGTCATCCATGATGTTCGCTGCTATTCATGATATTATTCTTATTAAAATGTTTTTACTCCTTTACCATAAGAGTTCTATAAGACAATTGAATTATGAAATGGCTACTGTCATGGAATCTATTGAAGAGGACAGGCTTATGAAAAAGCAGCAAATGAAAGTTAAATGGGGAATCATCTTCTATATCATTACGGTGTATCTATCCTTGTCCGCCTATGGCGTCGAGAGTTTGAGGAAGTCAATTGTTGAAGGTATAACTGCAAACTAGATTTCTATTGATGGGAACACGACTGTTACCGTGCATTTAAATACACTCGCGCTCGAGTCCCGTGTCTAATGTCATCGGCTGGAAGCGCAACAAAAGGAGACCGGCCTTTCTATGACAGTAAATGACAACTAAATTATAACGAGAATTGTAACCACCCCTAATAATTAATCAACGGCAAAATTATACAAAGCATGAATGTGTCTTGCGGGTCGGGTCATCTTCTGCTCGTCCCTCATGCGAAAATGTGTAAATGCAAGGTGCATTCTAAAACAAATCCTCAAACGCGATCAAATTAATTGTTAAAATGTATTTTCAGGGGCACCTTTCTACACTGTGGTCACATACTTTCCCCATTATCAAGATGACTCCATCATCGCAAGTATATTACGTGTATTTTTCTACATGACCTGGCTCTACATGATGCTGCCTATGATTTCAGCTGATTGTATGCCTATTATACATCTCATTACCATTGCGTATAAGTTCATTACGTTATGTCAACATTTCGAGAGGATTAGGCGTGATTTTGATAATAACGTGCTAGTAATGAGGAACGAAGCAGCTGCCAAGATATTAAAAGCAGGGTGTTTAGAAGGTATTCGGATGCATCAAAAATTAATGCTGTACGTATTTTTCTTTATATTTTTTACGAGTATGTTTATGACAAAGTTCCAAAACGAAAACCAGACTATTCCTCTTACAATCATCACCAAGGACGCTCGGTTCATATATAACTTTTATTCTATCCATATTATGTAAGTAATCAAAGTAATTTTGTTTGTCATAATATGACCGCCATATTAGATTTTTCATGACATCACACATCATCACACGTCTATGACTTTCGGAACGCTAAAATGTTGTCGATACTACGAGTACCTTATCTAAATGTAGTTAGGCAATTTTGAGGTAACCAATTAGATTTACCTAAACACATAAATAGCTTCTAAACATTAAATCAATATCCTCTCGTCAACCGTTGTTAATTTTTATACATAAAATTGTTTTTTTTTATCCCCCTACAAGTTAGCCCTTGACCTCTCACCAGTACCCTTACTCTGAGATTGATCGAATTTAAAATACGGTCTCACTAAGTGAGGTGAATTACATATGCATCAAACTAAAATGAATCTTAATGTTATTATTTTAGAGCTCAATTTCGTGTATGCATTCACAGCTAGCGCTCCAAACGATACGTTTCGAAATTTGAATCGGTTGCACTGAATTTGTGGCTTTAAATCAAGAGTTTTTGGGTCCATTTTAGTTTGACTCAAATGTGATTCACCTCACTTAGTGAGACCGTATTTTAAATTCGATCAATCTCAGAGTAAGGGTACTGATGGTCAGTGATGATGCAGTCTAAGATGGTAGCGGGCTAGCCTGTTAGGGGCATGGCAGTTATAATTAACCCATACCCCTAATCAGTTTTTACACGGCATCGTACCGGAACGCTAAAAAATTCAGAAATTATAAATTCCCAAATTGACCCTGCCGGGGATCGAACCCGGGACCTCCGCACGTTAAGCTCCGCAGCAGCGCTTAGCACTGCGCCAGGGGGATGGTCGAAATTGAATTTGTTTCAAGCACAGTTTATACATTTGTATTGTTTTAGCCTTGCAGATGAAATACATCGCGTATTCGGAATCACAATGTCGTTACAAGTTTGCGAGAGTTCGGCAGTGGCAGTTTTGCTTTTACTCCGCTTAGCGGTGAGCACCAACTTTCTTGAGTAAAGAAATATTGTTGTTTGTAAATCTCTGAATTATTTTGGAAACTTTCAGCTTTCTCCTCATTTGAACTTGACAAACGCGTTCATGACATATACGTTTGTTGGCTCGTTGTTCTTTCTACTGGCTCTAAATCTTTGGAATGCGGGAGAAATTACTTATCAGGTATTTTATCAACCACAGTGCAAATGCTTAGGTATTTTTTATGTTGACATGTTTCATCAATATACAGCCCAAACTGCACGGTCTAGAAACTAGAAACTAATTGTAATTTTGTATGTATGCTATCTACAAAATGACTCTTTTGATAAGAAAGGATTTTCATACATTCTAGAATAGCGAATAGGTTTGCCAATAAGGAAATCAACGAAACCTGGACTAAAGTGCTGATATTTCTGGACGCCGTTTTCAAATCAAATGCCATAAAAGGGGCAAGGCTATTGAAAATGTTACAACCGTCTTATCATACTAATATTATAAATGCGAAAGTGTGTTTGTTCGTTGGTTTGTCCTTCAATCACGCCGCAACGGAGCAACGGATCGACGTGATTTTTGGCATGGGTATAGTTGAAGACCTGGAGAGTGACATTGGCTACTTGTTATATCCCAGAAAATTTAGGGGTTCCCGTGGGAATAAAAAAAACTTAAACCAGGCGGACGGAGTCGCGGGCATCAGCTAGTTATATAATATTCTCTCTCAAAATGAATTTAATGAAATAATTAAAATGTATACAGGCATCACTATTGGCAAACTCAATGTTTTACTGCGGCTGGCACCTGTGCAAATTGGACCACCAACCCCACAAAGACATCAGACGCTTAATCCTCATTGGATGTACGCAGGCCCAGAAACCACTGATACTCAAAGCCTTTGGTATTCAGGATCTGTCGTATAACACCTTTGTATCGGTAAGCTTAACCTTTCTAATAAAAAATTTGATACTTATATGTTCAGCTACACCTGCAAATCGTGCATCTTAAGGTGTGTCCCAACACACAGAGGCAAGCGCGCGACAGCAACATGTAGCGTTTGCAGAGCACAACTCTAGTCTAGGTAAGATAGGTAGGTAGGTACTGTAGGTCCTAGTAGGTAAGACTTGAGGACTATACACCGCGGCATTCGGCGCGCAGCAGCCGCGCAGGATTGCCGCTTTATGTTTGGACACACTATAAATAATTTTGCATATTGTTTTATTAATTTTTAACTTATTTTCAATTAGTCTGTAAACTGAATATGAGTAAATCGAAAAAACCGCACCAGCAATCATTCCGAAAGAATTGGGTAGGTATTTGGTATTTGACAACTATTCAAATAAATTATTTTTTAGTGATTATTAAATAGAGGATCTCCCAAAAATCGTAATATCCACGCCCCCTGTTAGTTTTATGTTGAATAACTATTTTAAACTATCGATTAAAGTAAAAAAGTGCGTCGAACTTTGATGACGTCACTATGCAATGTTTCATACAAAATCCCATACTAAGCACGCGTTTTGACGTTTGTAAAGAAGTTGCTGATTTGACTACTTAGTTGCCAAATACCCAATTGTAAAATAAGCATCACAAAATCTTCTCGATATTTATATAAGAGCAGGAAAACTCTTTGCCTAAATATATAATACTAAACACGGAAAGCTGCATTTAAAACGGGGAGATAACTTTGTTTTCCTTTCAGGTAGCAAGAATGACGTATTCGATTTTCGCTGTATTTTATCAGCGCCGAGAGTGAAGATGAAGTAGCGTCTATTCCCATAAGGCAAAATATACTATAACTTTAATATTTGTCCGGCTCTTTGTTCTTTGTAGTATGAAAACTATTTATATTGTTAATAAAATTAACAAATCATTTATAAACCTACTCATATTTTTATGTAACATAAATATTTAATTGGATGTAAAATTATTTAGAACTATTGTGTTTTTGCCGACTATAGTAATTTCTTCATCGTGCTTACGAACAGTAAAATAACACGTTGTGAACTACGATATACTTGTTCGAGGCGAGTGGCCACGTTTTCAGGAACGCCCATCTCGTCATTAGCAGTGGCCGACAACCGCCACTAAGTAATTACGGGAGATTGATGGAGACCGCTCTGACCGCGTTCCACACCTCCATACATCCAATCAAATCAAACCCGTAATTTACAACAATTTAAGGCGAATGCTCAAAAGTTATCTGACTAAATCAAAAGTTCAAAAAATATAATAAATACAAAAGAATCTGTGACAAGGTGAAATATCTTTTGACGGGTCGACGGGACGTTTAATTCTTGACATAATATAATAAATTTACAGCGAAAGCTTGCATCTTGGAGAAGCTGCATAATATTTATACCGGAAGAACAAAGCGTTTCTATGTAATTTTTAAAAACATAAATCTACTTGGAATGTCCTGTGCCTATAGTAATTATATTTAAATAATGAGATAACTAAAATAAAAATAAAAAACCTTGAGAATATCATTTGTGACATGCACGGTTTCAGTGATCAATTGTGTTTCCGTCTAAGTTTCATGTCGCAGTTTCTCGCGGCAGTATATGAACACCCTTATGATTTTCTTCGCCTAGCATGAACGACCTCGTTTTGGCAGTTCGCAGGTGGTAAGATGTAAAAATTGTGATCGATGAATCATTTCGTCACATAATGGTGTGGAAGTTATTTTACTCGTACCTATATCCGATTAAGAGCTCCAACCGAATAGGACCGGGGAGGAAATTGTACCTCATCGTTAGAATGACCTTCTGAGATGTCGCGCTAGTGTGTGCATCTCCTAGTAAAGTGAGTTATGCACAGGTTTCGTCCGCCAGATATATTTTAGCTCAATTAGTGGACAATTCTGGATCAAATCTGTGAGTGGAAAAAATGTGCGCGTTTCAACTATTCTTTGGCACCTTGCTCACGTACATACGAGGCATTCCCGTAAAAATGCATTGTAATGTGTTACATTCTATTCCTACTTGTAAAACTTTCTTAAAAGCCATATTTTAAAAGGCAATAAAAATGCGAAAGTGTGTTTGTCTATGCTTATGTTAAAACTTAGACTGAGGGCACTGAACTCCCTTTTAACTGCTCTACATAACAAATAGCTAGGGAGGGATAGCTCAACATCCTGGAGACGTATATACGATACTATTTATCCCATAAAATTAAAAGCTTACAACCTGTTACATAATATAATATTTTTTTATATAATGCATGTCACTCACAATAGTTTAAAAGTTAAAATTTTCAAAATTGACGCGTACGAATTTGTAGGTATATAGTACTATACATTTCGCTGATAAAAATATGTCCATCACGAAAAGGCACTGGCTTCACGTTTTTACGTGCATGCAAATAAGCCATGGACAAAATAAGCAACGCGGCAGATTTGAGTGCACCTTTATAGCTTGAAGCGAGGGCAGACTTCCTTCGTCGGCACAACGTGCCGAACGTAATACCGTTTATTCAACACTGCATTCTCGCCAACTTCCTTTTACCTAACTACCTACTTAGATGACCTAAATTCGGTGTAAACATAATACTCTTATCATATAACAAGACACCGATATTATAAAGCTTCCATTATACGACAGCTGTAATTAGGTATCACTTACCATGTTGCAATCGCAGTTGATGTGAATGGCTTAATAATTTATGATATTTTTGCTGAAACTTGTTGTTCAGTTAAGCCAAAAGCGAATGAGTCGAGGATGTTATGTATCACTAAGTGTCGGCCAATCAGAGGTGATTAAATGACTTTGGATTGCATTTAGTATTGTTATAGCCCTTATTAATAAGCTGACATCAGCTAAGAACGGGTTCTCATGTAACGGTTAATCACCACCACCATAGAGTAACCGATACTTGAGAATGTTTTCTTATTATTCTTTATTTCTGCTACGTACCTCTGCGTAGCGTCTGTCGCTACGAAGCATTACTAAAATGCTACGAATATCGCTACGTAGCGGAAATAAAAAAGGTCTGTCGCTACGTAGCATTACTATCATAAAAATAATAAGCAAATCTTGTCACTTATCAGAAACCAAATTCTAAAAGAAAAATGCGTGTGTAACATAAGGCCAGACAGACAACGAGTGCACCGTATTTTTACATAATAAGGACCACTAATAAAATCAGTCCAGTCAGTTTGGGAAAAGCTCTAATATGTCAGTCACTGCTACAATTTCAAATTAATGTTATGATTGGTTTAATTTATAGTACTTTTCCTGCGACAAAGGATAGTGATCCAATAGTGAAAGATTGTTAGCCAATCAGACGTGATTGCGATCATTACAGTGAAGTTCTCATTTTATTGAAATCCCGCTACTCCAGGAATGAGGTTTTAATACTCCTTCGGTTCTTCTTTCCTCTCTTAAAAGTCCTTGGTTATTAATTTGGAATTTTAAACAGGCGAAAGCCAAGATTAAGCCAAGTGTGCGTGATATTGGAGGAACTGGGAGCGCTCATCAATCTTCATTAATGCGACGACGAACCACTCGACGCGGCCGACCCCCGCAATTATATAAAAGATAACGAAGGCAGGAACAGTTCAGTTATTTTACTTAAATTATATTTTTTGGCTACAAGAAAATTGGCTCAACCTTAAAAAGCCATGTGAACTATGATGTTAAAACTATGAACTTCATGGGCTGGACAGTGGGAGTCTAGTTGCGTAATCATAAACGACTTAGTTACAGCAACTATCAAATTCAAATTTCATGAATTTCAAAGTCAAAAGGAGCAAACCATCGATGATCAAACATTTTACTTAGGTCTTAATAATTTCCTTACTTTATAAGGGGACAGTGATAACTATATATTGTTTAGTTATTAGTGACTTTTGCGGTACCACACATCACAAATCACGTCGTCAATGAATTCATGAACTATTTTTGTCAAACTAAACTTAAGCTACATGGATTTTTAACGCAAACTGGTCAGAGAAAAAGCCTTAACCAACTTCGCGGAGTATATTATTATTTTAAGTTATTTATTTCAACAACCCTTTAGACTAATAATTTGAATTCAGTTTTTATTACCTCAGGCACGTTTCGTCGAACCAATTAGGTATTATAGTGTTCGCAAATCTGAACAAAGAGTTGTTTTAACAAGAGATTTATCACGATCAACGGCAACAAGAGAAAAGTTGCGAGCAAACGTCGAGACCAACTGTTACCAACTAGGTACCAAGGTACGATTACTTTAATATAGATACTGTTTCAGTTAAATACTATTTTAACTATTTTACTTTAATTAAACTAGAGAACCAAATGCCGCATGCTGATTATTATTTTTATTTTTAAGAATAATAATAATATGATGTATATTATGTGACTGCCTCGTTGGTCTAGTGGTTATATGTCCGACTGCGGCTGACGAGATCCCGGATTCGAGTCCCGGGTCGGGCCATGATTAAGTGTTGGGTTTTTCTGATTAGAAATTCTCAGTAGTAGCCCGGAGTTAGGAAGTTGGCGGTGTTTCACCCCCATGCCTCGGAGAGCACGTTAAGCCGTCGGTCCCGGTTATTATCACTAACATGATAATAGTCGTTAAAGCCCGCTAATCCTCATTGGAGCAGCGTGGTGGGTATAATTCTAATTCTCTCTCTCCTATGAGAGTGGAGGCCTGTGCCCAGCAGTGGGACGTTAATGGGCTGTAGTGGTGGTGGTGGTGGTGGTGGTGGTGGTATATTATGTATTTACTATTTTGTATTATTTAAATATGAGTATTTTGTACAACAAGCAAAAATTGAACACTTGTATCAAAAACACATTTGAGACCGGACAATACAAAGTCTTCCTTACAACCTCGCTGGCGCAGTGGTGAGCGCTGCGGTCTTACAATGGGAGGTCCTGGGTTCGAATCCCGGCAAGGTCAATTTGGGAATTTATAATTTTTGAATTATCTCAGGTCTGGTCTGGTGATACTATACCATCAGGTGAGATCGCAGTCAAGGACTAACTTGTAGTTGAATACTTAAATTTAAAAAAAAAATTCAAGTCGGAGAGGAAACAAGAAATCTTGTCCTGTCGCGCTACTTTGTGCGGATAAATATAAAAATAAGTTACACGGTCTCTCTGACCGCCATATAAATATGTCTCTATATTATAGACTTTGCACCAAACTAGTTGTTAAAGTAAAGTTGTTTCAGTTTAGCAGCCTCTCAAATTCAACTTAAATTCAAATGTTTTTTATTCAAATAAACTTTTACAAGTGCTTTTGAGTCGTCAAATGAATCTACCACTGTACCATATCGTCAAATGACTCTGATCTCTGAACTAGAAACTTTATTTAGTCAACTCAGAGCGAAATAAAGTAAAAGCGAATATTTTTATAAAAGTTTTTCAATGCCTCAGTTGAATACTACCAACTAATACGAAACTCGATCCAGTGTGACACAATGGAATAGGAATGTTACGCGATAGGAAGATACTTACCTACCTACCTACGGTACCTATATCTTAAGTGTGCTATATATAATAGACATTGTCTGCGCTCAATGTGAAACATTGTGTTTGTGAAACAGTGAACATATTATGCTTAATTAATAATTATAATAAACTAGCTGATGCCCGCGACTTCGTCCGCGTGGATCGAGGTTTTTCGTTTCCCGCGGGAACTCCTTAATTTTCCGGGATAAAAAGTAGCCTATGTGTTATTCCAGACTATAATCTATCTCTGTGCCAAATTTCATCCAGATCCGTTCAGCCGTTGGGGCGTGATTGAGTAACAAACATCCATTCATACATCCATACATCCATCCAATCTTTCGCATTTATAATATTTATTTGACTAGCTGATGACCGCGACTTCGTCCGCGTGGTTTAAGTTTTTGATTCCCGCGGGAACTATTTAATTTTCCGGGATAAAAAGTAGCCTATGTCACTCTCCAGGTCCTCAACTATACCCATACCAAAAATCACGTCAATCCGTTGCTCCGTTGCGGTGTGATTAAAGGACAAACCAACAAACCAATAAACAAACACACTTTCGCATATAAAATATTAGTATGATGATCTTCAAATGTTTTACCAAGATGCAAACTGCACTAACATCAACTTATTACTGAAACAAACATGGGTTCCAACTTAGTTTTAGACTCTTTCAATTTAGAGAAAGAAGACTAAACCTCAATTTCACCTTAATTTTTATAACTTACTTTAAGCGGAGATAGCCTAGTGGTCACTTCACTCTCTTATTTGTAGTTCCATGGTTCGAACTCCGGGTACAAGTGTGTAGCTTTTCAATGTTATGTGCCTTTAAAGTAATATTTAATTGCCATAACGATGAAGCAAAACCTGTTGAGGAAAGCGTTCCTGCAAGGAGATTTCCGTAATGTTCTAAAAGTCTTCCAGCCGCACGCCAGTATGGTGGACTAAGGCCTAAAATCTTCTTATTCTAAGAGGAAAACCGTGCTCATCAATGGGCCGACAGCGCCAAGTTGATGATGAAGATGATAATGATGATACTTTTCAGTGAGGGTTCTTCTAAGTACCTATCAATTCATAGGGAGATATTTCACAGAAAATTGATTCATCAAAGGCATGTGTGTGGTTTAATCGGTAAATCTTGAGTTTAACCTGCTTTCACAGCGCCGGTGATTTACTGTACAACAATGAATAGACTCTAACGGGAGATGTCGGGCACCACTAAATCTTGGAATTGAAATTCTCCTCCGATATCGCTTCAACGCAGAGGCCTTTGTGTTGCGTAAAATAGGTTCTGTATCGTATCGAATCCATTTTCTTTTTACGTACTTTTTTGTTTATACTTTTGTTCGTGTTTGTTGTGAGAAAATTGATCGCTGATCGAAGATTGCTGGTTGAAGTGGAAAGTTTTCCTGGTAACGAGGGGTGAATATAACGTAGCACGTTTTAACAGCAACAAAATGAGAGATAACGTCTTATCTTTCGTAAAGTAACCTACTTTACGAAACCTACCAACCTGGTAGATACTATGATGTCGGTTGCTGTATGTAGATCCGATTTAGGTCACGACCATCCCTGACTGTTTTGTTCCTAAACCGAATTTTCACGGGGGATATAACAACAATAATTGTGCCTACTCAATCTGAGCTAATACATGGATTGGAATTGGGGAATTGTAATCGGGGAAGGACATAGGCATATTTTTATTACGGATCTAGTAGCTTCATTAAAATTAGATTTTTATCGTTTTAGGCATTACATAAGGTAAGCCAAGTCTAGTCGGGTCGGGCAAACTAGTGATACATATAATTTGTTTATTTGGCAACCGAAAACAGATTACAATAAATACTGATCTAATCTTATTGTAATCCTACAGGGTCGCACTACATGAATAAGGTTCTTCAGGCGTGCAAAGTACCTAAAACCACAAAATAACAAAGATACATGAAAACAAACATAACTATTTTATACAATTTATCATCATACTAATATTATAAATGCGAAAGTGTGTTTGTTTGTTGGTTTGTTGGTTTACTGGTTTGTTGGTTTGTTAATTTGTCCTTCAATCACGCCGCAACAGAGCAATGGATCGATTTTTGACATGTGTATAGTTGAGAACCTGGAGAGTGACATAGGCTACTTTTCATCCCGGAAAATTAAGGAGTTCCCGCGGGAATCAAAAATACTTAAACCACGCGGACGAAGTCGCGGGCATCAGCTAGTTAATGAATAAACCCAAACTAGAGTTAAAAATATCAATATCAAATTTTTCAATTGTAATGTACTGGATATAACGTTATTGTAACAGAAAATATATTGTAGTTTTATACAAAAATTTATTTTTCTCTGAATCGAAGGTTCTCCTTGCAATATGGCAGATTTTGCTACAAGCTCACGACAATTACATCACGAGCACGTCCTTAGGAAAACTACTTGTCCTCTAACACGGTCAGTAAGCGCCGATTGGCCGGATGCCAAACACTTTAGTACATTACAATCGGGTTCACTACTTCAAAAGTTCAAATGTAAGGATTCATAAGACACTAGATGATGCCCGCGACTTCCGCGTGGATTAAGTTTTTTTTAATTCCAGCGAGAACTCCTTAATTTTCCGGGATAAAAAGTAGCCTGTGTCCTTCCCCGAGATACAAACTATCTCTGTACCAAATTTCATCAAAATCGGTTGTACGGATGGACCGTAAAAGCGTAGTAGCTGTCTTTACAGACTTTCGCATTTATAATATTAGTATGGAGTATGGAAGTATGGATTTTTATGTCGTACTTATGACGTAACTAAAGACATTAGAGATGTAATTTTTTAAATCAAGAATATAGACTCGTTGAACAAGATTATACAAAAAAAAAACATACGCGCCGAATTGAGAACCTCCTCCTATTTTGGAAGTCGGTTAAAAATACAAGATTCCTGTTTCATTTCCATCTAATTGAGTCCTCATAGCAAAAAAAATATGACAGTAGTCCAATGGTTGCAGTTCGAGCCAACGACCATCGCTCCTACGACAAGTATGGCCTGCCCATTGCCATTTTAACTTGCTAACGTCAAATTTCAGAGACTTTCATTCAACTGCCTCGTTTGTCTAGTGGTTAGCATCTTCGACTGCGGCCGACGAGGTCCCGGGTTCGAGTCCCGGGTCGGGCCATAAATTAAGTGGTGCTATTTTCTGACTAGAAATTCTCAGTACTAGCTGTGGTACTAGCCCGGAGTTAGAAAGTTGGCCCGGTGTTTCACCACCGTTCCTCTGAGAGCACGTTAAGCCGTCGGTCTCGGTTATTATCACTAACATGATAATATAGTCGTTAAAGCCCGCCAACCCGCATTGGAGCAGCGTGGTGGGTCTAAGCTCTGATTCCCTCTCTCCTATGAGAGTAAAGGCTAGTGCCCAGCAGTGGGACAATAATAGGCTGTAGTGGTGATTCACCTGCAACAATGAGTGCAGAATAATGAAACAATGAGTGCTTTGCAATTATCCTCTGATCAATAATCATGAATCTGCATAGCAGAATTCAAATCATCCTTCGATTGCTGCGGTTTTGTTAGTTCCACCCTAGTCTAACCACAGAATAAGTAATTGGTCTAACTTTGCTTGTAATTGGCGCCTAATAGTACTGACAAAACCACAAACCGGTGCTAGCAATGGCTAATTTCTAATAGTTGCTCACTTATAGATTCTGACTTATACCGCTACGATTATTCCTCGCAACTCACAGACCATACAACCAATTACTACTCGGTGTCGCAACTATTGGTTAATGGTTAGTAAAATTGACAATTTAAGTTTCCCATTCCTTTAAAAATGAACACGACGGTATCCACTGTAGTCCTGAAGGCGGGAGGTCCCAAGTTTGGGGGTAGTTTGGGAATTAGGTATTTGAAAACTAGTCAAATAAATTATTTTTTTGGGATTGTAACATAAAAAACCTGCCAAAAGGCGTTATATATCCACGTCTACTATTAATTTTATGTTTAACAATCATTTTAAATTATCGATTAAAGTAAAAGAGTGTGTTGAATTTTGATGTCGTCACAATTCAGTATTTCATACAAAACCCTTTATTAAGCGCACGTTTTGAACTTTAAAAAGTACCTGATTTGACTAGTTGTCAAATACCCAAGCCATACTAATATTATAAATGCGAAAGTGTGTCTGTCTGTCTGCTACGCTTTCCCGGCCCATCTTTTCTGCCGATTTTGCTGAAATTTGGTATAGAGGTAGGTTATATCCCGGTGAAGGACATAGGCTACTTTTTATCCCGGAAAATTAAGGAGTTCCCGCGGGAATAAAAAAACCTTGATCCACGCGTACGAAGTCGCGGGCATCATCTAGTTCATAATAATTTTTAAATGGGCTCTGGTCTGGTTTGGGGGGAAGCTTCCGCCGTGGCTGGTTACCACCCCATCGTTTAAAAACACAAAACATAATTTTGTGTGTTCGTATTGGAGACATACTTTCTTATCACCTATTCTAGTAAATGTTAAATTCTAACAAATGTTAAATTCCGACAAGTAAATGAAAGTTGAATGAACTTACAAGAACTTGTGTAACCTCAACCTCTTGGGCTTCCAATGCCTTTATTCCACGAAATGATGATAATTTTATTTCCGTAGTAGGTACCTAAAATCTTGAAACAATCAAAACTTTAACTTGGTCCATAAATTATTAAGCAAAACAAACAGAAAAACCCTGAAGCCGAGTAATCCATTAGCTACTCAAATAATAATTTTGTTATTGGTTTTCGATGGAAATAGCAATTGAATTCTCATTCGAAATTTAACTTTTACGTTTCAATTTACCTACTTAGGTACGCATAGCTACTACAAACCGATATCCGAGTTTATAAGTTGAATTATTAACTCGTGCTTAGCGAATAAGTCACGTTAATAGAGTTAGCACATCTCCATTTCACCATGGCTGAACTCAATAGGTGTTCATTAGACCATTACTTTTGCTGACCGTTTTGCCACAACCAATGATGTGCTGACAAAAATTCTAAAAATCGGCTAAAATTCTACATCAATGGCTGACAAATTAGCTACCGTCTATTGCAATGACTGCTGTTTGCATGTCAATTAGAGATGTTGCCAAACTAATCAAAATAAATACAATCAATACAATACAATACAATATGAAATAGGAGAACATGTTACGTACTTACATACTTTTTGTAGGTACAGTCGACTCTCGTTAATTCAAACCTGCGATAATTCGAACCTCTCTATTCAAAGCTATCACGAGTTCCCTACAAAATCTCTTTATATTTCGAACTAAATCAATACATTTTAATGCACTTGGTTTTTATGCAATTCGAAGTTTTATTTATTTTCTCTCAAAAATTTCGAATCATTTGATATTTCAAACACTCGATAATTCGTAATATTTTAAGTCCCTCGAGTTTCGAAATAACGAGAGTCGACTGTTGTGTATAAGTTTGTCAAACCTAGGACATGCTTATATTTAATTTATTATGGAGGATACTTTAATAATCATAATACTATAATAATCACTAAGAAATGATTAATATTTGACATACTTATGAAACATTCATATTATATTATGGATGAATAGCTGATGACTTTGTCCGCGTGGATTTAGGTTAAAAGTCCCGGCGTACCTACATCTTTGATTTTCCAGGACAAAGAGTAGATTTTCTCACTCTCCAGATCCCAAACTAACAACCATGCTACAAATAATTAACGTCGATCCGTTGCACTGTTGCGGCGTGATTGAAAGAAACCAGCATATAAACACATTTTCGCATTCATAATAATCTTTCCAGATTGTCTTCTCCACAAATCAATCATCACTCTCATGAATGATGAATGAAGGAATTGAATGATGTGGAACCTATCGTCTACCGGTAGTCTAGACGGTCCAGTTGGTTTAGTTCTGTCAGTAATTTTCTCCCATTCCATACACCACAGCCTCCACTCCAGCGTAATCTTCCGAACGAATTAGCTATTCAAATCGGAAACATTGCATATGGATAGACGTAATTTGCTTACAAATTAAATTTGTATTCCGCTTTAGCTTTAAGCTGCAATTTCAACTCAGTTTGGCTTATTGAGCTTGATATTATTAACCTATTTAGGGCTTGTCATATGATGCTTGAAAGTTCATCACTGCTATCATCTGCTAACATCCGCTATCGAAAAAGCGCACTCATCCAATGCGTAACCTAACTATTACAAAGAACAAACAAATTCAACACCTACTCCTACTCTAATGAAAGATGAAGGATGCTCTACAAAGATGTCGCCCTTGATTGTTCGATCTCAATACAATATATTGAAGTGAAACTTCTTTAGAATCGTTGTGATTTGAAAATTTAACGAAACGGAAAAATGAAACGCAAAAGCGACACTAAAAAGAGCCAAACATATTCATACTATAGGATTTAGCCTGCGAGAGAATGAGAAGTGGACAAAGGTAAATCTTATCTCTCAAATAGTTTCTGCCAGCTTTCCTTGAAAGTGAGTAAGGTTCAGTGATATAGGTCTAGGTATAAAAATAATTATGATTATACATACTAGATAAATAATATAGGTATTTGTATTTTCGTTTTCTTTTTTAATAAAAAAATCACCTCTGACCCACAGATAGGTACCAACTTACAAAGTGTTCACAACTTCGTAACTACTTGGCTTAGATATTGAGGTTTCGAAATGGCGTGTTTGCACTTTTGCGTGATCGTCACAATTAATTTAAGTACTCGTAGCTAAGTAGAACAACATCATACATGCATTTTGTTGAATTAATAAGAGGCTGCAGACAAATAGCCAGTAAGAATGGAACGATCTCCAACTCGCTCCGAAAACGATAGTGTTTCGCTAGTTACGATAATAAATAGGGCCTTAACGCCGCCAAATGGCCGATTAGGGCATTCTTGACTCGAACACGCGCGTTCTGGTAAAGTAAGCATTTTGTTTGTTACGAGTCCCGAAGGGTTTATGGGCAACGGACAAAGTGCTCCCTCGTTGAATCACATATCCATATTGGCTGAAGAGTATAGAATTTACTATATTTTTACGAAAAAATAACCAAAACCTCCTAAGACCTTAGAGTGACCTAAGTGAGAAGGTAAACGAAATGTCACCAACTAAAAGTTAAATCCGAACATCAATAGTGCTGAAGGCCGAGCACAATCAATGCGACACATTGTCCTAAAGTAGGTACTTCATGACGAAAACACACTACAGACAGGATAGGACAAAACGTACGCATACGAAACGCATGCTTCATATGTGAAATACGTTTCATCGTGTCGTGGTATGCGCTCCATGTGAAAACACGAGCAGATCAGTAGAGTCGTACTCGTACCTAATATGCGGAAGCATCTGGGATTCCCTTGAAATATTTACTCCCGAAAATATTCTCACCATCATTTAGGGTTAGAAAGGGGTTAACGCTCAGCAATGAGGATTACACGATAGAAAGCGAGAGAGATATCACCTGCGAGTAGGTATTTATTTGTAAAATCTAAAAGCCTTACCAGACCTGAGAGGGAGTACAAAAATGTACACTGACACTGACATGTCGAGAATTCGGGTCGCTTCATGACTCCCTTTGAAGCATTCCAATACCGTTACAGGAAATTAGGCATGTGTCAGCCTATATCGACCTAACCAAGGTTACTTCTATCTTTTAATCATAATCTGTGGTTACTTCATCGGTAACAAGCAGTTATGATGTAATGATGAGTTCATGCAAATGATACATAAATAATAAACCGGCCAAGTGCGAGTCGGACTCGCGCACCGAGGGTTCCGTACAAACCTGTAGTAAGTTTTACGATTTATGACGTATTAAAAACAAGACGAAATGAACCGCAAAACTAACTTTGTTTGTAGAGGTTTATTGTTAATATCAAAAAAACTATGCTAGTTAGAACGTTGGTTTTATTTTTTCTGTAAAATATACATAAGCTTCTATTGACCATAATTATTTCAGATTTTTCAACTATTATGCATAAAAATAAATAAAAATCTGTTTTAGAATGTAGAAGTATAGCCCTTTCATATGATATTCCACTCAGTATAGTTATCATACTTTGAAATTTCAAACCCCGATTTTCCCCCTTTTTTAATTAAACTAAAAATAATTTTCGATTTTTTTTTTATTTTAATGATGTTGGGCCACTATTATACACAACTATTCCAAATTTCATGTCGATGGCTTTAATAGTTACTGAAATAATCGACTGTGACAGACGGTCGGACGGACGGACGGACGGACGGACGGACGGAGAAAGTCGCACCATAAGGTTTCCATTTTTACCATTTTGGTACGGAACCCTAAAAAGGTAGGAAAACTTCAACACAGTGTGTAGAAATCAAGAGATTTTTTTCGGTTTTTAGTTTTTTTTAACAATTATTTTTAAAAACTTGATGCCCGCGACTTCGTCCGCGTGGACTAAGTTTTTGTGATTTCCGCAGGAACTCTTTAATTTTCCGGTATACAAAGTAGCCTATGTCCTTCCCCGGGATACAGCCTATCCCTGTACCAAATTTCATCAAAATCGGTTGAACAGATGGGCCGTGAAAGCGTAGCGGTCAGACAGACAGACATACACACTTTCGGATTTATAATATTAGCATGGATTGTAATCATTACTTACCTAGCGCTTTGCCGTATTCAACTTATAAAATACACGCTCAGCAAAACACACTTTAAATGGTGTTTTGTGATGATTTTGTTTCAATAGTATTACAGAGCAAATTACTTAATACTGTATTTTCTTTTCTCGGTAAAAAACAACAACTTTGTTATTTGAGAAGCTGCCTACTCAGTTAATTGAATATTCTGCTTGGGGACTTTCTGTTTTAGAAGAGAGTTTATTTGCTAAAACAGATGTTTTCCTGGTCTCTATCCTTAATGGACTCTTAGAAAATTAAATTTTAATAATAAAATAAACTAAATTAAACCTAATACGTCATTGATTACACAGGGACATATCGTACCCAAGGTTCTTGCAGCATTGTCCCTTTGGATTAACTAAATTATATATTTTGTACGTTACGGTGGAATCAATCAGGCTCATTATTTTAGTTAGGTTAGTATTTAGTATTTAGGTTAGTATTTAATTGTGTCATGCAATATATATTATAATACATACAATACAAATACATATTATTATTAAAGAACTAACTATAAACTACCTAGTGTACCTGTTTACCTAGTGTAATGTTATTTACACTAGGTAAACATTAAACTGCATATCAAAAATACCATTAATATTTTAAACCTTTTCAACGAGACTGAATGCTAGCTGTGAATTACATTTTTACGTTGGTAATTTAATTTCAATTAAACCATTATTGGAATTTTTTTATGCATAAACTGCAATTTTACATTTTATCTTATAAATTGGCCAGCAACATTTAATTTTCAAGTACGGTAACGGTTGATTACTTCTGCTTTTATAGGTACCTATAACGGCTCCCTGCCTGCACCTGACGATTCAATAGCAAATAAACGTTTCCTTTGTAATGTCGCCCTATTTGTAGATGATGAAAAGACTTTAGCTGTGTATAACATTACTCGTACCTAAAATATGTGTTTGAAACCGAATTTATCAACATTATCATTATTATTTTTCATACTACTTCCCAATTATTAACATCAAACAATCGTACCGTCTGGATCCACTGCTGGACATAACCTGACTAGAGAGCGCGCCACCATACGGCATACTTGGTCCTCCACCTTCCTCACCCATCAATTTTATGCCACAAGGTCATCAGTCCAGCGGATTGGAGGTCGTTCCCATACCGCGCTTTTGCTTGACCCCAATCCAGAACACGTCTGCCCCAGCAGCCGTCGGTTCTGCGATAGGCAATCATAGGCACCAATTACCAAAACAAAACTGGCACTTAAGTAAAAATACCTTGTTTCAACCCTGGATTGAGATAAGTACAACATTATTCATGGAACAAGGCCCGTCGGAAAGCTGATTACGCAAATACGAATGCCTCTTGCGTAAATCACGTAAATTGTGTTTTTCAACAAGATTTCATATTGTAACTTTTTTGATGACAGCCTTTTTATCTGTTATAATCCTGCGTAAAACACATTTGGCGGATTACCAATGTAGAGCTATCATATCATACTTCATATTATAAATGCGAAAGTTTGTTTGTTTGTTGGTTTGTTGGTTTATTGGTTTGTTGGTTTGTCCTTCAATCACGCCGCAACAGAGCAACGGAGCGACGTGATTTTTTGCATGGGTTCAACTTTTTATCCAGGAAAATTGAGGAGTTCCCGTGGGAATTAAAAATAAACTTATTCCACGTGGACGAAGTCGCGGGCATCAGCTAGTTAAGTAATAAAGTTAAATACATTTCCATGTTATACTGATAAAGAAAGCTCCCTGACTATTGAGCTCCAGGGTGTCAAATTTTTTGTAGGCAGGTAAGTTTTTCCGTTACACCAACAAGAAGCAGGTAAAACTTGTGTCTGTTCCAGCAGCTCCCTGCGAAGACGTTTGATGTCACCCGTCCATCGAGTGGGGGGTGCAATGCGAGGTCGCCACTCCAGCATCTCGTCCAGTTTTTCCATTTCAGCTTTTTGACCTCACAACTCAACCTGTAGCCATAGCTATGGCATGCGCTACGACATACGCTACGACATACGCTACGGCATACGCTACGGCATACGCTACGGCATACGCTACGGCATACGCTACGGCATACGCTACGGCATACGCTACGGCATACGCTACGGCATACGCTACGGCATACGCTACGGCATACGCTACGGCATACGCTACGGCATACGCTACGGCATACGCTACGGCATACGCTACGGCATAAAGCTACGGCATACGCTATGGCGTATGTCGATAGCTTTTTGGATTTCCTAATTCCTATTTTGATCTTGAAGAGCAAATCCGAGCATACTTAGCTCTTGTGCCATTGTAAGTGCTGCCAGTGATACCCGAGATATGGTTGCTATGGGCCTTATAAGAAAGCCCTATGCATATTATAAGACTAATATTTACCAAGACCAAACTTATTGATAGGTAAATTCTGTATTATTGAACCCTATCTGTATTAGTTACCGAAAACAATATAGAGGTTTCAGTTTGCATGTTGATTCGGAAGGTAATTTGTATCCACATTTGTTTGGCTGCACAGTACAACAGAAATCAATAAGCTATAAAGATCATCCGCACCTACAACTGAATTGCAATCTGAAATTGAAAACGAATGGAAAACACATTATAGGCTACACGCAATGGTGCATAACTGCCATAATGGCGCGTAGCTGCATGGCACGGTTTAGTTTGAAATGGCATAGAGTTCGCGGACCGTGAAGTTTTTTTTTAATTCGATGATTTGTTCATTACGTCGATATTGACGATTGACGACCTCCGTGGCGCAGTGTTGAGCGCTATTGTCTTAACGTGCGGAGTCCCGGGTTCAATCCCCGGCAGGGTCAATTTGAGAATTTATAATTTCTGAATTTTCCCTGGTCTGGCCTGGTGGGAGGTTTCGGACGTGGCTAGTTACCACCCTACCGGCAAAGACGTGCCGCCAAGTGATTTAGCGTTCCGGTACGATGCCATGTAGAAACCAAATAGGGGGTATGGGTTTAATATAACTGCCATGCCCCCTAACAGGTTAGCCCGCTAACATCTTAGAAAAAAATATATAGACCTTATGGCAATAGCATCAAGCAATCTCATCTGAGTAAGGGATGATGCAGTTTAAGAAGAAAGCAGGCTAACCTGAACACGCGGCATTGCACCGGAACTTGTCTTTGCCGGTATAGGTTAAAAACTCACATAAATCGTGGCTTCCATAGACCAGAAGTTATTTAGAATTTGTGTTCCAGTTTCAAAATCGATCGTGTTAGGGTTTATAAATAATAAGAGTTCATTTGACTTTAAATTATTGTATTCAAGAAATATGTCATGATCGGTGTTATAAAAAAACGTCATTATACTAAAAATGTGTATTCTATAAATAAGATCGTTTTGGCGGTATTTGAGTTAGTCTTCATGAGTTAGCAAATGGAAATCATTATTACAGCCAGTTAATATTTATAAGACGTGTAAAGTGTATAAAATGTAAAATAATAAATAGTGATGGATTATTCTGGTTAACTAATCGCGCTACAAGTATTAAACGCATAAAATAAGTGAACATGGAAATATACAATACGAAGCATCATCAGCGTGTATTATTTCTACGAATATCCTGCCTGCGGGTAACAGTTCAGAAGTGGAACAGTGGAACAGTTCAGAAGTGGAACAGTGGCAGTTCAGAAAAAAAAAAAACAAAAAAAAAAAAACAAAAAAAAAAAAAAAATCTTGGAGTAGAGTCTAAGGTGTATTCTTAGTCTTGAGATTTTGGAGTAAGTTTTCGGGGATAAGCAGTACTGATTTTAGAGTTATAGTGTTGAGAAAGCTTTGAGAAGGCTTGGAGTATAATGATGTAAATTAAGAAAAATTATAATTATTTAAACTTACCTGCCATCAGTGCAAAATGTCAATAGTGAAACTAAAATCATGACAAATTTTAGTTAAAAATTTGTTCTTAGCTACTTATTGTTGAGTAATGAAATCAAACTAAATTCGATAGATTTTCGATTGAAATTAGGCAGACTAAAATAATCGTAATAAAGTAAATTACATGTCAATAGCAATTGGAGGACCAATTAAACGATCAGATGGCCGGAAGAATTATCATTTACCGATAAAATAACTAATTTTTTTTTATTTTGCATTCTGCAGAGTTTCTTGCCGGTTGAACAATTATCATTTACCGATAAAATAACTAATTTTTTTTATTTTGCATTCTGCAGAGTTTCTTGCCGGTTCTTCTCTGTAGAGTATAGGTTCCGAACCGGTGGTAGATTCACGCGAGGACTCGTCTAAACAGGACGGCCGAGCTGTTAGGGCTTATAAATAATAAGAGTTCATTTGACTTTAAATTATTGTATTCAAGAAATATGTCATGATCGGTGTTATAAAAAAACGTCAATATACTAAAAATGTGTATTCTATAAATAAGATCGTTTTGGCGGTATTTGAGTTAGTCTTCATGAGTTAGCAAATGGAAATCATTATTACAGCCAGTTAATATTTATAAGACGTGTAAAGTGTATAAAATGTAAAATAATAAATAGTGATGGATTATTATGGTTAACTAATCGCGCTACAAGTATTAAACGCATAAAATAAGTGAACATGGAAAATATACAATACGAAGCATCATCAGCGTGTATTATTTCTACGAATATCCTGCCTGCGGGTAACAGTCGTTGTCTCGTCGTCACATCGTACGGCTTTGAAGATATTGATTTCCTAAATAAAACTGTTCTGTGTAGTGTGTAAATTCCGTTTATCCGTTCTTAATTAAAATTAATCTAGCATTTTTGCTAATTTCAAAGTTCCAGAATCACTCCAAAAATATAATAAAAACTGAAGATCCCTCCAATGTCCAGACTAATTTACCGAATCCAACGTTGAAACAAATTCTGGAGTTGATTGAATCTTTCAAGAAGGAAAATGAACTTTGAACTTAAAAACTTCGGCAATACCTAGCAACTTATTGAAAAGTTTTCAGACAATCCGGCGCTACATTTCAGCTTCCATTTACTTAAGTCGCTTAGGCTTAGGCCACACACTACACACTGTACTGCTCCTAGAGTTATAACATAAGGAACTGCATAAAAGCACATGACCCCTTCTTTTGTACTCATAATTGGTTTCGACTTAACAAGCAAAGTGTTGATACTGAGATTAATTCTTAAAACACGGGCAACACTGCACTGCCCGGTGCGTACGGGTAGTCAAACCATCACAAAATACAGTTTCATGGCCAGTCAATAGCAAAGTATATAATAATAATTTTTATTTACTTCCATTTAATGGAAGTAGGTATTACCAAAAATAATATTCCAATAACTGATTTAAGATCTGTAATAATGTTAACATAATATTAAGTAGTAATAGTAATATAGGTATATTGATGTGGTTTTAATATTGCCTACCTATAGATATTATTATTATAATATATTCAGTATAACAGCAATTCGTCTCTACTACGTTTATTCTTGCTAGAATTGTTTATTAAAGCTCCACTGTTATTTATTTTACAACAAGAAGTTCCCACAAAGAATATGATTTAAGGAATCACTTTAACTATTAATAGGAGTTCGCTGAATTGCTAAGAAAAATTAGTTAAAATAGATATTAGAGAAATACTTACAAAAAATACACAACATAATCATAACATAATATTCACTTAATGATGAAATTGTAAATTATTTTTTTTCAAAAGAGCAACCACCGAGTTTCTTGCTGGTTCTTCTCGGTAAGAATGGCATTCCGATGTGGTAGATTCACTCGACGATTCAAAAGCACTTAAAAGTTTATTTGAATAAAAAAAACACTTGAATTTGAACTGAAATTAGTGATGCTTCGATTATAAGCACTAAGAGGAACTGTGCTAAAACATTTCCTTGCATTATATAAGTACGTCAGTACTCAAAACTTCTACATAATATATAGAGAACAATCCTGTCCAAACCCTTGAAACTTTTACTTACTTACTATGAAAAGGCTTTTCCAAAAGGTCGAAAAATAGCTAAGTTAATTCGTCAACAGCTGTGGCAGCCGTCGATCACCTGATATGACATTAGTGGAGCCGAACCAAATTGAAATCTCAAGGGTCCCCACGTTGGTTCATTATCATTAACGTGGTGCATTTCGGAATTCACTAGTTGAACCACGTAGCTGTATAAACTAAATTATAGATTTCAAAATGCTGTATTTATTAGTATTTAAAAACTGAAACCTACAATCTACACAAGAAACTTGTGTCCGACATGGTTACTTCGGGTTATTATATCGTTTATTAATTTATTTATTATTTTAAAGTCAAAGTCAAAATAATATGTTTATTCAAAATTGGTACTCACACAGTACACCGAGTACCATATTAGACTGCATCATCACTTACCATCAGGTGAGATCGCAGTCAAGGGCTAACTTGTAGTGGATAAAAAAAAGGTATAAAGTTTAAGACGTGATGGTGATAATTAACGAAGGTATCTTAAAACTAAAGCTACGAGGGTTCCAAACGCGCCCTGGTCTGACAAGAGCCCACAACAGCAACAAACTCAGCCGGGTTTACTATTCTAATAATATATTCGGGTAGATATATACGACTACATAACAAATTCTAGAAACGCTACGACGCGGGCGGTATGCGTAGGTCTACGGCTACGAGCGACTATTGCTTCAAGATTAAAATCAACATGAAAAAACCCGCAGAAAAAAGGTAGTGAGTATAGTAATACTAGCTGATACCCGCGACTACGTCCGCGTGGATTGAGGTTTTTTGGTTCCCGCGGGAACTCCTTGGTTTTCCGGGATAAAAAGTAGCCTATGTGTTATTCCAGACTATAATCTATCTCTGTGCCAAATTTCATCCAGATCCGTTCAGCCGTTCGGGCGTGATTGAGTACCTAACAAACATCCATCCATACAACCATACCCAAACTTTCGCATTTATAATATTTATTTGATTATAATAATGAAAATTCTACAAAACATGTGTTTTGCTCTGGCTCATTAATTTATGTACAATAAGCAATTAATTGTTGCGTGATAAGCAATATGGGAAATTCACTTGAAATGAAATTAATTTAGATAATGAATAATAACGCTTAATGTGTATCATTAAATCATGTCATAAAATAACCGATGGTATAAATAACAATTTTGCGGCTTGTTATAAAATTTCATTTAATAATATAAATGTTAATTCATTTTCAAATAGTTAAAACTACCAACTAACAGTTGGGAATGTTGAACAGCGACATTCGAAAATGGTTTGCGGTTAATTATAAAATTAGATGTGCCAAAAGTTACCTTCATTTTAAATCCTCTTGATAGCACATTACCTACTCATAGATTATAGTAATTAAATTTTCATAGGTATATACATTTATTTATTTACTTACCTAGGTCTTAGTTAGTCTTATCCACTTACACCAACCCTTTGAATGTGTTTTATAATATGTCTGCTTTTTGATAACAATAGCTTGATAAAATTTATTAACAGCGTCCAATGATCTTCTTTTACATATTATCGCAAAATATAAATAAGTTAAAAATTACTCATTTAGGCGAAACATCCCCGGCATCAAATAGATGCAAAGATGTTTATGAATATAACTATTTGATTAACGATAGAGGCAACGATGGTGCAACCTGAAAAAGGTCTATGTCCAATAGTGGATATAATATTATTTATTTAATGAGATTAATACTTAATACAATATTAAAATGCTAAAAACTAAATATTAAACTAACTAAAAAATAAATTTAAAACAAATCCTTATATAATACCTACTAACAATAAAATAAAAATAAAAATAAACCCCTAATCAAAAAGACCACCCCTGGTTGCCCCTGGGCCAAAGGTACCCATCAAGCTTGCAGCATTGCCACGCTGAATGGCGATGGATAACCTTTGAACCAGGTAGGAACCAGAACGTGGGTCGCAGCCCCTTTCCCTCAGACGACGCCCGATCTCTTTTATAAAAATATAATAGTGGATATAATTATACTTAATATTATAAATGCGAAAGTTTGGATGGATGGATGGATGGATGTATGGATGTATGGATGGATGGATATATGGATGGATGTTTGTTACTCAATCACGCCAGAACGGATGAATGGATCTGGATGAAATTTGGCACATAGATAGATTATGGTCTAAAATAGCACATAGGCTACTTTTTATCCCGGAAAAAGAACGAGTTCCCGCGGGAACCGATAAACCTCAATCCAAGCGTACGAAGTCGCGGGCATCAGCTAGTAATATGTAATCGAGCTGTTGGTGATGATGATGATGATGGTACTTTACTAGAGTTCTGTCCGTTTCCGCAGGGAGCTATGAACTAGATAGAAACACATTTAGCCCTGTCATTTTAGTTATAGGCACTCCACGGGTGCACCGAAATCTCGCCAGGCAAAAGCCGAAGTTTTAGATAGGCTCTCAGCATATAATAATATGAGGAACCATGGAGTGGAGACTTTTACTATGAATAATTTAAATTAGATATCTACCTAATATTATTCAAGTAGAGGTCATCTAATTAAGAATTGAACGTACCCAAACTTCAAGTCATTTATTAGAATTCACATCTAATTAGTCGCTGACTGAACGACCAATTATAGACGACGACTTCGAATTTGTGTGCATTGCTACTCGACTTCTTTGCATAATAGGAGCGTAAACACTTTCATTTTTAGAATAGACGAACCCTACAATTAACTTAAAAATACCAACTTAAATAAAATTGGTTTACAGCATTGCAATAACGCAATTTGTCAAATCTAGGCAGTGGCGATTCCTCTAAGATTGCGCAGCTTGCGCCGCAATACCAATAATTATGAATAAGTTACTTACCAATTATACTAGATCTATTTAAGTAATATACTAATATTTTATAACATGAAATAGATACCATTAACAAAACATATACGAGTAAGTTTATCAATTAAATGATTGCGTTACTCAATAATTATTTAAAATCACGCACGCTCCATGACACCTCGCACCTTGGTTGTGAGTTGTGACTTGTGACGTGCGCCGCATCGCCGCGCACGTCGTTCGTACGTGGCTCGTACTGCGAGAATCTTCGAACTCCGTCGGCCCGCTTTCTCCCCGCTCACTACGGGCCGAAGGCGTGCACTATGAGTTGCGCATTGCGAGCTACTCGCTTTTGCCGAAACTCAAAAACTACTCAACCGATTTAAAAAAAAAATTCACCTATAGACAGCTACATTATCAACGAGTAACATAGGCTGTATTTTAATTTCAAAAACATTAAAGATCCTTACGAAAATTGCAATAATGTGAATGAAGTCTGAAAAAATTGTCCTATCTGAGAGCTTCCGCGGCGTGCGCTGCGTAAATGGTAAAAGGAACACGAAAACAATGTATGGTGGAATTGTTCCTCTCAAAAGATTCTAAAAAAAAGTCTGCGACAGCATATAGCTATCTTTTAAGGTCGTCTCACAATAACAGTCATTATGATTTTCAAATTTGGTCTAAAACAATGCTATACTCGCGAAGGTGTTTTTACCAACATAGTATTAATCCTTATCAAAATAACATGGTTGTTAATCTCAAGTATTTAATAATAGATCAAATTCGACCTTACACCACTTAATTCAGATGAATATTTTAGAAGATATCATAGTAATAATGTAACACGCACTATACTAATTGTAGGGGGTAATCTCTGGATCTACTGAACCGATTTTGAAAATTCTGGTACCAGTAGAAAGTCACATTATTTGTGAGTGTCATAGGCTTGGTACGAGAACCGAGATGAACCCGAAAAATTTGGGACGTCCCGTGGGAATTTAAAAAACTTTTTTCACGCGGACGAAGTCGCGGGAATCTGCTAGTGTAAAATAAATAAAAATAGTATTATTTATTCTAGTAAGTACAAGTTCCACCACTGCAATGTCACCAGGTGGTGGGTGATGATGTAAGTACCTACTCTAAGATGGTAGCGGGCAAACCTGTTAGGGATATACCTATCAGTTATATTAAACCTGTACTTACCCCTAATCAGTGATATATGAGGTAAATGTATTTTAATGAGAAAATACCTGAGTAACCATCAACTAGCGCAAACCCAAGATTGACCACCAGGAATCGCCACTGAATCTAGGTTACCATAACATATTACTCGTATAATGGATTAATGGGCCATAAGTCCCAAATTCCTTTTAAACGTAGGTACAACATATTTACCTGCATGAGCCTGTATAGAGCCTCTCAATATTGCAAACGATCTCTCTATATTTTGGACTTCTGCCAACTAACGTTATCCATTCGACGTGCCTATTCCCAGATGACCTAAAATTAGTTTTATGTTCAAGAATTAACAAGCGGATGCAAGTTGCTGTCGAAATATTGCGGTTATTATTCATAAATCTTCTATCTAACTGTTTTCTCAGAAATCTAAATCTACGTAGTACCACAGAATAGGTAATAGAACGTTGGTAGAACTATTTTAAAGTCTGTGTCTGTAGGTAGTGAATATTTTATGCATGTCGCGTGGACATTTTGTTACGTCTTACACCTAGTGTGTTTTCACCCTAATTTCAAATGCAAATAACTGTAAAAAGTCCCTTCAAAATCAGTTAACTCATTTCCAAGATTAGTCCAGAATAACAAACAGACATCTCTATGCAAACAGACATACAAAAATTAATAACGAGCAAATTACCTTAAAAGGCAGTAATTGCCTTGTCACGACTCTACAATTTTTAACCGAGTTCAAAAAAGGAGGAGGTATTTTCGACAATTCGACACGTATTTTTTTTTAATTTATTATTAAATTTCTTACATTCTTTGAAAATCCTTCAGTGTCTCAAATAGCTCTTGTAACAATTAATGTCCAACAATAATATTAGGTACCTACCTATTGTAAGAAGGATGAACCGACACTTGTGACATTTTTTCAACAATCATCGTCATATTTCAACCAATTTATTTATTTAATTTAAACACACTAGGGACAATTGTCTGTCGAACAAAAAGTCCGCGTAACTCATAAAAAATCCATACTTTCATACTTATATTATAAATGCGAAAGTGTGTCTGTCTGTCTGTCTGCTACGCTTTCACGGCCCATCTGTTCAACTGATTTTGATGAAATTTGGTATAGGGATAGTTTGTATCAACCGCGGGCTGGCGATGATCCACCAGCGAGCTTTATCGGCGAGCCTCCAAAACCACGGTTTACCGTGATCACGGTCACCTTAGTCCGTGTCAATTGTTTCGTTAATATTCGTCGTTGAGTTCGTAATCGAAATGTGCAGGTAATAGAAATAGATATTAAACGACGAAAATACGGCGAGAGAATAGAAAATGGCACAAGATTATCTCCTTGTTATGCTCCTTATGTTACTCAAGTTCGTCCATATGTCCACGGTGAGCATTTGAACACTCCGAAGAATGGGGATACGTTGCGAAATCAAAATGTGTGATATGAAATGACTTTGAATCAAGAGCGTTTGGGCCATTTTACTCGGCCACCAAAGTGTTTCGACACTCGAAAAGGTAAACTCAACGTCGGAAAGGTTTTATTAAAATCTTGTGGTAAGAAACTGATACTCGGTAGAAAATGTATATAACACGATATTTCTTTGGAAAACGCCCGTTGTTGGTTGTTGTGAAGTTCCTAAGTTTATCTGGAGGTGAGGGTTCGAGACGGTTGATTACTTTTCTCTTTGTGAACTATTGCCCTGCTTAGTGATAGGTCAGTAAAGAGGGAATGTTGCCTTTGTATTGTATTGCCACTTTAAAACTGTTCCTGTCTTGTATTCCTGTCGTCACTCAATTAGATTTCGTAAAAGTTCTGTAAGTTTTTACTTCAGTAGCATTTTCAAAGTCCCCCTTAAAATTTACATTTAAGTTACATTTAACTTTTTAAGTTATGTACCGATATGTCGGAAACTGCTCATGTACCTTTTTTAAATATTATGTAAGTATCCGTTTATTAATTTTTCCATGATTTAACAAATACCCACAAACAAATAAATAGCTCATGTGTAGTGTACTAAGCCAAAAAATAAATAAAATATGTCTCTCTGTCTACCTGTTACCTTTCAAGGCCCAAAAGCTTAACCGTTTTGGACTAAATTTCACATAGAGATAGATTGCACCCAACAGGATACTTTTCAGCTATTCTGTACATTCGTCTCCAGTCGGACACAGAATATGTACCTAATTTTGAATACGGAAAATCAAACGCGGGCATTAAAAAAACTGAAATCCACGCGGTTATCTTAATTAAACCACGCGAGTAATTTTAACCCTATATTAGACTACAAAATACATAAATCATTTAACCAATAGGTACTTTGAGAGAGCATCATAAATTTTCAAAGACAACAGAAATTTAATATCGGCGGGAAAGATAAAAGTTTCTCAATAGATAACACTCCACATTCAAACCTCCTTTATTTATTAGAGTTATATTGGTATAGGCTACCTAGTTTATAGTTAAAAATATCGTATTTCACTTTCATTATTATTCTCACCCTCACGACAAAGAATTTCATGTTTCCGCAGACCACCACACGGCATGACTAAATAGTATAATTTACCGGAAATCACCATCTATATAACTCTATAATAATATTATAAATGCGAAAGTTTGGATAGATGGATGGATGGATGTATGGATGGATGGATGTTTGTTACTCAATCACGACAGAACGACTGAACGGATCTGGATGAAATTTGGCACAGAGATAGATTATAGTCTGGAATAGCACATAGGCTACTTTATATCCCGGAAAATTAAAGAGTTCTCGCGGGAACCAAAAACCTCAATAATAATAATAATAATTCTGTGATAATCTATACTAATATTATAAATGCGAAAGTGTGTCTGTCTGTCTGACTATCCGTCTGTCTGACTATCCCTCTGTCTGTCTGTCTGCTACGCTTTCACGGCCCAACTACTCTACCGATTTTAATGAAATTTGGTACAGAGATAGATTACACCCCGGGGAAGGACATAGGCTATTAATACGATTATAGTCTGGAATAGCACATAGGCTACTTTTTATCCCGGAAAATTTAAGAGTTCCCGCGGGAATCAAAAAACATCAATTACGCGGACAAAGTCAGTACAATCATCTAGTATAAAATAATCTATAACTAAAGTATATAATATACTAAGTAATATTATAAATGCAAAAGTAGAGATGGATGGACGGATGTTTGTTACTCAATCACGCCATGGCTATGGCTATGGCTGGACCGATTTTGATCAGTAGGTTTATATTCACAACCGGTAGGGGGTGCTGAAATCAGATTCTAGTTTGAGGGCACGTCAACGACTGCCGGGCCTCAGTATACCTAATATATTTGACCATTGGGCGATTGTTTCGTCGTAATCCGGGATTCGTGAACTCGGCAACCTTAACATTTGCGCTTACGCCTCTTTCCGCCTATCTAAAGTCTAACGTTCCTTCTACTGTCACAGTTTTTGAATCGCAATCGCAGTTGGTCCACCGGGTAGACTTTAAGACGTATAACTTGTGTTACAATTAGTACTATAATAGATGGATTCGTAAAATAATTGTATTTATACTTCTACCATACCTTTACTACTGTTTTAATCATACTTTTGCGGGTCTAAAGTCAGTCTTCATGCCCTAGGGCCATAATCTAGTCGATCGATCGCCCAACTAGTTGACCAACCCCATACTGTAAATATGCACAACAGAGTCTAGGCTCCAGACTGGTCGACCAAACGACCGTACCATTTGACATAATACCATTTGACATTAAAGTTTTTAAACCAAGGAGTATGTATACCTGCATCTTTTCTTTTTATTATTTACTAGACCTATGTATCCTACTTAACTATGATTTGCAATAAATATCTAACCGTTACAGTTTGTTTTACTGTTATGGTAGAAGTATAAAGTAGAGTATACACCACCGGGATAAAGCAGTTTTTTTCTTGGGCGCTTGAATCCCTCACTGCACTCAGGACTCAATCTTAATTCCCTCCCTTTGGTCATTCACTTATAACACCCTCGCTGCGCTCGGGAGTTAATTTTGCAGTCCTTCGTTACGTTCAGGATTCAATGTAGCGCCCGTGACATAAAACAGTGCTTTATCCCCTTGGTGTATAAACTACTATTATTGTCAGGTTATACAACTTGGTAGGAACAACTTCGATAAGGAAGCTGACAGAAGAATCCAGCTGGGGTGGGCAGCATTTGCAAAACTTCGTCAGGTCTTCGACTCGTCGATTCCCCAAAGCTTAAAGACGAAAGTCTTTAACGAGTGTGTCCTACCTGTGATGACGTATGGAGCGGAAACGTGGACACTGACAGCTGGCCTTCTCTACAAATTTAAAGTCGCTCAGCGGGCTATGGAGCGGGCTATGTTGGGTGTTTCTCTGAGGGATAGAATCCGTAACGAGGAAATCCGCCGGAGAACAAAGGTAACTGACATAGCCCAGAGAATTAGTAAGCTGAAGTGGCAGTGGGCAGGTCATGTCTGTCGCAGAACCGATGGCCGTTGGGGCAGACGCGTTCTGGAGTGGAGACCGCGTACCGGTAAACGCAGTGTGGGACGACCTCCAGCCCGCTGGACCGACGACCTTAAAAAGGTAGTGGGAAGTGGGTGGATGAGGAAAGCGGAGGACCGTGTGTGGTGGCGCTCTCTCCAAAAGGCCTATGTCCAGCAGTGGACGAATGCAGGCTGATGGATGGATGGATGGATGGATTGTATGTAACACAAAATAAACCAGTTATTGCACAAATATTAGCTCAAAGCTCAGGCTCAAGTGCTACAAATATTTACCGCATTACAATTTGTTTATAAAATGCAAATTCATCGTTTCTGAAAACACTCCGCTTCGACAACATTATTCCGATATTGCTTTTGTACAAATTAACGACATAATTGCTTTTTATCATGGAACATTTGAATGAAAATTATTGTTTCACGTATTCCAGTTTCATCTTTTTACAATGCAACATAATAGCTACCACGAAATGTTTATGACCTGAGTTACTTGTGGTTTATGTTTCAAAACGGAAGCTCAACAAAACAGAATTCCCGATGCGATTATCGAAGTGAAAGCGAATTTCTCTACCTACTTTACGATAAAGTATTGTAACTGCCTATGATGATTTCCAGGGATCTCCAAAAATATTATACTACTTATTTTGTGTTATACACCAAGTCAGTTTGTTCTTCGCCAGAACTATTAGCTGGAGAGCTCGTTGAAAATTTTGCGATGGTGCATTATATATTATAAGCTGAATGTTTGTAATTTCTCTTCCCCGAGATGGACCACACCACACAAATCCTCCAAATCACTCAAAGGTAAATTCATTCACCTTTACTCAATTTATACAGTAATAGGCGGGGAGGGGCGGCGCTTCAGTATGAGGCATGCCAAAAAGGTATAAAAGCCGGAACTTTTTGTCACGTTCGTCACTTTACAATCGTGCATTGTCGAGTCAACATCTCCTGAAGATGCTCCGGTTTCGGAGTGAAACGTACGTTGAGAGTGATTTGGAGGATTTGTGTGGTGTGGTGCGGTGCCGGTGCGAATTGCTGGGTGGTGGTTGTTCGCATGCTACTGGTGAAGGACACGCACTGTACCACATAGATTGGTCTGCTGTGGCGGATTATAGCGAATTAAACTTCTCGTTCATTTATAATATAAGTACCTACATAATCTACTCTTAAGAAAAAAAAATTGCAGGTTTTTCCAGCGACAAATAGGCGACTTCTGGTTAGCAAAATCTTAGGTGGCTAGTCTGTGATCGCTAAAACGAACGTTCTCAATGCAGCGCGTATTATTTAAAAGAAAACTCCAATCAATCCGACACGCAAACTATGCTTATTATTGTATGGTAACATTTAAACAACTTCGTTGCTTACTTACTTAAATTCTGTAAACTCGAAATGAGAAACAATAAAAACCCGAGGCATAAAATTAATCTAGCGGCAATTAAGAAGCACCGCGCTGTCTTTGTCTTAAAAGTTGTCAAAGTTATGTCCTTCTTTTCCAAGGTTCTGAATTTTAGAAACACGCCACTTTTCATCTCCAATCCGCAAGAATCAAATCTCCAATTGAACAAGAATTTACAAGTTGTTTATTATCAAGTTGGTTTCTGTTCATATTAATAATTATAAAGTATTTATTTATAGAATCGAAGACACAAAGGTTAGAATTAAGTATTTCTAGAATCAAATTCTGACAATTTCAAGAAATAATTTAGCACGCACCTACAAAGTCAATCACCTATAATAAGCTACTTCTTAATCAGAAAGGTCGCTGAAGCTTTACAGATCCAACCCTAAAATCTAAATCGAAACTTTTTAGTTACGATTTAGACAGATCGGGGAGATCGGTTTTTAGAAAGAGATTTTTTCTTATTTTTTACCTAATCTACATAACTTGTATTTTACCTGCATGACTAAAAAAACTACAATATTCGTTATGCGCTTAAAATATTTTCAATCAATCTAAATAAATGCAAAAATAACATATAAAGAAGCTCTACTAAATACGATTGACCACTTAGTTATGGTAGGAAATTAGTACCTTTATTTAAAAAAGAATGTCCCAATTCGTCTTAGTTGAGTTGAAAGCGCTGTTTTTTTTTCTAAACAAATCTGGACAAAGAGGTTGCTCCAACAAGAGATTTATCACAAGCAACGGCAACAACAGAAAAGTTCCGAACAAACGACGAGAACAACTGTTACCTACAAAATAACCTCAGTACGGTTACCTACTTCTACAGTGGAACTCAATTCAATGTTACTCGTAGATAGGTACGAGTACCAATAGGTATACGGCGCACCAATTTCCAAATGTGCCTGTAACTTTAACCTATTTTTATTTATATACCACTAGCTGACGCCCGCGACTTCGCCCGCGTGGAATAAATTGGGAACTCCTTAATTTCCCGGGATAAAAAGAAGCCTATGTCACTCTCCAGGTCCTCAACTATACCCATGCAAAAAATCACGTCGATTCGTTGCTCTTTTGCGACGTGATTGAAAGACAAACCAACAAACAAACACACTTTCGCATTTATAATATTAGTATGACTATATTATGATTCCCGCGACTTCGTCCACGTGGTTTTAGATTTTTAAAAATCAGTGGGGACTCTGATTTTTTGTGATTTTCTGCAAAAGTAGCCTATTTCCGTCCCTGGGATGCAACCTATTTCTATAACTCATAAATTTCGTCAAAATCAGTTTAACAGGTGGGCCGTCAAAAGGTAACAGATAACCATACAGACAGACAGACAAATAAGCACACTTTCACATTTATATTATTCATATAGATTGCCTTTAAAGGGTCTAAAGGAATGCATCTATTACCTACCTCTTAAGAAATTAAATTGAAAAACGTTTACAACAAACGTGAACTCTCTGCGAACAAATTCACACGTTTTATAAGAATAATGAAGTCATTTACCACAATCAATATGGGTTTCAGCAGGGAAAGGGAACAATAGATCTTCTTTCAAAATTCACTGACCAAGTTAACGAACACCTTAACCATAAAAAGCACGTCCTTGCACTGTTTATTGATTTTTCGCGCGCTTTCGACACTCTGAACCATAATCTTCTGCAAAGTAAATTAGAAACATGCGGCGTTCGAGGTCCGTTGCTCGCTTGGTGCGCAGACTATCTCCGTAATCGTACATTCAATGTACGGATTGGTAACGCCTACAGCGACACCTGTGTGGTCAGTGAAGGCACGGCCCAGGGCTCCGTCCTTGGCCCGTTGCACTTTTTGTCGTATGTGAATGACATGAGGAATTGTATCCAGCATTGTTCATGCTACCAATTCGCGGACGATACTTGCATAATCTTCGCTGACCGGGATCTTAATAAGATCTGTGACGCATTGCAGACGGACTTTAACACCCTGACCATGTGGTGTCACGATGCTGGTTTAGTTCTTAATGTTAAAAAAACCAAATTGATTCATATCAGATCAGCCTATCTAAAATATTCCAGACCATATTCGCCTTACTCCTCTAGCCGCGAACTGTGGCAGTTTCGCCATTAATTATTATGACATTGTGTTGTCAGCGAAGTTTTCATGCATTGGTGTCAAATTGGGCAGAAAAATGACAAGGCAGTAGGCACTCTCCAAAAGTTTACTCGGATTTTTAATTGCGTGGAATTCTGACGTTTGTGACGTTCAGTTGACACAAACATTTTTTATGCCTTTTTTATTTCAAGACTCAGGTTTTTTAAGGTTAAAAATTACTGTATGAAGCAAATTGATCACATGCACCTATTAAAAGAAATAAATAGTTTATCATTTGTCACAAGCAAAATCCAAATAAGTACAGTTTATGAATTAATAACTTTGCTAAGAAAGGATAAAGGATAAAATAAAGAAACAACAACCAATAATAATAAACTTTATCCATACTTACTAATATTACAAACTAGATTCCGCGTGGATTTAGGATTTTTGATTTCCACGGGAACTTCTTAATTTTCCGGGATAGTGCCTATGTCCTTCCCCGGGATACAACCTACCTCTATACTAAATTTCGTCAAAATCGGTTGAAAAGATGGGCCGGAAAAGCGTAGCAGACAGATAGACAGACACACTTTCGCATTGATAATATTAGTATGGAAGTATGGATCCTTTTTGAAGGCAATGAACACCACTTATTCCACGCGGACGAAGCCGCGAGCATCAGCTAGTTAATAATTAAGTATTGTAGGGTAGAAGTAAAAGAAACGCCAATGACAGTAACTTGTATGTATTGTACGGCTATCGATCTCCTAGACCTAGCTTATAATAAGTAACGGAATCTAGCTACAGCCTTATAGGTTCCCTAGATTTAGACGTGAGAATCGACTGCAGCGACTTCTGATAGTACGGTCGCTAACTAGCGAATGGAGTTAATATCTTCGTCGCGCTCGGGCTTATATAGGGCTCCGCCGCTTTGTTCTTCGCAGAGACACGTTGGTCGAAGCGCTCCGAGCGAGAAGTTTAGTCGATGTGTAAGCGAAAGTATTCGAGGCCGAGCCGCGCGTGCAATGCTTGTTACAGTATTAAATAAAATCTTCATGATCATCGTTGTCGTCGTCATCCTCATCATCCTCGTCATCCACAGACACTGTCAATCAAGTGGGTAATACGACATATTCTTTAATTACATGTTCTATGCACTCTAGCCATTTGTTTGAGGTGACGTTAGCTCCCTCAACCAAAAGCTCTTTCACTTCAACCATTTTGTTTTTTGCAACATCCAAATTGCAATCCAAGTTTGAGCCCAAAAGCTCACAATAGTAAGCGGGCGATTGGAGTACCTACAGTAATCCCTTGTTCTGCTGCCAACTCGTCCACGACATTTCTATTACATTTATGCTTTTCTTTGCTAGTTATGCCCAATAAATTTATCCATTTAAATTTATTTATCCACCTTAGGCTGCATCACCACTTGCAAGCAAGTCAGATTGCAGCCAAGCGCTAGCCTATATTATATTTAAAAAAAAATTACCTTCAACTACAAATTGACTCAAAACTTAATGAACATAAGTGTCGAAAATAATAATTTCTAATTTTCAGTTCAAAAGGTTTGTTACTCATGCGTGGTGTGACCAGTTGTTTTGCTTTTTTCTCCCACATTAATTGTTTCAATATTGATATTTAATAACATTTAACAGATCAGCCTGGCAAACGAAAGAGGGAATAGCTTTTTCACTAAAAACATAATTGTGTTTGTCAGTCCAACGCATGACTGGAGTTTACTCTTTACGAAAGATTATCGTTACTAATATTATAAATGCGAAAGTTTGGATGGATGGATGATTGTTACTCAATCACGCCAGTATGGCTGAACGGATCTGAATGAAATTCGGCACAGAGATAGATTATTGTCTGGAATAACACACTTTTTATCCTGGAAAATTAAAGAGTTCCCGCGGGAACCAAAAAACCTCAATCCACGCGCACAAAGTCGCGGGCATCAGCTAGTAAAATATATAAATTAGTAAAGGAGGGTAAATGAACGCATTTTTTATATTACTGAAATCATACATAATACATTTATTTATATTAATTATATAATTTATATATATTCATCAAAATATATTACATAGTCATGGAAACATGAACAAGTGTTACCATGGAAACATAAAAGCAATAACGTGACGGAGAAAATTTTATTTTACTTCCCATTTTCCATACCCCGGGCTTTATGAAAATCGATTCTAAAGGAGGTAAACTCCAAAAAAAAAAAGTTTTTTCTAGGCGTCTGTCGGCCGTCATCCTGATGATCATGTCATTCGACTTTCAGCTTGAATGTTCAAATGTGCTGTTGTTGCTACTTGCTATTCTCACTACGAAAAGTTGAAGGAATACCAACAACCGGCTGGAAAAAGAATGATATTCAAGCATGGTTAACGTCAAAGAATTTAAATTATGATGAAACTATGTTGAAGGTAAACTTATTGGACATAGTTAGCAAAGAAATGCATAAATATAATAAATATGTTGTGGACTAGATGGCAGCGGAACGAGGGATCACTGTGCTCCGATTACTCCCTTACCATTTGAGAGCTCAATCGGATTGAGTTGGCTTGGGCTCAAGCCAAGGGGCATGTGGCAAAAAACAATAAAACTTATAAAATGGTGGAAGTGAAAGAGCTTTTGGTCGAGGGAGTGAACAATGTCACCCCAAACAAATGGCAAGAGTGCATAGCACATGTTATTAAAAAAGAGGACAAACTATGCCGTTTTGACCATTTGATTGACAGTGTCTGTGATACTTTCATTATAAATGTCAGTGACGATGAGGAGGATGATGATTATTTTCATAATTCATTATTTACAAAATGTTTACTGTTATTAGTTGGATATTTCTTTATCCTTTCATAGCAAAATTGTTCTTTCTAATTACTTTAAGACTCTTTCAGTCTTCAGTCGGTAATAAGTGTTTAATTTCTGCTAATGCATGTTAATTACATGTGTGCACAATATTATGTATGCAAATATAAAATATTTGTAACGTTTGTCACTTGAAATTAAAATAGTGCTCTATTACTTAATTAAGTAATTAACAATTTAATGTAAACTAACACTGTTATAGATTTAATCTTTAGAATCCATTAGCATTACTTATATTTTATTAGAATTTGTTACCCTTTTTTTGGGGAAAATGTTTTAACCAAGAAACGTCAAGAAACGTCAGAATTCCACGCAATTAAAAATCCGAGTTTAGATTTTTCTTATTTCCTATCCCGTGTTTATTTCATCCAAGGTTTAACACATATAGTAGGTGTTTACACCGAAAAATTAAATCAAAGTAGTTCTCGCGGGTATCCAAAATCTTAATCCACGAAGTCGAAAGATAAAGAACGCACGTCATCTAGTTTTACACTAGTAATACATATAAAGCTAATAGAAAACACAAAACATCAAAATATTATTATCAAATACACATAAAATCGGAGCGTAGATCATGTACCTATATTACATTAGTTTTTATTTCACTTCAATACATGCAGTATTTCCGTAGTTATAACGACGAGAATTAGTTTCAGCCCTTTTTTGAATTTCCGAGATTACGCGCGCTCATACTATGACGTCACACCCCCCGGTTATGACTCTTTTTCGGTCCTCGGGCACATAAAAAAAGAGTTTATCAGGTGTTTTAACTGTTGAATTGAAGCACCAGAGCACAATACAGTATTTTTTTCCATTTTTACCACAGAGAACTTTATAATTTAGATTTTTACTGAGCAGCGACCGGGGGTCGACGTCATCGGCTAGTAAGCGCCTACCCGCGTTTTTAAAAACCTTCGGCCGGAAATACGCACTTTGATCGTAAATATCTCAGCCATTTTTTAAGATAAAAAAAAAGTAAAAACACAGTTTTTCTCGTAATTTTTTGTAGATTTATTTGGCATGTAAAGTAAAAAACGTTTGTCAGACCCATTGTAACGTTTGACGGACCTACAAAGTAGTAATGGTATTGTAATAATCTCTTGATTATATACCTAATCAGCTATTATTACTACACAGTAGTAGTATTTTTTATTATGTACAATAAGGCATATTTTACTTTTACTTTTACAGATTAAATTTTCATAAGCAGCGTCGCATTGTCTAAAGTCAGCATGGTAATGTGATCCATCGGGGGGACAATTTATTCGCGGTCCATAAAACCCGTGAGAGTCGTTGCAAACAAATGCTTAGGTACTTTATCCGGACGCCCGAGTTCTCGTGAAGAATGCCCTAATCGACCATTTGTGTGGCGCTAAATCCCTATTTATTATCCTAACTAGCGGAACACTATAGTTTTCGAAAAGTGTCTTCAGCTTGATGCAGGTTTTACATATTAGAGCTAATAATAGTGTAGTAGGCCTATCTATAGGTACCTACTAATATTATAAATGCGAAAGTGTGTCTGTCTGTCTGTCTGTTTATCTGCTGCGCTTTCACGGCCCACTTATTCAAGCGATTGTGATGAAATGTTGTACAGGGATAGTTTTTATCCCGGGGAAGGACATAGGCTACTTTTTATCCCGGAAAATCCCCGAAAAAGCCAGTCTAGCGCCAATTAACTGAGTGACAAAACATACGAATGTTCTCCTTCCCCATGAACAACCGTCAGGTGAAGAGCATTTTGTGTGACATACACTATAATAGCTCTAGTAAACTCTCTTGCTACTGGCAATTTGTCTACTTATACAATAAATCAACAGAACGCGATAGTGTCGAAATAAAATCTTGTTTCAGAAATCATTACTACATATTGTTACATTTATCTCCTCAGCCCCCCTAGCATGGGCCGGAGATAAAAATTTTATCCCCCGATTTTATCCACTGACAAGGGATAAAATTAACTTATCCACCTCTCAGAGCACGGCAACAGGGGAGAGGAGAAGTTTATCCCCTTTAGACATTTCACGGGGACTCGGGGGACTATTTACCCACCGTTATTTAGCGTTTTTATTGATTTATTTAGGAATAAATTTTTTATCCTTTCCTCGGGGAGAAAATTGTCTCGGCCCATGCTAGGGGGGCTGATATAATATTATATTGATATCATGATTAATTAGACACTATACTGTAGCCTGTAACGTTAAAATAATATGTAAATGGACATATTATTGAATTAACCATTGTTGATTATTTTCATAACCACAAAATAGCCATGTTTTCATCAATAGCGAACCTATATTTTGACACAAAAGGCTCACATAATACAAAAGGTTGAACGATGTCCGAATTATGCCTTTCACAAGCCTACCATGTTATTACAAAAATTAAAATGTGATTATATTTTACTCTTCATCATTTTACTAAAGCTCCTACTAGCTAACCGTTGCTTCCTTTCTTTCCTGTTCTAGAGGTGTTTAGATTAAAGATAGGTACCTACTTACAAAATGATATTCACTACTTTCGAATGTAAAATTATCAAAAACGTTAACTTTATCAAATAAAGCTTCGCATTTATAATATTATATAAATGCGAAAAATTGGATGGCTGGATGGATGTATGGATGTTTGTTACTCAATCACGCCCCAACGGCTGAACGGATCTGGATGAAATTTGGCACAGAGATAGATTATAGTCTGGAATAACACAGCTACTTTTATCCTGGAAAATTAAGGAGTTCCCGCGGGAACCGAAAAACCTCGATCCACGCGGACAAAGTCGCGGGCATCAGCTAGTTAATAATAATCTCTTTGCAAATTAGGTACCTACTGCTGACAAAAATGAGAGTGTTTTTGCATGGAATTTCTGCTAGCTATTTGCTACTCCGTGGTGTTTAGGTATTCAACTAACCAACGATAATACCTAGCTAGGTAAAAAAAAAACCCGGCTGAGTAAGTTGTGGGCTCTTCTCAGACCAGGGCTTGTTTGGAACCCTCGTAGCTTTAGTTTTAAGATACCGTAGACCGTAGTTAATTAGGTATCACTATCACGTCTTGTACTTTGGAAGCATGACGTTCAGAAGGTGTACCTACTTTGTAGGTAGGTAGGTACCTATTTCGAATAAATATGTTTTGAGTTGAGTTGAGTTGAGTACCTAAGTAGGTACGGTACTTACATCTTTCTCGTATAACAAGTAAGTAAGTACCTACGTAGGTAACAAGATTTCGCTATTTCAGAAATCTACAACTTTTATTGTAGAAGAGTGGTTCATGTCCCATTCATAAAGGTTCTTGAGGGGTTTTTGACGGAGCACGACTTTTTATCTACATAATGAACTTGGTTGTTCTCATAAAATCGGTGTAAAAGTTTTCATATTTAGCAACTCCACCAACGACAATGTGCCGTAAGCTTAATGTTTCTATTAAGCCTCTACTTATATTGAAAACCCATCAATTAAGTACCTCTCTATTGTATCTATAATTCGAGTATAATATGTAAATCAGATAGGAAAATTTGATGATAATATAATTTTAGTTACGTTAGTTATAAATGAAATAACAATTTTAGTAGGATAAAAAAAGCGTTGCTGGACAGTCATAGGTAGCTCTAATGCGCTTCTTGCATGAAATAAATACCATGGCCCAAAAAAATAAGAGAAAATTGTTAACAAAAATTAAAAAACTAAAGAATAAGGTGCGCTTCAGAAGAAAGTGCGATAATTATAGTAGCCCGTTAAGGCTACAACTCGTTAGGTATTTACAAAGCGTGTTTCAAAGTTCAACAACGCACGGGCTGCCCTACATCGTAAATAATCGTTTACATTATTTAGAGAAGTAAGTAAAACTATTTATTTTCCTTACTACTTTAACAGTCGAACAAATTTAATTAAAACTTATTCCACTTCGTATAGGTACCTATTTAGTATTGAATTGGTCATTTCAATATAAAATCAATGAATATCAACTAACTAATTATTATGTACCTATTTAGAATTCATAGATAGATCTATGTTGGAATTCATATAGTATTGTCGTCAATGTTGTTAAAATATAAATACCTACTCGTATGCATTTTTAGCATAAAAGAGATCGGGCGTCGTCTGAGGGAAAGGGGCTGCGACCCACGTTCTGGTTCCTACCTGGTTCAAAGGTTATCCATCGCCATTCAGCGTGGCAATGCTGCAAGCTATATGGGTACCTTTGGCCCAGGGGCAACCAGGGGTGGTCTTTTTGATTAGGGGTTTATTTTTATTTTTATCTTATTGTTAGTAGGTATTATATAAGGATTTGTTTTAAATTTATTTTATAGTTAGTTTAATATTTAGTTTTTAGCATTTTAATATTGTATTAAGTATTGATGGTTGTCATTGTTTGACTAATATTTACATAACATTTGTATTAAATTTTTAGCGTTATAAAATTAAACGTCTTGTTGTTTTCAGGGCTTTTTGGGTCGCTAATGTCGTTGTTTGTTTTACTATTATGATTGCATTACTAACTCTACAATATTTTAGATTTGTCGTAAGTTTGAGCTTTACCGATTTTAATATTTTTGATGTAATTATTGATGTAGGAATTAAGGCAAACAATTTTCTCATTTAGGCTGCACCGACTGTTATGAGCGTCGAAAGGAACTACTTTGATTGGAATATTTCTTATCCTACTATAACACTTTGTCCACTCTACAAACCTGATGGTATAAAATTGGGAAAATTTATCAAGTAAGTATCTATTATAACCAACCGACCCAAGGCCCAGGCCCTAACTCTCCCCTAAGTTTCGCTGACATGTTTAACTAAAGACTTAGTATCTAAAGCATCTTCAGTAGTTAGGTATACCTTATTGGTCATAAGTAAGGGTTCTAGCAGTCGGTATTCACTTAGATTGCAATAAGAGTTCCTGCTACCCTACATAGGTCCTGCTACCTACCTATACCTACAACACCCTAAAGAGTTACTTCATACAGTCAGACGATGGAGACAGACCCCGTATCGATACGGGGTACGCCGATACCGACCGCCAAAAGCCTACAGAGCTAAATTTGTTTTTCTGAGTAGGTAGTGGAGTAGGCGTTCAGACATGTAGGTATACGACCTTAAAGCCGGCTCGTCCGCAATCATCAAGGGCTTCGTCATTTATTTATGCTGTCTATATACTCTATACCTATTTTCCTTACTGACAGCGTCGCATTGTGGTACAGAAATATACCTACTTATAAACCAAATAATATAATGCACCTACTTGTACGCGCGACTGACGAATGCTCCCGACATCGGCGTCATCAGAGGAAGAACTCAGATACCTACCTAGATCAGTCATTTTCATTATGTAGTGGTTAGAACTCCCTGCCCCCCTAGCATGGGCCTAGATAATTTTCTCCCCGAGGAAAGGATAAAAAATTTATTCCTAAATAAATAAATAAAAACGCTAAATAACGGTGGATAAGAGTCCCCGTGAAATGTCAAACGGGGATAAACTTCTCCTCTCCCCTGTTGCCGTGCTCTTAGAAGTGGATAAGTTAATTTTATCTCTTGTCAGTGGATAAAATCGGGGGATAAAATTTTTATCTCCGGCCCATGCTAGCCCAGCTGCATGCTTTAGATTATACGAGTACCTACCTACCTATGTGTATTGTGTACCTATGCAAAATGCTTTTCATAGTCACAAATTTATTCAATAGGTAAGTAACTAGGTAGGTAGGTACTTAAATGAATTATTCAATAAAGTTGTTTTTTTTTTGCAAGCGATACTAATGAAAAATCAGGATTAAACGTGAAAGCCTATGTTTGGGCAATAACTCAGGCCGCTTTGGATACTTTGGATTTTATAGATTTAGATCCTCCGAATGAACAACAGGTACGAACGAATGGCAACCTTATCTTTATTACCTACATCTACATACACGTGCAAGAATCTTAAAAAGGATGTTATTTGGGTGAATAGCGTTATTCACCCAAAACAACCCAATTTCAACCCATTTTCTCGCTTCGTGGTGAGTTAAATGAAAATGAAATCATTTATTTCACGTAGGACAACTTGTGCCACTTATGATAAGTCGTAAGAATCTACCACCGGTTCGAAAAGCTGTTCTACTGAGAAAAACCGGCATGAAACTTAGCAGTTGCTCTGTTCATAAACAAAAAAATGTTAAACTTTGTAAATAATGTACAATGCACCTACGTTACGTAATAAGTATTAATTAAGTGGTGTGTGCTTGTATGACTGCGATAATTTTTAAAATTGCTGAAATAATTGCAACAAGAAGACTTCTACTGTCACAGGCAGAAAAGGGTTACCTACGCAAAAAGTAATCCAGTTATTCCTTTAATTAAGTATCTTAATCAGCTAAAAGCCTTACAGTCCGCGAGGCACAAGGTGAGTATTTATTTATTTAGCGCAGTCAAGGGCTAACTTGTACCTACCTAGAGGATTTAAAAAAAAATTTGGAGTGTCCCCAGCAGCATTGTTTAATCCAGTTTGGACCTAGGTACCTGCTTTTACAAACACTCACACCAACGCAAAAACTTGGTTTACATAATGCCGCGCGGATTGCAAAAATATGACTGTCTAATATCGTACTGGTCACTGGTGTGCGTGAAAAAATTTAAAAAAATCATTTCATTCATACAGTCGTAATTCCTAATTCCATGATTTCATTTCATTTCTGTTTTCAATTTGTCCAGTTGACAATTGATCCAAAAAATTACGCGGAAGTAGCAGCTACGCTGTTCCGGAATTTCGATAAAGACTGGCTGGCCAGCAAAGGCGATCAAGCGATCTCTGTGGACGCCGCCATGACCGAGATGGGAATGTGCCACGTGATTAATTCCAATGTCGCTATATTCGATCAGCCTCAGTAAGTTAAAATAATATACTTAGTAGGTAAAAAGTTTTACTCGAACACGGTAGTCTCTTAGATGCCTTTTGCCTATGAGTGTAATGGATTAGTAGATCCATCGGTACCCTCGTTGTTCTAAAATCTAACCGATAAAACCCATGCCCATTCTACAATTTCTAGATAAATACCTACTTACTTAGTCGTATTCAATGCGGAACATGAAACATTAGCTCGAGCTCGAAAGAGTGTTTAATTGAGATTATAAAAGCTGAAAGTTTCTATGGTAGTTCTGTTGGCTTGATTACAGCTAAGAAACTTGATTTGCTAGCTAGCTGATAATATAAACACACACAATAAACATAGACGTATATCTACCTAATAAGTACAGAAAACTCGCTCACAAGCTTTATTTTTCTTTTATTAACCGCGCTCTCTGAGTCTCTGGCCACTTGGTACCTAGGCATGTATAAGCGTTTAATTTACCTACCAATTATATAAATATATAAATAGTTAGCTTTATGTTTCTAGGAATTGGAATAGCGCAGCCATCGCAGCCGAAACCTACGTTAAAAAAAATATTGATCTCTCTATATTTGAAGCAGACTTCTTTACGGTGATAACAGATTATGAGTCTGTTTATAAGGTAGGTATGCCAGATTAATTTTATTATAATTGAAATCTATTTTAAGCTTGGTTTTAGAAACACACAGCAAGTGGCTACTATGACAATGAAACTGGCTTAACGCAGCGACAGGTGAACTTTGGTTTCGCTTTTCGACTCTGTGCCAAATAAGTATTATAATGGGTTTATATACCAGTATGGGTTTACGGGTTGTAGCCGATTCATGTTTACAGGTTTTTATCCATGGCCCCGATGAAGTCACGATGACTACTGGATCCTGGTTCATCTTCGACGTAGAGGGTCTCATATCGTTTGGTTTGTCGGTATGGAGCACCAGAATATCGGAAGAATTGCGTTACAAATCACTACGATTACGTAAATGCAGGTGAGTTTATTCTATAAGCTAGGGACAAGTCTAGGGAACCTATCTGCGCATTATGTACCTACCTATCATGTTTACCTATCTTCTTCTATCTATGGAAACTTCGGTGGCTCTCTGCGCGGAAGATATTATAGTGCAGTGTGCGCAAACTGCCTCGTTGGTCTAGTGGTTATCATGTTCGACTGCGGCTGACGAGGTCCCGGGTTCGAATCCCGGGTCGGGCCATAATTAAGTGTTGGGTTACTCTGATTAGAAATTCTCAGTATACTAGCTCGGAGTTAGGAAGTTGGCGGTGTTTCACCCCCGTGCCTCGGAGAGCACGTTAAGCCCGCCAACCCGCATTGGAGCAGCGTGGTGGGTCTAAGCTCTAATTTCCCTCTCTCCTATGAGGGTAGAGGCCTGTGCCCAGCAGTGGGACGTTAATGGGCTGTAGTGGTGGTGGTGCGCAAACAGAGAGAGTAAACTCTACATTTCTTCACTCTCCCTTAACTTCTATTTCGATTGGACAACAATCTGACACGACCGAAGGATATCAGGCACAGGACCGGCTTTACGTGCTCGCCGAGGCAAGGAATGAAACACCGCCAACTTCCTAGGCTTGTATTGTCTTACTCTTAATATACAACATTGTAGCGCTCAAGATTTGTCCCTGACCTAAGTATACTATAACTCTAGAATAGCAAGCAAAGCAGATAGGCGAAAGCTATAAAGATTGCATATCTACCGTTGAGGTCAAACGGTCTTGATTAGATCAGCATAGAGCTATCTACACCACTCCATTTAGCAACGTCAACAAATTCGTGTTTGAGAAGCTAAGCTTAAACAAAGCTGAGGCGTTATCATAATTATTATACCTACGCTATTTCCACAAGTGTTTCATATATTTTATGTAAGCTTTCTTTGCATGCAGAAAAAAAACAAAGCTATTTAAATCTTAAATACTCGAAGCCTTTTTCAATCTATACTAATATTATAAATGCAAAAGTTTGGATGGATGCATGGATAGATGTTTGTTACTCAATCACGCCCCAACGCGACGGCTGAACGGATCTGGATGAAATTTGGCACAGAGATAGATTATAGTCTAAAATAACACATAGGCTACTTTTTGTCCCGGAAAATTATAGAGCTCGGAACCAAAAAACCTTAATTCACGCGGACGAAGTCGTGGGCATTATAGCTAGTATAATTTATGCAAAACTTTAAGCAATGGAAAGTATTGATAAGGCAAGTGGTGATGGCCTTGGCCACCTATTTTAGGTAAACTTTCTGAAACTTTGTGTATTTTTAAGCAATTATTAAATATCACTTACTTTTAATGAAGAAAAGCATTCGTCAGGAAGCCAGGGCGTTCTCCATAATGTTCTCATAGGTGTGGAGTCTGCCAATCTGCACTTAGCGAGCGTGGTAGGCTATGGCCTAAACCGTGCTCTGTAGCAAGGCCGACGATAGGTTGATGATGGTGATGGAGAAGCAGTGGAAAAACATAATAAATAAGTGATTTGAATAGAGATCTGTGAGAATTGGCACAGTTGGCGGCAAATAAAAGGAGCTCTTGTAAACGGTAGTTTTTCCCAAAAAACTGCAGTTTTTTCCTATTCATAGGCAAGCTCTTATCATGAACGAGGTATCCACTCGAGGAGATAGAGCAAAAAACAAAAAAAAACAAGGAAAAAGACTTCTTTTTTTCAGCAAAAAACAAAGAAACAGACTTGTTTCTTTTTTTCTGTTTAATCTATTTCAGATTCACTCATGAACCGATAAGCAAGAGATATCCGGTCTATTCATTCAACCATTGCATATTGGAGTGTAGGATAAAAATGATCCTGAGAATATGTGGATGTATTCCTCACTTCTATAAACCTATGAGTAAGTTAGGCAGTTATTTAGTCCATCGCACTCAAGCCAAGATTGTTTTGTGTATGGGATTGTGTTTGCTTTGGCTACTACACTATTTTGGAACACTTAGTTTTTTAGGGATGATAGCAAAAGGCATGGATGCTGGACGAGAATGGTCCATGGTCTCTCTTTGCGTCGTATTTCTCATTACTCCATTAGGGTCGTGACCCCTTTCCATTAATTACATAATAGTAGTTTTCTTGGCATAATGGGTTCCCACGTCATTCCCCATACGACTCAACTAAGAGTATTAAACTCTTAGGTTTTTGTAACGATCATTGTCAGATGTTAGTGATAAAAAACCGGGACCGACGGCTCGTGCTCCCGAGGCACGGAGGAAACGAAAAGGCTAAATATGAACCTCCAAATTTGGTTACCCGTCCAGTTACCAACTTGGGTCAACGTTACTTAGCAATCGCAATCGACCGGTACAAGGCCACTCGTCCCTCAATGGTCCATAGTACGTCTCCGGGTATTTCACTGTGCGCACGCCGAACAAGGACAATGCACTCAGTAGATTAGTGAACTCTTCTATATCAACAGTCAAACTCGTTTAAACTTTCCGCGCCTCCTTCCAAAACACCAACTCCACAAACTTTTACCAAGCCACTTTTAGCTCTTCATAATTTCTTGCACTTTCACCGTCTAGATAATATTAATATAAGGTACCACTTAAGGTAGGTAGTTGTAGAACTTTGGCATTTTAGATACCTATATGTACCTACGTATAGCATTAAATAACAAATTTGTTCTAGATAATGAACGTATATGCTACATATCGGAGTTGAAATGCATTTTGAAACATAGAAAAGAAATGATTACTTTAAGAACCTCGGAAGAAACGTTGAAAAACTTTTGTAATACCAAGGATCTCCCGAAGATATCTCGAGATTGCGGTTGCCTTAACAGCTGTGAACTCGATTTGTATTACAAAGACGACGAAGACTTTTTACCGCAAAAAGGACTGAACAAATTAAAAATTAAAATTACGTCGTTTCCAAAAGTCCGAGTAGTAAGGGACGTCATCTTCAGCTTTTATGATATTGTGTGTGAGTACATTAGCACCATTACTTAGGTTTATCATACGGACGTTTTAAGGTCTAGCCCCACTACAGATGCAAGGCGCGGAGCGGCACGTAGCGGCAAATATTATTTGTATGAGTTTTTATGGAGCTAGGCCCACCTAAGCGACGCGGCACGGAGATGCACTACGACATAACTAAGTGTATAAAGAATACTTGCCGCGAAGTGCCACGCCGCGCCGCGCCTCTTTTGTGGGGCCTACTAGCCTAATGTAAAACGAGCAGCCCTATTCCGAAAAAGCTGCAGCAATCTCAATTGTTGCGATATGCTATCATTCTATTGCTTTAATGCGACGCTTTGAGTCCAGCTTTCAGACTCCAGAATCCTCACAAGACTCTCTTTCATGGAAGTGACTACAAGAACTTATATGTGTCATATATAAGTTTACTAGCTGATGCCCGCGACTTCGTCCGCGTGGATCGAGGTTTTTCGTTTCCCGCGGGAACTCCTTAATTTTCCGGGATAAAAAGTAGCCTATGTGTTATTCCAGACTATAATCTATCTCTGTGCCAAATTTCATCCAGATCCGTTCAGCCGTTGGGGCGTGATTGAGTAACAAACATCCATCCATACATCCATACATCCATCCAAACTTTCGCATTTATAATATTTATTTGATTTAACGTCCACCCGCGGCTTCCCTTTAAAACCGGATATTTCAAAATATCTGGGCCCGTGCAAATTTTCAGCTTTCTAAGTTCAATGGTTTGAGCTAGACTTTGAACAATCAGTCGATACGTTTCTCTAATATTGTTAGTAGTACGATAGATAGCGATTCAGTTTCATATCTTCTATCATCAATAAGTTTTCATACATTTGGTCAAGTTACTAGGAACTTCTAGGTTCTCATAATTTCCTGTATTTTTTTTTCAGTAAAGAGTGGAGGTGTTATGAACCTGTGCATCGGTAGCTCGTTAATTTCTTTAGTAGAACTCATATTAGTAATAGTTAAGTGTATCATATCATTTAAATTGTATTTAGATCAATTTATTGAGATTTAGTTGTTTGCTTGCACCTCTATTAATATTATGATCATGGTGTGATGCTTAAATAAAAGATAAGAATTTACTTCAAATTCGTAATTTATTTAAAATATTTACAATCATTATTTCATCTTATTTTGCAGTAGTTCACATCGACGTTTTCGTTGTTACGGCACAAACCTGAAACAAATAAATAGTAGATTAGTAGCCAAGGGCTGTAAGGCATCAATTGCAGCCCGAGATATTTAGGCGCACGAGCACAGCGAGGGCGCCTATAGTTCGAGGGTGCAATTGATGCTTACACCCGAGCTAACTACTCTGCTTTACATCTCGATTGTGAGGTCAGTAGGTCCTTATTACCCCCAAATGGAGCTTGAAGGTGACCAATTAGCGCTCCAGGGTAATAATGTAGCTAGAAAAGCCCTAGGGCGGTAAGTAATTTAAAAAAAAACTCTTCACTCTTTCAAAAAGTTCGCGTACATCTAACCATCATACTTTTTTTTATTACTTACCGCCCGAGGGCTTTTCTAGCTACATTATTACCCTAGAGCGCTAATTGGTCACCTACAAGCTCCATTTGGGGGTAATAAGGACCTACTTACCGAATATGAGAGATGTAAAAGGATTTTATTAATTTGCTTTACTAAACTATGCCAAAATTATTTTCTGACTATTGTCATATTAATAATTATAGTAGTTTATGTTAGAAATGATTGTGCCTAATATGGCACGGTTTTGTACCAATACCGTGCTTTATGGTAAGTAATATAAAATATAAAATATTTAATAAATTACCGAATTCCAAAGATCTTCTAAATTCTTCTCCATCATGCACAACGAAGTTTTCTGGTGCCCTCCCAAAATGTCTGGCGTAGCGCATCTAAAAAAGTGGATAAATTATTTAACAAATACATAATTTTATATACCAAATCCTTTTGTAATACAATTATTATTATCTGTCTTTGTTGCAGTTGTATATATTATATTATATTAGACTGCCTCGTTGGTTTAGTGGTTAGCATGTTCGACTGCAGCCGACGAGGTCCCGGGTTCGAGTCCCGGGTCGGGTCATAATTAAGTACTGGATTTTTTCAACTAGAAATTCTCAGTACTAGCCCAGAGTTAGGAAGTTGGCGGTGTTTCACCCCCGTGCCTCGGAGAGCACGTTAAGCCGTCGGTCCCGGTTATTTATCACTAACATGATAATAGTCTTTAAAGCCCGCCAACCCGCATTGGAGCAGTCTGCTAAGCTCTGATTCCCTCTCTCCTATGAGCGTGGAGGCCTGTGCCCAGCAGTGGGACGTTAATGGGCTATAGTGGTAGACATACAGATAGACACGCCTATCTGTCTCTCTGTCCGTCTATCTATCGGCTACGCTTTCATGACTCATCTGTTCAACAGATTTTGCCGAAATTTGGCAAGGACTACGGACATAGATTACATCCCGAAAAATCATAGTTGCCACGGCATTTCTCAAAAACCTAAATCCACACAGACGGAGTCGCGGGCATCATCTAGTAGTGATTTATTTGTCTTATCAAGTAGGGATTTCTACCTAATTAATTGATTAACGTTACCGTTTAACTTCCTGAAATGGACTGACTAGCCAGATTATTATCGTCATTCGTCTTCAGAATCTGGCTTTTAGAATTCATCAGAATTTATTTGCGATAGATATATCATTTTAATGACCTCCATTATAGGTACCTGAAAATCATAACACAGCCAAACATTTACTTCTCATTATCTTAAGCCTTTTCTATGACAAGAGTGAATAGCCCAAAAAATATCAAAGCCAAATATCAGAGTTTTCGAAAAATTACAATTTTCAAAGACTCCCAAAATTTCCAACTTTCAAGATGTTCGCATTTGTTATCTCTATCCTTCTATAATATCAACAGTGAGAGGAATATGATAAGTCGCAGACAAATCGATCCAAAGACCATGAATGAGACGAGAGATAATACAACCATGTAGTGATAGCAATAATCTTCACCAAGGTCTGCGCCAAATATTTTTGACCAAGTTTTTAATCAATAAATGTAGTACCATGCATGCCCAGAGAGACAAGTAATAAGACTCCAAATTCGATGACTTGAAAACTTACCATTCACACAAAATTTATGAGATGACAATGAAGCCTTTTGCGTGAAATATTCTTCTTCACCAGTTCCAAAATGTAGAGATGGACAACGCTGATCTCAAACTTGATCCACAACCGACAGTCATTTTTGAAATTTTCGTGATTTCCAAACTATACACATTTAACTAGAATACGTTATACTCGCAAGCAATTATATAAAACGCTTGAAAACGAATGAGATATTAATAGCAGTGTGGTGCCAGTCATTGTTGTTTACGAAAAATGTATTAAAAGTAAACTTAAAACTTAATTATTTAACGTTTTACATATACAGTAATATATTCAACTTTTCCAAACAATTTTAAACTATAAAATAATGAATCTTCATTCACGACATCAGGATCATATTGTGATGTCGTGGCTTGCAATATTGGCAGTGCTTTTCACGGCAATGGCAATTGGCAGGTTATTGATGAAAATTATTGATGAAAATTACAACAACAATTACCACATGAGAAATACTGAAATTCATTAATATTGTCTTATTAAAATCATACTAATATTATAAATGAGAAAGTGTGTTTGTTTGTTGGTTTGTCCTTCAATCACGCCGCAACGAAGCAACGGATCGAAGTGATTTTTGCCATGGGTATAGTTGAGGACCTGGAGAGTGACATAGGCTACCTTTTATCCCGGAAAATTAAGGAGTTCCCGCGGGAATCGAATAAACTTAAACCACGCGGACGAAGTCGCGGGCATCAGCTCGTTACGTAATAAGGTTACCGTAGATTTATGTATTTACAACGTTCAAAATACTACTGTATGTGAAAACTTGAGCTACAAAACAACATACTTTCAACACCCTTGACGTTAATTCTGTAGATCCATATAGCATAGTTCCAGCTTTGCTAGCGCCAGTATTACCAGATGCTCAGCGCTGGAAATCTCGTCAACGTTGCTCATCAATAATTTCATAAGTACAAATGGGGATACAAACGAAGAACTTGCCGAGCAGAAAATTTGTCGAGATGCCTTCGATTTGCCACATCCAATAATCATTTGAATAGGTCCAGTGTAATGTCCATCAGTTGTAGGCATATTCTATTTTTTCACTTTTGAGGATGATTGGGTTGCTTTTAGTCGTGAAACCAAAACTAACAATTTTAAGAAGGTTACAACAAGTGATAGCAGAATTTTTACAGACTTGTCCTATTTTTATCCTATTTAAAAGCTCTATTCTTGGTTCCAACACAAAACCATTGTCTTTGGATTAGATGTACGAAATATAAGGTCCAAATTAATAAAATTTACCTCTCCAATAATGTTGTCGAGAAAATTTTAACGAGAGGTAACTGACGAAATGTTTTATACAGTGTGTATATGGTCCGACATGAGCAGCATTAAAATGTGACGAAGTTTTGTAAATTGTGAAAAAAGCGAGTTATTTACGCTTAACGCTCGACTGGAATAAAAAGCACAGATGTGGATTTTAAACGACCGAAATCTCAATTATTCGAGGACCAATACAAATATATTTTTAAAGACCTTTCGATGCCACAATTTCATCAATCCTTTTAGATTTGTTAAAGCGAGATATTTATGTAATTTATTGTAGAAGCTAATAAGCAATAATAAATTCAACATTGTCAATACATCAGTTTATTGAAATCGAATCTATGGAGTTGACTTCTACACAGACGAAGTCAAATATTAAAAGAAACAAATTTACAACGCTCACTACTGTATCTCCAAATATCAACTAAGTACAATTATTAAAATCATTATTAGGGTCAAAAGCAACATTCCAAAAAGCCCGTCCTGGCAGCACGTCCAGAATTTTCCATAATCTTGCTTTTCAAAGTATTCATCGACCTTTTCGTCTACACAAAAATAACTTACACTACTAATCTAACCTAATTATAAGAGTTTGTCAAACTTCGAGTAAATCGATGGAAAGAGAAAAGTATTACGCAGCAGATGAACGAGACGATCACAAGCAGTTTTCAACCAACAGATAGAACTTCAATACGACATCCCTGAAAATACAAAACAAGTTATTATACCCCCTGTTCACGAACATTTAAATCACCCTAACCAAGGAGATAATAAGCATGCAATTGCAACCACTTCAAGCTAACTTTTGTTAGCAGCAAAAATTCATGATTTAATAATATAACAACTATAAAGTTATTATTAGAGTAAACACTACAGCTTCATTGTTATCAACCTACTCTTATCAACTACTCTACTAAATAACTCCTTAGGCAGACTTCTTATAACTTTTAACCGCCTATCGGTAAATTAGGGCATACAGTTTTGCTGTATCAAAAAATAAAACTCGTCACATTGCCAATGCCGATTGCTTGTTAACATGGCGGCGCGGTATGACAGATAGCGAATCTTGCGCGTGCGCTGAAAATATTAAGATTTATGGCAAACCGGGCCAACTAATCCTCCTCCTAAACCTTTCTAATTAACTAGACAGGTTCTTAAAAACTTAAAAAAATCGTCTTGAATCCAAGTCTCCACAAAGTTTCTAATTATCTCAGTAGACCAAGGAATATGGAATCAAAACAGGTAAATTACTTCAGTAGTAGATAGTCAGACCATTGACGTCTAATTAGTATAGTTTTCCTCAGTATTTTTCTATTCATTCCGAGTGAAATGCTTAAAAGCGGAAAAAGTATAGCAGTCTCTATTGCTATACTTTTTGCGCTACTTGGATAAAAAACGATACTTAATGAATTTCTATTCTCTACGAAATATAACATTCAAGCTCTTCCATATTTCAAGACAAAACCCAACCGTTGTATAACATGTCCTTTATCAAGACGGTGTACCCTTAAATACAATGTGTCCAGTACAGACCAAAACAATAGCCATCTCCAAACCTCCGAACTTAAAATACATATAAAAAGATGCCGACTCCGCAGAACACAAACCGAACCTTAGACAATAATTAAATCATACGTTAAATGATTACGAATATGCGATGTTGTTGGGATTCCTTTTGTTAAACACGTGGAATCTTCAGTGCTTTTCCGAAAAGCGAAAATACAAGTCCTACGATTTCGACAAATGTTAATATGTATTTTAACATGCTAAATACTACGCGTGCACGTAACATGAGACCTGAGCCAGGTTTTCACTACAATGCGCAAAAAAGTTACTGTCTGGCCACGATAAAACTGATTCCCGTGTGCTCTGAATTTGACTTTGCGCTGAAGAGTGAAACCCTTAGATTTAACTTTAGCATACGGTTGAAATCATTAGTAACTACTGGTCGGCCAGAGACTCATACGCCTGCCTACACACGAAATTATTTTGCCATAAAGATGTTTAAATACCGAACTAAAATTATTCGCGCTTCATATTATGGTGCACACATAAGTTTCTTTTTTTTTTGTAAATATTAAAATAGAAGAATATACTTGAAAACTTTGAAAACATACCTTTTCCTGCAAGCTTCCCTACTTAAAAGAAACGGACATCTATTGTCCTGCCGTCAATACGTGTCCTGTCAAACATTTCTGTAAAATATGCTCAGGAAAATATTGTCCACTAATTTAATTTAGCATCTTTAATATTTATTGTGCAAATGCGCCAAATTATCTAGGTTATATTAATTTATTGCCTAATATTGCGTTTTTTTTCTGTGACTAAAAAAAATCAGCCATCCCCAAGGCCAATTCTGTATAACACAATCTCTACACTAAACTGACAGCATTAAAGCGGAAAGGGACAGAACTAGATTTAAAGCTGTCATTTTAGTTTAGAGATTGTGTTATACAGAATTGGCCTTGGGGATGGCTGATTTTTTTTTTCCGACTCAGTATTGGTGGTGGTAGTATTTAAAATCTGACCTATTCCATATAATTTACTCACTTAGTCACTTTTCTTTGCTCAACCTGGCTTAAAAAGGATACTGACTGCTCTTTCAGCATCCCATTCTTTATGGAACCTCACAATAGCAGTGTCCGGCGCGGTCATTTCGGCGAATTTCACATCGCCACATTCGCTAAACTTCTCGCGAATCAATTGCCAAGTCACTGTGGGTGGAAGCTGGAATAAAAGGTTTACAATATAACAAACTTGTTTTAGGACCTCCTTAGTCTTCAATTCACTCTTGAACACATAAACTGTAACAATTAACATTTTAATTTAAATCCATCAACCGTGACGGTAGATGGATGCTGCCCCCAGCATGAAAATCAATTTTCAAGACAGGGCCAACTAACTGACAAGGCGTATAACTGGGAACTTTACACTATTAGCTAGGCATGACTATATCATATTCACGTTGCCAGCGATAAAGAGCAACAGGATTCGTCGGGAAAAAATGGCCGCCTCGTCGCGTGACCAGGCTGATGAATAAGGACACAGGGTTCGAAACTAGTAGGGCATTTTCCGACAAAAACGCGAGTTACATTCGACCTCCGTGGCGCAGTGTGGAGCGCTGTTGTCTTAACGTGCGGAGGTCCCGGGTTTGATCGCCGGCAGGTTCAATTTGGGAATTTATAATTTTTGAATTTCCCCTGGTCTGGCCTGGTGGGAGGCTTCGGCCGTGGCTAGTTACCACCCTACCGGCAACGACGTGCCGCCAAACGATTTATCGTTCCGGTACGATGCCATGTAGAAACCGAATAGGGTTATGGGTTTAATATAACTCCCATGCCCCTAACAGGTTAGCCCGCTACCATCTTAGACTACCTCATCACTTTCCATCAGGTGAGATCGCAGTCAAGGGCTAACTTGTAGTGGTTTCAAAATAATCCATACTAATATTATAAATGCAAAAGTCTGTCTGTCTTTCTGTCTGTCCGTCTGTCTATCTGCTTTCACGGACAAACTACTCAACCGATTTCAATGAAATTTGGCACATTTGGTTTACATCCTGGGGAAGGACATAGGCTACTTTTTATCCCGGAAAATTGAAGAGTTCCCGCGGGAATTAAAAAACATCAATCCACGCGGACGAAGTCACGGGCATCATATAGTTCTAGTATGTTACATATAACGTTTTTGATTGATTTGACTTACATTGGTGATCATGACCATATCGGAGGTCTGTTTGTCCCGATTGTTCTGGCTCTGCTGCGGCCCCTGGTCCCGGCCGTAGCCTTGACCCGACACGGAGACGCCACCTAGTTGACGATTAGTACCTGCGTTAAAATAACTAAACGGTCAACTAAAACTCATACCAAAAGGAGAAGGTTTATTTTGGGGACACATGAATAGAGTAAAATGCATAGATTTTATTAAAAATAAAATAAATTAGAATAGCAAACTAATTAACTTGCAAATAATAAAAAACTATTTCAAGCTATTCGATATGTTTCTAAGATGGCGTCCTTCATCCTTAGAGAAGGCAGGAAGCGCGAAATGTGTCAAATATCATTTTTGACAAGTGACGTGAGTCAACGTGTTCTTCTTCTTATTTTGGGTATGTTCCGAAATACACTGCGAGCACTGTAAGCAATTTAGTACACTGCGAAGCCGTTCCTTTATAGTTAGGTATACTGGGTACTGCTTAAAACGGAACGAAGTCAGCACTGAGAGCACCTTACCTCGAAAACGCCAGTGCTCGCAGTACAAAAATGGCGACGATTTATGACGTCACATATTTCCCTAGGATACTGCGGCAGTTTACTGTCAGTCCATAACGGAACGAATTTCTCCACAGTAAGAGCACTGAACAGTGCTCGCAGTGTATTTCGGAACACACCCTTTTGTTGTGTTGAATGTTTTGTTTTGTTTGTAGCTTTTATTAGTGCCACAGAGTCAACGTGATAATTTTATTTCATAATATTTGACACTGGACAGAAAACGTCAAAAATATGAATCCGCCATTTTCATGTTTAGTGTTGTTAATTAAGGAAAGATCAAATAATTTCACTAATGAAATTAGGACGAATTCGTGGATTTAAACAATCAAAGCTGGTGTTATATTTTATTTTCTTTCTTTTCACTACTTGTACAAGACCAGTCCCACGCCCCATACAAATCCGAACCATCTCCTTTATTATTTATTAGAATTAAAATCATTCATCCAAACTAATATTATCAATGCGTAGTGTGTCTGTCTGCTACACTTTTGATCCATCTGTGTAACCGATTTTAACGGAATTTGGTTTCATCCTAAGAAAAGAAAACATCCCAGAAAATCAAAATAATGACAGTAGTTCAATACCAGTATCAAGATATTTTATAAATCTATTCAAAGAAAATACTTAAACTAACTAACTTTATCTGTCTGTGCATCAGACAGATAAAGTTAGTCAGGTCTATTAATGCACATAATATTTACAGGTATAAAAACCTTGAAATTCCGTAAGTTGGGTATGAAAGTCTATACTTAATAGTTATTCAAGATATATTCATGAAAACTGGCATTTGGGTTTTCAGTTTAATAGTTTTTCGAGGCTGTTAAACGGATGCAAAGCTTCATATTGTACCTGAAAGTGGTCCGCTGCTCATAGTATTACTGGGTCCTACTCCCATGACATTGCTGCTCATACTATTGTTTCCATGGAGATTCCCCATGCCGTCTCCCGTGTTGAGACCCAATGCGTTGGTGTTGGCCGCTTGGGCTTGCGACAGAACGGTCGCCAGATCGTTTGCCGTGAGACCCTGCTGCAACAGCTGGTTCTGGAGAGCTCCTAAACCAGTAAGTCCTAAGGCCTGGAAAGTATGATTATATTAGTAATAATCATTATTAACAACTACCGATTATATCATCTAGTACCTACTAGCAAATTCGGCAACCAATAATAACAGACTCCATGCCCTAATATTACTACAACTGCACTACAATATTATTATACACTAGCTGATGCCTGCGACTTCGTCCGCGTGGATTGAGGTTTTTCGGTTCCCGCGGGAACTCGTTAATTTTCCGGGATAAAAAGTAGCCTATGTGTTATTCCAAACTATAATCTATCTCTGTGCCAAATTTCATCCAGGTCCGTTCAGCCTTTCTGGCGTGATTGAGTAACAAACATCCATCCATCTATCCATCCAAACTTTCGCATTTATAATACAACTAGCTGATGCCCGCGACTTCGTCCGCGTGGATTGAGGTTTTTCGGTTCCCGCGGGAACTCTTTAATTTTCCGGGATAAAAAGTAGCCTATGTGCTATTCCAGACTATAATCTATCTCTGTGCCAAATTTCATCCAGATCCGTTCATCCGTTGGAGCGTGATTGAGTAACAAACATACATCCATACATCCATCCATCCATCCAAACTTTCGCATTTATAATATTTATTTGATAATATTATTATTATTACACTTGTAAGTTGATCTCACGTAAGTCGCGTTTATGAGTAACTTACGAAAAGTAAACAGTCTTGCTCTGTCGCGTTTCGTATGCAAATGTTAGTTATATAAGTTACATACATGCTCTATGTATGTAAAAACTTCATAATCATAATCATTTATTTTTGCCAGAATATGATTTGATCATTTATTTTTTAGTTACAAGTGTAATCGCATTATTTTCCCTAAAAACATCATTGCGTAATCGAAGGTAATCAGAAATGAGCAATACAATGCAGAGGAGCAATTTTTTCAGCAATCAAAAATGCAGAACTGAAGAGTTGCCCATTGCCAAGTTTTGGATAAAGGCAATGGGAAAAAAAACATGACATGAACAGAAAAAATTGGTTTACCTGCAATCCTAAACTGCTGCTAAGTGCTGCATTAGTAGTGAGTGTGTTGGCAGTCAAGCCTGTACCAAGCCCGTTCAACCCAACGCCAGCTGTGGGCACTGCGCCCAAAACACCCGCGCCCATTGAAGACCCAGCCGATGCTAAGTTCAAAGTATTAGAGGTTGAGTTCTGGGGTAAATTCCTGGCCACATCTCTCAACGGTTCACCACTTGGGCCCAAACCTATACCAATGCCTTTTAGACCTTCAGGTAGTCGTAATTCAGGCTTATCTGTTGTACCTCTGTCCATACGGACTGTCATTCTGCGGTCAAATAGCATTTGCTTGTCAAACATTGATATTGCCTGAAAAATGGAAATATTTAGAATAGAAGTAAATATTACCCCACTGATGCAGCTCACGAAATTGATAAAATTGTTACTAGAGAATAGGTGGTTTTAATTTAATTTATATTATGTATTTTTGTTATTTTTTTGGTAATTTAATTTAAATTTAATTAATAGTGTGTTGTTTATTGTTCTATATTTTTAATGTTTTTTTTTTATGTATGTGCAATTCAAATGTAATATTGTAGCCCAATAAGACGTATTGGGAAACTGTAATGTCTTATCGGGTATTTCCTATCAATAAATATAAATATAAATATATTAAGTGGAAGATTTATGTGGTGTGGAGAATATCGCGGGCTGCAAGTTCAAGATACGCACTGTACCACATAGATTTACCTTCTGTCGCGGATTATAGCGAATTAAACTTGTACAATGTACAATTAGTGTTGTTGAACACACTGAATTTTTTACGATTTTCCGTATATTACATTCAAGTTAGGCCACTAACATTTAAGTGATCCAGTATGGTAACTCATTAAAACAATTGAGTATATGGATTACAACTGCGATACTCTTTCCATGTTATCATGCTCATATCTAACTGTATTTGCCCTTGCATCTATCTTGCAATTAAATAAGAACCAACATTTTTAACTAGCTTTAGGTGGTACAAAAACAAGCAGACACATTACAGCCCATTAACGTCCCACGGCTGGGCACAGGCCTCCACTCTCATAGAAGAGGGAATTAGAGCTTAGACCCACCACACTGCTCCAATGCGGGTTGGCGAGCTTTAACGTCTATTATCATGTTAGTGATAATAACCAACAAGACACATCTTATGTTTAAGTAGTCTCTTTACCTGTACTGCTTCAACCGGGTGGGCAAATTCTATGACAGCAAATCCTCTGCTGTTGCCGTCTTTATCGACAGCCAAGTCAATATTGCGCACTTTACCCGCCATTTTGAACACCTCCTTTATTTTGGCACGATCTGCTTTGTAGTCAAGCTGAAAACAAGGTTATTTATTAGTCATACAAATAATTTTCCATTGCATCGATATACAGTAAAATCAGTTTTGAGACGTTGTCGATACTCACAGAGACAGAGTTTACATACACTAATCAAAAACAAAAAAAAAACCGGCAAAGTGCGAGTCGGACTGGCGCACCGAGGGTTCCGTACAAACCTGTAGCAAGTTTTACGATTAATGAATTTAATGAACCGCAAAACTAACTTTGTTTGTAGAGGTTTTCTGTTAATATCAAAAAAACTATGCTAGTTAGAGCATTGGCTATAGTTTTCCTGTAAAATATACATAAATTCCTATTGACCATAATTATTTCAGCTTTTTCGATTGGTAAACTCCGGAGATAAGGGGGGGGAACAGTATTTTTTTTGACTTTTTCCCCGATAAATCAAAAACTATCATGACTAAAAATAATTAAAAATCTGTTTTAGAATGTACAAAGTAAACCCTTTCATATGATACCCCACACAGTACAGTTATCTCACTTTTAAATTTCAACCCTCCGATTTTCCCCCCTTTTTAAATAAGAACAAAAATAATTTCCAATTTTTTTTAATTCCAGTGTCTTTGGGCCACTAAAATACACAACTATTCCAAATTTCATGTCGATAGCTTCGGTAGTTACTGAAATAATCGAGTGTGACGGACGGACAGACAGACAGACAGACAGACGGAGAAAGTCGCACCATAAGGGTTCCATTTTTACCATTTTGGTACGGAACCCTAAAAAGGTCTTTTTTTTTACTACTATAGTTATATGATGACTTATATGAACAGGAAAAAATAGAATTTTGTTTATAATTAGCATTATCAAAATCATATACAAATTTTCTTTAGAATTTTTATGTTAGTTCTCCAAAACTGCTGGGAACCACGAATTTAGGCATGACTTTCTCAGGCAAGATAAGGAATATGCTATGCCTAAAATATTTTACAAAAAACCAACTTTAACTAAAAGCTATATAAAAAACCTGTCAAATGCGAGTCAAACTCACGCACAGAGTTCCGTACCACATAATATAAATTATTTTAGTAAATAACAAGATGTCATAACCACATGTAATCAGCTGTGAAATAACTGGCTTACATATTGTGGTATCTGCTGACAAACAATTCGACATTCTATAAGTACGGAACCCTAATTATTAATCAATTGTGCTGTGAGACCTTGCTACTTGCGAATTACAAAATCCTAGGTCAACAGGAAGTACCCTATAGGTTTTGATTTAATGGCGAGTGTCAAAATATGCAGCATAAACGACCTTATCTTTTGATTGCAATGACTTAGGTCTTGATTTATTTTACAGCTGCAAGGGACCATAGACCTAAGTATTGAATAATATTAATTGATATACTTAACTTGATATCCTCCTCCACACATTCCCGAGAAAAAGGTGGTTGTCAGACAGACGGACAACGAAGTGATCCTATAAGCCTATAAGGGTTCCTTTTTCTTCATGAGGTACAAATAAAAAAAGGGTTTTTTCAATACAGTTGTCAAACATGGCGCACTTTGAGAGGCTGTAGTTATGATTCGAAAATTGAATCTTTCGCATAGGCATCTTACTTTTACACGGTCGTGACTTACTTTTACAAGCTCGACACTTACTTTTGCAGTTTAGTTTTAAATTTTCCAAGTCAATTAAAAAAGTTTAGTAGCAAGGAGTTTTTTTTACGAGGAAAAATGAATGAATCCGTACGTTTTAGCATTGAATTTCCAAAATTCTTTTAAATGGTTGTTGATTATATTTAATTACCAGTTTTAATTTAATTATTTTCAACATTTGCCAAAAATCGAATAGGCTGTATACGCGTAGGTACGAACCCGTAGCCTAGATACGTTGAAAAAAAAAAATATGTCCAGGTGTAAATATACGCGCCATTTGCTGAATTTTTTTATTTTTTATGTGATAAATTGATTATATTATTTTTGTTAATATGAGTTCTAGTACTAATGATGAAATGGAATTAACTCCACCAGATATTTTATCTGAGGCGAAAACTGCGCAAGATGGAATTTTGCGATCGATTTGGATTTGAGCGATCTTCAACCCGTGCACAGCAGCAAATTTCACTGAATTTTAGTAATTGCTCAAGCTTTACTCTCAATTTTCAGAATTAATTACTATGTACGTATGTATGTTGAAATAAACTTGTAATTCTTTGATTTGTTTATTACTATTTCCCACAACTGTATTGAAAAACGTCGTGTGATACACGGGTGTGAGGTTATTGCAAACTCGTGACATTAAAAACCCTCACCTTCGGCTCGGGCTTATTAATGACAGCTCGTTTGCAATAACCTACTTTCCACCCTTGTATCACAATATACTATTTTTTTATTTTACTTACATTTGCAACAAATACTTTCTTGACTAATGGTGGTTGTACATTTATCGACTCCAGAAACTGTAGACTCAATCCATATGTGTTATAGTTTTCTGGTTCTCTCGGTTTGTTGATTCCCCAACTAGATTTTAAAATTCAGTAATGAAGACCAAGGACATCAAATGAAATATGCACTACTTGAGTCTAGGTTTTTGAGTTCAAAGATACCAAATAAGCTATTCAAAACTAAAAAAAAAAAATTTCAAAAAAGATTCAGTCCTTTTGTGAGTTAACTGTCTGCTAGCGCAGCGCTCATACAGCATACCGACAATATCGCGCGATGTCTAGAGTAAGAAACACAGTGCTCCAGTGGCCACCTGTATGCTGCACTGGGATTTGTCAAAGGAAGTTTTTTTTTTTTTTTTTTTAATCCACTACAAGTTAGCCCTTGACTGCGATCTCACCTGATGGTAAGTGATGATACAGTCTAAGATGGTAGCGGGCTAACCTGTTAGAGGCATGGCAGTTAATTAAACCCATACCCCTATTTGGTTTCTACACGGCATCGTACCGGAACGCTAAATCGCTTGGCGGCACGTCTTTGCCGGTAGGGTGGTAACTAGCCACGGCCGAAGCCTCCCACCAGGCCAGACCAGGGAAATTTCAGAAATTATAAATTTCCAAACCCTGCCGGGGATCGAACCCGGGACCTCCGCACGTTAAGGCAACAGCCCTCAACACTAAGTTGCTTCGATGGACGTCGCTTAATATTGCAGGTATGCTGCACGAGTCCTTAGTCTTTAGATTGTTTCATTCATTATAGTGAAAACAGAATACAGAACTCAGAAATCAGAACGCAGCCAAAGTTCACTATAGCATCTAGGTCTGACTAAAAAACCTTGAGAAAAGATCTGTCTTCATACCCATCCTTGTCATCCCTCATGTTCCTCCCACCACCACCACCACCACCACCACCCCCTCCTCCTTGCCGGGGGTTATTCAATCTGTTTCTTTCATTACCTACAAAGGAATAAATCAATTAATTTTAATTTTTAATAATAAGAATTAAAGTGATGATTATTTTTTTATTACTAGAATGTCACATTTAGGATTTGATTGGCATAAACATGTCATGCAGCATCAATTTGCAAGTGTGCATTTATAAGTCTTCATGGGCAACAAATTTATTTCATCTTTTATTTTGTAAATCCATCAATCTAATATTATTAAAAATGTGTGTCCCATCAATTTGCTAATTTGATGGAATTTGGTACAAGATTAGGTCGCATCCTGGGGGGCTTTTTATCAAGTAAAATCAAAAAAGTTCTCTAAGGATCACCAAATAACCTAAATCCACACTAATGAAGCAACAGACATCATCAAATAAAAATATTATAAATGCAAAAGTTTGGATGGATGTATGGATGTATGGATGTTTGTTACTCAATCACGCCCCAATGGCTTAACGGATCTGGATGAAATTTGGCACAGAGATAGATTATAGTCTGGAATAACACATAGGCTACTTTTTATCCCGGAAAATTAAGGAGTTCCCGCGGGAACCGAAAAACTCGATCAACGCGGACGAAGTCGCCGGCATCAGCTAGTATTATAAAAAGGAAAGATTTGTTGGATTGTTTGTTTTGTATATATAACAGTTAAGATTTGCATTCCATCTTCTCTTCCAGTGCTCCAGCTAGTTGAATTATTTAAGTTACAGAGGAAATCATAATAAAATAGGCGAGTTAATACTTGTATAATACTTACCAGTTTCTTCTTTCAAAACCAGTTTCCTGCCATTTAGTTCATATCTATGCATCACAAAAAGTGCCTTTTTCATAGCTTCAGAGTTTGTGAATTCGACTACACCACATCCTCTTGGCTTTCCATTTTCATCATTGAATAATTCAACATAAGCCACATCACCTACCTGAAATTGATCAGTAGGTATATTATACTTTTGAAACTTGAATTCAAAAAAAATTAAAAATTCAAATGTTTTTTTATTCAAATAAACTTTTACAAGTACTTTTGAATCGTCAAAGTGAGTGAGGGTATTACCTTTATACCTTGTATTTACACCTACTTTAACCTACCCTTATATCTTTTGTTTTAGGTAGTGGGAAAGGTTAATTTCTGAAATAGAATGGGCTACGCCAGAAGAATCGCTTCTGGCTTTGCGCTTAAAAAAAACACTCTAGGGATAGGGCAGACAAGACTGCATGGAGTCGGGGCGTGCCAATTCGGTTTTGTGATCAAAAGTACCTAATTATATAAATAATAATCTACCTCTAAACCTTTTTAGTTATTTCATAATATACCTTTAACCTTTAAACTCTGTTTTATTACCATAGAAATAGAAAGATAATTCCATGGGGTGGAAATTATGACTATAGTCTTCCTATTTCTATGGTTTTATTCGAAAAAACGTCCGTTAACGTCCATGAAACGGATTTTAATCACAGATTAGGTACTATAACGCCAACTAAACGTCAATGAGTCTTTAATCTATGGTACAATCTATGGCAAATGTCGTAAGAAATAGTGAAAAGGGTTGGGCTTTGAATCGCGAATTTTCAAAAAATTATTTCTCGAAAAGTATTAGTTTCCGACGTAAAATATTTTAGTGCAAGGCTTACCACATCAAGGTCTTTCTGTAAAAAAAATATGAACGTCCAACTCCGCGGCGAGTATACTAAAGCTGAGCCCAATCAATAATTACCTTATCTTTGAACAAGTCCTTCAATTCGGCCCAACGAAACTCATACGGTATATTTGAGACAAATAATCGCTTCCCATCTGACCTGTCACGATCCCCAGAGCGATCACGCGTGGCGTCAGAAAACCTGGACGGTCTGTCTCCGCGCCTAGATCGGTCCCTTTCCTTCTCTCTTTCCATTGTCTGGTAATGAAACAAACAGCGATACTTAATACCCTTGCGATTAGTATTGAAATCGCTAGGTATTTAGAATGCTTCGAAAGTTTTATAGCATTTCACAAACACCGGTAAGGGTAACTATTTCAAGAACACAACTTTTAAGTTTTTTACCTCGTTAACCTCTTTTCACTTGCACTAATGCGTTATGGAATAGGATTATAGGATAGCGACAATAATTGATTCCACTATTTTCTGTTTGGTTTTTACTTTTAAGCAGAACGTAATTAAAATTCAATCGCAGAGAATCACATACGTAGGTAGGTATTGAATCTTTCAACCTGCTTTCAACAAAACAAAATGGTCGATAGCCACAGAGTACTTTCAACTTTGATAGCATAGCTGTTTTAGTTTGATAGCGTTTGGCCGTAGACAAAGAAAGCGCTAATGCTATCGCATACTGAATTTATGCTGGCGTCAGCATATTCAGTATGCGATAGCGATGCGATATTTTTTCTTAATGCTAAATTAGTACATTACTGATTACTCCGCGGCCAGCAAAACAGGCATTGAAGGACGAACGTGTAAATGTGGGCCGAAGCGAAGCCGAGGCACACATACGTGAGTCCATCAATGCCTAGTTGTGGCCAAGGCTTGTATAGTACTTTTCTCAAATAATGCGCGGAAATTAAAACTAAGTAGTACCTAGACAGAACTTTTTATTTAAACAATATTTTTCTTTTGATTTTGGCGGTAACAAGTTTTCTATTAAGACTCTTGCCGCCTCTTGAATTTCAGGTGGCGTTAAAGTAAGTTCATCACACTCATTGTCTTCACTTGAACTCATTTTGTCAAATACATTTCAAAATCAATGACGAACAATGAACAACAATAATTTTTCCCGCGTTAAAGTGTTCATTTGTTTTTTTTTTTCAATAAACAGCTTTCTATTTGCAAGCTAGTTCGAAATTTAAATAAAACCTTTGATAAGTGCCATGTTTCGGAGTAAAAGATCGTTCCATTTTTAAATTAGACAACAGTTATGAATTTACTACCTATGTAATTTATTTGGCGGCTAAACCACGACAGATATGAATTTTCATACAACCTTTGCCGGCCACTGCTCGCATGTATTTGGCCAGTACAGCAATTTCGATTTATCTCGAAGAAGGTTGTCAAAATAATGCTCAAATTTCCAAGCATGTTTGCGAAAAAGTATTTTTTTTGTTATTTCTATACTTTGTAGCATTCATGCGAGTCTTTACAAATATAACCTGTTTTTAACTGTAACAATCAGGTAAAAATAAAGTCAAAATTATTGTAAACTTACATGAACGATAAAATGTTTTCGTATTTACGTTCAGTTCGGCTTTTGCAGCCTTCCACACAGCAATACACCATCATACTTAATATTATAAATGCGAACGTGTGTTTGTTTGTTGGTTTGTCCTTCAATCACGCCGCAACGGAGCAACGGATCGACGTGATTTTTGGCATGGGTATAGTTGAGGACCTGGAGAGTGACATAGGCTACATTTTATCCCGGAAAATCAAGAAGTTCCCATTACATATGTACCAGCGCCGCATATACTCATTTCGCTCACTCGTGGTAAAATTATTACAATGTCTCCTCTACCGTGCCTCTACCCTATTTAAATATACTTACTCTATCATTCTATGGTCCACGCTTTACGAGCCGAGGTTTCTGATCCACTGATCAGTGATCGGTGCCATAGATTAACTACCTACCATAGTGTAGAAAAAAATCTATGATCTCTCTACGCCTGGGTTAAATTCAAAATACCTACATATCCTTTTTTAATTAGTACTTGCTCGACCTACCCAGCCTGCGTGCAAAATATTGATATTTGTAATAAAAAAAATACTAATCGATAGATTTTCTATAGCTCAATTCAACTAATAGGATACTGCGGCAGTGTACTGTCAGTCCTTATCGGAACCGTGGAACGAATTTCTCCACAGTAAGAGCCATTGAAATAGAATTAGTAATAGAAACAGGGTCACGAACAAAAATTATCGCAAAAATGTCCCAATTTGACAACACAAACATTTGCTGTGTGAGTATCTGACTGTTAAATGTAGAAAAAGGTATTATATTAGCAACAACTTCAGTTAATTATGCACCTTGATACTAACACATAAAGCTACATTAAGATTGGAAAATATTAATTTTTAAGACATTCTGTCATCAGAGAAAAGGTAGCAATAACCTTTCAATCCAAAATAAAAAGTCATTTTTAAAATATGTACACAAATATTTATTAATAAAATAAAACTAAATATGTAGGCAATAAGGTACGTCATTCGTTGACAAATTGGTACCTTTACTCTATTTTGGAACTAGAAGCAACTCTTGTCACTACATTATCAATATCAAGAACGACAATTTATTAAAAACCTTAAAACTTAATACGTAAGTTTATTTATGATTTTAACATATTTCTATTTAAGACCTTTTGTCTTCCTAGAAAAGCGCAAAAAAGAAAAATTCAACAGTTGGAACAATGGAGACATGGAGTTGCAGAATATTTTTTTAAGATAATTATAAAACTTGGCCAAACTTAAAGACAATATTTATTTGATCCGGCCACGATTGCTATTGTTAAGCTAAACACAAAAGTATTCAATAATCGCTGAGTCTGTCGGTAACAGACTGGTTTACCAAAGTCAAAATACTCGTATTAATGTCAATAATTCCAATATGGCGATCCCGCAAATGAACTGACCGAGTGAAGTAAGTACATGGAATTAGTCAAATAGCAACTTAATTAAACCTTCATCAATAAACAAATACACAATCATTTATTTTTTTAAAAATTCAATTAAATTTTAAACGCAAAGCTGACACTTATGTACTACTGCTTATGTGTTATACAGTATGGTTAAAAATCTATGTCTTATGAAGGTAATTACACTGATCGCAATTGGGTATTTGACAAATAGTCAAATCCAGGTCAAATCAGCAACTTTTTTTCAAATGTCAAAACGCGTCCTAAGTATGGAATTTATATGAAATTTTAAAACGTGACGTCATTAAAGTTAGACGAACTTTAATCTTTAATCGATTGTTTAAAATGGTTATTCAACATAAAACATAAATTGTACGTGGATATTACGACTTTTGGGTGATCATCTATTTAATAATCACTAAAAAATAATTTATTTGAATAGTAGTCAAATACCCAATAGTAATGATGCCTGTATCAAAAATAAATTATTTCTAACTGATTAATAAATAGAGAGACCTAAAATTCACATCCTCGGTTAGTTTTAAGTTTGATAACCATTTTTAAATATAGATTAAAGAAAAAAAGTGCGTTGAAATTTGATGATGTCACAACTGTGAATTTCATACAACTTCCATAATTACTAGAAGTGCGTTTTCAAGTTTGTTAAAGATTTGCTGATTTGATTGAGTTGTCATCATCCCTATTATTTTGCTGATACCCGATGTGGAATTCCGCATTTCATCTCTGAACTACTAGTCGGATCTTCATGAAATTTACATAAGACCAAGCTGACAGTGTAAAGAAAAAGAATTGCGAAAATCGGTTGATATTTGACGGAGTTACGGAGTAAAATTGACAAATAAATTCATCCCCATTTCCCAGGGAATCCAATTGTTAAACAATAAGAACTTTTATAATAGTACAGTATTGCCCTGGGCCGTAAATAAAGCAATTACGGCTGATTAATTTTTTTTTCGACAACGACAAACAACGACATCGACGACAATCATGCTTAATACAAAGCAATGAAGGTCTAGGTTGGAGCGCGTTTGCCTAGAAGATGCCTATTCACTCTTCACTTCATTGGAAGGACGAGGGGAAGCCGAGGACTTCTCAGGTTATTTTAAAAGGACGAGGCGCACGTTTATTTAAAAATGCCTCGGCCCAAATAGCATGGGCCGTGAATTGTATAGTACTTTTTTCTCATTTGCGAGGAACCAATTATATTAAATAACTAGCGGACGCCCGCGAGTTTGTTCGCGTGGCATAAGTTTTTTAATTCCCACAGACACTCTTTAATTTTCCGGGATAAAAGGAGGCCTATGTCACTCTCCAGGTCCTCATCTATACCCATGCAAAAAAAAAATCGCGGGAATCAAAAAATATATATCCACGCGGACGAAGTCGCGGACTTTATATAGTTTATTATAAATACCTGAAATTTGGGAACTGCTGTTTTTAGTAATCGACGCCTTTGCGTGTTTCCAGTTATATCAAATTTATCAAAATGTATTGAATATATATAAATATATAATATATAAATGTATTTTTGGATGGATGAAAAAACTCTTCTCCTCTTTCTTTCGCGACTATAGCTTTCCATTCTGCACAACTAAATGGATTGCTAGGGAATCTACAAACAACAAAACTTTTAAAGTACCAATATTATTCCATGCATCCCCTGTTTGCCGAAAAATCAATATTTGTTACAATATTTGACACATTGTCACAAACATTGGCCAAACAATAACAATAACATTGCATAATAGTTTAATTTACTGTTTGAATCTATTAACTACATGAAAAACATTTATTGATATAAACTTACCGAAAAAAAGATATTCCCTACGAAGTTTTAGTGTTGCGGTGGGAATTAGAACAATTTTTAAAGGAGCACTGCGGCAGTTTGACGCCTCGATATGTTGGCTATGGTTGGACTATACTAATGTCAAATAAGAGCACTCTCGTATTATGTGCTGTTACTTCTCGGGCCCAATTTTAAGCGCTAATCGGAAATCTAGTATAGGAACTAAAATTCTACATCAATGGTAAGAGCCATTAAGAGCACACGAACAGTGCTCGCAGTGTATTTCGGAACACACCCCTAGTTATCTGCTTTTGTTTCTGGTGACTGGTCGGCACCTGGTCGGTGGTTATATCAGTATATATAATGTACTCTGTGGGTTATATGAGCAACATACTCTTTGTGAGCAACTATTCGGAAAGTTAACCTCGCTTGAGAGGTATTTTGAATTTTTGATTCCTACACATATTGAGCTTGAGAGTTAATTAAATTAATGAACTTTAAAGATGTGTGAAATATATCAGATATCTCCTTGGTTTAATACGGCGGAGTGGAATCGAGTTTATAATGATATATTTGGAGTAACATCAAGTCTTGCTACAAAACAAAATGCTCTTAACCAGTTATTTATTTGGAAAGCACGGTGTCCTTCTTTACCTTCTGGCATTGAAGCTACAATGAGTTTACTGAATGTGCACATCCAGGACCAAGGCCATCACTATGATATGTGTAATGATCATGTACTTCGCTTAGCATACTCTTCTGCATTGATGCGGTTTGTAAATCATATGTTTGATAAAGAAACTAAGAAGGGCATTAGCTTGTTTCAAGCTGCTAACTCTTTTGGGGTCCCAGAATGGATTATAGAATTACGTCACGACACAGCGCACAGTAACAAACTTCCCCATATAGAGTTATTAAGAGAAGCGTCTGTTATAAGTTTCAACTGGTTGCAGTATAATTATTGGGATAAACATAAATCATGTATTAGAGACTTTATCGTTGGCAATGTGCACAGTGAAACAGAAATTGAAAAAAAGACAACATCGCTCATGAACGTTTGTGTTTCGCTAAGTATTTGTTCACATCCAAATTGCAATATAAAGAATTTAGCTGAAATAAGTGATACCAATTTGAGGGAATGCTTAGTTAACGATGCTAAAGAAATATGTGAAGAACTTGATTTTTCAAACTTAAAAATTATTTCAATAGATACTCTACGAAATATAATTAATATTCAGGCTAAGAAGATATTGATTGATGAAGCTTGCTCAAGTTATGTCAACAAAGCACTATTATCGAACGAATCTGCATTTATTTCCCTAGAAATATTTAGACACCTAGACCATTTGGGTTACTCTACTGATAAAGATTTATCTCGAGAATATGTTCAATGCTTCCATGGACTTCTGAGTTTCCTTTTCACATATGACTTATTGAGAGATTTTGTATTAGAGCTTATAAAAGTAACACAGAGTGAACATGAGAATAGTGTTAAAAAATGTAAACTTGCAGCTAAATGGGTATCCTTCATACTAAAAGCTTTAAGGAACAGTCAACAGTTTATGGAAAAAGTATATAAGTAAGTACTTAATTTACCCACAAAATAATGTTTTCTCACTTAAGACATCCTACACATCTATTGTATTTATCCATACTTCCATACTTATATTATAAATGCGAAAGTGTCTGTCTTTCTGTCTGTCTGTTACGCTTTCAAGGTCTATCTGCTCAACCGATTTTGATGAAATTTGGTACAAGGATAGATTGTACCCTGGTAAAGGACATAGGGTACTTTTTATCCCAAAAAATTAAAGAGTTTCCTTGGGTATCAAAAAATCTTAATACATGAGGACGAAGTTGCAGGAATCATCTAGAATTTATATATTCTGCCAACCATTTATTTAACTTTTGACATAAGCACACCTATGAAGTTTCATAAATATTGATAGGCAACAGCTATCTACAAAAACAACAATACTTCATAGATGCAGATTTGGCTTTGGCACAGAGATAGATTATAGTCTGGAATAACACAGGCTACTTTTTATCCTGGAAAATTAAAGAGTTTCCACAGGAACCAAAAAACATCAATTCACACGGACGATGTTGCAGGCATCAGCTAGTATCACATAAAGTATGTAATTATTGTTCTAATAATATTGCAATGCTATTTTTTATTACAGAAATGATATTGATATATTGTCAAAGAATGAAAAAGAGCTAAAAAGTTTATACTATCATTGGTATCCTAATGATAAGAAGAGAACATTATTGTTGGATTTGCACAAGCCAATACCGAAGGAGTTTACTAACATCAATTTCATCCAGCCAATAATTTCAACTTACAATTCCTATCTAGTATATTTCGTCAGAGATCTTTTAGCCCTAGTAAGACCTCAACTACCTGATCCTGTAAAGGCAAAAATATGCCAACTAGCAAAAGTTATTGCATCGCCAGAAAAATTCCCTGTTATGTCTTCAAAAGTATATACATCAGATGATCTTGAAGCAGTAAATAATTTGAATACTTTAAATGAATCAAAGCATTATGAGGATGTAGAAGTTACTGAAGTCCAAATGGAGACTAAACAGAATGTTGAAAAGGATGGAAGCAAGCAGAAATTTGGAATATGGCAATTGGCTTCTAAAAATGCTGCTTGGACCACATGCCCCATAGGACAACTCCCTTGGAGTCAATCAACTGATGCACCTATGGAAACTCAGTGAATTGAGTATAGAAATAAAAGCCAGTTATCCACAGCAATTGTTTATTTTTTTTATCATAATTTGTATACAGTATAATAATATTTTGGTTACATTTTATTAAAATTATTATATTGACACATTATAGGACTTTTACAAGTAGATTGATTAATATACATATAATTAGTATAATACAAATTGCATAAGAGGAAGATAACTTGACAACTGTAACTATAAAAAAAAAGTATTCAGAAAAAGATTGGTCCTTAGCAATTATAAATTAATGTTTTTGACGTTACTGCACTGTTTTTTTACCTGACTGCGGAGCACAGGGTTGTTTTTTATTTTAGTACACAATAGAATATCAAAATATGTAATATCATAGGTTTTTATGTAAAAGCAACTTTTTTGAAGTAAGATTTCCAGTAAAAAAAACAAATGCTTTAAAATCATTTATAATTAAAAATTGTTTTTAACAATTCAAGTACGTACCTACACGAAATAATTATAATTTTCAAACCTAAAATTCGTTTAACTAAAAATCAGGCACCAGTTTAAAATTTTTAACACCATGAATCATAAAACATGAAATATCCTTAACACTAATTAACTTAAAACAAACTATCAGTATCAGTAGGTATGTATAACAGTAGTAACTAAGTTGTTACAGTTCTAATATTTACAGAACTTTACAAGGAGTTGTTTTATCTACAAAGACTTGTTACTTTTAAAAACTAAGATGGAGCCACATTGAACATTTATCAAAAACCATCCATATTTTAACTATACATATGTAAAGCATAGTTATAATATGGATGTAGATTAAAAACTTTTTAGGTAAATTCTATATAAAATATTGTTTTTCAGAGATTTTAGCTGTATGCGGCTAATGAATACTTTGATTCTAAAAATCTGTAAAACACATTCATTAAGAGAGTTAACATTTAGTAAAAGACAACAATTTCTAAACATTTATATAGACATATTAATATGAACTGCTGCTTGTTAAAAGCAAATAAGTTGAAGGCACAGAAAGTACAGTAATTTACTGTGACACAACCCCAATAAAAAACAGATATTTTTGAATTTATTACTCTCTAAAATATATTCAGCATCTCAGCGAAAATATATATTTGAGATAAGAAACTCAGTATTTATAACATTTTTTTAATGTAAATTACCTTAATCACAACATTAAATTATAATTTGAGATTCAAACGAACATTGCGATATAAAATGGCCTCCAAATTAATTAAAAATGAGTTCTTAAATCACAAATATCAAGCAGTAACTTAACGCTACAAGTTTGTTTAGTACATAAAATAACACGTCACAGAGATATTCGTTGTTTGAACATGTACTAACATTGAGTAATAACTAATTAAAAGCAGACGAAATGTTTGTGACTTAACAATAATTCAAATAGCTTAACAATAGACAGTCTTTTAGAATATGAAACAAATAAAATACAAGCAAGGTACAATCAGTAACACTAAAAGCTCTAGTTTTTCTACGGTAATGGTGCCGTCTACCGACCGACTTTTGTGTCGAAAAACACCTAAAAACACGAAAAACATAACATTTACATCCTTTTTTAATAGACGTCATTCGACTCTAACTTACGGCCTTTATATTTTGTCAGCATTAATAGAAAATAAGAGCTCATCGGGATATTCCACGTAATATTATAATAAAAATGATTCTAACATTTAAATCTATCGACAAAATATGTATATTTAAATATACCTACTACATTTTACAAAATAGATGTTCGTTACTTTTAAAGTTTAAAATATAGCTTTTCCATGGCCTTATATTGTTGCTATGGCAACTTGCATGTTAATAATCTGAACATGCAATTATCATAAATGAAATAAAATTAAAGTCATTTCCCGAGTAGGTATAAGAAAGACGGTTAGTTGAATAAAAGGGTAGTCCAATTGATTAGCTCAAAAGGAAACTTATATGTGGATGTAAGTGTATATAGGCCGTTTTTGTCCACCAATGATGCTTGTCCAACTGATTAGTTTAAAAGTATACTTAAATGTGGATTATATTAATTTTAGTATTTTAATATGTATACTTCGTAAATGCACAGAATCCATTCCAAAATGCGGCTGCTTATAAAATCTATCACCCGAAGAAAAACGCCATGGCCGAAAGGAACGTTCACTGCAGATTGTGATCGAAGTATACGCACGTAGTAGATACTACTACTTCTACTACATACTATATTGGTTTTAATAAGTTAAAATATTAAAATACCTATAGTTCGCGTGCGAGTTGACTGCAGAGCTTATATTGTATGGTGACACATACATAAACTCTGCATTCAACTCGCGCCCGAACTATAGTTTATTTTTTATACAATTTCTAATAATCACAATAAACTGGATTCACATTACCAACCAAGACGATTAATATGTTGACTTTTAGTGCAATTTTATGGCAAGACGTCTTGTTTAAAAATGACATAAAATACTTATAAATTTTTGCATGAAATATTCATCAATATTACTTTATGATATTTTTTGTTTAATGGCAGTCTAGTATAGGCCTAGCTTACGAAATAGTTATGAAAATTAAAACCGTGCTTCTCTATACAAACGTATTACGCTAATTTTATTCTAGTTTTTGTTGTTGTAGATCTAAAACTAAGCCAGATATCTATTTATCTCTCCATTACTAAGCCCAAATACAATAAAATATATAGTAATTAGATTCATTTTAAATTTCAATTGTGTTTGAACTTAGAAAAGGACGGATGACCTCCTACCTTAATCATAGAAAGAGGTTAACGGTTGGAGGTTGTAGGTCTAATCATTTGGAAATTACGGTTTGCAACCAAAACTAATTTGCATAGCTATGACGTCACGATAACATTGCAGAACTTAACATTCGTATTCCTAATTTGACAGCATAGCAGGCTATTTGCATACCTTGACAAATATATTGTATTTCTAACATAAAAAACAATGTCAACGCAAAATGGATTCAAGCTATATCAGCAGCAAGCGGAAGGACTGTTAACCTCGGGAGTACTGAATACGCCATCTCTCTGATCAATTTTGCTCTGACTTTATAGTTACTGATTACTTGTGATTATCATACTAATATTATAAATGCGAAAGTATGTTTGTTTGTCTTTCAATCACGCCACAACGGAGCAACAGATCGACGTGAATTTTATCATGGGTATAGTTGAGGGCCTGGAGAGTGACATAGGCTACTTTTCTACCCCGGAAAATTAAGAAGTTCCCGCGGGAATCAAAAAACTTAAACCACGCGGACGAAGTCGCGGGCATAGGCTAGTGAATAAATAAAAATTACTGCATTGCTAGGCCTTAGATTTAGTTTACCTCATAAAAATGGTGACCATAGTGGTTTGTAGATTTGCTAGCGTCTTCGATGCTGTTTAGGCTGCGTCTACACGCGGGAGTCCACTGGGCGGCTCGGGCTTGTGTTATGGGTGGGTGCACACTCGGTTAGGGCGGGTCTACACCATGATGGGGTCGTCGGACGACAGCTGGCGGTGCAGGAGGCGCTGCGAGCGAAGTGAGGACGCGCCCGTGCTGAGGTCATCGGTGCTGCCGAACTCGCCGTCGTGGTCTGTGGTTGATAGTAAATCGTCGTCTGATGTCGCCCTGGATTGGTCAAATATGCTGGGTTGTAACGGGCGGTACTTTTCTTAACTATATCAATTAACTAACTAACCGTACTAATTAGCTTTAAGCTTTTTTTTTGTTATTTCTATAATTTATATAATCTCCAATCAGTCTTATTTGATTTTGGACTATAGGCAGATTTTTTAAATGCGTCGACGGTTGGGAGAAGGTCACTCCATCGAGAAACTCTTCTTACCTAGAAAGCTTTAAGCTTAACGTCACGATCCATCGTTTTCGAAGATGAAAACGATAAAACGGACGGATTCTAAAGTGTTTCAAAATAAATTTAATGTGAAGCTCACTTCATGACGAACAAATTGGTGTGGTGCAAGTTATTTTTTTTATTTTTTTTTACTTGTAGTGGCAAGTAAGCCCTTGACAGCGATCTCACCTGATGGTAAGTCATGATGCAGTGATGGTAGCGAGCTAACCTGTTAGGGGCATAGCAGTTATATTAAACCCATACCCCTATTCGGTTTCTACACGGTATCGTACCGGAACGCTAAATCGCTTGGCGGCACGTCTTTGCCGGTAACAGAGCGTAAAAGCGCGTGCACCCGCTCATTGTATTGTATTTGTAAATTCGGTGTGTCCAGTGTCGGAGTGGCTATGCGTATTCGACGCTTCGTGTTGTTTCGACTGTCCGGCAAAGTGCCTTGGGCCCAAGACGAAACCTGAGCCATCACGGAGCATTCGATAACGGGTCAAACCTATTTTTGAAGCAAAACTTCTTTACGCACGCTTGACTTGGGGAGTACGGTGGTGAATGCGTGACGAGAGCGTTACGAAAAGTGCGAACGGAAGTTGAGAGGGAGATACAATAAGTTAGTGAGGATAGAAAGAGAGAGTTACGTTTCGCATATTACTGTAGGGGGCAAGAGAGAGAGGTGCGACCACACATTTCCTTTCTCTCTCTCCAGCCAGTTACATACTAAGTTTTACTTCAGTTGTGGTCTAAAGCACACTCGTTTTTTTATATATATATACAAGGTATTCAAAGAACTTCAGAGGATATTTTTTGATATACTATACGCAAATTAAGAACACTAGGCTACGTTCGCAATTCGAAAAACATTCGCGCGAATTATATTTCGTATACAGATTTCACCTATTTCTACCTAATTTGTATCAACCCAGCTTTTTTCCCCACGAATTTTATTCGCACGTGCGTACGTACACCTCCATATGATTTTATAGTGTTACAGAATTGGGTATTTGACAACAATTCAAATAAATTATTTCTTAGTGATTATTAAATAGATGATCTCCCAAAAGTCGTAATATCCACGCCCCCTGTTAGTTTTATGTTGAATAACTATTTTAAACTATCGATTAAAGTAAAAAAGTGCGTCGAACTTTGATGACGTCACTATTCAATATTTCATGCAAAATCCCATACAAAACACGCGTTTTGACGTTTTTCTGATTGCGTGATAGACTTGCGTTAGACGACTTGCTTAGTACAAAGCATTGATGAGGTCTAGGTTGGAACGCGCTTGCCTATAGAAGATGCCTATTCACTCTTGCCTTGAAGGTACTTAAGTTATATGTTACGTTAAGTTATACGTTTGAAAAAAAGTTGCTGATTTGACTAGTGGTCAAAGACCCAATTGCGAAAAAATATCGCGCGAATGTTTTTTGCAGTGGGGACGTAGCCTAAAGATCAAAACACACAGGGAACGGTCGCGAGTCGGGCGCAGTCCGGGTCAGGTGCACAACGGGTGTAATATTTATATGGATGGACATCACAGTTCACACAGAACGCGGGCGCGGGTCGGGCGCGTGGCGGGTGACGCTGTGTATGTTTTGCCCATAAACGTGTAACGTGTATAGGTACCTGACGAGCGTGGGCAGGTTGGAGGTGATGATGGCTTTCTCCTTCTCGATCTCGTGGATGTGCCCCTCGAGGATCTGCTCCTCGGGGCGCGGGCGCAGGCTGTGCGCGCGGATGATGTCCAGGCGGTCCGATGCTGTCGCGCTCGCCTCGTCCAGCGTCGCGATTTCCGCTAAGGCGCCACGTGTCTGTCAAATGTCCACATCAGATAAGTCATCATCACTGCTGACAAGGCTGCGCTCAAGTACCAATAGCAACCTGAACATGTTTGCGAGGACGATGGACTCACCGATGCTTGAACACCTTATTCAGGTGTTGGGTGAGGCCACAATTATGATAAACTAGATGATGCCCGCGACTTCGTCCGCGTGGATTTAGTTTTTTTATTCCCACGGGATAAAAAGTAGCCTATGTCCTTCCCCGGGATTCAAACTATCCTTATGCCAAATTCCATCAAAATCGGTTCAACAGATGTGCTGTGAAAGCGTAGCAGACAGACAGATACACTTTCAGCATCACCAAAACAAACACAAACTCACACATATTATATCATGCATGCCGCATGCGTCGTTCATTTTGGGAATCATTGACTAATGTTGGGAATACACATTTTAAGAAGTCGACGTAGGTGACTTGAACGGATTTTTAAATCAATAAACTAGTAATTCGTTCCGAATCTAGCATCTGTATTTTCCAAGTTTTTTTTTTAATAATCTCTACTTGGGTATGACTGATATTAATATTTTTTGTTTAACTACAGGGTATGACTGAAACGCTAAATACATAGTTATAGCTGTTCAGTTATACTCACATTGCTCAGCTTGTCGATGAGTATGGCCTCGAGACAGGCGGTCTGTCGCGCGATGTCGTGCAGCGAGTCCTGCGCCGGCTGCACCTTGTGCGTGCGCAGGATACACGGCGCGAACACTATGGCCAACGCGTTCGGACCCATCCTGAAACAAGGCCAGTGCTACGATGTACATAAACTTGAATTTTACTTCCACTACAGCCCATTAACGTCCACCTGCTGGGCACAGGCCTCCACTCTCATAGAATAGAGGGAATTAGAACTTAGACCCACCACGCTGCTCCAATGCGGGTTGACGAGCTTTAACGACTATTATCATGTTAGTGATAATAACCGGGACCGATGGCTTAACGTAATCTCCGAGGCACGGGGGTGAAACACCACCAACTTCCTAACTCCGGGCTAGTACTGAGAATTACTAGTCAGAAAAACCCAAGACTTAATTAAGGCCCGACCCGGGACCCGAACCCGAGACCTCTTCGGCCATAGTCGAATATGCTAACCAGTAGACCAACGAGGCAATTGCAGATTTTGACGACCACCTTGGCGCAGTGTATAGCGCTGTTGTCTTAACGTACGGAGGTCCCGGGTTCGATTTGGGAATTTATAATTTCTGAATTTTCCCTGGTCTGGCCTGGTGGGAGGCTTCGGCCGTGGCTAGTTACCACCCTACCGGCAAAGACGTGCCGCCAAGCGATTTAGCGTTCCGGTACGATGCCATGTAGAAACCGAATAGGGGTATGGGTTTAATATAACTGCCATGCCTCTAACAGTTTAGCCCGCTACCATCTTAGACTGCATCATCACTTACCATCAGGTGAGATCGCAGTCAAGGGCTAAACTGTAGTGGATAAAAAAAAAAAGATAGCTTAGAAATAAAACGGAAAAAACTATGTATTTTTGTCCATAAATTCTAATTTCTTTACGTAAAGTTTTGCGTTATACCATATCGTAAGCTTCTAATTATTTTCACTGACCTGTTGTGATGTTCTCCTAGCGCCACCCTCGCCAGGTGGAATATCAGTCTTTCTACCAAGTCATAATTCGGCTTGGGTAACTTCTTCAATATTGTAAAGATACTGGACACTCGTTCCTGAAAACAAAAATGGTAAATGAATGGTGGCCTTTTAATCAACTACAGCACAATTTGGATTGCAAATACTTACATCCAAATACAGTATTGTATAAAAACTAGAACTAAAACCACATGAGACGCTGAGTTGTAATGTGATTTTACAATAGGTTGGTAGTTATTTTTGCAAAAACACTTTTTAAAGCAGGCAATAACGGTGGTTTGTTTTCATTCAAAACAATTACGACTGTATGCTAAATAGGGTACGAATAATTAAATACCGGGACAAAGCCAATAAGGTACCTTCGATGTCTCGGTGAGATACCTGATATCCCCTTATGTGGGATTTCTACCCCCTAAAACCCCATCGATGGTAACCCTCAGTGCATAATGGGAGTAGAGGTCGTCGACGTCGGTCGACGCCGACCTGCGGGTCGGATATCTCGGCGGGGAGTATGAAGTCGTCGTAGAGGTCGTACCTGCGGGTCGGATATCTCGGCGGCGAGTATGAAGTCGTCGTAGAGGTCGTACCTGCGGGTCGGATATCTCGGCGGCGAGTATGAAGTCGTCGTAGAGGTCGAAGGTGAGCAGCGGCTCGGGTAGCTCGCGGAAGAAGGACTTGAGCACGGAGGCGCGCACGTGCACCGCGTACGAGTCGAGCCGCTCCACGCCCTCCTCGGGCCGCTCGTCCAGAAGCCGCCGCAACTCGCGCACCTATAATTTTGAATTAAAACTTCTTTAGAATCGTTGTAATTTGAAAATTTGATGCAGACAAACATATTCATAATAGGATTTAGCCTCCGAAAGAATAAGATAGAATACAAGTTATATTTGTATTCTATCTTATTCTATTTTATTATCCTCTCGTAGGCTACTTAATTTGTTATGTTAACACTATGTTCGCATTACTTATACTAGGTAAATAATCGTTTGTTATTTTGTGGTTTTACTTTGCACGCTTATAGAACCTTATTCATGTAGTGCGATCCTGTAGGATTAAAATAAGATTGAAATGTTATTAATTGTTTTTAGGTTAGATCAGTATTGTAATCTGTTTTGGTTGCCAAATAAATAAATAAATTACTAAATAATAATAATGAATTAACAAATTTCGCTTGGCATCGCTCACTGAGATAGGCCACAGTGGCAGCGTAATATGCGTCCTTGTGTATCTTATGCGTTGTGTATCTTACCTTCGAACTAAGTCCACTCTTCCTGTACAGCCCTTCAATATAGAGTCCAGTCATCTCGATGGTCGTGAAGAGCCTATCCACTACGACCGGTATATTGCCTTCTCCGGTCGGAAGCTCACTTAGAGGTATGCCAAATACCTACAAAGAAACTAAATGTTAGTTTGTTTACGTTACTTCACAAAACAAAAGGAATGGACTCAATGGTTAACACAACTAAGGTAATGAAGAAGCTGATCGCTTCAAAATTTAAAAAACCTTCAATTCATTTGTCGTGATATGTTGGCTGGACTTACGATTCCACTAGATGTTGCCCGCGACTGCGTCCGCGTGGATAAAGGTGTTTTTGATTCCCGCGGGAACTCTGGAATTTTCCGGGATAAAAAGTAGCCTATCCAACTTATCCCTGTACCAAATTTCATCAAAATCGGTTGAACAGATGGGTCGTGAAAGCATAGCAGACAGACACACTTTCGGATATATAATATTAGTATGGATTTAGCGATTGTTTTCTTTGTATCTGTGACAGCAAAAATTGTTACGACTGGCAATCAATTTGAGCTAACATGGGCGTATTGGGGAGTATAGGTAAGTTGTTGTATGGCGTGCTCCCGTGCGGTAGAAATCCCCTGGAGCCGCCAAAAAGGCTACATACCAAAAAAACAACCAAAAAAAATACATGAGAAAAACCACTACAGCGCATTTTTCAAGATGTTTGTCGGTTCCTGTATCAAATAAATATTATGTTACCTTTCCGCGCATAAGAACGCCGAACTGTTCCCGGCCGCCCGCGTCTACTGCTCCCACTATGGCCGCCGATGAGGTCCCTGAGTCCGACCGACACATTGTGTTTACCTAAGTACAGTACAAGACTATTACCATTGAGTTTCATTCCAGCTTTAGTACAAAATCTATTCGCACGAAACGTTTTTGCTCGACGTTTCTGCTCCGAACCGCTAGGGTGTGGAACACCCTCCCAGCGCACGTGTTTGCTGCCATATATAGCTTAGGTACCCTCAAGGCAAGAGTGAAAAGGCATATTCTAGGCAAGCGCGTTCCAACCTAGACCTCATCATTGCCATGCACTAAGCATGATTGTCGTCAAGCGCAAGCCTATCTCACAATAAAAAAAAATCGTATATTTTTTCACAAAGTGGTTTATTATGGTTACCTCAGGTTCAGAAAAATAGAAAAGTTAGTGCGTAAAAAACCCAGGACAGAAGTTAGCACTCGATTTCAGTTTCAACTCTAGAAAAGGTGCGTTACAGTGTAAAGTCGAGATCATTAGAGCGTACTTTGACTTTATCTACTCTCATGCTATAAATCCTCTATAACAGGTTCTGAAACAGTTAGCTAATTGCCAACATTAAAACACCCAATGTCCTAATAACCATTACATCATCCAAACGGGTGATGTAATGTTGTACTGAATTTCATTACAACACCCCTGCCACATCTGCTCGATGCGTGGTATCTGTATGAATTACAAAAAAAGAACATCTGTACGAATTTCAAAAAAAGAACATTGTCATACACGCGCGTTTCACTACCAGAACGCCGCGCGCTGTAAAAAAAGTTAACCAAAAAAAAAATTAAAAAAAAAAAAAAATTAAATTAAAAAAAAAAAAATTTAAAAAAAAAAAATTGAATTAAAAAAAAAAATTTAAAAAAAAAAATGAGCGATTCATGTTTTGAGTTTTGATGATATTAGGTTACTAGGACTGGATGTTTTAATGTTAGCAGTAAGCTAACTATTTCAGAATCTGATAAAGAGGATTCATATTATGAGTGTAGATAAAGTCTTGTATGCAACAGTTGATAATTAGGTATTAAAACACTCATATGATACTATTATCATACTCCGCTTCGCGTCGTATGATAAACCCACATTCGTGTTTTAATACCCCTTATTACACAACTGTTGCATAAATAACTATTTCCTAACAGTTAAACGAGGCATAATTATGACTCATACATAAAGTTAAATCGAGACAGATTTATGGATCTTAAATATAAGAGCTCAAGCTCGGAATATACTCAATTTTACCCAATCGATTATTATTATTACTGATATGTGGATACTATATATTAATCCGAACACCTATGTAAATATGTTGCCTGTACCATATTCTGGCAAAATAAATAAATGATTATGATTATGAACGGCGGAAACCACATAACTCTATGTTATATATTTTATGTTAAAGTCATGATGTGTGCACATGTTTTGGGGTATAACTGAGAACCGATCCCATCATTTTATACTTACCTACCTGAAATGTTGTAGTTATTTCCTGTTTTGTGTACCATATAAACGGAAGGACGTGGGAACCCACCGCATTATTATCCCAAGAAAACTCCTACCATTATTTGATTAATGGTAAGGGGTCACGCCCCTCAGTAATGGGGAATACGACGCAGAGAGAGTACCATATAAACAATAAACAACTGACAAAAAAATAACATACCTTCATATAACACTTTTTATGCGACACCAGCCTGCAAGTCTGGCAAATAAGCGAGCGTTCAATAGGCCACATGAAGAAGGTCTTGCATATTTCGCACTCGGTAGGGATGTTGATCATAGACAGGATGAACGTATGCCCTTTGTACTGGATCGGATCGTCCACCTGAAAACGCAGGGACAACTAACGAGACGAATAAGTATGGCATGCACTATAGCGTATATTTGGGGTATACTTTATTATTGGCCCACAAAATACTATTGGGTATTTGACAAATAGTCAAATCAAACGTCAAAACGCGTCCTAAGTATAGGATTTATATGAAATTCTGAAATGTATCGTCATTAAAGTTCGCCGCACTTTTTACTTTATTCGATTGTTTAAAATAGTTATTCAACATAAAACTATCAGGGGACGTGGATATTACGACTTTTGGAAGATCATCTATTTAATAATCATAATAAAACTACTTTTCATAGTTAGACTATTCAAAAAAATATAATTTATTTGAATAGTAGTCAAATACCCAATTCAAAGTCGTATTACTCGTTTACAGAATGAAATATAGACCGATAGATGTTGAAATACTTTATTATTGTCTGGTTACCCTGGACAGGAAAAACGACATTTATGCTATCTGAAAACTGTTACAATATTTTTATTATGAGTCAGGATAGATTAGGCTTAGCTTTCTTGTGCTCAAGCGCTACTCTAGTCTATTTTGAACTGAATACATACATAATGAGATGTAGGAATAAGGGTGTACAATTTAGTCCCATTTTTTAATTTTTTTTTTAAATATTTAACTTCGTCATAGTGTTTTGTTTTTAACTCGTATCAATTTATAAGTGCAAACAATCAGTTTTCATCATCAGACTTAAAAGGTAAAAGTAAACCGCAGAAAACTTATCAGAAAGACTAGTGCTTATTTGTTCAAAAGTTTGGGTCGAACGTATTTTTTTATTCAGACAAATTTATTTGTATTCATGTTCCTATCGTTCCAATCACATAGTACCCCGTTACGGCATTTGAAATCATTTGATTGACTGGTGTATTAACATAATTTGTACAATGTTTTAGTTTTTTTTTTTCGTTATTTTACATAAAACATAAACGTTAGGTTGTCTGGAAGAGATCACTGCTTAGCGATAAGACCGCCTTAATGTACCTATATTTTAAGTTTTCTTGTATCTTGTTTCTTTAGTGTTTTTGTGGTGTACAATAAAGAATTATACACACAATCATAAATAATGTTTTTTATGCCGTACTCGTTTCTGCGAGATACGACTTCTTTACCGTTTAAATAAGCTAAATATTTTTTTAAAATTAAAATAAATACATAAAGATATTACTTACTTTTCTCTTCTTATCCTTTTTTCTCTTAGTCCTCGCCTTATCCGTTTCATGCTGAGTCATGAACTCATCCATGAACCCTCTAAAGGCGTTTACACCCATCGTGATGGATAAAGTCGAGCCTTCCCTCGCGCAAACCGTCTCCATCACATGCAGGAAGTTACCGATCAAATCTTTGTACTTGAGCGCTGACCCTCTAGTCTCGACTACACTGTAGGTTGCTACTAGGTTGTCTTTGAACTCTCTTAGCGCGTGTTTGAATACCCTGTCCACCTAGGAGTGTACACAATAAAATTGGAAATTATAACCTCGCCAGTTGATATAGAACATACAGGGTACAGACCGTGGTTAAAAACTGCAATAACGAAGGAATGGTAATAATATAGAATTATTATATTTGTATTGAAGTAGATCACTCAATTTAAGCAATTGATGGGAAGAAAAAACAGAATGGATATTGATGAAGATTTACTATCAAAACTATTAGTGCCCTGTAGGAAAGGCAGGAAAGGAGTGTTTTGTAATATCCAGATGCTAATAGGATAACAGTTATCATTCTATTCCTTTCTCTCGAGTGATTGTAATTATAAGAGGAAAAGAGATAAACCTACTTTTATCATCCTAACATTTTTTAAATTGATTAATAAAAATAAAAATTTTTATTGAGATGACGCCGCGCGTCCCGCGCACGTGATTTAACTAGTTTATACTGCTTTTAACAATAATATTAGTACAAATGCAAAACTGAGCTTACGCCTCGCGGACTGTACACACTTAATAGAGTAACTACACTAAATATGAGTAAGGATAATAAGGATTTCCAAACCTCACCTCAGACTGCTTCTGTTTCTCATTTTCCGACGACTCCATTAGATAAATTTTCTTTGTGATGAAGTTTTGCATCGCCTGCAATTCCGTAGCGTCCGATATTATTTTGTCCGTTCTGTCCATGAACTCGGACGTGCCAGTCAAATTGAAATTCGAACTAACGGGCCCTTTGGACTGGTCCGTGGTTAAATTGTAAGGGGATTCTTTGTTCAACATGATCCGTTTTCTATTTTTGTGGCGACCTCTAGACGCTAGGGTTACAGGGCTCGGGCAAGGCATTGTGATGACACCTTTATTCTGTATGCATTTAGTGTGATAGAGCTGTTTGCAATCGATGCATCTTTGGCCCTGAGTGATAAATGCGTCGATTGCTTGATGGCAGTATACGCATTTGTCTCCTTTTGCGAATCTCGTGCCTTTTCGAAACCTGAAAATTGACCGGCGGGATTTATTAATTCACTAGCTGATGCCCGCGACTACGTCCGCGTGGGTTGAGGCTTTTGGTTCTCGCGAGAACTCTTTAATTTTCTGGAATAAAAAGAAGCCTATGTGTTATTCCAGACCTGTCTAATCTATCTCTGTGCCAAATTAAATCCAGATCCGTTCAGCCGATCTGGCGTGATTGAGTGACAACCATCCATCCAAACTTTCGCATATATAAACCCAAATTGATATATTTATTTTCAAATTAACATGATAAAAGTGCTTTTGAATCGTCGAGTGAATCTACCACTGGTTCGGAATACCATTCCTACCAAGAAAAACCAGCAAGAAACTCGGTGGTTGCTCATTGAAAAAATTCAATGTGTACCTAAGTAACCCCAGTGGCGTGCACAGGTTTTGAAGCTAGGGTAGGCATTGCATTCGATAGTCAGAATACCTATTTACTAGCTGTTTTCATGAAAAATTAGCCCATTTGGGTAAGCAGTGCTTTTACGCCTCTAAGAACTGCACGCCACTGAGTAACCGCTGTCATTAGCATTGGTGGAGCGAGTGAAATCCATTAATTAAACAAAAAATAATATTAGTATAGATTCGAATTATTTTAACAAAACACATTTTTCTGTGTATTTCTCCTAGAACAGTGGGGCTGATTCTGTAGTGCATAAATCTCTAAACTAAACTAAAATGGCAGCTTTAAATCTAGTTTTGTCCCTTTCCGTAGGGAGTATTATGAAAGGGTTAGCAATATTTGTAATGCTCTAATTTTAGTTTAGTTTAGAGATTGTGCACTACAGAATCAGCCCCATTGTCTTACCTATGCCCTGCAATGCCAAATAGTCCGTTGCCTGTATGACCGATGTAATCTGGAGTAGACCGTACGGGGGCGCGGGGATCGGGCGCAGGGTCCGAATTCCGTCTCCGCAGCGTTTCATTCCCCACCACTGACACTTCCGACGCCGCCCTACAAGGAACGTTAATGATAAAACTACCCTCAATATGTACTCTGTTCTTTGAGACTAAGGAGAAATTTTATACTGAAGAAAATGTTCAAGTGTCATTCCAAAGGCGATTTCGTTAATTCGTATTTGAAATACCAAAAGATGAGAAGCTGTAATCTTTGGCCCTGTCTCGCTCACTCAGATGGGCAAATATATACCATGCTCAAACTGTTTCAATACTTTCGTAACGACGTTGGTAATTTAGGTCCCAATTCCAAATGTCCGTATAGAATGGCTTTGATTTAAAATAAAAAATCACTGCAAATGATTTCAATAATCACTAAAAAATAATTTCTTTGACATTTAAGAAAACATCAGGGGATTTGGAAAAACTTCGAGTACCTACTAGGTGTTTGAATTTACTGTCGCCATTTGATTACTCACATTTTGTGTTTATCTCGTGAAGAGCTCACTATAGAAATGATCCTACGAAGTAAGGTCTTACTACCTGCCTCGTTGGTCTAGTGGTTAGCGTGTTCGACTGCGGCCAACAGGTCCCGGGTTCGAGTCCCGGACCGGGCCATAATTAAGTGATGGGTTCTTCTGACTAGAGATTTTCAGTACTAGCCCGGAGTTAGGAAGTTGGCGGTGTTTCACCCCCGTGCCTCGGAGAGCACGTTTAGCCGTTGGTCCCGGTTATTATCACTAACATGATATGTATGTATGTATATTCTTTATTGTACACCACAAAAACAAAAGAAACAAGATACAAGGAAACTTAAAATATAGGTACAATAAGGCGGTCTTATCGATATAGTCGTTAAAGCTCGCCAACCCGTATTGGAGCAGCGTGCTGCGTGGTGGCTTTGCTTAGACTTAAGACATGGTTAAAACGAGACAAATTTATGTTACTCACATAAGTCCATCTCGTTTTAACTCCCAAGTAAAGTCTGGCCAAGTCAGCCTAATTCCCTCTCTCTCATGAGAGTAGCAGCAGCACGAGTCTCCCAGCAGTGGGATGTCAATAGGCTGTAGTGGTGGTAGCAACTTACCGTTTGATATCGAGATGGTCGGGTTGCCTGGGCACGGCGAGCGGCGGCGGCTCGGTGTCCACGCGGTCGGGCGGCAGGCGGCGCGGCGACCGACGCGCGGTGCGCACCGGCGGTGCGGGCGGCCCTTCCGTACGCCCGAGGGGCACGCATACTACAAGTAAACGTTTTGCTTTTAGATAAACCCGCTGTTCGTCCGTCTTCATGCTGATCCTGGTCAATGCTACAATTTTTAACATGGAAGTAGCCCAAGTCCTTCTAAAATTATTCTTGAAAAAAAAATTAAATCGGTTTTGTTTTGGAAGAGGAAACAGTAAAATAATAGAGTAAGAATTCGACTGTTTTTCATAGGTATTATCGGTCCAAGCTGCACTTGTCGGGTGTTATGAAATTCTATTTGAGGAGCAGCGCGACGGCAATATAATTGTTCAATACCTATTCTCAAAGTTTCCTATTCATGCCATATCCTCTTAACACAATCTCTAAACTACAATGACAGCTTTAAATCTAATTCTGTCCTTTTCGCAGGGAGTATTATGAAAGGGTTAGGCAATATTTTTAATACAGCGATTTTAGTTTAGTTTGGAGGTTGTGCACTACGGAATCAGCCCCATTTTTTGGTATTTCTTTTGAAAGTTATTCACTGTAATTTAAACCTACCATGATAATATATAAAGAATTCCACTAATACACTATAATAACCCATCACTACAAGTGACAGAGTCACTCCAAAAAGGCAAATCAAATATTTATAGTCCCAATAAAAATCACTATCACCAAAATTCGTTCTAAGAATGATACGCGAAAGACACATATTTTTAGCACAAAAACCAACTAAGAAATGACCCTAAAAGTGTTGACAAATACTTTGCAATTAGGATAAGTAATAAATCTTTTGTTACCAATACGGTAAACATCTCTTTATGTAAACATTACGAAAAATAACGGTAAACTTGCATCCAGACTCATGTCTGCGTTATTAAGTAATGTGCACCTAATAAGTCTATGTGTGCACCCATAATTACAGCATAATATACTTTTGTTAACTGCCAAATATGCTGCTAATTAGAAAAGAAAAAAAATATTAGTGTATTTTCCAGTGCAATTATTATTTATGTGTGCAAATTATCTCATCATCGTGTCAAAACTCATAGAATGCTTGGTTTGATTGATGGGACAGTAAAAAAGTTAGTAAACATAATTTATATATTCCGCTTTTATCCATGCGTAAATAAATTGTTATTCTTTATGGAGCTATTTCGAATCTACGGAAACAGCTTGTATCATCTCATCATACGAACGATATTAAACTGAGTAATATTTATATATTTACAGGTGCAGCCTTAATAACGAAGTGATAAAACTGATAAGTGACTAGATGACTTGCACCGGCTTTGATTGGAAGCGAAAATCAGTGAGTGCTTCCAAAAAATTTTAAAACACGTGTTTCTATTTATTGCTAAATAACAATTTTCGTGGATTTAATTTGTAAAATTCATTCATTTATTCATTTAATTTTCATACATACTTTAATCCCTCTCTACTTCTCTTCTAGATGGAATTTCAAAAATGCTTTTTGAACGAATGTGGGAACCTATTCTCAAAGGTTTTTAACCCTAATTTAGGCTGCGCATTGATAGATCAGTCTGACCGTCAGGACAAGTATATATACTAATATTATAAATGCGAAAGTGTGTCTGTCTGTCTGCTACGTTTTCACGGCCCATCTGTTCAACCGATTTTGATGAAATTTGGTGAAGGGATAGTTTGTATCCCGGAAAAGGACATAGGCTACTTAAACTTTATCCCCGAAAATTAAAGAGTTCCCGCGGAAATCAAAAAACCGTAATCCACGCAGACGAAGTCGCGGGCATCATCTAGTTCATATATATATGGATAAATGATAACACGTACCTGATTCAGAACTAGTGTCGGTTCTATGAGGGTCCCGATGGTCCCGTTGGTCCCGTGAATCCCGCTGGTCCCTCGGGTCCCGGCGCACTGGCGGTAAACTGTGCAGCGCACGCGCGGGCGGCTCTAGTGTAGTACTGGATAAACTGCGTTGGTACACTTGGGGGGAAGTACGTCTGTTACCAAAATAGGAGACCGTTATTATAACCAGGAGATCTTAACATGATCTTGGAATAGGGGTAAGGGTTAAATATAACTGCCATGCCCCTAACAGGTTAGCCCAGTCAAGAGATCGCAGTCAAGGGCTAACTTGTAGTGGATAAAAAAAACATTATCTTAACATGATCTTGTACCATTACATACACTTGGGGGGAAGTTCGTCTGTTACCAAAATAGGAGACCGTTATTATAACGAGGAGATCTTAATATGATCTCCAAACTTGGACGAATTAACCACAGGACGCGTGATATCGGCCATATTCGCCTTCCCCTCTAGCCGCGAACTGTGCAGTTTCGCCATTAATAGAGATGATGCCTATATCAAAAATAAATTATTTCTAACTGATTATTAAATAGAGCCTAGAAGGTCTTCCAAAATACCTAAAATTCACATCCTCGGTTAGTTTTAAGTTTGATAACCATTTTAAAATATAGATTAAAGAAAAAGTGTGTTGAAATTTGATGACGTCATAACTGTGAATTTCATACAACTTCCATACTAGAAGTGCGTTTTCAAGTTTGATAAAGAGTTGTTTGATTGAGTTGTCATCATCCCTAATATGATATTGTGTTGTCATAGTGATCGACTTTTTCATGCACTAGTGTCAAAAATTGGACAGAAAAATAACAAGGCACTCTTCCCTCGCCCCGTAAAAATTAGTCGAATTTGATTTCATACATTTCACTTGCGTTACGTATCCCGTGATTATTTCATCCAAGTCTCCAAATCAAAAGACTATCTTTTACGATAAAGTTTTTGGTATTTCTCAGGAAGATACGTAGAGAAAAAGCATCGAATATAGTGTAAAGTGAGAATGCAGATAGCAATCAAATTCAGCCTTCAGTTTAAACAGCGGTTTTAAGAAATGCAGCATGTACACGCACTAATAAATGAGAGCATTCTGCCATGAATGGACGGGCCAAGTCTAGCCTGATGTAGATATTATACAAAAGGACAGTGAGTACCAAATTAAAGTAGCAAAATTAAAGTAGCTGTAGCATCAACTATTGATACAAAAGTATCAATAGTTGATGCTACAGTTCGATACATTTACTGTACTTCTCTGTCTGAGTCAAACTTTTTTTAACTCCACTACAAGTTTAAGGCCCTTGACTACAATCTCACCTGACGGCTAGAAATAATGTAGTCTAACGCTATGTTCGTACTGCGAAAAATATTCGCGCGAATTTTATTTTCGCGATTTATTTTCCGCATACGCGTACGGATTTCACCTACTACGCACTGCGACTGCGGTGGCGTCATACAACTCTATAACTCGAATATACAAACTCCATATACGCAAAGATAATTCTTACCGCACCGCGTGGTATCAAACAAGCAATTTTTTTCGCGCGAATTATATTCGCAAGTGCGTATACATCCATATGATTACTAGTGTAACAGAATTGCGAAAAAAAATATTCGCGCTTATATTTTTCGGAGTGCGAACGTAGCCTAGCTTGATAGAGCTAACGTATTGAGAGTATTTTCAATGTAGTTTTATGTTTTTTTTTAAATGTCCTTAGTATTACCTGGAACTGCTTTTAGTAGTGTCAGAACTCTCCGCTGGACTCCAGTCGCCCACCTGTCGGAGGTATTCTTCACTACTACTCGCTATCGATTCGGCTAGTTCCCGTTCCCGAATCTGCAGCATTAACACAGTAGTATTTAAATTATATTGTAACAGATATATCTGAGCTACTTATTAAAGAGTAGCTTTAATTTATTCTAACCTAGGAAAGTCAAAATTATTAAACCTTCAAAAATCCTGTTAATCCGTAAGGCCCTGTGGTTCAAAAACTAAAAAGTTATTAGACTTGAATCCGCAAGTTCAAGAAAGACATAGGATTCCTTCTCCACTTCAATATTTACCATTAGGGGTTTTAGGAGTTCAGTGATTTAAAGGTGTTTATAATTGAAAGATATACATACAATTGAATGATTATGTTTAATTATTACTTCTCAACTTACGTCTAGCATTACAGGGGTTTCCCTAATAAACTAGCGAGTAGCGTTTAATCATAAATCAATAAAATAATCCATACTTTCATACTATATATTATACTATATTAATATATAATATTATAAATGCGAAAGTGTGTCTGTTTGTTGTTCTGTCTATCTGTTCAACCGATTTTGAAGACATTTGGTAAAGGGATAGGTTGCATCCCGCAGAAGGACATAGGCTTTTCATCCCGAAAAACTAAAGTGTTTCCGCGGCCATCATCTAGTCAATAATATATCTGGAGTAAAATGCATAAATCAATAAAACTTTTAAAGAAAATACACCTTATTCTTTTCGGCCATAAGATAGTTCTGGTCGATCCTGAGCCATAGTAGCTCGTTGGCAAGGTCTTCAGCGGTGATCTTGTTAGGCCACGCCACTATGCCCTGTGGGTATTTGTTTGTATTCGCGTTCCAACTTTCATCGGGCGACGATTCATTTGCTTCTTGGTGGATTAAACTGTTCAAAATTTATTCTCGGTTAAATTTTAGTGCACGGAAACCAGGTGTTTTGTGTTTAAATTTGGGACAAGAAATACTTCTTTTTTTCAAATGCTTCTAAAAAACAAAACTTTTACAAATCAGGATTTATTTAAATAAACTTCCCTTTCAACAGCAAACATACTGCTAAAGGTTGATGGTATTTTGTTTACTTTCAAAATATATTCGAGCAGGTTTATTATAGTACTATAAATTTCATTATTTCAGAATCCAATACGATTTTTAAAATTTAGACAATATGAAGTACATGTCGCGAGCCTTAGCCTTTCTAGCCAAGTTACATACGTTTCGAGTACCTATATTCTCTTTCTATAATCGTTAACGGTTTACATCTACACCGCGGAGAGAAAAAATAAGTGAATAGTTTATGGTTAGCGTTTTTAATCGCTTTCGCTAAAGCGTTAACGATTATAGAAAGAGAATAGACACGAAACTATGTAACTTGGCTAAGGGGGCAGGTTAGATAGAAAGGTATTTCTCGTGTCAACTGACCTTGGATTTGACTGCTTCAACGGCAACTCCGATATGTTCTGCGTTTTGGACACTCTTCTTTTGTTGTACGTTTGCGCTGTCGAACTTTCTATTAGGTTATCGCGTTTTTTCTCTAAACTGTTAGGTAAAACAAGAAAATTTAATTATAATATGGACTCTCCTTCATGATATAATATTTTGTCTAAGTTATTTTACTTTTTACCTCGCTATTGGCAGTGATTGCGTTGCTCGAAGCTGTCTTGTTTTTTCCGCTTCTTCTTGTATGAGCATGTTTCTGAAAAGTGTGTCAAATCTACTATTAGTTTTTTCAGAGAATATTTTATTTAGCTATGTACTTAGAGTCAAGATAGAAAATAAATTATCGAGATGCGGCATATGCGGCATTGATTTGATTAACTAACAGTAGTCGCTCTGACTGCCTCGTTGGTTTAGTGGTTCGCATGTTCGACTGCGGCCGACGAGGTCCCGAGATCGAGCCCCGGGTCGGGCCAAAATTAAGTGTTGGGTTTTCTTACTACAAATTCTCAGTACTAGCACAGAATAGGTAATAGTAGTAACAGAAGAGTTACTCCGCGAAGACCTTTTAACAATCAGCGACTCAGGTTACGTCGTAATAAAGTGCAATTCAGCTCGCACAGCGCTGCGAGTGAAAATAATTAAATACCTACCTCTATATATCTCTTTCTATCGCGTAACTCTTATCCCTTCAGACGCGGCGCGTGTAGCCTTAGGGTTGACTACTTCTAAATTCTTACTATCGGTATCATTACTATGGGTGGGTAATCGGTTGCAATTATGACGACAATTACTTTAAAAATAGATAAAAGATATATTATTATTATTCATAGATTTTGTAGAAACCAAATAGGGATATGGGTTTAACATGCTGGCATGCCCCTAACTGGTTAGCCCGCTACCATCTTAGACTGCATCATCACTTACCATCAGGTGAGATTGCAGTCAAGGGCTAACTTGTAGTGGATAAAAAAAAGTCGTTATATATTCCACAAGTAGTGAAATATCAATGAATATTTTACACTTATATGCGGTGGAAGGGGGCCCATGCCAGAGTTTACGAGACAAAATAATATACCCACATTATGGATTAATCATCATCGACTCATCGGCGGCCCACTAGTCCCACTACTAAGCACGACTCACGAGGCTCTTCTCAGAATGAGAAGGGTTTAAGCCATATATTCCTCCACACTGGCCAATTTCTTGTTGGCAGACATATTAGAGTTTTTTATAATGATTATAGAACTTCAGGCATGTTTTCAGCTTTACACACGATTTTTGTTCACCGTAAATGATATATTTTAATTAATTAAGTTGGAGGTGCATTGAGCGTTCCCAGGATCGAACCCCAGACTTGGAGGCTGAAGTCTACCCATTAGGCTATCACTATAATATTGGATACTACCTATGGTTTATATTTACTTTTGTTTAAAACTGTATCTTGTGTGGATATAAAAATAAAACTACCCACATTATGTATTAATATTAGTTTTGTTTAGAACTCTAAGTAGGTACGTATGTACTATGTACCTAGATAGGAAAATAATACAAACTTACCTTTCAGGGTCCTTAGGAAGTGCAAAGAGCGATAAGTTAGGTCTTAATAATTAGAGTTTAAACGACCTAATGTGATACGATATCGTTTACTGATCTTTCTTTGTTTATCCATAACGAGAACTTGAGTAAAAGTCAAACGTATAACTACGGTCCGCGCGCAACACTCGACTGATACGAGTGCCGTCGAGCGTCCACGCAGCAGTAGTTAAATATCTCAGGTCACGTGACAAGTGAGCCAGGCCTGGTACTAGCCCGGAGTTAGGAAGTTAGCGGTGTTACACCTCCGTGCCTCGGAGAGCACGTTAAGCCGTCGGTCCCGGTTATTATGACTAACACGATAATATTCGTTAAAGCCCGCCAACCCGTATTGGGGCAGCGTGGTGGGTCTAAGCTCTAATTCCCTTTCTCCTATGAGAATGGAGGCCTGTGCCCAGCAGTGGGACGTTAATGGGCTGTAGTGGTGGTGGTGGATTCGCTTAGACTGGCAATATACATGATAGAAATTAAGAAAACATGTTTTGAATTAGATAAACTCCAGTGTGGCATTGGTTTAGGTCTGAAATAAACCTGTCTTAAGCTGTAAATAATAGATAGACAAGATATATTTCACTTTAAAGTGTTGATAAGGCCATGATTACTTACAGTTGCTTATCAATTATATTCTTCAGTTGTTCAATACTGGGAGGCCTGGTTTTGAAGCCGTCGACGTCGGGTGCGATCGTGGGTTTACTCTCATGCTGTCAACACATCAGGGGTGATTTGTACATGTGTGTGTACTACAACACTTTGACATCATTACTATGATGGAATTAGTAGGAAAGATTAATATTTTTATGGGAAAGATTAGATTTGTTAACACGGTTTTGTATTTTACAATAAAATGTGAAACGTAAACAGTGGCATAGCTATAGTCCGCGCGCCAGCTCTGAGGAATCGGGGGCTGAGGTAGCGGGCGGGTGCGCACCGCGCTCGACCCAACGCTTCATACCCCGCACACTCCCATACTAGTGCCGCCCTTGACGCGAGAGTACGCTCTATCGCGTCCTGTTTTTAATTTTGCGATAGCAGGGTTATATTGTACTATAAATAATACTAAACTTAAAAGTTTCTTTATCTACACTAATGTTATAACATTCTACTTATGTTTCCAATACTTGACTTATAATTACTACTGTTATAGCGCAGATAACAAAACACTCAATTTAAGCAATTTCACATGATGGTATAATATCCACATCGATATCGTAAAATCTCATTATAACATCAATAAAACGCGACCAATTAACCTGGCGAGCCTTATGTCAAAATCCTCATACAAGTTGTATAAAATTTTGATATTAGGCTGGCTTTTGAAAACAGTTGGGTTATACGTGAAAACTTCGTCGAAACTACTAAACTTACATACACAAAACTCTTTGGTAAGATCTTGTGCCAATTAAATAAAAAACGAACAGCGCGCGCTCGCTCCTGATTGGCCCTGCGCGCGCAGCTGCGCTCTCATTGGTTAGATTTTAATGGCGGCAAGTTCACTGTGACAATACACGTACGCGATAAACTATTGTCAGCTTTTACACTTGTTGTTTGATAAATTGCATTAGTGAAGATAAAGTAGTGTATGCAACTGCATATAACACGGGTATTATATGACAGTTGCATAAACTACTATTGTCTGTTCAAATAGCAGTTTAATTTTTAAATTCCTTATAGTACTGATTATTCTGATTGCAACAGTGATTAATTAGATTTTACTTTCATTTTGTACAGTTTATTATAATTGAATTTTATGATACAATTTGTTTTTTCTTCCTTATTGCACTTACTTTCCTCATAGAATTATTATTTCATAATTAGTTCAATACACGCGCACAGATCCTAAGATGTGTTAGTATCGATAACGTAATATCGACTTAATCACAACTCTATCTCATTACGTCTACATTCCTTAAGATTCCTCGGATCTCGCGCGCGAACTGTAGGTTGTGGTCCCAAAATTTAAAAAGCTAAGACATTTTTTTAGAGAGTATTTTTGATAAGACTCACGACTATTCCACATAACCTGGCACCAATTGATTTATAATTTACACACAAACGTTGGGAAGGAAAATTACATGCTCTTCGATTTCTAAAATTGTCAACTTTCAAACTGTAAACGATTAACAAACAACATACATTATACAGCATAATGTCACGAAAGTTGAAACTGCGTTAGTCGAGTTTAAGGTGTCCTCTGGGATGGCATTGGTAGCACCAATAACAAATTCGATGCTAGGCTTGGTTGAATACTTTCTTACAGTATTGCTATACTTTTCCTTAGGGAATATTGGGATAGTTTTCGCTAAGGATAACATCACTGTACAAGCAAATAAGTACTACTGTTACTAGTAGTCGAAACTCAAGAGTCAAGACCACGATACGACATCGCATCGTCAAAACTACAAGCTCGATCGACGTTTCGCAAAAACTTACAAAGCAATTCGCGACTTGAATTCGCAACGTGTGAAAGGTTATACGATTTTATGCCGTAAAGTTACGAAATCCGAATGAATCATATCGTTTATCAGTACGAATTACGCTTTAAGTTTTAGCGAAGCGTCGAACGAACTCACCATACAATACTCGCAGTTAGAACGATGCCACGTCGTGTCGATCTTTTTAATTTCAGCCCATATGCCCTAAGGCGAGGTATAAGTTAATATTACCGCGGTGCCACTTGCTTGCTTAGGCCGGCCATACATGGACTGCTCGAGCAGTTAGCCAGTGATCAACATACACGGATCGCTCTTGCAGTCATAGTCAACAGCTTGAAGCTACCATTGATAACTGCTGCCAACCGCCCGAATCAGTCTCAACTACTCGAGCGGTTCCATGTATGTGTGTACGTAGAAGACTGTAGTTCACTATGCAGTCGCAGCTTGAAGCAGTCCACCCTGACTGCTTCAAGCTATCCGTGTATGGCCGGCCTTCTAATTTCTCAACTATTCCGTTTTCAACTTTCATGACGTGTTCTCCATTTACTCGCACTAACCTTAGTTCTCGCTGGTGTTATCCTCCCCCTAAGTTCTGGGAGAGTCTTCCTCAGCATAAAGCCTCGCGCCGCGGCTTGGAATAGCACGGCCGCGTCCCGAAGCCGCAAGTACCAGCGCCGCACACGACTGCCGCGGAACCACGCCTGCACTCGGATGGCTGCCTCGTGCCGGAGGACTAACCATTGCCTAGCCCACAATAATCACCCGATAAACATCAAACATTAGGGTTGATTCTGTAGTGCACATTCTCTAAACTTTTTTTTTTCAATCCACTACAAGTTAGCCCTTGGCTGCGATCTCACCTGATGGTAAGTGATGATGCAGTCTAAGATGGTAGCGGGTTAACCTGTTAGGGGCATGGCAGTTATATGAAGACCCATACCCCTATTCGGTTTCTACACGGCATCGTACCGGAACGCTAAATCGCTTGGCGGCACGTCTTTGCCGGTAGCCGTGGCCGAAGCCTCCCACCAGGCCAGACCAGGAAAAATTCAGAAATTATAAATTCCCAAATTGACCCTGCCCCCCGGCAGGGTCAATTTTGGAATTTATAATTTCTCGAAAATCGAACCCGGTACCTCCGCACGTTAAGACAAAAGCGCTACACACTGCGCCACGGAGGTCGTCGAACTAAACTAAAATGTCAGCATTAAAAATATTGCTAACCCTTTCATAACACTCCCTGCAGAAACGGACAGAACTAGATTTAATGCTGTCATTTTAGTTTAGAGATTGTGTTATACAGAATTGGCCTCATTAACCACTTTTGACGTAGAACGCCTTTAAAATCAGTCCAAAACATACCGGTGCCATGACACAAATATGCTGCGTAACCGAATATGTGCGAATTATGATGATGTGATACCTGCGATCGGTTCTGACTTCGCTCCCATAGGAATTTGGGCAGATCTGGTCTTATTCCTTAAGAATTTCTTAATCGAGAGAACCCTGTGTACAAAATTTCAGCTCTCTAGGTCCAAATGTATGAGCGTTGATAATTAGTGTGTCAGTAAGTTTGACGATTTACATTTTCCTTTAAAATGCTGGAAAGTATACCGCGCATTATTTAATTACTACAAGTATGGTATTATAAAGCAACTTTACCCAACACCAAACATTCCGCTTGATACCTACATTTCGATGATTGAAAATCAAAGGCCTACCTGCAGTATCCCTGTATGACTACGGAAGCGCGGCGCAGCGCCAGAAACCGGCGACGTTCAAGCACCGCACGGAACCATCTCTGGATGGTAATGATTGACGCCATTATCTGTTGGTGCAGGCGGTACTCCAGTTTTGTTTGCTCGCTTTCGCGCATGAAGATCTTTGTTGCCCCTATGAAAATGGATAATTTGGACTTATTAAGTGGTGAAGGAAGCCAAAAACAAAATTAATAGAGTGGAAGAAGAATAACAGAAAATTCTAATTTCAATTCGTCATCGTGCAAAAAGGAAGTTAGAAGACGATTTTTAGAAAATTTAAATGAGGCTAGACCCGGAAAAGATTGTCCTGGGATTTGATTCTTCAAACAGCAACCTGCAAGCATCGATTTACCAACTAAGGATGACTGAGACACCAAACGGTTCACAAAAACCAACCATATAGATTTATATTTAGGGTTCAATTTTGTAATAACAATTCGACACATACGACATTTTGTCGCCTAGTGTACTCATGCGCGACTGAGGCGAAAATTTTTCACAATATCTATTTGTGCACAATTTGACCGTGCCGTTTTTTGCGTTTCGATGGTGCGTTTATGGTACTGGTAAGTCAATGCCTGCAAGCGTAGTGCGAGGCATTTGCGGCCATAAATCAATAATGCTCTAAGGTAGTGCACGTGCCGTCGCATTCGAGTAATTCATGTTAATCAGACAAGTAATATGCGTTATCGATAAGTTCGCGACGCATCATTAAAGTCTCACATAAAAGCAAACGGGAGCACAATACCATGGACGCCTTTCCCACGTTTTATAGCCCCGACTGGCATGAACAAATGCGTTTATTGTAACAAACAAGAGCGAACATACTAAGTGTATGTTCCGCTAGGGTGTGGAACACCCTCCCAGCGCACGTTTCCTGCCACATACAACTTATGTACCTTCAAGGCAAGAGTGAATAAGCATCTTCTAGGCAAGCGCGTTCCAACCTAGAGATCATCATTGCTTTGCACTAAGCATGATTGTCGTCAAGCGCAAGCCTACCTTACAATTAAAAAAAAAAAAAAGGTAAAGGTAAAGAAGGCAGAAAACTTACCCAACTGATAATTATCTCTATCGAGATTCAGAGTAGCGAGGAAATGCCGTACATCAGTCTGGGAACTCAACAACCCCTTGGGTAGCAGTATACGGTATAGCTGGATGAACTCTTCGTACGTCAGCCGCACGTTGTATCCCGCCTGCCTGATCCGGACCGTTTCCAACATGCCGGTGTAACGCAGTTGTCTTTGTACAGTTTCTTCGTCGAACACATTTGGTACTTTATCACTGTTTGACTTTATACATCTAAAAAATGAAGATTTAATTTTAAAAAAATCTAAAATATTCGTAACAACTTATCGAAATCGGTAAGGTGGCCCAAAGTATTTAGTTTTCGAAAACAAAGATGTCAAGTTTCTTGCATCCTCAGCTAGCAAGAAACGTCAGGAAATATAAATTGTAGTACATCTTAAGTACAGAACGTACGATTTCCAAATAAAGCTTGTAGTCAAAAAATCAAGACATATTACTACAAGAAAATGAAAGGTTTTTTGCTTGCCTAAATTTTGATTTGCCACACTTTTGATTTGTTATGCTGAAACTGGAGTCGCAAGAGCACTCAAGATTTTTAGGCTCTTTTATAAGAAACGAGGCAGCAAAGCGTATCACACGTGTCCTTGAAAGATCTTAATTCATAAATTTATCGAGTAGCTATAATAATATTACGTACCTTATAAAAAATGGGTTGGCTTGATTCAACGTCTCCATTAGCGCCGCAAGCGAGTGTTGGAACTGGGCAGCCACAGTCAAAGGCTGTTTTCTCTTTCCCGCCGGTGCGGCCGTGCGACCAGCGAGCGTTTTCACGCTCTGCAAGTTTTTCAACCCTTTCTTTGCCCGCTCTCTGGGTCTAAACGACTTGTTTTTCCTGTCAATCGATCAACTCTTTCAGGATCATAAGCAATATAGACTACGATCCCGACCACCGAAAAGAAAACTGTGATATAAAGTCATGCGCTGGTACATTTACTGCTTTGCTGCTGATAAATCCAAAATGTACAGTTGATATTTGCCGAATGATAAAAGCTGTGATCTATTAGTTAAGTACTATAAAATACAATATACCGTATGTGATACAATTTTATTTCATATGCCCGCACTTTATAGACAAAAAATATAAACCTTAGAACCAATAGATTAACACAAATTAGAAAAGAAAATTATTACAACATGTCACCACCACCGCAACAGACTTAACCCATTTTAACGTTAATCCAACGAAAAATACAGAAAAACGGAAATTCATCAAACAAAGTCCTCGCTTCGCACGAATGAAACAAAATCAAATTTTAAGTGTAACATCCCTTGATCAGTACGAAAGTGACGTTACATGCGTATGTGTTATGATAATGATGATGATAATCTATTGTAAAAGGAGAATTACAGAAATTACAAAATAAATAAAAATATAACTGTTTCGCTGCCCCATTGAGATTGAGATACATATTTGTTTGATGAACGCATCGCAGGAGGGTGGATAGTGGAGACAGATGGAGAGTGGAGACAGACAGAGGCAAGGCAGAGTCAGCAGACAGAGACTACAGTCGACTACAAGCGGCGCTGCACTGTGGCGGCAGTGCACGCTGCACAGTGGTGCGCAGGCGGCAAGCAGTGCGCACGTACATGACAATGAGGCTGGCGCGCTGCAGCACGTCGGCGTCGTCGAAGCGCTCGTCTCGCTCGCGCTCGAGGCGGCGCGTGCGCGTCTCCGCGATCCTGTAATTTTTCCCTCCCCCGCGCCCGCGCGCCGCCGCCTCGCCCCGCTGCTTACTATCGCCGACCCGAGCCTTGCTCGCCGCGCGAGGCGTTCTACCCGGGCCGACAAACAAGGCATAATACTGAATTAATGGAACGAAAACAAAAATTAAGGGAACAAAATAAAACCAGACGATTAGGTGCCGTCGAGTACGCATGCGAAACCGTGTGCCGTGATGAGTGTGCGCTATTACGGTTCTAGTTACGTGACGTGACAGTTCGCTAACAGTGAGATGTTCGAGTAGAATAATCAGAAGGCTGTGTTTAAGTTTACTCTGGTTTTGGTAAGAGCATCCAACAAAAAATCCATCGTAAAATGAGGTTGTTGCTTATTACTTTAAAAATGGCATCTGGTTCATTGTGGTATGATTTTAACGGCAACATCGATATTTGTTTTACCACAATATCACTTGATGGTATACCAATGTTAACAGAAAGCTGGAACTAATCTGGAAATGCCACTAACCATACAAGGTCGTTAAAAATACTGATTTTAAACCGAGGCCGGAGGTAAAAATTTAGGACACTAATTAAACACAGCCCCATAAAACGTAACGCTAAAAAAGATGGAAAATGTGGGGTAGATAAAAAACATCGATATACATGCTTAGTGCACATAAAATGTAAAGCATGCCATAAACGGTGACTTACGCAATGCGGTTGATTGCGAGATTGATTGACGACACTGTCGCCAGTTGGCTGAGCAGAGACATTTCATTGAGTTACATTACAGTATTAGCGAAGCATAAACATACAACAGTTTTATGTTTAGCTAATGTTGATATTGTCGGCGTCAAGTTGTGGGTTTCAGTAAAAAAAATCGACTCTGTCTAGCGAAAGCTTAGATATTTTAATGTTTTAATATACTGGCAGCACTGGAACCATACAACACTTAAGCTATAGCTTAAGTTTAAGTTTTTCTATAGTCTACTATAGTCTGTGTCACGAAAGAAGTACCCTAAAGGCAGCGCTTTACTCGTATGGTATGCAATTAATATATGTAAAATGTGCTAGTTCCAACCATTGCCGCGGGACTTCCTTCGTGACACAGACTCTTTTTTAAACCCGTCGATTTGCACTTTTAGCTTTCATTAGCCAGACTAATATTTTTCTTTACTGGTTGGACCTGTCCAACTGCGTCTTTTTAGCATAGATCTAAGATAAGTAATGGTAAATTATGAGCAATAATGGAGAGAAATCAATCAATATCAACATTAGAAATACCATGTTTATTTAAAATGCAAATTTAAATATATTTTCTTTGCCAATTGTATGATAAATTACGCTGGTATTCATGCCTTGGGTTTGTTAATAGGACGCATCGTGGTACTCAACTACTCAGGCTGCATTCACATAGGCTAATAGTAGTTTGCGGGTGAAATTTTATGCAAATCCAAAATTACATCCAAAGACAGAATGTAGCTAAAATCCACGCGTACAGAGTAGTGAGCAAAAATTCGTTTTATCATAAATATATAGCTATATAATACTGACACGATAATTTAGCTATAGGAGAAACACAATATACGCCAAATTGAGAACCTCGTTTTTGGATGTCAGTTAAAAATACAGTCCTATATAATATGTTCCTTATAAGAATAGCTCTCCTCTTTAAGGAATTCTATTAATTAATCTAGGTCTACGTTATCCTAAAGTAAAACACATGAAAAAAATTATGGAGATCATGCTACAGAGGCTGAATGGACGGCTTACATCATTTTCTTAACATTATATGTTTTTTTAAACGAGTAGTTAATTTTGAAGTTACGATAAACAAACGTTAGAAAGCACCATGTTCTAGTGGTATAAGTAATGTTCTCACCTGATAATACTGTCATTGGGCGCGTGTATGGAGACCCTAGGAACGCGCGCGGCTCCATCGACCCTGTTCACTCGATGTCGTCTGCCGGCTTCTTGGAACGCGAAGTACCCTCTGTAACAAAAACATTATTGTCTCAAGAACGTTTTGAGTTGGTACTTGGTTGGTTTTACACGTTTTTGTTACTTATAGATGAGTGAAATAAGTACACTATGCGATATTGAATCATTCTTGGTTATTTACTACTAAAATACTAACATCACTCTAATATCACTCTAAGGAACTTATTCGTTACTAGCTGATGCCCGCGACTTCGTCCGCTTGCTTTAAGTTTTTTTTTATTCCCGCGGGATCTCCTTAACTTTCCGGGATAAAAAGTACCCTATGTCACTCTCCAGGTCGTCAACTATACACATGCCAAAAATCACGTCCATCCCGATTCGTTCGTTGACGTTCGTGTATCATGAGCTTTTATACAAACTTTCAACCCCCATTTACCCCTTTTGGGGTTGGAATTTTCAAAAATCCTTTCTTAGCGGATGCCTACGTTATAATAGCTATCTGAGTGCAAATTTTCAGCCCGATCCGACCAGTGGTTAGAGCTGTGCGTTGATAGATCAGTCAGTCAGTCAGTCAGTCAGTCAGTCACCTTTGCCTTTTATATATTTAGATAAGAAGTTAGAATACAACCCTAAGACCCAGCGCCGCGACGGCGGCGCCGCAACAGCTTACGGCTTATGTACATGAAGCCATACGCTACACACGCCGCGTCAGAAGGGATAAAAACTTCACGATAGAAGATGGGCTGTATAGGTACTTAAAAAATTTCGCTCGCAGCGCTGTGCGAGTTAAGTATTCTGTGCCAGTACCTCAAGAAGTAAATCCAACCGACGTTGAGCGTATTCGTGAGTCGAAACACTTAGCAGTAAAGTAAAATGGGCCTTATCTAAGCGGGAACGTTGCGAAATTAAAGTGGTACTGTCGGTGGTACTGAATTTGTGACTTTAACTCAAGGGCGATTAGGTCCATTTTATTCTGGAGAAGCGACTCTACGCTTACTTAAATACGCTCAACATCGCGTCGGTGTGATTTGAAATCTTGTGGAAATGGTACTGTAGCGCGATTTTGTAAGAAAATTGTAATAATTTAACAGCTTAAAACGTAAGTTACGTTTCTCAAACGGCTAATACGAACTGTTTAACGAGATAAGGAGTTCATAGATGCTTGCAAACCTAAAACCATCTATACGTCAGTTTGAGGGGACTGTAAATTATTTAATCTTTCATTCACAGAGTGTGTACATTGCTACCAACTTCGAATAAATTACTTTTGACATGACTTAGCTGAACATATAGCACAGAACTTAAATTCTGTATAGAAGTCAAAGTTACCTGAAGAAAGCTCGCACGATGGCCCACCGGAACACAGCGACGGGGTCCACGCCGACCAGCTCCCTTACAAAGGCCAGCGAAGAGTTCTTTAGTACACTCACTATGTCCTGCCGCATCAGATCTAAGTTCTTTTCCCGCATCGCTGTTACCTGTAACAATATAAAGTTTGCGTGTCTCACTGACTTTGTCCGCATGGATATGTTCTTAAAGTCCCGGAGAAATCTTCGACTTTTCGAGATAAAAAGTAGACTATGTTAAAAGTAAGTAACATAAACGTATACGTACGTAGCGTGCATAAAGTAACATATTAATAGTTGAGTTTACGTCAATCCGTTGCAGTGATGCGCCGTTATTGAAGGACAAACCAACACACTTTCACAGTAGTGCACAGTTTTACATATTAGTGTGGATCTGTTTGTTTAGTTTCCAAGACCAAGGTTTTTGATGACATTTTTCAGTCATATCTTGCATTCTGCAGACATTTAATTTCGACTGATTTGACGGACGTTAAGCCTAAGGAGATTTCTCCACATAAATATCGAAAAATCTTTGCGTTCGAGTGCTCATACAGTTACAGTACAGTAGTTACAGTATTCCACCGTAAGTCCCACACAAAAAAACTATTGAATTTGCGATACCAAAATAAACATTTAGAATTCAATACTTGGAATATGTACCTGATATTTGACTCTGCCGGCGTAATGTCTCACGACAAATGCAGGCTCTCGCCTTTGGGGCTTTTCATAGAAAGGATTGTCTTCATGCACTGAGTTAAACTTTTGTAGAAGTGTTTCGTTTGTCGCCCACGGAAAGCTGAAAAAAGCAATAATATAGCAGAAAAGTGCCGTTTTGAATGGATAGCATTATGCAGATAGTAAAACTTTGGATGAGTTTTTTTTTTCAAAAACTTTTGCTATCAAAAGAGCTCTAGAGTGAAAAATCAAAGATTGAACAATAGGTTAAAAATACAAGGTGGTCCAAATACATAGTTACGTCCGTCCAAATAGTTACGTATAGGTTACGTTACCTATCAGAAAATACCCCATGTATGTTCAGCGATTTTTGGTAGTTTTCGAGTTATCATTTCGTATCGTGAATTTTTTTCTCTTTATTTCGTGGTTTTTCCGAGCGTTTTTTTGTGAATATGCTCGTTATGAAGTGTACTACTATGCGAAAATAATTATCAACTTAACACTAACACAAGTTGTAAAAAATTTTGGTTGTAAGTGAAAAATTTATGTTTGACAAAGGTAGAGTTGAATTTTCAACTTAAGCTTAAAAATACTTTAACCTGTACATGTCACTTCCAACAGATTTAAATAACTTCTGGGGTTCCTAAGCTTCAGCATATTACTGTGATTAAAGTCAACTCACTTGCATTGATCGTTCAACAAACACAGCAATCCTCCTTGTTTGCCTTCTATCAGTTGCAAGCAGCCGGTGTTATCGTAGAAGCCTATATCCGTCCACCGAATTCCTTCCCTACTGTACTTTTCTTGCTCGTATTGGAAAACATATTGCTTGAAATATTACTGTGAAAGTCAACTTACTTGCATTGATCATCCAATAAACACAGCAATCCTCCTGGTTTGCCCTCTATCAGTTGCAAGCAGCCGGTGTTATCAGAGAAGCCTATATCCGTCCACCGAATGCCTTCCCTACTGTACTCTTCTTGCTCGTATTTGAAAACATATTGCTTGAAATATTACTGTGAAAGTCAACTTACTTGCATTGATCGTCCAACAAACACAGCAATCCTCCAGGTTTGCCCTCAATAAGTTGCAAGCAGCCGGTGTTATCGTAGAAGCCTATATCCGTCCACCGAATGCCTTCCCTACTGTACTCTTCTTGCTCGTATTTGAAAACATATTGCTTGAAATATTACTGTGAAAGTCAACTTACTTGCATTGATCGTCCAACAAACACAGCAATCCTCCTGGTTTGCCCTCTATCAGTTGCAAGCAGCCGGTGTTATCAGAGAAGCCTATATCCGTCCACCGAATGCCTTCCCTCCTGTACTCTTCTTGCTCGTATTTGAACACATGTTGGTTAAAGTAGTATTGGAGATGCTCATTCGCGTAGTTGATGCAGAGCTGCTCAAAACTGTTGCTCGGACCGAAGTCCTCGAAGCCGAATATGTCGAGGACGCCTGAGAAAGACGTAATAATTTAACTGTTAATGCAACCGCCCATCAATGTATTAGGTACTAGCGTATATCATCAAATTGATTTCTTAATTCTTAATCGATACTCTATTCTCAGATTTCTAAAAAGTATATCATCAAATTGATTTCTTAATTCTTAATCGATACTCTATTCTCAGATTTCTAAAAAGCAACTGATGTTGTATCAAGAAGTTAAGGACATTACACATTCGCGTTTAAGTTACTATATTGATTGTTCACTGTAGCCTGGAATATCTATGGGTTTTGCCAGAGAAGAAGAGCAGATAGCAATTTAGTAAACAAAGCTTGCAGAAATTGACTTGCTACGAGTGTTTAGTGCAAGTCAGAGCTCACTCCTACAATTTTTATTGCTAGTGGACACTTTGCTAACTTTTCAGCTGATGCATTGCAACTTTTTTTGTAAGTTTCTTTTGTGTATTGAAAACTCAAACAAAAATAAAATAAAAATGCACTTAACATGCAACATTATTGACTTTGTTAACAGTGATTCATCTATATAAATATAAATTAATTGTCGTGCATTTGTCTCGCAAAAACTCGAAAATGGCTGGACCAATTTTGAGTTTTTTTTTGTTTTTGTGGGTTCCGGGATTAGATTCACAATTGGATCCGTTAGATGGCGCTGCGATCGGGGCCTATGCTCAGAGCGGAGAACGTCTGCCGGGCCCACTAGTTATTAATAAACTAGCTGATGCCCGCGACTTCGTCCGCGTGGATTGAGGTTTTTTGGTTCCCGCGGGAACTCTTTAATTTTCCGGGATAAAAAGTAGCCTATGTGCTATTCCAGACTATAATCTATCTCTGTGCCAAATTTCATCCAGATCCATTCAGCCGTTGGAGCGTGATGGAGTAACAAACATACATCCATACATCCATCCAAAGTTTCGCATTTATAATATTTATTTGATTATTAATGTTTTTTTTAATCAACTACAAGTTAGCTGTTAAGGATATTGCAGTTATATTAAACCCCCATACCCCTAATCGGTTTCTACAAGGAATCGTAGCGGAACGCCAAATCGCTTGGCGGCACGTCTTTGCCGGCCACGGCCGAAGCCTCCCACCAGGAAGGAAATCTAATAATAGTAATAAAGAACAAAGTACCTATACTATGTCCCTGATGCTCCCGCAAAGTGTCCTTTTTGGAGAGCAACGCATGGTTGACCTGCATCACTATCCAGTCAAACAGAGCACCGTACAGACATTTCGCCATCGCGTCCCGGGTCGCGATCGCTTCCGGCAATCTGAAAAATAATATGCTTCACTTTAGAATTACTATTTCGTGAGACTTTGAGTATATGGTCATCTTTCTGTACATACATAATATTTTAAGTCCTAGGTTAATGTTTCAAAATAAAGTTTTTATTTATTTATTTATTTATATTATAATAAATTTGTGAAATTTTAGAATGACATTTTTGGATTTAGGATTTTTCATTTCGTGAATCCTACTTACTGGACAATGTGGCCAATTCTGTATGACGCAATCTCTAAACTAAAATGACAGCTTTAAATCTAGTTCGATCCCTTTCCGCAGGGAGTATTATAAAAGGGTTAGCAATATTTTTAATGCAGTAATTTTAGTATAGAGATTTTTCACTACAGAATCAGCCTCATAGTCACTTTTTGGATATCTGTCTTTAGATATCATGTCTTAAAACATTTCAGGTACTGGATTGATATAGACGTACTGTTTTATCTACATTTGGGTTTGTTGGGTACTGAAAAATATGGCACAAACTTAAAAAAAATTTCGTTGTTCTGATGAAACTTGATAACCCCTAGATGAACAGTGTACAATTATACCTATAGTTAATAACAAGTGTCTCGCCGGAAGCCCTAGCCCGCTTGGACGTGAGCGCAGCGAGCAGGGTTTCTTGCTTCACTCGCAGAAGGGATGATATGAGAGACACCACCTCTGGGTTGCGTACGCCCACTGCCTCGTCGTGGTGGTAGGACTTGCGTTGTGGTTGGAATTCCACATTACCTGCAAATTCGCAGTGAAATTTTATTGTAAATGGGGTGAAAACAAACCTTAATTATGCGAAAGTGTATCTGTCTGTCAATTACGCTTTCACAGCCAATCTTTTCACCCGATTTTGATAAAATTTGGTACAGAAATAAGATGCATCCTAGGGAAGGACATGACTTCTTCAACTCGAAAAATCAAAGAGTTCCCACGCGCTGCGGGCGTCATCTAGTTGTTGGATCGGGGTGAACACAATAGGTGTCCTTAGTTTATTATTGTCTCAGTTAAAATAAAATATGAAAACTACATAGCCTGGTGGCTAAAGTGTAATAATTAGTTAGTTCTAAATATTATACTAAATTTACACGATTTTTCACTTTTCTAGGTTTCAAGCTTTAGGCATATTATATAGCATTGAATTTTGAAAGATTTAAAAAATTCTTAGTTCAAAAATTAATTATTTAACATGCAGTAATACAACAAAAACATCAAATTAAGCAGGAATTTAATTCAGTACATTTAGATATAAGTAATTCATCTATTCTGCTAAATAGAGCATAAAACAACTTTCAGCTTATTATATAGATGAACAATCAGGTTAATAAATATATTCTTGACAGATAAATAATTTCGATGTAGTATTATGTATATATGTATTAATTATTATTGTATTTCAGATTTCGCTGACCTGATTTTAGAGTACTAATGCAACAGATTTTAATAATCTTCTACTTCCCATTTTAAAAACGCGTATAACTTACGATTTAAGTGTGTTGATGATGAAAAAATCTAAAAGCGACAACTCCTATAATTTTTTTAAAAAGATATAAAAAAAAAACATTTATTTTAATCAATAAATCAAAAATTACTCTTGGTGATGGAATACTTTAACATAATTATGTATTGTCTTATTTTATTCTACTACAAGTTAACCCAACATATCTTGTCATCAGGTGAGATCGCAGTCATGGAACTGCGATCTCACCTGATGATAAGTTATGATGCAGTCTAAGATGGTAGCGAGCTATATGTATATTAACCCTATACCCCTAATCGGTTTCTACACAGTATCATGCCGGAACGCTGAATCGCTTAGTGGTACGTCCTTGCCAGTAGTGTGGTAACTAGCCACGGCCGAAGGCTCCCACCACACCAAACCAGAGAAAATTCAGAAATTATAAATTCCCAAATTTACCCTGCCGGGATCGAACCCGGGACCTCCCGCTATAAGACCACAGCTCTAGCCACTGCGCCAGGGATATCGTCGTATTGAGATATAGAGCATAAAATTTATCATAATAAAATCACTATAATTTACATCACATTTTTCCTGATAAGCTGTTTAAATGGTCAATCACCTTTGAGATATGGCTTCACTTCTTATCAGGCGCACATAATAATATGACATGATTGACAATCAGTTTTTGCAATTATTACGAATTTGATGATCAAAGATTATCTTTACATAGATAATAATATGGATAACTTATCTTTAACTATGATCAAATATCATAGAATTTGGTAAGTTATAAGGACTATCATGAAAACTAATGGACAGAAATATGGCATTCCTTCACTATTCCTTCACTTCCTTCATAGACTTATATTATTATTTCTTGCTTCTTTTATGTAGCAATACCAATTTGGTTCAGAGAATAATCTGTAAATCGATAAGCCTAATATTAATTTCATTCTTTTTTGCATTTCATTTTGAATGGAAAAGTAAAAAGTCTGTCTAAAGGAAAAACCTTTTTTTTTTAATCGAGGAGTGAGCTATTAAAAATGCAGATTAACTCACCTAAAAGCAAAACAGCAGAGAGAACAGCAAACAACCGCCGTTGCTTATCCAACGTGAACCCAACCATGTCCATAGACTGTTTTAATCGCGAGAACTCATATTGTTCATCTACACCTGGCACAACACTACACCCTGTCTTTGACAGGTAATTATATTTGTCCACACTGAGCAAATGCAACTGTTCCTTTTCCTGCTCGGAAGCACCCGCGAGCAAATAATAGAAAACATGATAGTTCCTCTCGTTGCGGCCTTGGCTGCAAATTCTAGATTTTTCTAAAAGATACTTCTGTACAACAGCACCATGCACCATGCCATTTTCCTTGTAGTTCACTTGTATGAATTTGCCGAATCTACTCGAATTGTTGTTATGCGCAGTTTTGGCGTTACCGAACGCCTCTAACACTGGTCCAGCACTTAATATAGTCTGTTCGACGCCACTTCCATGAGAACCTTTCTGACTGAGTGCAGTTAGATGATGGAGGAGAAAATTTGTACTCTCAGTCTTTCCGGAACCGCTTTCGCCACTTATTACGATGCACTGATTCGTTCGTTCCCTCAGCATACAGTGGTACGCGGCATCGGCGACGGCAAAGATGTGCGGAGGCAGAGTCGAACCTATCCGCTTGTTCTGGTACAACTTCACATACTTGGGGTTGTAGATCGGATGGAACTTGAAAGGGTTGAGGGCTATTAGTATAGACCCTACGTAGGTATAAATATATCCAGCGGCAAATCGGGCTCTAAGATTATCTAGCAAGGTCTGTTCGTTAAGTTCGGGCAACTGGCACAAGTCTGGATACTCCCGGTCCTTTGGCTGGTATAGGAAACGCTGGAAGTAATCCTTTATTAACTGCGGATCCACTGAGAAGTTTTCCATCCATGGCTCATCGGGAATTTTTTCGCGCAAATAAAATCTGCAAGAACATGAAATAAAACTTATTAACCACAGCCTAATGAAACAAAATAATGTTTACAAAACAAGATAACAAATAAAATTACGTTTGAGTCATTTTTAGTTTCAATTAACTCTTGAAGTCTAAGGAGTTGTATTAAAATTCATGTTTAGACTTTAGTACAAAATTTCAGTTCATATTTGATTGGCAGGATGGTTGTTATCACACCGCGGCGGCGCGCGACGGCAGGAAGAGTGAATCACACACCAGCAATATCCCCAACCACTCGTAATACGGTCCCTTCATTAACTCTAGTTTATTTCAAATGAACTCTCAAACAATCGCAATTATCATACAACTAAAGTTTTCTTATACATAGATGCAACATGGCAGCTAATATTAAAAACGAATTAAGGATATAATACGAGTGCAAAACTACGTACCACTAAAGTTATTATTATTAGATAATTATGCTGCATGAATCACGGCAAAAACATTATAACCATTGTCGTCTACAAATAGTTGTCCAGTGACAGGATAATTTAATGAAGCGGTTCATTTCAAGACGTAAAACTACATTATAATGTGTAGAACGAGCTATATAACATGACACGTCATCCATACTAATATTATAAATGCGAAAGTGTGTCTGTCTGACTGTCTGCTACGCTTTCATGGCCCATCCGTTCAACTGATTTCGATGAAATTTGGTACAGGAATAGGTTGTATCCCGGAGAAGGACATAGGCTTTTTATCCCGGAAAATTAAGGAGTTCCCGCGGGAATTAAAAAAATTTAATCCACGCGGACGAAGTCGCGGGCATCATCTAGTTACAATAATAAAAATAAATATGTAATGTTATTTGTGGTCTTAGAACTCCTAGAATACATGGAGACTGAAATCGGAAAAGTTTTAAATTGAAATTCCACCCATTGGTAGTTCAGTCAATATTGCTTTTCTCTCAATAATTATTGGTCTCAATTCGATACATTAATTATTGTTGTGTTGTTGGTATATACTGTTTAAATAGTTTTTCTTCAGATACTTTTAATATTTATATTTAAAAGTATCGCTCCTCTAACATGTTAAATATTTTACTAGTCGAGTTTCTATAAAGAAAATCAGAAGCTAATTCCATCCAATACTAAAATAGAATAATCTTACAACAATACCATACAAAGTAGGATAAACAAATGTTTGTCATTCAAATGGATCGCTTCTACGTTACACAGTATTTCTGATATACCTATAGGTAAAATATACCTACTGTTCACATAATGTATTGAATATAAATAAATATGTTAGCAAGGTTAGTTGTATCGTTTATACTTCGATAATTATACAGCAGGCCGGCTACTGCAATGCCGCTAATTAAGTAAGAGGGAAAATATCAATCATTTACCCATAGAGTTACCACACCACTAGAGGCAGAGTCTGCATAGAGATCCCACCAAAATCCAGTGGCCATCCTGACACATAATTATTACGATTTGTAATAATTATTTGAATATTATTGAATTATTACAAAAAACTTTTACGATTTGCGTACGTCGTCGTCAAGTAAATCTACCACGGCCCGGGTTCGGAATAGTGCCCTTGCTACCGAGAAGAACCAGCAAGACATTATAATGGAACCAGCCTTCCATACATACACGCTCAATTTAAAATAGTTGTCGATATAATGTTAATGTATTAATAGGACCTAAGTAATTAATTATTACATAGACATAATATTGCCCATTTAATAAATCCAGCATTTGACTTCTATCGGTTGCCGACAAGACGACGGTCGACGACGAATTAAATTAGATGGGCTGTTAGGGTGCTTTTTGATTTTTGCTTCTCCAGCAATAACACCTCCCTGTATTTATCAGACAATAAATTTATTAAATGCCAATCGTTTGTAACACAGTGTTTAAAACAAAGAACGTGACAGCTGTTACCGCAACGATAAAAAATAGATTTTCGTTTGGCTAACACTCATGTACGCTTTAGGTATGCATAACAAAGACATTAGTTACGTTTGTTAAAAATTTATGAGCGTTTTAACTATTTATCTTAATGTTCCGCTCGGCTTGGTATTAGCACCGCTTTTGGATCATAGCCCACAACTAATTACCAGCAACCGGTTTTATTTATTTTACAGATGAAGAATTTTTTTTATTCACTAGAAGTAAGCTCTTGACTGAAATCTCACCTGATGGTAAGTGTTGATGCAGTCTAAGATAGTAGCGGGCTAACCTGTTAGGGGCATGGCAGTTATATTAAACCCATACTCCTAATAGGTTTCTACACGGCATCGTACCGGAGCGCTAAATCGCTTGTCGACACGTCTTTGCCGGTAGGGTGGTAATTAGCCGCGGCCGAATTATAAATACCCAAATTAACCCTTCCGGGGATCGAACCCGGGGTTACGGCAAGACAATTACTGAAAATAAGATATTCGGGTAGAATCGTCCGTTATACCTAGATTACCGCTATTCAGTTACCTATGTTTTGATATTCAACAATCGCGATGATTCATAAACTATGCCTAAATTCTTGCGGAAGGAAGTAAAAGGACCTTTGATAAATAAATGCGTACTGACTGACTGGCTTACTACAATCTACGAGTAGTTGACGCGTCATCAAAATTCCTAAAATTTTGCAAATAGTACGTGAATGAAAGGTAAGTCTTGGGCCTTGGCATATTTGCGATTGAAAAAATATTAGGTAGTCAGTTCACGCAGATATGTCACTCATCGCTGGTGGCTCGATCTCTATGTTTGTTTTCAAAGTATGACTGGAAATAAATGCCGACGCGAACGCGTGCGAACGCGAGATGCTCTAATTAGGACTAAACACACAGATAGCGCGACGGAAAAAGGATTCTAAGAATTAAAAACTTTATACAAGTATACTTTTGACCAATAGAACATTTTGAAGAATCCATTGGTGAAACCTGCATCTAAATACGTACAGAAGTTTCTAAGATTAGCAAGAATATACGGAAGGAAGATCTATTCATTCATTTCAAATGCAAGGGCATTTTAAATGAATGATCATCTGAATTTTAGTTAAAATCTGAATATCTAATCTGAAAAATAAAAATCTGAATATGATGCATCTGAATTTTAGTTAAAATCTTAAAATTACATTTGCTAGTCTATACTATGTAATATTATAAAGAGGAATGATTTGATTGTTTGTTTGTTATGGATAAACTCAAAAACTACTCAATCGTTACACTTACATCTATACCGCGGAGACAAAATAGTCTATGGTTAACTTTTCAATCGCTTTCGCTAAAGCGTTAACGATTATACAAAGATAATAGACACGAAACGTATGTACGAGTAACTTGGCTAGGGGGGCCGGTACGCCCAAATAAGGCGTGCGGTGTTCTGTTTTCAGTACCAATCAAAGCTGAGTTTAGGTATATCAAGGTGGTATTATCAAAAAAACTCGACTCCTCTCCACAATGTTTGCATCTGCCCTTACAAATACCACACGTTTACGCGCGCATACAGTATGACGTCCTGTCATGCAGTTTCTTCGCGCCTTGTGTGTGAATCAACTAATTGACCGTGGAATAATTTCACGGCATTAGAGTTTAATATAAACATTTAGAATGAAAGATCGCATAATGGTTATTTCTATCGTTCCCAAAACCTACACACATCATAAATTAATATAAATATTTAATGGAAATTTCTCTGTTTTCGAATGCCTTCAATCCTAACATCAAATCCGGGTTATGATGTATAAACTCGTAATTGGAAAATGATGCAATCCATTCCCTCAGGGAAGGGTGTGAAAATATGAGGCATACCTTACTTAAAAATCAATTCAAATGCCTTTATTTTCTCAAAAGAGAAATATTTCATATTGAGATGATTGAGATTGATTCGTTTAGATTAACGTATCGTTTAGATTTATTGATTAACGTAATACCAAGCGATACTAAGCGCGGTCAAAACATTGCGCATCTCGCTCTTCTGTACTAAGCCGGTAGAACCATCTACACGAGCGGGAGCTCGGAAAAGTTGATTGATATAGCATGCTCTCACGCTCGGCCACGGGCTATTGAAGAGAACACGTATGGTAACAGTCTGCTTACCTGTAATACTGCCCCGAATTGTTGTTAGGCCACAGCATCATGACGGCGACGGGAGATTCGTTTGGTCCCAGCCGCCGCTCTTTGCACTCCCCGCTGACCATGTCTCCCACCACCTTAGTGACAAATCAATAAATACAGACATCATTTTAGGTAGCGGTTTGATTTGCCTTGAATTGGGTATTTGACAACTAGTCAAATCAGCAACATTTTTTGGAACGTCAAAACGTGTGCTTAGTATGGGATTTTGTATGAAATATTGCATAGTATTAGTGACGTCATCAAAGTTCGACGCACTTTTTTACTTTAATCGATAGTTTAAAATAGTTATTCAACATAAAACTAACAGAGGATATTACGACTTATGGTACATCCTCTATTTAATAATCACAAAAAAATAATTTATTTGAATAGTTGTCAAATACCCAATTGTACTCGTATCTACGACAACTTTTGAATTTGCCGTTACACAAATTTAAAAAAACCGGCCAAGTGCGAGTCGGACTCGCGCACCGAGGGTTCCGTACAAACCTGTAGTAAGTATTAAATTATTAAAAAAAAACTACTTACTAGATCTCGTTCAAACCAATTTTCGGTGGAAGTTTGCATAGTAATGTACATCATATATTTTTTTTAGTTTTATCATTCTCTTATTTTAGAAGTTACGGGGGGGGGGACCAACATTTTACCACTTTGGAAGTGTCTCTCGCGCAAACTATTCAGTTTAGAAAAAAATGATATTAGAAACCTCAATATCATTTTTGAAGACCTATCCATAGATACCCCACACGTATGGGTTTGATGAAAAAAAAATTTTTGAGTTTCAGTTCTAAGTATGGGGACCCCCAAAATTTATTGTTTTTTTTCTATTTTTGTATGAAAATCTTAATGCGGTTCACAGAATACATCTACTTACCAAGTTTCAACAGTATAGTTCTTATAGTTTCGGAAAAAAGTGGCTGTGACATACGGACGGACAGACAGACAGACAGACAGACAGACATGACGAATCTATAAGGGTTCCGTTTTTGCCAAATTTGGCTACGGAACCCTAAAAAGCCGCAAAGGAACACTTGTTGAGTCGAGGCTATTATACAATTGACGAATTTCTTAATGACAAAGTAGTATGGAAGAAATCGACTTTGGGTCCAGCGCCCCACAGGATAGTTGACCGAAGCGAAGGTATCTGAGTCTACTTGAGTGAATTGGCACTTGTCCGTCCGTCCTTCTGTCAGAGCCTTATAACTTCTGAATTAATGAACGTAATTACTTCAAATTTTAATATAATATGTAAACCGATGGCCTCCCGCCGATAATGGCTTAAACAGATATAAAAATCTTTCAGGGGGGCTCTCATAGAAGCGAATGCGAAGTAAAATATTTTTTATAGCGTTACATTGGGTTGCGGTATAACATAAAGATAATTAGGAATAGACCAAAAATTTTTTTTTTTAAATTTTTCCCCTAAAATTGACGAAATGGGGGGCTTTCAAAGTGGAGATTTTCTAACGTCCAAAGTTGACCTCAGAACTCTCAATTTTCTGAAAGGCTGAGCCTGAAACTTGATCAATTATTTGAATTATATCCTGTACTTGAACAACAAATACTAGAATTAGATAAATATATTAATAAGGAAACGAAACTATTTAATTTTTAATGAGCTTCAGTACTTTTAACAGAACTTCACAATGATGTCAATAGATGGCGCTCTGTGATACCGCGAGGTCTCAGTTCGTGGCGAACCAATAGTATAATAACTTACACTACTGTATTTAATTTTTATACGTACGTATTGTAATGTCTTGTTTTTTAAAAAGAGCAACTGCTGAGTTTCTTGCCGGCTCTTCTCATCAGAACCAGTGGTAGAGTCAAAACATGACGTAACGTAAGAGACAACTGTATGTTCTACATGTTATAAATAAATTGAGTTTATTGAGTAATACGCCGCACTACGTTTTAGGGTTTGATTTGCCATTCGGGTGTACAAATTCTATCTATGATCAGCACTTCGTCTTTGGGTGGTAACTGGGAACACAGACAGTTTATTAAAATGGAACCGGCCTGCTGCAAGATGGGCTTGCCAACAACCGTTAGGAGTTAGGACATAGGAGAGGCAGAGATTTTTTGTTCGCAAGGAGTGAAACACTGAAATGAACGAAGACATACTAAGGATCATAAAAAAAATTTAAAAATGTGCACTTAAAATACCTGCCCCTGTTTATTTTGTCAAGACTGTATTCATTAAAAATAGATATACTTTGGAATCATTATAAAAGATATTATACGCACGAATGATGAAGCCATTTGGCGCGGCATAAAAGCGTGGGCCTATGAAAATAATCAAATACCGGAATACCTGTATTGTTAAGAATGGGTTTCCTAACATTGATTGAATATCCGCGGCAAAATATTTACACTACAGTCTATTTTAAAAGGAAACATCTGTTAGGAAGTTGCAATTGTGTGGAATTCACAGGCACGCGTAGTTATTGCGGCAAAAAAATTAATTGACGATATTTATCATCAGTGACTAATCTTGTCTTACGCTAAGGTACCTACTATTGTTTGTAGTAAAACACGTTTTTCATATCCTACTCTTGTTGTTATTTTTTTCTAAGTCCGCTATTAAGTTAGTGTCATTCAGATAACCTAGCCATGCAAAATGTGTATCCATACTAATATTATAAATATGAAAGTGTGTATAAGAATGTTTTGCTTTCTGTTACTCAGCTGCCTCATATTCTAACTTTTTTTTTTTTTTATCCACTACAAGTTAGCCCTTGACTGCGATCTCACCTGATGGTAAGTGATGATGCAGTCTAAGATGTTAACGGGCTAACCTGTTAGGGGCATGGCAGTTATATTAAACCCATACCCCTATTCGGTTTCTACACGGCATCGTACCGGAACGCTAAATCGCTTAGCGGCACGTCTTTGCCGGTAGGGTGGTAACCAGCCACGGCCGAAGCCTCCCACCAGGCCAGACCAGGGAAATTCAGAAATTATAAATTTCCAAACCCTGCCGGGGATCGAACCCGGGACCTCCGCACGTTAAGGCAACAGCGCTCAACACTGCGCCACGGAGGTCGTCAAGAACTAGTTAGTTAGTTACCTAAAAATTGTTCCTACCAAAGTTTCTACATTCTTTACAGAAGCTTTGTGTAGCAATGACTACTATTACTTATTATGAACTAGATGATGCCCGCGACTTCGTCTGCAAGGATTGTTTATTTGATTCCCGCGGGAACTCTTTAATTTTCCGGGATAAAAAGATACGAACTATCCCTATACCAAATTTCGTCAAAATCGGTTGAACAGATGGACCGAGAAAGCGTAACAGACAGACAGACACACTTATGCATTTATAATATTAGTATGGATTAAAATTAAGAATTTTTCAAATAATAAAGATAATTCAAACAAAAATTATTATAAAAGTTATTTAATTTTACCCAATAATTACACACTACTTTAGTGCCATATAAACTGGAGAGAAAAATTTAAACCCTTCTAAGTAATTCATTTTATTTTTATTTTTGATACAGGACTCTCCTCTCTAGTCTCTAACTAGTGATACATACAAGGTTAATTATAATAAGTAATTATGATGTAAATACCTCTGCCAGCTCATAAGGTCCTCCAGAGCCATCATTCAAGTTGAGTTTGTCAGCGATGCAACATACTATCTCTTCTGAGCTGGTTTGCTTGGAGGCCTCCACGGAAAGCGCCTCATATTGTGCAGAGAGTGCCCCCACAAAGACCTATATGTGACAGAAAAAAATATATGGGACTTCCAGGATACCAGTACGATACACGGTCAAATGAAATTAAATCATTTGTTGTTCAAAATATGTTACTTTTAAAAATTATGTAAACTTTTTGAAAGTCAAATAGGTGTGGTAGATAATATTATGGTGATTGTTTAACATCAACTTAATATAAATGCTATGAGGGTTCCAAGCTCTACCAGATTTAAGAAGCCTACAACAAACTCAACCAAATATTCATTTCACTATCACAATTCACAATATAACTTAAATATTTTAGACCTCCCAAGCTTTCTTCGGATTATTTCATTTAGATAAGTAATTCTTACTTTGTAACTGTGAACTTGTACATAGACATCTCTAATGTCTTCTTGGATTTTATTATAGAATTGGTGGAATTCTTCTGACATATAACTGACAATCGCCGGACCCAGCGGTGTTCCCCTTATAATGCCCAGGTGATGCTAGTATTTTTGAGCTAATACAGTTGGTAAGATAGGGACTGTATGTGAGCAAGCCAATCATTCTTGTTGTGTCCATAGAACTAGCTTCATTTTTAAGCTGAATTAAGCTAATTTGGTCAACATTTGCTAGCTTACTTTCACTATTGTCTTATGCATCCATCAAATCTTACCAGTTAATGACTAACAATCCTAAAGAAGTTTGAAACTAGCAGAGTATACATGGGCCTAAAAGCAGTAGCCCTATCATTTAAGACCTGCATCAATCAATCATCATTGTAACAGTCTCAATTATTGTGATTGGCTGAATTTACGGTAATCCAACTGACAAAAAATTTTGGAAAATAGATTAGAGGGTTCACTAATCCTCTTGATTGCAAATGTTACACTGTAGCAATTGTTTGTAGGTAATAAGGCCCCAGATATCACTGCTGTAAGCTTAAGTACCAATAATTATAAAACGTACAGTGATATTTCAAGAGGGATCAATGGAATGGAAACTTTAGTTCACTACCACTTTAAGCCTAAACTACTGCAGTTCAGCTCCAACTGTTCAAGTACAGACTAAGGAACCCAGAACAGGACTTCTTTGACTATTCAAAGCATACACTGGAGGAAACCAGAATTTCTATTAATAACATTGGTGATTTTTTCTACACACATCTGTATTTTGAATCTTGACATGAAATGAGAGTATGTTGCCCATGCAGTGATATGATATTTCAAGGATTCGAAACATTAAAGAGCTACTGTAGCAACCCAGTATCCAGCAGCTTTATTACATAAAAATTACAGCTACAGTGTAATGATCGCAATCACCTCTGATTGGTTAACATTCTTAGACTATTGGCCAAAATACATTGACGCAGCAAGAATACCATAAACTCAGCCAATCAAAACAAAATAAGACTGAAACACTGATAAATGCAGGTTTTACATAATTAAGCTACAGTTAATCTTTCTGTTGGTCAATTTTAACATCTAAAATTGTCTACATAGTTATCTAAAAGAAATGAAATATGATATTACAGGAATAACAGCCTATATTTGGAAGAAAGTTCAATGAATTAGGATTTTGTTTTATAAAATATATAAACAATACACATAAGAACATGCAATGTGTGGACATGCCTATAAAGCTTTGTATAATGCAATACTTATTACAAAGCACTGATAAAAAGATGAACAAAGGTCAATTTAAATCAACTTTTACTATCAGTAAAAGTTGATTTAAATAGAGTATAAAATACCACTTAAATATAATATTGCAATAAACAAATAACACTTCTCAGTATGATATTAATAAAAACTCTCAATATGAGCTTAGTTTTAGTGTTAAGGCTTTTGACAAATTTAGTAAGTTCAACACAATATCAGCGTGTAACTGACCTGCACAATATATCTGTGACTTTCTGCATGAGCCATTCCTACTTCATGTTCGACACTTCTGTGACTTTATGAGATGTAAAGATACCTTAATCTCATTTTGTTTCACCACTGAAACTTCACAATGTCTCTTGAAAATAATCCTCACTTATTTATTATTAATACTAACATACACAAACACAAATGGGCTCTTGGTGGGTCTTCAGTGTAGATTACCGAGTGATTTTATGTTAATACGGTAGTATCGCAGTTGTTTTAATAAAGTTTGCAGAAATCTTGTGCTCTCCTAGACCCCCCTGAGGTGCACAGGTTGTAGTCAACCGTGACAAGTTCATAAAATGTCATATCTGATATAACTCTAAGGTGAAACTCAATGATCGTCTGCCTGTATTGAGCTCAGGCGCAGCAACGTTCAGATTTGCGAGTGATAATATAGGTAAAGCAACAATATACAAGGAAGAGAAATCTCAGATGTGGGTCACATGCTGATTGAAATGTAGTCGCCCAGCCAGTCTTGCCTCAAGTTTTTATTGATAATCCACTAACAACGTCAGTTTGCACTATACACACTGTATTTTATGTACTCAACAATTTTTTCTTTACTATTTGGAAAGTACACTGTATTCAATAAAAAAAATCGCAACGATTTCGGTGTCTTGTCTTCGACAACCTGTTATTTGTCATGCACAACTCTCGCTTTATGCAGCATATACTCGCACTAAATGCACTATTATATTGGGATAACTTAACATAATTATCTCTAACTTCTATTAGACTTCTATTTCTATCAGTAATTTATTTCAATCTTCAAAATGATTGAGGAATTGAAACCACCATTTTTATTTGTATCTCGAGATGAATTGAATCGTGTATCTATTGACAATATTGCTATTTTAAGTAGTCCACATATTTACTCCAAATTCTATCACAAAAGACTACCTTACTATTTTGTCGGTTAATTATTAACCATAGAGTATTTTACTATTTTACCATGGACTATATTCAATTTTTATTTTTTACGGTAGGCAAAGATTTATTTCAATCGATGTGGGTAACTTGAGGTTTCCACTACAGCCCATTAACGTCCCACTGCTGGGCACAGGCCTCCAATCTCATAGGAGAGTGGGAATTAGAGCTTAGACCAACCACGCTGCTCCAGTGCGGGTTGGCGGGCTAAACTTGAAGTTTAATCTTGAGTAAATATATCAAATTAATAAATTATGAACTAAAAAAAGGATGAAAATAATTTTAACTGATCGAAGAAAAAATTCGTTTTGCTCTGTGGTTTTGCTTTACCAATAGATACCGGAAAAATGTCTCAAAAGCGTACACAGAGCAGGTTAATTTTTCTATGCTCAAAAGGCAATACTTCTACGAGTTGGTGTCCCTCTCGCACACATGGCCACTGCCATAGATCAATAATATTATAGATAGGTCATATGAAACACTCTGAAACACTAGACTTATAAATCCAAGGTCATTGAGAAACACCATGTCTCACCCTTTGATTATGTGTCTCACCCACCTGTGCACCCACCACACCTGACCACACCAGCATATGAATCTAGCACAGGAATCTAGTAATTAGTGCTAAAGCGATTGGTGCTGCTGGGATAAATATCTACTTATTTAGGTATCAGGTGTAATATTTTTTTTATAACTAAGTTAATAATGTACTTTTTCTAGTAACATGCTTCCATCTTCAAGAGATTTGCTTCAGTAATATTTTATGGAGTGACGTGTGCATTTTTACTTATCACTTTTTTAGTCCTACTGATTCGGAATCATACTAATTATAAATGCGAAAGTGTGTGTTGTTTGTTGGTTTGTCCTTCAATCACGCCGCAACGGAGCAACGGATTGACGTGATTTTTGGCACGGGTATAGTCGAGGACCTGAGAGTGACATAGGCTACTTTTTATCCCGGAAAATTAAGGAGTTCCCGCGGGAATCAAAAAATCTAAAACCACGCGGACGAAGTCACGGGTAATTGTGTTTTGTTGAAAAATTGTGTATTTATTCGTTACGGAGATATGCGTCAAAAACAATTTGCAACAATGCCTAGAACTTGTAATATTGTGGGATCATAATTCCTTCTTCCATGTGTGGGATGTGGCCATGGAAGAAGGAATTACGACTGCCGTGATGTGGCGCAAGAAAAAGAAAAATCTGACAAATTTAACATTTCACCGGTATGTAAACAATTTTTCCCGAATATTATTCTTTATAGAATATATAATCATTTTTTTTAATTACAACTAGGAAATAAACAAACTATAAATGAAATCTAAATTAAAACTAATATTACAAACACTATGAAATTAAAACTAAATTAAATTTAAATTCTTTAAAGTACTTAGTTATTATACTACGAAGAAACATATTTTAGTTTAGTTTACTGTAAATATTTGATTCTAAACTAGATTTTTACCTGATAAGTAGAGTAGAGTGTAGATTTTTACCTGGTTGATAAGCATTTGATAAGTAGGTACCTACTAGAGATTACTTAGGAGGAAATTTTCATCGATATCGATATTTGCATGAATAATTTATCAAAATTATTAGGTACATATTCATCAAATCAACTTTTTAAGCAATTTTCAGCTTGAGACCATCGTTCTAAAAATATTAGGTAGGTATGTTTAAATTTGAAGTAATGATATTCACTCATTTATGGCTCTGACAGACTGACGGACGGGTGATCAGACGAACAAGTGCAGATTTACATAAGTAGACTCAGTGATCTGCTCGCTTAGCTCTGTCAACTAATTTTTAAGTGTTATGTTTAGTTTTTGTTTTGTACATAAGATTTACTTTTTACAGCCATCTTCCTATCTAGAAAACCAAGCTGTTCCAAAATAACAGCTGCCTATAGAAGACCAATGTGCATCGAGTTCAGCACTTGGGCGATTTTTTGTCTATGCAATAGGTAGGCCCACCGTGCGAAGCAGGGGTAAGGGCCGGGTGAACTAGTAATTAATAAATATTTTAATAATTAAAAGCCTATGATGGGTTTTTCTATATTCATAAATAATTAATTTTTTTTTACATTTTCTACATACCTAACGACTTGTAAACATTTTTAAAAAATACCATGAAAATAAATGAGAGAAAAAATGTATTGGTCAGCGATTTGTAAGTTTTATTTCATTGCTCCTTAATTCAACACAACAGTATATTATTTGGCAATAGTGGTTGAGTTCATATTCCTACAGATGGGACCACGGAATACCTACCACCATGTAGTTTGTACTCTTAATATCACAGCACTAGACAGGTATGTTGAAGAGCAGGCCAGCTTTATCATACTAATATTAGGTATAAATGCAAAAGTGTGTTTGTTTGTTGGTTTGTCCTTCAATGACGCCGCAACGGAGCAACGGATTGACGTGATTTTTGGCATGGATATAGTTGAGGACCTGGAGAGTGACATAGGTTTTTTATCCTGGAAAATTAAGGAGTTCCCGCAGGAATCAAAAAAACTTAAACCACGCGGACGAAGTCGCGGGCATCAGCTAGTTGTACAATAATTGACATATCACCCAGTTAAGGCATATGCAAGAATGGCTTAGTATGATGAAACAATATAATTATTATGTTGCGTCATCTGCATCACAGCAAAGCCACATCGATAAATATTATCGATAGTCATCAGGGCCGCACTTTGGTAAGTCGCCATTTTAGTATACCGTTAATGTTTAGGTATAGTAAGAGTAGGCTTTTGCCGTAGGTATGACAAGTCCTATAATAGTACTTCCTTCGTCATTGCCCCCATGCTCTAGCCGGTGGAAGTTTATCCACTTGTAATGTCAAACAGGGATATATTTCTCCTTTCCCCTGTTGGCATGCTCTAGCATAGGGAGAAGATAATTTTATCTCCTGTCAGTGGATAAAATCGGGGGATATAATTTTTATCTCCGGCCCATGCTAGGGGGGCTGCAGGTGAGATCACGGTAAAGGGATAAAAAAAACATCTAAGTATTAATTTTATTTATAACTGAACCGATTTTGATAAATTTTCACACATGGGGGACTAGGTACACAATATCTTGGCGAGTTTTTATCATACATAAGTACCTAGGAGCGCAGTTACAAATTTACAATCGATTTGGATTTTTTAAAAAGTTCAAACAAAGACGTACCTACTTACTATATCTACAATCAGACATATGAACTAAAAACAATTATCTAGGAGTCTATCATTAGGAATAAGTATTTTTATTATTTTATAAATTATTATCTAAGCTATTCTTAAACAGTACCTATCTACCTACGTTCTTATTATTTTTGTTCAACTTTATACAAAGTAGAATCGCGTACATTTTAATACAATTTATAACACGTCTTCATAAATAAAATATGTACCTATAGGTAGGTACCTAACAAGCCAAGTCTTCAAACTAGTCATACAACGACATACGTAGGTGGAGATTCATATTATATAGGTACAGGGTCAATGTATGAGCAATTAGTTTGTGCGTTGTTCTTTATTTTTCTTAAGTATGTTTCTTATCTTAATTTATTAGCTATTTTTAAATAACAACTAAGTAATGAGTAAAATTGTTTGTAATATATATGTAGGGGTCACTACATACAACGACAGATGGCGCTATTAGATCTACGACGAATCCACAAGACGTGTTCGAACAAAACTATGTTCTGCAGCCTGCAGAACATCGGTAGGTCGAAGTTCTTATTGAATTGCACTTTATATTATAGAACTTATAATAAAGAACCAACTCATAGTTGGTACACCAGCTCAGAGGAAGATCTTCCTATTGTTACGACGTTTAACGCACGCATCGTATCTTGCAATAGATCTTGCACATGTAGGTACACCCAGAGACTAGTAACCACTGGGTACACCATTCACCAATAAATAAAACGTAGGTACTTAAGACTATACATTCGAGCTGAGCTTGAGCTGCAAGGGTAGACCCGTATATTTAGTTTTTTTGCCCCCTGATATTTTGTTACTCCCTGCATTAAACCGAAACTTATTCATACCAAATTGTAGGTAATTCTCTGATCTACTATTATGACTGACAACATTTTGAAATTAATTAATAGATTGTTCCTTATTACGAAAATACCAAGAAGCTGTTATTTAATCTTGATTTTTGTGTAAAGTTTGACGTTAGCGAACATCCAAATTTACTCGTTGTGGTCACACAAAGAGATACTTTTATAGAGTATAAGGTCCTGAACTACTGTAGTTGAAGATAAAAATTATTAATTTGCTATCCTTTGTATTATAAAATTCAAAACAAAGAAGATTTAATTTGACGAAATTAAGGACACATATAACCGTCATTTTAGGAGGTTTGTTGGCTTAATTTGTAAAAATAAATTAGTACTCCTAAAAGTAAGACATATTTTCAATTATATAAAGCAAAAAAAAAAATATAATTAATAATAATTTACATCCAAAAACAAGTTTGTAACACACTACAAAACTGCGTGATCAAGCACTAGGAAAACTAGTCGTAGCCGAGGCTTCTCAGAGGGTGGACGTAACGCTTTTTGTCTCCGCAACTCAAAATGATATACGTAGCATATACCTGAGATTGTAGTGTGATTGTCACTTCTCAATAGTAGGCATTTTTAATACTGGCTGCTTTTTCTTATTGATGGTTGGAAATTATTTTGTTTTCAATAGTTTAAGGTTTGTATATTATACTTTATATTAAACGTGTTTGATATTTATAGTTATATTACTTAATTATTTACTCGTAAATAAGAATTTGAATATTCAATTCAGACAAGGTCGTAAGTTTCAGACAGTTATAAAATAATTTACTTTACTAAACTTGCCTTATAAAGCTTGTGGTTAAATTAACTATTATTTAAAGGCTGACCAACAATCTCTACCTAGACTGGCAACTCCGTCCCTTATAAATATTAATGCGATGTCATGTACTGAAATGATAATCACTCGTTGGTAAAATTTATTGAAAACAATACAATAGAAACAATAAACCTAGCTAGTCTAACCTAATAACTATATAAATCATGCCCGCGTGGAATGGTGGCGAGAAAGCTGGCTGCATTTTCGCGCTGGACAGCCAGGCTGATCCTTTGTGCAAAAAATGAGCCAGCACTTCAAAAAAAAAAAGTCACGTGTTTATTGTCTTTCATATTAGCGCGGTATCTTGTGTTTGGTTGTGAAATTCTCTTTCCTTATGACGACTTGGCATTTTATTGGTGTGATTTGCATTATGATTTGGATATTGTATCCCTTTGGATCGTTTTGGATCGTATTGTATACCTCCGGCTTGAATTACTTCTGAATGATACTGCCCGCGATTATATATTGTGTTATATTTATTAAATAAATAAGTTTATATAAATTTTGAATTTGTAATCCTTAATAATATTAAACATGCGAGTGTGTTACTTTGTCGGTCTGTCAGCTGTCTACACGCAAGGTTTATCTACCAATTTTTCCCGAAATTTGGTACAGAGATAGCTACTTTCTTGGAGACAAACATAGGTATTTTATCCCGGAAAATAAGAATGCCCATGAGATATTTAAAAATCATGAATCACGCAGATGAAGTTGCGGGAGTCACCTAGTGAAGCGACTCGTATCGAGACACACGATTGGACGTTAGTAAACTTATGCAATGAGCTTTCGAATAGTTAAATTTACAATAAATTAGAAATTAGAATTTTATTTGTTTGGCTCGCATATTTGCTTGTTTTTACACTTGGATAGATATTATTTATGGCCATGAAAATACAGTCGTCACGATAGCAAAAGCAGGTAGCTATGCAAACAAATGGGTAGTTATTATTATTTACCACGCTTACGGACCTTTTTGATGAATAAGTTTTGTTTTATGTTTTGAACTGAACCTTTCTTTGCCCGACTTGGGGAAGGCTTGGTCGTTAGCAATCATGTATGTATATGTGTTTTTCTTTGTTGGTTCCCTCTTTATTGCAAACCTACATATTTTGATATTATAAGACCATAGTATGACGTCACGGCAAATCCAATATGGGATATTTCACTGACAAAAAAGCCATGTTTTTTTGTCTGTTTGTCAACTCAAAATACTTCATCAGTGCACACCTAGACTACTCAAGGAATAAAATATTTAGGTTCATCGATTTTGGCTGAGCGTTGGTCAGCCAAATGGCCTCATTTCGCGCTTTATTGGCATTGCGTGTTTTATTTTACTGTCAGGCAAAGTTACTTATTCCAAACAATGCACTCATCACGTCAGCAAAAAGTTATGTAAAGTGCAGCTTGTACTTTATTGTACCCCGCGTAGTAAATTCTATTGTTATTTTGGTAAACCGAATATACATACTAGCGCAACTGTAATTATGCATTTTTTGCCTTTTGCAAGTGTATTTCGTTTACAGAGCGTCATTAGATGATTGTGTTTTACGAGTATGGTTGTCGACCGAACTTTTCTTTTTGTTATTGTATCACTATTGACCCGTGATCGCTATTGTTATTATAATAAACAAAACCCTACATTAGTGCAATACTTGCAATTTGCACGTGCTTATCAGTTTTATTGCCTGGTTTGGAATTTGGTTTTGGTTTGGTTTTTAGGGTTCCGTACCCAAAGGGTAAAAACGGGACCCTATTACTAAGACTCCGCTGTCTGTCTGTCTGTCTGTCTGTCTGTCTGTCTGTCTGTCTCCAGGCTGTATCTCATAAACCGTGATAGCTAGAAAGCTGAAATTTTCACAAATGATGTATTTCCGTTGCCGCTATAACAACAAATACTAAAAATTAAAAAAATATATATATATTAAGGGGGGTCCCCATACAATAAACGTGTTTTTTTCGTATTTTTTTGCTCAATATTAAAAACGGTAACAGGTAGACGGTTCAAATTTTCACAGAATATTAACTTGTATATTACCTTTCAAAATAAATAATTAAATATCAATAAAGTAAATATTAAAGGGGGGCTCCCATACAACAAACGTAATTTTTATTTTTAATACGTCATAAATCGTAAAACTTACTACAGGTTTGTACGGAACCCTCGGTGCGCGAGTCCGACTCGCACTTGGCCGGTTTTTTATTATTGTATCGCTATTGACCCGCGAGTCTATTGTTAGGTACCATGATAAACAAAAACCTATGTTGGTGAAACACATGCATCTGCACGTGCTTATCAGTTTTATTGCACTGTTTTGTCTATAGGATTCATTGCGTGCGAATTAAAATAAGTTATTTTTTTTCAGAAATGGGTTCTAAAACTCCGATTTTCTAAAAAAAAAAAGAAATAATTACTTAGTGAACAATTAGCGAAGGCAAGGAATCAAACAGGTTCAGAATCAAAATCAAAATCAAAATTTGCGGTTTGAACCGGAAAAAATTGAATTTGAAAATTAAAAGACGATCAATTTTGGAAAAAAAATATGGAACAAAAACTAATAAGTTTTTATTACAAATGTATTTTGCCTGAAATAGTAGATCCCCGTAAATGTAGATCAATGCCAATAAGAGACACCCGTTTTTAGTTTGTTTTTACATTGAAAATTCGGTTGATCGTAATCGAGCGTTCGATCACATTGGAGTCAGGGTAAAATGTACCCAAAGGTGCTTGATTTATAGTCACAAATTCCAACAGATTTTAATTTAGAAACGTTTCCATTTGGAGCAGTGTGAATGCAAACACGAAATTGAGCTCTAAATCAATACTATTAAAATTCATTTTACTTTAACGCTAATATGATCAAACGGTTACGGTCAATCGAATTTGCAATGTAAAAACTAAGACCTGGCGTAGTGATATGTATATAAATACTAGATGATTCCCGCGACTTCGGCCGCGTGGATTTGAGTTTTTTGATTCCCGCGGGAACTCCTTGATTTTCCGGGATAAAAAGTCCTATGTCCTTCCCCGGGATATAACCTACCTCTATACCAAATTTCAGCAAAATCGGTTGAAAAGAAGGGCCGGCAAAGCGTAGCAGACAGGCAGACAGACAGACAGACAGACAGATACACTTTCGCATTTATAATATTAGTATGGATAGTAGCATTTACTATATAAATTCTAATAATTTTACATTGTAAATAATGTTAAGTAAAAATCAAAATAATATTATATTTTATTTTACTATTTTGTTTATTTTTGTACAAAATGTGTCTTATAAGTAACTAACAGAAAATAAGCAAACAAAGATAATGTTAGTATGGATGTACCTACTTAAAAACATCTATACTTACAATCATGCAACCTTCTCTTTATATGAATACACCTATATTAAAAAAAGTTTTATATGAAACGTATGTTAAGCGAATTAAAAACATTTCTTTTAAATATTGAAAAAATAATTGCCCGTTTGAAAATGGGATTAGGATCAAAACGGTTTCTCAAACTACTTTGCACCCGACGCCTTCTGTTCACTCGCTCAAACAAAGGACTATCCGATACAAAGGATTTTATATACCTAAACCCGAGATAAATACCTAAACTTCAAAAGAGGCTCAGGGCAGTGGCGGGGCAAGACCTAAATTTGATGTGGGCAAGATACATTTTGCGAGGCCCCCTGATGGATGACGCAAGAAGACGGATTTTGTTGAAAGAAAAATTTTGCAGCTACACTGAGCAAATTACATTGTACTTTTTACTATGCAAACATAGTTAAAAATTACTAAGTTACTTGGTAAAAAGTACAAAGTTACTTGGTAAAAAGTGCCAAGTATACTTGGTAAAAAGTACCAAGTAAATGAATTTTTATTCCAAACCGTATTTTATTATAAATACCTAATCACTTTGTGTATTATGTGCAAATGAATATTATTTAATTTTTAATTCTAATTGAATTAATTCAGTTTTTTTAAAATGAATAATCACTTAGATCAACATTGGATGAATTTCAAAGCTTTTATTCAACTTCACCACGTCATTATAATATTGTTTTAACGTTAAAAATAATATATGGTGGCCCAAATAGTGACGTCCAAAGAAAAAAATTTGATTCTTCGTACTTAGACCTATCAGAAAATACCCCATGTACGAGTATGTTCAGCGATTTTTGGTAGTTTTCGAGTTATAATTTTTAAAGGAGATGTCTGAGGGAGTGAGGGTTAATTTTTTTTCTTTTTATTTAGTACTTTTTTCCGAACTTTTTTTTTGTGAACATGCTTGCTATCAGGGCTGTGCAAAATACATGCTTTGCTTTAATTGAAATACAAATTACAAAATACATTATCGCAAGTAATTAAAATACGAAATACAAAATACCTTTAAGTAAGGTATTTGAAATATAAAATACAAAATACAGTATTTTAGCTATTTTTAATTGAAATACAAATTACAAAATACAAAATAAGACGTAATCGTAAAACGTATTTCATGTTTTTTGTAACTTGTCTCTTAGGCATGAATGGCAAGATTTTGACGTACAGTCATAGCGTACAACTATAGACATAACAGGTGCAGTGTTGCCAACTCCAAAGAGAATATAACCACTACCAACTCTTAGCTGCTTTACCATCATTATACTCTCGGCTCGCACTCACACTCACGAGGGTAAAATGTATTTTATTCAAATGTACTTATTTTGAAGCCTCAAGTATTTGAAATACTAATTACAAAATACCTCGGCGTCAGGTATTTGAAATACCAATCACAAATTACATTATAAGTACCTAAGTAATTGAAATACAAATACCAAATACGTATTTGTATTTCAATTACGTATTTTAATTACAAGTAATTCAAATACTGCCCAACCCTGCTTGCTATTAAGTGTACTACTTTGCATAAAATAATTACTATCTTGACACTAACATTAGTCGGAAAATTTTTGGTCGTAAGTGAAAAGTTTACGTTCGACAGTGGTAGAGTCGAAATTTCAACTTTAGATTAAAAATAACTTAATAACTTGTCTACGTCACTTCAGACTGATTTTAAAAACTTTTGAGGTTCCTAAGCTTCCTTTATTAGTCTAAAAATTTGGTACTTTACGCGGCATTATTGTGAGAAATCGGACGTCAAAGGCGGTAAGACGGAAAATTCTGAACTTACAATTTGATTCTTAAAAATGTTTTTTGCGTATTTTTGACTATTTTATAGCTTATTGCTGTAGAAAATTTCTGAATTTAAGTATTTAGCACAAAAATCCATACTAATATTATAAATGCGAAAGTGTGTCTGTCCGTCTGTCTGTCTGTCTGTCTGCTACGCTTTCACTCTCATCTGTTCAACCGATTTTGGTACAGGGATAGATGGTAACCCGGGGAAGGACATAGGCTACTTTTTATCCCGGAAAATCAAAGAGTTCCCGCGGGAATCAAAAAACTTTAATCCACGCGGAAGAAGTCGCGGGCATCATCTATTAATCAATATATTTTATTGACATCAAAATTATTAGGCGTTTTTTAGTTTTTAACAGACATTAGCAATAAAATAACCGAATTGCACTCAGTTTTTTTTTTATTTTTTTTATCCACTACAAGTTAGCCCTTGACTGCGATCTCACCTGATGGTAAGTGATGATGCAGTCTAAGATGGTAGCGGACTAACCTGTTAGGGGCATGGCAGTTATATTAAACCCATACCCCAATTCGGTTTCTACACGGCATCGTACCGGAACGCTTAATCGCTTGGCGGCACGTCTTTGCCGGTAGGGTGGTAACTAGCCACGGCCGAAGCCTCCCACCAGGCCAGCACCAGGCCAGACCAGGGAAAATTCAGAAATTATGAATTCCCAAACTGACCCTGCCGGGGATCGAACCCGGGACCTCCGCACGTTAAGACAACAGCGCTACACACTGCGCCACGGAGGTCGTCAAGTTACTAAACAATAGCTGTTTCCTATTATCCTTCTGGCAATAAAGTATAGCTTTTCCGCACCTACAAGTTTACCTGCCTTTGTCGGCAGCATTGTAAAGAATTGCTGGCAAAAACAGGTAAAAAATCTTGTGGGAGCAGAAAAGCTATACTTTGCTGTCAGTAGGATAATAAGATTAAGCTATTTTAGTAACAGAGTGCAATTCTGTTTCTTTTTTGTCTAATAACTGTTAAAAACAAAAAATGACAAAAAACTTTTACGTTACCTTTAAATATTGATTATTTTTGTAGTAACTTTCCATAAAATTTCAATTTGCCATAAAATTGTCAAAAATAGACAATAATCAATTTTAAGAATCAATTTGTAATTTTAGAAATTTCCGCCTTACCACCTTTGAAGTCCGATTTTTCACATTTATGCCCCCTAAATTACCAAATTTTTAGACTAATTAAAGGAAGCTTAGGAACCCCAAAAGTTTTTAAAATTAGTCGAAAGTGACGTAGACAAGTGCAAGTATTTCTAATCTAAAGTTGAAAATTTGACTCTACCTCTGTCTGACGTAAACTTTTCACTTACGACCAAATATTTTCCAACTTATGTTAGTGTTGAGATAGTAATTATTTTATGCAAAATAATTACTATCTCAAATAATATTAATTTGCGCACAATATTATATAGTACACAGAGTGATCATTTACAATAAAATACGGTTTGGAAAAAATAAATAAATAATTTTTACCATAGATAGTATACTTGGTACTTTTTACCAGAAAAACTTAGTACTTTTTACCTATGTTTGCATAGTAAAAAGTAGGTACTTTGTAGTTTTCTCAGTGTAGATTTTTAAAAAACGAATGTGGTAGGTTAGTATTGCCAGATACTTGCTAGCCGGTGTTTTTATTATTTATTGCTAGATGAGTAATTATATCGATATAATCTATATTTGCGTTCGGACTTGGAGGAGCGAGGCCCCTTGGACCGCGAGGCCGTAGGCGGTGGCCCACGTCGCCCACGCCCTCCGCCGCCTCTGGCTCAGGGTATGTACGCTCTTAAACATACGAGTAGACCCACATATATTCTAAGTCTATGACTTAATAAGATAACAGATATTAGATAAGAAAAGAGAAAATTATTAGCATTTGATATCTTATTCACAATAAAACGAAATTAACAAAAATTTACAACATAACTCAGAAAAAATAGGAAAGCAGATATTCCTATTAAGTATCTTATCTATATTTACTAGGAATATCGGCTCTCCCTATTATATAATATAAGGTAATCTTAACTAAATAACAATATGCTCAATAAATTTAAGTAATTGAAACGCGCCTGCGCGATCTTTGGTTCGGTACATTATACCTAGTCTCATTTTATTTTTTAAACTTCAGTCTCTCACTTCAACACTGGTAGGGAAATTATACTTATCTAATAATAAAGCCAGCGAACTTCTGACTTCTAACTTGACCAAAATTCATAAGAATATACCTACCTACCTAATAAGTATATAACATGGGGTCTATACACTGCACACAGTCTGTGCTTTCCAACTGCAAGCCTTTTTGCATCATTGCAGTTTGGAGTCACACCATAACTCAATATGTTGTTTTGCACTTTATTCAAACACCTTTGGTAAGTCTACAAAAGTCTTCTAGTACGGTAAGTGTGTACATTAGCTCGTTTGGCAGCCGCAGCGGCGGCGGCGGCGGCACGGCGAGCGTGCACGCGCCCGTGCTTGGCGAGGTGGTCGGAGCGCGCGAACCGCTTGCCGCACTCGCCGCAGCGGTACGGCTTGTCGCCGGAGTGGCTGCGCCGGTGTCGCGCCAGCTCGTCCGAGCGCGCGAAACGCCAGCTGCAACCACCCCACGTGCACCGGTAAGGCTTCTCACCGCTGTGCCTCCGCAAATGAGCGCGCAAGTGCGAAGCTTTCGCATAAAGTTTCCCGCACTCCTCCACCGGACACCGGAACGCACCGAGCTTAGGACAAAACGTCGGCTCACCCCACGACCGCACTTTTGTATCTTGAATCACTAAACGCACTTTTTCACTTTTATTAGTGGAACCTTTTTGAGGATATTGAATGTCCTGCACGCACGTCGAATCCAAGTCGATCCCGAGCACCGACAGTCGTCCTAAATCCGCATCACTGCCGCTATCATTAGAATCTGTTGCAGATTGCAGGAGATCCCTAGATTTATCGTTCGTTAGAGCTTCGAGAAGGTAGTCGTCCAGGTTTTTGTCCAAGTTATCGAAGTCGAAAAGCACGGGTGAGCTGCCATCCTGATTTGAACTATCTCTATTTGAATCGTCCAAACCGTTGATGAACGCATCGCACTGAAAGTCCGAATCACTGATTTGCCAATCGTCGAAGTCGGTGTTGAGATTATTGGGTAATTCGAAGTTGATCAGACTTTCGACTGGCGTGTATTCGAAGAGTAGCTGATCGTTCAGTAGCGCATCATCTAGAAGCAGACCGCTATCTTCGCGGTACATTTTGAATCTGAAATTTAAAAAGAACTTGTGATAATACCTAACTCTAAAGTTTTGAAAAGTTTGAACAGAAATCTTTCGGTTATAGGTACTTACAGATTATGTTTGAGCTGTCAGATTGGATTATTACGGAATATTTTACTTTATTTTTTTTAATAAAACGGTTGTGTAGAGTTACGTACTGGCGCACGCAACGCGTTCTGCAGTCGGAGTGTGGTCACGACCACCCCGGACAGCGCGACGGACGCGATAACAGACGATCGCGATTATCGGCCAGCCTGGACCCTGGGCCCGCGTCACTATGATTAGGTACCTACTGCCGTGAGCATCAACGCTATATGAATGAACTAACATACCTACCATAATCATTAATCACTCTACGAGTCTTGTCTAAGGCTCTGATGTTTAAATAGGAACCTACTGCGGTGATCGATAAATTTATACCTAATTGAAACCAACGTATTTTTATTTATGTATCTTTAAGCAGTGTTTTTAGAAGAACAGATTTATTAGGACAGATTCACGGCCTTATTGTTAAGCCGATTTAGAAGAAAAGCACAGTAGAGCATTGAAGTAGGTTTCTACTATACGCCTCATTGGCACAGAGAGAGATTGCATCCCTGTAAGTCATCCCTGTAAGTCCACGCAGATAAATTCGCAGGCATCAGTCTGCATTCTCAGTGGTAAAAATATAAATTGGTTGAGCTGACGTATTTTTGTCGGAATATCCCCGTTTAGTGTCAAAACCGTCCAGCATCGGATGCTTAGGATCCTGTCCACGTGATGCGGCATAATGCAGACTGCGTGCTGTAAGACGCAGCACGAGCGGTGTTTCCTACTTTTGGGTATAAAACATTGTGGTAGGCATAACTCTGAGCACTTTCCTAAAAAAGTACTACCTATCTACCTACCTACCTAAGTACCTACTGCATAATAAGTATATTATCATTTTAAAAAGTTGTGTTGTTATGTTTATTGGATGGCGATACGTAGATCATTCACTTACTTTTAATTATCGGTTTATATTATGCTCGACCTATGCGACAGTTCGTTTACCTTCGAAAGATAGAAAAATAATGTATGTATTTATATTTTGTGCTGTAATCTATGCCTATCATACTTCATCATACTTCATAGTTCATACTAATATTATAAACTAGCTGATGCCCGCGACTTCGTCCGCGTGGATTGAGGTTTTTCGGTTCCCGCGGGAACTCTTTAATTTTCCGGGATAAAAAGTAGCCTATGTGCTATTCCAGACCCTTAATCTCTCTCTCTCTCTCGATTAATCTCTGTGCCAAATTTCATCCAGATCCGTTCATCCGTTGGAGCGTGATTGAGTAACAAACATACATCCATACATCCATCCATCCAAACTTTCGCATTTATAATATTTATTTGATGCGAAAGTGTGTTTGTTTGTTGGTTTGTCCTTCAATCACGCCGCAACGAAGCAACGGATTGACGTGATTTTTGGCATGGATATAGTTGAGGACCTGGAAAGTGACTTAAGCTAGTTTTTATCCCGGAAAATTAAGGAGCTCCCGCTGGAATCCAAAAAACTTAAACCACGCGGACAAAGTCGCGGGCATCAGCTAGTATAAATTAATTCTCTCGAGCTTTCTCATAATGTAAAACAAACAATTTCTCGGTTTGTCACATTGATCACCACTGACTTATAAGTAATTATTGTACCTATCTTAAATAAATCTGCATAGTCTATCTACCAATCTTACCCGTTTTATGAAAATCAGTTTAGCAAGATTAATAGTGTGTAAAAAAGAGTCCGAAATTAACGTTTTTCACAGAACAGGACTTTATAAATCTTGTCAGCTTTGATGATCTCCATGGCGCAGTGATCTTATATGTGGGAGGTCCCGGGTTCGATTCCTGCGGGGACTATTTAGTCCATTCATTCTAGATTTCAATGTATGGGGAAAACGGCAAAATTTATAATTTTTTGAAACCACTGTGGTTTTATACCTATGAGTGAGTACATTAAAAAACACAACTCTCCCCCCCCCTCCGGTGGTGGCTTCCCCCCTCCCCGCCTTGAAAAGTGTGCCATTTTGCAGATTTCCTAGATTTTCAAGAAAACTATGCAAGCTAGGACAAAACTGTCAAAGAAAGTATTGTTCCTTCATAAATTACCTACAAATAAGTTCATAACATTTATTATGATAGGAGTTATAGTTTACAAGCTATGGTGCGTTAAAGTTGACTAAAATTCGCAGCTCAGTAAAATAAGCCTTAAATTAGTTCAAAAACACGCTTGGAATCTTTAAAACAAACCAATTGAGCCCATACTCGAGGGGCTTACTGATAATCATTGAAGAGTTCCCATATCCACCTCCTGGTTCCATCATCAGATCAGCTCGATGCTGGAGCAGGTGACTTTGTAGTATGTATGGGCGAAAAAAGTTGTCTTTTTTCCAGTCCCAGTTTTCTAGACTCAACACATTTCCTCATTTTTTTTAGTTTTATCATTCTCTTATTTTAGAAGTTACAGGGGGGGGGGGGGGGGGGGGGAGGGACACACATTTTACCACTTTGGAAGTGTCTCTCGCGCAAACTATTCAGTTTAGAAAAAAATGATATTAGAAACCTCAATATCATTTTTGAAGACCTATCCATAGATACGCCACACGTATGGGTTTGATGAAAAACAAATTTTTGAGTTTCAGTTCTAAGTGTGGGGAACCCCCAAAATTTATTGTTTTTTTTCTATTTTTGTACTTTTGTGTGAATGCGATTCACAGAATACATCTATTTACCAAGTGTCAACAGTATAGCTCTTATAGTTTCGGAAAAAAGTGGCTGTGACATACGGACGGACAGACATGTCGACATGACGAATCCATAAGAGTTCCGTTTTTTGCCATTTGGCTATGGAACCCTATAAAGGGGGCATTAGATAATATGTGTTTATTATATACGAGTATCTTAACGTTTTTTAATTTATTCAAAGTTAAAATCAAAGCACAATCGGCGAGATGTTTGAGTGAGAGGGGGGGGGGGGTTGGGGGAGTGGGGAGGAAGGAGGGCATCATTTGGGCCTAAAATAAAAAAAAATGTTATTTATTTAGGGGTTCATTTCTATTCATTCCATACTATTATGCTAAGTCAACATGACTACCACCGGTTCTTACAAAATAGCAAGGTATATTTCAAAAACTATTTGTCCTATCAAAATAAACTAAACACTATTTTATAGGTAAATTAATTATCTTTGTCCTAAGTCCTGACAGCTTTTTTCCTAGCTCTAATACTTCTTCTTGAAATTACAAAAAACATTCACGGATTTTACAAGGGTTTCTTTTTTTATGCAAGTTAGACAGCCATATTTCCGAAACTATTAGTTCTGTCAAAATAAACTAAAAACTATTTTGGAGGTAATTTAATGAAGTTCATTTTTGCTTATGATATTTTTTTTCCTAGTTCTAATAGTTTCTGTGAAAATTAAAAAATATATACATGGTTTTTGAAAAAAAAAAAAATTCATGGAATAAAGGTAGTCATATTTTTCGAACTATTGGTCCTATCTAAATAAACCATAACATTTTTTTGTAGGTAATTTAATGAAATTAATTGCTCTTCGAAGGATTTTTCCTAGCTCTAATAGTTTTTGTGCAAATTGCAAATAACACAGGATTCTAACAATTTTTTTATTTTTCTTCGTATACAATACGTGGATATATATGCGAAATTATTAGTCCTATCTTTATGAACTAAATATTTTTTTATAGGTCATTAAATGGTGTTTATTTTTACTCATGACAGTTTTTGCCTAACTCTAATAGTTTTCTAGAGATTACAGAATACATATAAAATGTTGAAAATTGGCTTATTTTACTGAGCTGCGATTTTTAGTCAACTTTAACGCACCATAGCTTGTAAACTATAACTCCTATCATAATAAATGTTATGAACTTATTTGTAGGTAATTTATTAAGGAACAATGTTTTCTTTGACGGTTTTGTCCTAGCTTGTATAGTTTTCTGGAAAATCTAGGAAATCTGCAAAATGGCACACTTTTCAAGGCGGGGAGGGGGGAAGCCACCACCGGAGGGGGGGGGGAGAGTTGTGTTTTTTAATGTACTCACTCATAGGTATAAAACCACAGTGGTTTCAAAAAATTATAAATTTTGCCGCGAAAAAATCTAAAATGAATGGACTAATTTTGTATATATAATTTCTTAATTGGCTTGGTTCTGGTCTGATGGGATCATAGATTAACTACTATATATAGGGCTGGTCGAGGCCCTACCTACTTACCACCCTATGGGCAAAGCTAGGTACGAATCAATATACATAAATTATAATAGGTAGGTACAGTGTATGCGATTAAATAGCGTTCAGATAAGATGCAGTGTAGAAACCGAATAGAGATCTGTATGTAGGCTGTACCTATAGCAAAATAGAAATAAAACAAAAGATTTAGCTTTTACTGCATACCTATCTACAAAACAAGTGAATATAACTAAAAGAATTAAAAAATACGACTGCCATAGTTAAATGATATTTTTTGTGAATCACTGGATATTGAAATATAGCCTTAGGTATATATTTTTGGAATCTACTCATCATCTTTTTGATGATGACAATATAGTTAATCTCATTTTCGAAAAAAAAAAAATAACTTTAGTCTTTGATGCGGGACCATGGTCACCCTATCAATTTTTTTTAAATTTTACTAGCCTATGTCACCCGGAATAAGCTAAGTATTCTAACGATACCTCATTCATCAAAATCCGTTCAGGCGTATAGAAGTTATGGTGGAATATACAAACTCACATACAATACATACGTCATACATAGGTACATGAACCCTGAAAACAATATGTTATGTACCTACTCCTTTTTTCAGGCAGTCGTATAATAAATAAACCGGCCATAAATGGCATCGCACAACGCTCGCGCAGTCCGAAAAAAGCTGGTTAACTTAGTTTTAGAAGATACAATGCTACAAACAAACTAACCAATTACTTACCTAACTTTTAGGTGGAAAACATTTAAACTGGCAACATTTAAACTGGCAACATTATGTTTGCGTTTACGAGGCAAGTAAACACAGCACACTTAACGAATTTATAGCTTGCGTTTTGAGAAGGCGTTGTTTGGAAACATACCTTCTCTATGTAATCTAAGGCTGTACCTATTTACAATTGGAAAAGTCCATTACGCAAGTTTTAAGAAACCATGAACTGAAGTTAAAAAAACGGAAATTCCGCTCGGAGCGGAACAGATAGTATTTTTTGCAGAGCTTTACATCCCTTGATAACTTGTGATAACGATCGGAAGTGCTCAACAATATTGTACTGCGCGTGCAAAATGTGACGAGAAAAACAACAACATCGTCCATATGTTATTCATAATTTATTATATGTATTTATTACTAGCTGATGCCCGTGACTTCGTCCGCGTGGTTTAAGTTTTTTTTGATTCCCGCGGGAACCCTATAATTTTCCGGGATAAAAAGTAGCCTATGTCACTCTCCCGGTCCTCAACTATACCCATACCAAAAATCAAGTTGACCCGTTGCGGCGTGATTGAAGGACAAACCAACAAACAAACACACTTTCGCATTTATAATATTAGTATGATTTTACGAGCTCGTATCACGGACGTCTAGTAAAACTGAGTCAAATTCAAAAGTCATTAATTTATTAAAAATTGGCTGTCAATGAAATAACTATTTTTTTTTATCAACATCATCCACCGATAGGGTGGTGTTAGCCACGCTCGAAGCTTCCCAACCGATCATACAACATTCGGAAATTATGAATTCCCAAAGGTCCGGGTATCGAACCCGGGACCTCCCAGTTATATAAAAGGTGGCGGGAAGCGGGTGGTTGAGGTGGCGGTAAACCGTTATAGGTATGATGGGACGCTCTCAAAACGGCCTATAGGTACAACAGTGAACGCATACCTACAGGCTGAAAAGCGGCTGTGACTAGATACCTACCGCCCAGGTCCCCGGCTGACGTGTCACTAAGAAATTAATTAGCGTTTCCGTACAAACTATTTTGAATTTCGTCTGTGACAATACCGCTTACCTGTTACCTGGGGTAGGTAACAGGGATGCTGCCTATCAACTGAAGCGGAGCTGAGCATCTCATAGGAGAGAGGGAATTAGAGCTAGACCCACCACGCTGCTCCAGTGTGGGCTGGCGACTTTAACGACAATTATCATGTTAGTGATAATAACCGGGACCGACGGCTTAACGTGCTCTCCGAGGCACGGGGGTGAGACACCGCCAACTTCCTAACTCCGGGCTAGTACTGGGAATTTCTTGTCAGAAAAACCAAATAGGTACTTGTTATGGCCCGACCCGGGCATCGAACCCGGAACCTCGACGGCCGCAGTCGAACATGCTAACCGTCTAGTGGTTAGCATGTTCGACTGCGGCCGTCGAGGCAGTCAAGTATGCTCTATAGATCTCATAAGACTGCAAGATTATTGCAGTATTCACTTATGTATATATGTATTATTGTATATACCATACCATACGTGCCATAGCCTACATCATCTACCTATTACCATTCTTACCACCAGGACCATCGAGGGCTTACTTACCATCGAATTAAAACGGCCTGTCCCACTAGTCCCTACCAACGTATCCCCCGGAGGGTAAGAATGTTTTCCCCTATCACTACTGGTAGGGATGAATAGAAAATTATTTACGCTCATCCCTACCGAGTTTAGTCAATAACATCTGCCAATAATGTAGCAAATTCACCGCGTGAAGCCGGCGTGGGCGCTATCTCTCCGGTGGCTGGCACCGCCAGTGTCTGGTGCGAGCTGCGCATTCCATCATAGATATTTACCATTTATACGTTTCCTTCTCGGATTACGGTACGATACGTCGAGGCCTAAAAAATGTGTGCAATAGAATAGTTCGAAAAATAATAGTAATTAAGTAAGTATATTGAAATGATTTCATAATGAACTTTCAGCAAATAAATCTAGTAGGTACCTATACCAGTTAAGTATAGAGAGGTATGGAGAGAAATCAGTTTTCACATTTCACGATATTTTCTCGTGGTAAAATGTTGCTATGAATGTGTGTGGCAAACAGGAGGACATCTCAGTAAAATCGGATTTAACCATGGAAAAGTTACAAGTAAACAGGGGTTAGAGAGATTTTATAAGCACGTACTTGATACTTCTACTTATTAAAAATAACAAGTAGGTACCAGATAGACAGAAAATTTTACCTACCTGTCTCAGGAGATAGCAAGGTTAAAGTTTTCCATTTTATACTCTGTCTATAAGTTCTTAACTCTACCAGTGAATTAGTGTACCTAGACTATGGATGGCTATGAGCAGGTGCCATCCACATTAGTTAGGTTTACCTGGCAGTGGCTATAGATAAGACCGGCACCGGTTGAATAAGTCAGTATAACTTCAACGTCACGATTCTTAGATTTGTTACGAGTTATGTAATATAAACGTGTTACAATTTCCATATAACTAGGTACATAGATAGCTAGGTAATAAGTATGCAGTCTCCGCGGACCAATCTGTGCCGATACATACTCGTACGGGCGATAACATCCAGTGGCTGGCGGTGCCAGCGTCTGTCCGTACTCCGATCACCAACGGATCCATTTCATACTAATCGGTTATTGAAGCACCGTTGTTTTTCTACTTGCAAACTATGATGGAAAATACCAAATACCTTAGAGAACGCTTACTTACCTAGGTACAAAGTCGAAGAATTATTATCATTACAGACTGCAGTCATAGGCTGGATTTAAATTAATAATAGCTTATTAGCTCATTTGAATAGGGCAGGTGGAAAACCATAAGATTGCTTTTGCTCGATAACTCGGTTATTTTCAACTTTTCAACGATTTATTTTGTTGTTGTTGATTTACAACTTTCGTCTTCACATTTTCACCGTAGATTGCAATTTATGTTTTTCGAATTAAATTGGAACATGAACGAAATTCCACCTGCCCTTGAAAAAAGACTAAAAGAGACTTTAAAAGACTTGAAAAGAGATTCGATACCCACGCTACTTGAAAGTACTTTCTCAATAAGGTATCCATACTAATATTGTAGGTCTATGTCTGTCCGCTACGCTTTCACGGCCCATCTGTTCAAGCGATTTCGACGAAATTCGGTACAGGGATAGATTGTATCCGGGGACGGACATAGTCACTAACTTAAAATTAAAGAGTTCCCGCACAATCATCATCAAGTAGGTACCTACTGAGTAAATAATTACGCTTTTTTGTTCATATTAATTCAATGTCTGGTCGTGTTTAGTGATTTATCAATTTTTTTCCTCATTGTGGCCGATTCTGTATAAAACAATCTCTAAACTAAACTAAAATGGCAGCTTTAAATCTAGTTCTGTCCCTTTCCGTAGGGAGTATTATGAAAGGGTTAGCAATATTTGTAATGCTCTAATTTTAGTTTAGTTTAGAGATTGTGCACTACAGAATCAGCCCCATTGATTACCTAGGTATTACATATACTCAATACAAATAATATTTACCTAACACTCTGTCGTCATAATATTATTATTATCATAACAAAAATACTGTATCGATTACAAGAATTGAAACGTGATGCCAATTTTATCGAGAGATTTCGCTGTAAATTGTCCTCAAAAACAACACAATATGCTTGCTAACGACGTGTTTTATCTGACACACGATGGACAAACGCCGTGTTTGCGCTTGATATTTGCTTTATCTCCCCGCGGCAATCCCCAGGGACAAAAAAATATTGGTGAATCAATCATGTATGGCCACCCAGACTGTTTGTGCAGATGAATGGGTATCGACCAATGAAAGTATTCTGTTTTTTTTTGAGTAAGTAGGTACATAATTCGTTACGTGATAACACAAGTTCTGTTTTAGGAAAGCAGAGCTTACTAATTTATCTATAACTAGATGATTCCCGCGACTTCGTCCGCGTGGATTAAGATTTTTTAATTCCTGCGGGAACTCTTTAATTTTCCGCGATAAAAAGGCCTATGCCCTTCCCCGGGATACCATCTACTCCTGTACCAAATTTCATCAAAATCGGTTGAGCAGATGGGCCGTGAAAGCGTAGCAGACAGACAGACAGACAGACAGAGAGACGGACAGACAGACAGACACACTTTCGCATTTATAATATTAGTATGGATTATAAAAATTAATTACAAATTAATAATAATTCGTATTATAAAAATATCTTATTCAAATTCAAATAAACTTTTACAAGTGCTTTTGAAGTGCTTAGATTCAAAAGTATACCTACCTAGATACTTTAAAATCTTTATCTTAATAGGTAAAAGTATCCCACCTTGCGTAGGTTAGGTAGTAGATGCTTTAATTACTAATGTACTACCTAACTAGGTAAAATAATATGCAAAACATGTAAGTAAAGAAATAAAATATAACAATTATTTGCAATTTATTCCTTTGCAATGTGTTTCTATGTACCTATGTATGGTATTCAGAGCCGGATTGAGACTCATTATATAATCTGGCAACTCAGAATAACTTCAGCTTGGCAGCATGGCAGCATCATTTCCTTGCCCAGTAGGGCCAGCATGCGAACGAGTTAAATTATGTCTACCCGTTATCTCTATTTGTCTACCAAAGCTAACATGGTTACTTGTCTCGTTACGTCAAAAGTAAAGATAAGAGTAATATTTCTTATCTGTGGTATTTTTCTCTACGAACCTTTACATGCCGGCTAATTTTTTCTTGTAGGTAATATACCGCATTTTGTGCATGTCTCTTATCTCTATCGATATTATCTCTCTCTCTCTCGTCGCGAGATAATCTCGTTGTGCGCACGCTAAAGCACACTGGTCCGATTTAATTTCGGATCGGGCCTCCTTGTACGTTACAGAAGAATTACCATAACTTTTAGTTTCCATCAAACACATCTTCAAAATCAACTGTACCTTTTTTGAGGGGGAAATCTTCCTAAGATACCTCCTCCCCCCCAACTTCTGGGGGGAGAAGTCTGGTTATGTAGGATTTGTACCTACTCAAGCCCCCTCGGCGGCGAGTCAACGAGTATAAATAAAACGAGTCATATATAATTTGCGCATATCTTTTCTTTAATATGAGCATTTTACAACAATATTGAAACGAAATCATCATTTTGAGATCTGCTGCCAACATACACTACGGGCGCTCAACAAATAAACATAAACCGCGCACACTAATCTATATAAACAAGTCGCATAAGTACATACAGGCTTCCCAATATACTCTATACACTAAAGCTATATCACCACTTTCCACGCTACGTTTGCAGAACGTCCCGCGCGGGTCACGTCACGTCACGATCACGTCACGGTAACGTCACGGTCACGTCGCGGTCACGGCACTTTGATCAGTTCCTTTGTTCGTAGTCCGAGTGTCCTGACGCACTAATAGATCACTTCGTACACTGTGGCCTTCTTGTCGCCTGAGCCTGTCACTATGTATTTGTCGTCCGACGAAATGTCGCAGCTGAGCACCGATGATGATTCCTTTGACTGCAACAAATAAGTACGATTAGCACATTCGTTTTTGACTCGTTAAACTACACGAGTTTGTTTTGGATAATTTGGTCATCCAATTCTTCTGGAAAACTCAGTTCACTGGCCGCATATACGAATCGTTAGTAGTTTAGTGCAGGCTGCAGCTTTGTCACATGTTAATTTTTTTTTATTTTTTTTTAAATTTATTTTACGGCCCTGGATACAAGTCCTTTAAGGCCTGGGGGCTCTTGTGACAAAGACGATACTATCAAAATCATTGGACAATCGTTGGTATCGACTTAACCGCTTGAAGTTAAAGCTTGTATCAAAATTCGAAATTTAAATTCAAATGTTTTTTATTCAATAAAACAAAAACCTTTACAAGTGCTTTTAAATCATCAAATTAAAATCAGTGGTAGATTCGGATAGAACCAGGAAGAATTTTTTATCTAACCTTATGTACCTAAGTCTTTGTGTAATAATTAATATCAATAATAATTAGAAATATTAAAAATGCGAAAGTATGTTTGTTTGTTGGTTTGTCCTTCAATCACGCCGCAACGGAAAAACGGTACGACGTGATTTTTGGGTAGCTTTTTATCCCGGAAAATTAAGGAGTTCCCGCGGGAATCAAAAAAAACTTAAACCACGCGGACGAAGTCGCCGGCATCAGCTAGTATCTCATAAGTCAAGAAAAAAAAATGCGCTCGCTTCGCTTGCGTACACACCTGGAAAATGCTGGCGCCGTAGGGCGTGCGCCAGGCGTTGAGCAGGTTGTCCTTGCCAGTGGACACGAACCACTTGCCACAAGACGCGAACCGCAGAGACAGAACGCACGACTCGTGCAGGTGTAGTTGGTACTTGTCCGGTTTGACCGCGTGCAGCACTTCTACGTTGCTGTTCTCCATACCCACTGCTAGCCATTCACCTGGGGACAAAGACTTAGTTGTTAGTGCCCGCTTCTAGACTGTAAAATTGGGTATTTGTTGGGATGGGTTCACAATCTTTCGACCGTTTACAATCTCGCGAAGATAGATTATAATCTAACAGTATTTACAATTTTACGGTAACATATATTTACTTAGAACACTAAAAATAATGTAGCTGAATGTATGCAAACGACATACCAATATTAAAGAGACAGAAATAAATAAGTGGCATTCATTCCACATTTATTTTTATTTATATCAATAGTTTTACATGCTATAGATTGATATTTATTCAAACTTAATATGCCGATATAATGGCATCAACTTCGATATAGCCATTCAACCGCGTAGAGGTTATAATTTACACATCCAGTTTTTTACCACTAATAAAATCATTAGAATATATTTTGTAAAATCAGATCAATAAAAATTTAAATTTTCATGGTTATCAGGCAATAATCTTTCCATTTAGTAAAAAATGGTTATCTACAACTATAATTATGTTAATAATTAATAGCGTTTCGAATCACACTAGCCTTGAAACAACCTATCGTTTTTTTAAACAGTATAAAACTTGTCTTATATTATGGGAACTGAACCTGTAATATCGTAATTACTAATAATAACAAATTTCTTTATTGAGGCAACCAAAAGGCTTATTTGTTAGTACTAACATAAACATAAAAACTATTGTCGTAATTCGACAATTCTGGATTATCTGTATATTCAATACAATACAATGATTCTTCAAGTATTATTTCACCTACTTAATTATGTACTTATAAAATAGGTATGTTCTAGGATCGACGAGTCCAACTTCCCCACTAACATTTTCAGGATACCTACTATAGGTACTAATTACCATATTTTTTTCGTAGATCGTGCTAATAACTATAGAAATCCATAATAATATTATAAAAGCGAATGTGTCTTTCTATCTACTGAGCTTTCACGGCCGATCTATTCACCCGATTTTGACGAAATTACCTATCTCTATACTAAATTTCGTCAAAACCGGTTGAATCCTATGTACTTCTCTGTAGGTAGGTACTTTTTACCCGGAAAATTAGAGTACCCCCAGGATTTTTATATACTCAATCCACGCGGACATAGTAGCGGGCATCATCTAGATTCTAGTAACTAGAATAAAAATATATACAAACTAGATTCTAGTTTGTATATATTTTTATTCATAAATAAAAAGCACCATATTTTAAGTAGGTACTGCAATCAAAAACAGAAAGATATTTATTTACCTGTGGGACAGTATCCTAAGGAGAAAATCTGTGAGCTGAAGTCGTGTTGTTGTAATTGTCTGCCTTCTCTTAGGTCCCAAGATCTGTAACAATATACAATAAGATTAATTAATAAAGTGATGAATTATATTACTCACATTTAGTCGAATCATATACTAAAAAGTCCAAAGAGGACAATTCAACCTCGTTTACTAAATCGACGACTCCGTGGCACAGTGGTGATGCGTTGTGGTCTTATAAGTGGGAGGTTCCGGATTTGATCACCAGCAGCGTCAATAAGGGAATTTATAAGTTTAGAATTTTTTCTGATCTGGTCTGGTGGGAGGCGTACGTTCAGCCTTGACTAAATCACTACCGGCTGAGACTTGTAAAAGTAGAGCAGTTATACGGGTTTAATGTTACTGCCGTATCTCCACGTTCAGGTTAGCCCGTTAGGTTTGAAACCAAGGTAAGCATTAGTTAGGTTGGATTCGTACTCCTCCTCATCCTCAGTTACATCCACCTCACTTTCCTCTACCTCCTCGCTGTCCTCCTATCCGCGTCCCCCGCTTCTCCTCTTCATCGCCGATGTCGCATTCAGCACATGCATACTCGCGCAGTCCTCGAAAGTTCGCTTCCCACGAGACCCAGGTCACGTTAGTACACGAAACTCACACCATCTCATCCACAATCTTGCATCGGAGGTCCTCATATAGATTGCACTCCCACAGGACGTGGTGTGCATCCTTCTCACCTACTCCACACTACTCGTACACAGCCGAAACCCACGCAGTATCCAAGTATCCGTGGCTCGTGAAGTTCTGTAAAGCTTTCTTAGGACAAAAGGATATCACATTACCTGACAGTGTTATCCAGTCCGCCGGTCCACAACTTGGTGCCGTCCGCGGATATATCGATACAGGAGGCGCCGTCCGTGTGACCTTGGAACTGCCGCACTAGGGTTTGATTGTGTAGATCCCATACTGCGATGTTGCCGTCCGAACAACAGCTGAAGCAAACCTGGAATCATCATATTTACACATTAGATTTGGATGTCATTGTTACATCAGTCCTACAGTTATTTGTAGGCTCTATAGATCCCAGTTATTTGCATTCGTTTTCCAGTGTTTTTCCTAATCCCTTGAGGAATTTCTGTTCTTCCAGGGAACCAAGATGCCGCAAGATACCAGAGATATCAAGATGCGGATTTGGTCTCTACCAAATCCGCATCTTTGTTAACTCTACTCCTGTGGGACCAGATACCTATGTGTGTGTGGGAATAAGAAAAGTAAGGAGGATGCCTATGTCAATAATAAATTATTTCTTACTGATTAATAAATAGGAGGTCTTCCAAAAGACCTAAAATTCACTTCCTCAGTTAGTTTTAAGTTTGATAACTATTTTAAACTATAAATTAGAGAAAAAAAGTTCATTGAAATTTTATGACGTCACACCTATGTATTTCGTACCAACTTCCATACAATGTTTTGCTGATTTAATTGAGTTGCCATCATTCCTATTTAAAATCACTGTAGTTTTAAATAATTGTACATGGGTGGCGGTGTTCTTCCAAGCCAAGTTTTACGTATTTGTGGTGTAATTTGACTGTTTTGTGTAAAAAATGAAGCTCCTACGTACCTTGGAGTCAGGGCTGATGGCTAAGGCATAGCAAGCGGGGGCAGAGGAGGTCAGTTCAGCCTTGATCCTTGGCGTAGGCGACGCGAGGTCCCAGATGGAGAGGTTCGATGCTTCCCCACCCACGATCAGCGTGCGGCCGTCCGGTAACAGCTTCACTGATCTTATGTAGTTGTCCCTTTGCTGCAAATTAAACAATGAAATCGTATAAAATTAAGATGGATTATTTAAAGTTCATGGAGATATTGATCTGTGGAGCTAACTAGATCCAATAACATTTTAACTTTCTGCGAAATTATTACACGGGAGGAGCTTTGTTAGTAGTTCTTCATATTGAGAACATTTGCCATCTTATAGTGAAAAGCGAAACTAAAGTAATACAAGCTAGGAATATTCTCTACGCGCTTACCGAGCACAGAAGTTTTACTCAGGTGAACTGTATTTCTGCTCAAACTAACTTCTGGTAGACAAACGAGACGGAAGACGCGCAGTTTAACGCGCATGAGCGAGAAGTGAACGTTACCTAATAGTTAGCACAAGTGGACGCCGACAGTTACCCACTCACGCCTTGCTGGGCTGATTATATCCTACATTTTGACGCAGCCCTTGCCGCCGGTGCGCTGAGACAGCTAGATGCGCGTCTAACGCGTCAGAGCAAGAAGCGGCTATCTAATAGGTAGCACAAGTGGACGCCGACAGTTACCCACTCACCAAGCAATCCAGTTGGCTGACCGGTGCCTTGCTAGGCTGACTGATGTCCCACACCTTGACGCAGCCCTTGCCACCAGTGTGCTGAGATAGCTAGATACGCGTCTAACGCGTCAGAGCGAGAAGCGGCTATCTAATAGGTAGCACAAGTGGACGCCGACAGTTACCCACTCACCAAGCAATCCAGTTGGCTGACGGGTGCCTTGCTGGGTTGGCTGATGTCCCACACTTTGACGCAGCCCTTGCCGCCGGTGTAGACGTATTTGGTGGGCGAGGAGACTGTGACGGCGCAGACGACCTCGCCGTGGGCAAGCGCGGAGACCTGACGCGCGTGACGGGGGATGCCCGGCCCCATCAGCGCGTCAGGCGGAAACGGCACCGGCTGCATCTGCCCCTCCGCCGAAACGTGGAACGAGTAGGCTCTGCAAATAACAGTTACATAGGTATATTGCAACAATTGCAGCTGAATGAATGTAGGAGTTATCGTAGGATGCTAATAAATGCAGCGTTAGTTTAACAATACGCAGTAGGTGCAACCACGCTATATAATTTTTCTGCGTTTGCACGTTGCGTGTATGCGTTGCGTGTATGCGTTGCTTTCAGATGCTCCAAAAATGCCTACGTACATACACGTTTCGGTTAAAGAGTTCAAACAAAAATATCATAGAAAATATAATAATAACGGTAATGTTTCAAATCATAAAAAATTAAAAGTCCAAGAGGCTCCACGTGAATTAGTTTCACGATGTATTGGCGCCTTGTGAATTGATTTTGATTAAAGTTGGAGGAATATTGAGACCACAGTGGATATACTTTTGATTAACGCCTCAATCCGGGATAAGCGGTTTTGGCAAACAAAACCGAAAAGCTATTATAATTTTAAGATAGGATAGTAAAGTAGGTTGCCAGGTAGAAATTAAAACTTACGGTTTGCCACCCGGTATCGGCGCAAGCGAAGCCGGTCCAATCGGCGGACGCAAAGGCTCATACGCCAGCGCAGCTCTCGCCGAGTACCCCGCGAGTCCATACGCATCATGGGCCCCGTTTCCCAGGTAAGGGTACTGGAGCGCTGGGGGCTTCACTGCGGCCTTGAGAGGCGCCCCCGACGCCCCGACGCCGCTTGCACCGGACGTTGGGGTCACTGGCTTGGAGATTGGCGTGCTTGGCTTCTCATCCAACTTTTTTGCTGACGGCGTTGATGCGTTGCTTGATGTACCTGACCTGAAATAAGCAAAATTGAAAGTTGTAATGTTTTTGGTTTTTAGTAGGTAAGGACGTTTGGGATTGAGACCTATTTAACTAATAAAAATTTACGAACGCACGTAGTACAGTATTGTTATTCGTTGCACCTAAAAATAGAGTTTAACGATGAATCCGTACCTATATTATGAATGCGAAAGTGTACATATCTATTTGATATCTAAATCAATCTGTGAAAACGAAAAAGAAGAAAGATTGAAGTGAGAGAAGAAGATATGAAAGAAACTCCACAGTTTACTCTTAAAGAATCTAACGAGCTGTTCAACTTTTAGCATTACGTTTTTATATTCCTAAAACCTATAGGTATAAATGCATGTAGAATAAGCATCTTACCTATTCAATTTAAAGTCAAGTTATTTCAATTACATGCACTAATTTAAATGTATCTAGGTTAAGCTCATATACCTATGCATTTGCACCTTTGCTTTGCTGAGATAAGGTTAAAAGGGCTCATGTTTCTATGATATAAATGGTAATAATGAATTACTTAACGATATATTCAGGTCGCTATTTATGCTATGCGTAGTTGGTATGTTGAATCGAGTTAATTTTTTATAGATCCTTACGGATAATTATGTGTATTAAACAACATTCTTTACTCAGTATTTCTACCTTAATTAACACAATATAGGTAAGTAATTTAGCCAACCATTTAAGGAGGTAAGTAACATTTAAACATAGTACCTAATATAGAAATTATGTATAATTAATGGTCACATTAACTCTGAAAGCATACCAATAAAATATCATGAATGTCTAAGTGCTTTTTTCTTGCTATGTTTTGACTCTTGAGTTTTCACGGTTCATCTGTTCAACCGATTTTGACCAAAGATACATTGATAGATCGCATCCTAGGGACACAAGCTTTTATTCCAGAAAGTAAATCCTAGTCTTCATCATTTAGTGGATTTATACGCAATATATTATTACAACAATAAGTTATTTTAGATCACTATAAAACTGTTAAAAGATAACATTAAGCTTTCAAAGATAATAAAGGAGTTTTGTAACAATCGCGCATCGAGCAACAAACTTCTCACAGATGTCTAAACATCAGGAAAAGCGATAACGAAAATAACCTTCACAATTTGATTATGCAACGCTACAAAATGAGCTGCTTTTGTTAGATTAGTTCATTAAACTGTTTGTATAAGCCGCAGTAATTGGGGTAAACTCGAATGGCTCCCACGAGGTTAGGCGCTGGTAAGCGTAACCATAAGTTTGCGTGAAGATTATCATCGGTTATCCATCAAGCCGTGTCTAATCTCATTGTCGTAACAGGACTAACGCTCGTAATTGATTCAGAAAAGTAGATTAACTTTCGGCTCTACGATCGTTGACCTTCTAGAGAATGTAACGGATAGTTTACAAACTACGGCTTCCCTTAATCGGATGGAGCGATTATCATGAATTTATCGCGTACAACATTGTACTAAGAGCCGCGACTGGCCTCAATACTTGTTATACAGATTATCTGCTACCCTAAAAATGTTACATGGCGGGTTTGCAACTGTTTTTGTTTTTAATAAAGGAAGACGCTTGCGTCTTTTGGCTCCCAGAGGATTTCACGATACAAGTTTTAATTTTTTTTATAATCTCACGTACACCAGACACGACTTCTACTAAGTATTAGTATTTACCTGCCTATCTATTAGCAACTAAATGATACGCGCGATTTAGATTTCTTTATGTCTCTGTCTCTCTCTCTCTCTCTTCTCTTACTCTTTAATTTTCCGGCATCAAAATAGCTTCAGTCTCAGCTCTGTAGCCACCTCTGTAGCCACCTACCTACCTACCTATCCGTCAAAAATCAATGAATTACACGGGCCTTGAAAAGGTAACAGATAGATAGACCATACAGACTACACTTTCGCATTTAGGTATATTATTAAGTTTAGATAGGAACGTACCTAGTCACATTATTAGTTTTATCTTGTTTATTTTAATTGGTTGTATTTGATACTTTAGCTTTATCAACTACAACTGCTTACAACTTCAAGTAGCCCTTGACTGCGATCTCACTTGATGGTAAGTGATGATGCAGTCTAAGATAGTAGCGGGCTAACCTGGGGGTACAGCAGTTATACCTATTCAACCCATACCCCTATCGGTTTCTACGCGGCATTGTACCGGAACGCTAAATTGCTCAAATCGCTAAATCGCGGCACGTCTTTGCCGGTAGGGTGGTAACTGCCACGCAGGCAGCTTGTAAACATTAGTGATAGAATCAAGTGTTACCTAGGGCTGTGTGGTGGGTGTTCTTTCTTAGGCTGTAGCTTGTCCAATCCGTTTTCACGCGGCGAAGGCGCCCCGTTATGCGGCGACGTCGGCTCTTCACTCGCGTCGTCCACTACTAGCTCCTGAAAATTTATAAATAATAGGGATGATGACAACTCAATCAAATCAACAACTCTTTATCAAACTTAAAAACGCATTTCTAGTATGGAAGTTGTATGAAATTCACAGTTGTGACGTCATAAAATTTCAACGCAGTTTTTTTCTTTAATCTATATACCTATTAAAATGGTAACTAACCGAGGATGTGAGTTTTAGGTCTTTTGGAAGACCCTCTATTTAATAATCAGTTAGAAATAATTTATTTTTAATATAGGCATCATCCCTATTCAAATATTAATTTGGGTTAAATATCTCAGTTTTTTTTTTTGAAATCGATGCAATATTGTTTATAACAATTCCGAATCCATCCATTAAAAGTACCTATGCTTCTGAAAAAAAGCTTCTTATACTGTTGAAGATTACCTACGTAGGTAAATGATAAAAGAGTATATTTGCACTCGCTCCAGCATTGCTAAGGACAGCGGTTCTATATGTATATAGTATTGTAAATACACATTGATGAAATTGTAAATATTTTTTTCAAAAGAGCAACCACCGAGTTTCTTGCTGGTTCTTCTCGGTAGGAATGATATTCCGAACCAGTGGTAGATTCATTCGATGATTCAAAATCACTAATTGTAAAAGTTTATATAAATAATAATAAACATTTGAATTTTGAATAGAAAATTGCTTGGATGGACCTACATTTACCCTATTCATACTGAAATTGAAATTGTTATGAACAAACAAAATGTAAGAAAAATCTGAACAGTCGTTCTAAAGATTTTCTTTCAGAAAGTTACCTCAATGCAAGACTTTTCTTTTTGTAGTTATTATGGTTTTGTAGTAACTAGCAAGTTAAACTTACATGACCCATATCCTTCTCTTCTTTTTTAAGTTTCTTATGTTCTGGTTCTGCTGGACTTCTTCGATACTTTTCTCTCTCACCCGGGGATATTGAATTTCTCTGCAACAAGAAACATTCACCATTAAACATAATCTACAGGTCAGGCGGTTTTTAGGTCGTTAACCGAATGCGTCGGCCGCATTCGGTTTTTGGTCATCAATAAGTTTCCATATAGTCGATGTTGTCGAGTCAAACTCAAAGTATAATTTATTCAAAATCGGTACCTACAAAGTACACCTTCTAAACGTCACGTTTAAAAATATATAAGACGTGATGGTAATAATAATAATTAGCCACGGTATCTAATTTATTAAAACTAAAGCTACGAGGGTTCCAAACGCGCCCTGGTCTGAGTCTTCTCGCACTTGCGAATGACCGAATACGGCCAACCGTAACCACTTTTACACTAGTAGGTACCTATAGGTCACCGCGAACGGGCTGCGATCGAATGCGGCCAACCAAATTACAGTTTACATGACCGAAAACGACTGCAGTCGAATAAGGCCGTTCGGACTAATGTAAACGTGCCATAACACGTTTCATTTAATATGCATGAGGTATCCGGCCTGTTGGTTTAGCAAATAAGAGGCGGTAAACATAATCAAAACGTTTACAGGCTTAACGTATACCTACTCGTATAGCCGGTATAGCAATCAATCGATCATTGTTCGCAAATAAATCGGCGCGCAGCGATGCGAGCGCTACAGTCAATATCAATATCAAAACACGCTGAGGCAGAACAAACTGACCGCATGATTAGCTACGGGAGTGGTCATCGCCCCCCCGGTTCGGCTGAGGGGAAGGGCGGACGTAGGGTTGCCAACCGTAGCTACAGTATTGCCTTACTATAGGTATTTTGGGTTGGCGTATTTAAATACTATGCATATGTTGAAAAAATAAAGAAGAATACATATTACTTAGTAGGTACGCAAGAATATTTCAGTTAAATCTATATTACCTAATACATATTATAAATGCGAAAGTTTGGATGGATGACCGATGAATGTATGGTTGGATGGTTTGTTACTCAATCATGCTAGAACGGCTGAACGGATCTGAATGAAATTTGGCACAGAGAAAGATTATAGTCTGGAATAATACAGGCAATTTTTTATCTCGGAAAATTAAAGAGCTCCCGCGGGAACTAAAATAACCTCAATCCACGTGGACGAAGTCGCGGGCATCAGCTAGTAGATCAATATTTACCTTTTAACAAAATAGACTAATCTTACAATTTATAAAAAAAAGAAAGGTGTAGTTTTCCCAACAGAATGGCCTCAAGGAGCAGCTAACTTAACAAAGGCCCAAGATCTCCAAATAAAGTAATAAAATTATCTACTAAGTAATTGGTTATAAAAACCAGAACTAGAGGTTTCAATTGATGACTGAATTTTCTCAAAATAATCCTACATATTTTTGGGGTTAGTATTTTATATTTTAAGAACTATATTTTGGGAAAAAAAGTTGTCAACCCTAGCCGGACGCTATATTCGAATGGACGCGCAAATACGAACTAATGAAATAATCATATACGTGTCGACTGTCGAACGACCACCGCGCTCACGGATTCCACCCGTGTTGACAATGCGATACGAAATGTATTCGCGGATGTGCACAAGCACACTCCAACCTCTCATATGGTTTCGCGCATCAATTATTCCGATTATCAATATTCAGTTGAGAGCTCGTGGCTATGTAGACGGATAATATAATGTTTGCGTGCAGCTGTGAGCAGAATAATCTCGGTTAATTCTTTAAAGTGCGTACTAAACTTCCCGTTGCGTGATAGCCCAATGGTTTAAAACTCGGCCTCTTACCTATTCATGTTGTCCAGGGTTCGAATTCGAATTTTCGAAGTGATGTGCTTATTAAGAAATTTAATCTCACTTACTTGGAAGAAATACATCGTGTGGAAACATGCATGCCTATTAATTTAGACTTTTATTAGACATTTATTTTTATTGTAAGTATTTAATAAGTATTTTAGACACATTGACTACGATTATTAGATTTAATTACTTACCTTTAATTAATGTATGTACCCAATAGCTATACTGAATTTGATTTTTATATAAGTTTTATTTAAATAATTTGGGGATAATAATAATAGGTATTAAGTGTTATTATGCACCTAGTTTAAGATTTGCAATGCCTTGACAGAGCCATATGCCAATGTAGACATGAACACAAATATGAAATAAATTAAATTAATGTTTTCATAGGTGTGTCAAGTCTGGCAAATCACAATTATTGGTCAGAATGGTGGACTATGAGCTAAATCCGTCATACATAACATCCGTGCTCAGTAATGGGCCTGCGATTGATTGTGAAATTTTGAGGATGATGGAACTGGTGATCACTTCAATATGATACATGGAAGAAGTTAGGTTTATGTTAATTCCGTCAGACAATTCACCCCTAGCAGCGCGTTGCAGCAGTTCTAAGTCGCTTAAGTCGTAACTGATCTCGAGTGAGAAATGGCTCGGGTCTAATCCGAATTTCTCAGAGCGGCTTATAGAAGGCAGGGCTTGCCTCGAGGGGCCAGCGGGGCCTAATTTTACGAGGCACTAACTTAGAGGCTAGTGGCAAGCTGTTAATTTGCTCGGCACGCCGTCAACCTGTCGCCGCCCGCTGTGACTTACAGTCCGCCCCAGTACGCCCTCTGGCAGACAATATCATTTTATGTTCAGATTCAAGTTTATTTGCGGCCATGCCTCAGTAATGGGTACGGAATTACGGATCACGTCACGAATCGAGCCCGTTTTATAGCAGCTTAAACAATTTCAGCCGAGGCATTTCATTACTGCACAAGAAACCTCTTTTACGATGGCGAAGTAAATACGTTGTCTTCATAAGTTTATTGCTAAAGTGGATATAGTTTATAGAGGCAATAATATGATTGGATATTTGATAAGATAAAGGCACGTAGCTCCAGTATATAAAGAAAAAAGAAGCTTAGATGATGCCCACGACTTCGTCCGCGTGAATTTGGATTTGAGATTTTTAAAATCCCACAAGTACTTGAGTAGGTACTTTTTAATTTTATGGGGTAAAAATTAGCCTTTATAATTCTCCGGGTCCTTAACTACTTTCATTAATAATATCTCTTCGATCCGTTGCCTTGATTCGGTGTGATTGTAGGACAAAACAACGAACAAACATTACTTTCGCATTTCAAAAAGAAAATACTGTTCCTGACGTAAATAAATCCGAGAGAACATAGATTCACGGTTTACGTTTACTAGTGTGAACCCCACAGTCAACCGAAGCCCTAATTTTACGAGTAGGGGTAGGTACCTAACTACTCGTAAAATGTAACTCCATGCATTGTATATCGAATTTCAAGTTGGTTCTATTTCGAGAGACCCACACTGCGCGTCGTAAAGTGACGCGTCGGATTCGATTGACGTATTTTATGTTGCCCTTACTACGAGTCGTTTGCGTATAGGTAGGTAGTCTAGGTATAGTTAGGTAGGTCTTGTGTTATCATTTTAATAAGAGCCATTGGTATAAACGTATAATACCTAATAAATAGTCATTTTAACGATAACAAGTGATCCTTGTTTGTATTTAAGTGTTGGTTATGAACTCATAACGACTGAACTCTTTCTTTCTGCGCGGGCTCTTAGGGTTATTACTTTACTATTTACCTACAATATTATACCTATGCAGTATTCAAATATTGTTTGCAAAGGAGTAGGGTACATAATAGTAGCTCCAACTGGATATTAATATCAGTACATATCTGAATGTAGTTATAACAAAATATTTACGCTAATAACATATTATCAAGAAGATCAAAGCTTTAATATCCAAATAAGTATACAGACTGTATTGTTCGTGAAAACCTTTTTCATTTTCGTCAGTGAAGCGAATAGAGCTAATCTGTTCTTTATCCTATTACGTGGGTCGACCTCAAGAAAAAGGCAATTGAGACGGGTATATACGACGGGGAGTTAGGAAAGCGGGGGCAAGGATGATACTGTGGCTCTAAACAAGGATCTACAAGCGACAAAACGACATCGGCTACTGCTCTCTTCGGCTAATATCTCACTAGGACACCATGGTGCCGCCACCGTGGTGTCTTGAACTACCACACGAGAAACACCACAGGACCCGGACCGTCAGTTTCAAAATGGACATTGAAGAGACACTGCTTTCATCGTCACGCACGAGCAGTATGCGAGAAGAGCGTCCCGGGTAGCGCAACTGGTGATCGAGTGAGTGACATGCGTGTGCCACCAAATCGGTTGCGCAACCAAACGGACGAGGTAACCTCCATAGACTAGAGATGTATACATTTTGTTGGTAGCGCGACTGGTTACGCCACCACTGGTGTCCTAGTGAGATAGTGCCCTTCGTAAGGTCGCGGCCTCGCGTCACTACGTAGTCGTTCACATGTGCGGGGGCGAGACTGGCGAGAGACGAGGTGTGAGGCTCTGACGTAACGTATAAAGTGGTAACACACAGGCGCGCTGTTAACGCCGCCCGGGCTTATTGTCTGCGGTCACGCGACGAGCCGTTTAGCCGCGTACGCCGCGCCGCCCGGTTAACCGGAAGGGGGGCGGTTAACCGGACGCTCGGGGGCGGAAGCGGGGGAAATAGATAAATAGACCGCCCACCGCTCGGAAATGTACGGATTGAGTTCGGACTATATTTCAGGAATAATAGTTTTGAAAAGTTACGTGATTTACACGACACGCTTTCTACTTTTATCTCGGCCCCCGAGTCCATGCTGTTCGGTTTTATCGGGTCGTCATCGAAACTTTTATCATGTCCTATTAACTTTAATGTTTTTGGTTGTATGGGTATGACCGTATGACATACGGTCTAAGCTATAACGTTTTCGAGATCATTAAATACTGCAATTGAGTCGTAACCGGTCTGAAACGGGAACTTCCGTTCACAATTTTCTCATACAATCGCACATAACGCTTTCATTAACCAGCCACCTGCGGCTTGCCAAGTAATTATTTGTAAAGTAGTGCCGAGTGAGTCGGAAGCGTGATTCACAAAAACATAAAAACAAAAAAATAATCGTTAGCATCGCGTTAACAGTGGGACGCAGCGAGACTTCAAAATTAACTTTACCGGTTCATTCGTATACATAAATAATGAAGGAATTCCTGAATACACATTAAACTCCTATAAAGAATACATTAGCATAAATTTATGGTAGCGAGTCGGCATTTCGAGCGTGTTTTTACGTGACTCGTAAAGTTTATAGTCGCGAGTGGTGGATTGCGTTTACTGCGCTCGCTATCGGTTTACGGCCGACCCCAAATAACCAAATTGCCTCATGCTCGTTGTCGAGCTGACGTGACGTGTTCTGCGGCCGCCGCATATCACGCGAGCGAGCCTGCCTCGCTTGGCGTTCACCACCAGGCGAGCCTCGCTTGCCATTTGGCACCACTTGAGCGAATCTCGCTTGCCACTCGTTTCCATGCGGCATGTACGATATGAGCGGTAAGCTCTACTCTAGACTATAATAGGTTGAGAGATAGCTAGTAAACCTACAAAAATTAATGCTTACCACGGTCGTTGACCAACATATTATTAAACCCTTAACCAAGGAACACGAAGCTTAATTCTAGTTGACTTTGTATTTTTTTGCATTGTGATTTCTAATTAACATCTCATAAGCATCCTTAGGTTTCCCTCCAATAAGTGTTTTGGAAGATATTTTATGTATTTTGTGTAGTAATACGTATCCATCTTATTAGCTTATCTTGCTTTCCTACATGTTTAGAAGCGGGATGAAGGCGGAGCTGCGCTTTGTGCACGCGTATTAAAGCGAATTAATCTACATGGACTTCCAAAAAGTATTTCCCCCACTATCAACGATGGCTCTCATTAACATAATATATCGAAATTCAGCTTTAGTCACTACTAATTAACACACTTGGATGTTTAAAAGCTAAATTCATAGCAGAGCCGAGTCATAAATAGAAAGGTAAGCCGTCTCTTGCACTACGCAAGCGGTAAGCGACAAGTGCGCCCCATTACGTCCGCTCTACCGACTCTACGAGCGCGCTTTGTACTCGCTGATTGCTCCAACTCATACCGACGACGCGAATACACCGCTTGGAAACTTGCCCAATAAAACTATATGCTCATTGCGCTGTACTGTTTGTTCGGTAACATAAAATTATTTCGGATTTATTACGATTTCACAGAGTTTGCTTTACATATCTACCCACTAGTTTGTAAGATGCTCTATTTTACTTCGGGAACAAAGGAACGCTGAATCAGATCGCATACCATTATTTAATTTTGTGTCATTGTTTTAATTGTCTTGTAAAAGCTCTCAATCGACAATGTAGAAAAGGGGACGACGCGCTTTGTACTCGCTGATTGCTCCAACTCATACCGACGCGACGACGCGAATACACCGCTTGGAAACTTGCCCAATAAAACTATGTAGGTATATGTTAATTGCGCTGTACCTACTGTTTGTTCGGTAACATAAAATTATTTCGGATTTATTACGATTTCACAGAGTTTGCTTTACATATCTACCCACTAGTTTGTAAGATGTGCTCTATACCTATATTTTACTTCGGGAACAAATAAAAGCTGAATCAGGTCGCATACCATTATTTATGAGATTTTAGGTAATTTTGTATCTTTGTAGTAATTGTTTTGTAAAAGCTCTCAAACGACAATGTAGAAAAGGGGACGAGCGCAGTAGAGAGAAGTGGTAGACGAGTGGTAAAATGGAGCCATCCAAACTCTGCATTTTGAAAACAAACTCAAGTTATAAGTTATAACCACTCCAGTCTTGGTTTATTGAAGAGAATAATTCCCTTCAAGCAGGCTTCGTTAAGTACTCAATAATAATCGTACAGGTAGGTATGTGGTACAAAATAAATTCGGTGGAAGCCGTTGATAAGTAATCTCGCCCTACCCTTACAGGCTTACACCATTTCAGAAGTAATTAGCACAATTAACCGCGGGGGTGGGGGCGGGGGCGATCGCTTTCACGCACGCAAACAAACGTCACGTGGCAAACAGCGCCTTAATTAAAACGATAATTGAGTTGACTTGCGAAACTCATCCGCCATTTCGAAATTCCGAGAGAAATTTCATGGCACTCCCGAGTACCCTCGAAACTACGAAGCCCTTAAGTGTCGACGGCTTTAATTTTGTGTTAGCGTCTACTTTGCGGTCGCGAGGCAAATTTTAATACGGTGTACGCGGTTCTACTTTGTTTGAATTACTTAAATAAATTACGCCGAATCGAGTTATGTGATTATGTCGTACCAACTCGTTTGGAAAATTGGCACTAAAGAAATGAATCGACTCAATATTGCTGAATAACTTTTGTTCCACTACAGGTAGTTTGTTGAAATAGACGATAGTTTCTATAACGGAGTGGAATGGAATGAAATAAATAAAAGATAAACAATATTGAAAGTAAGAAAACTAAAATGAAATGTACTAATTAATAAGCTAACCGCGAAAACACATTTAATTCAATTACGGTTCTCGAAACATAGCAAAGGCTCAACAAACTTAAAAAACAAACTTGATTGAGTTAAACAGGGGACTGCCTATAACTTTTTGTATGAATTCTAATTATTTAATTAATTGATTTTTCTAATCAACGAACTTAATCGTGATAATACCAACGTTATTTCAATTTCTTGAAAGTTCCAGTGTTAGCTAAATACAGAGATGAGAGAAGGTGTTCGAACATAAAAAGCCAAAGTTTATATTATAAGTCTACAAAGACTACATTTTTTTGTATAAAATCTAATAATCTGTCAGCGCGTCGGGGTGAGATGTGTTGACAAATGCCGGCTCATTTACCCGTGATCCCGTGACGGGAGGGCGCCGAGCCCTCTGAGGTTTCTTCGTCGGCAATATGTGCTCGACACTCCCGCTACGACTTAATACCGGGGATAAACAATTCGTTCCACCTCACAACGATTCGCCTCCACGAGGTAATAGATCGAAAAATTAATTTGTCAGGGTGAACGACCGTTTAAAATACGCAACATAACGAGATATGAGCAACCGTATTTTACATTCGATTTGGTTTAGCACATGTTGTTCAAAGTGTTATCTCTCCAATAAAATGTTTTGAAGTGTTTTGGTTTGTCTTTTAATCACGCCGCAAGTCGAATGACGAATTACAATTAAATAAATATAAATACAAAACTTTTTAAGTAGGTAGGTAGGTACTTAATTCAAGTAGACTTTGACAAGTGCTTTGGAATAGTCGAGTGTAATCTACCACTGGTTCGGAATGGTATGAAAGACCGAGAGTGACAAATGCTATTTTTATCCCGGGAAATCAAAGACTTCCTACGGGATAGCTCTATGTGGACAAAGTCGCGGTCTTCTAGAAGCTTTAGATATAAATTGCGGTTCATAATTTTTTCAACCGTAATTTCGAAATATTTTCCTAATATGGAAATATACCTACTTAATTATGTTGTTTTTATAAGGTAGGTTCCATACGAAGTTTAATTAGTTTAATGAATAATATTATTATCTAACCGCAGCTTCACACACGTCATGGAACAGGAAAGGAATCCGATATTTGTGGGAAGAAAAACTATGCAATGCCTCATTAGTAGGGACATATTTTGATAATGCCTTTATTATAAACAGGCGCTAAAGCTGGAACAATACGTAAGATTGTGAAGGCAAAGGGCACGAGAGGTCAAGCCCGAGCGAGGTGATGGTTAGAAGGACGCGTGAGCCGCTCTGTTATTTAAATGAGCGCTCCCTCGCTACCCGTCAATAAAACATTAAACACGTAACAAGTTTATGCGCAGCGACAACCCTAGCGGATTCCGCCACTTCGTTAATCCGGGGCGGGGGCAGCCCTAAATTAGGGTCGAGACAAGCCTTAATCCCCCGCTCGGCGCGACGGGGGATTTATATTGTTATTGCTCCGCGTCCGGAATTATACGAGGGTTGAGGGACTAATGAAAGGGGAAATTTAATTCCTAATGATTCTCGTCTTAGCCCGTAACGAGGAAACTCGAAAAAGGGCTGCGACTCGCACACTTTTTTATGACGAATCACGAAACCGGAGGTCGTTCCGTGTTTGTTTCAATTTGGTCTAGTTTAAAGTCCGTATTCATTAGCCATTTGGCGTTTCGTGTCGATCGGCTAAAAAGTTAAGCCTGGAATTGGATTACAAATTTATTCATGAAACATTTTCAATGCTCGAACACGGCGGCGAGCAGGCGAAGCATATGTAAATGTGTGATAAGCACAAAGGGAAGTATACGCGGCGTGCATAGGAGGCGAGCGTGTTCGAGGCACCGCACATGTGTAAAGATCCGTACAGAATGGAAGCTACACACAAACGACGACGCCCGTTACTCCCAGGAAGCGCTTTAAAAACCTCCATCAATCATTTGTTACAGCCTCAATTGTAGTGATTGGTTAATTGATTTTCACACTGTTTACATGATTAGGCCTCTGGGGCCCGTAGCCGCTAGAAACAAGCGGCACATCACAACAAGATCCTGTGGAGATCCTTGCAGGAGGACTTCATCCAGCAGTGGATTCATTCGCTATTGAACATAATCCATTGTGACAACAAGAACACTTCTAGCTAGAACTGAATTGCGCCGGAAATATCAGCATGTATGTTTATCATGGTTCCAAAAGAGTTTCTGGATTTGCCATAAATTTAAAGACTGTGTTAAACAGCATTTGTTAGGTCGAGGTTATACTATAGATGATTTTCTTAATGACAAAGTTGCATGGAAGCATCCGGCCTCGTATCCAGTAGCACACATGTCAGTGTACTTGTAACGCATGTGTTGTATTGGTTACTTATTGTAACATTTTTCTTTTTAAGAAAAGAGCAACTGCTGAGTTTCTTACCGGTTCTTCTCAGTAGAATCATCTTTCCGAACCGGTGGTAGAGTCTTGACGTATCATAAGTGACACAAGTTGTCACTCTGTACGGATCTCTACTCATGTGTTCGAGGTAGGGGCGCGTCGTGTCAGGCAGTGTGCGGACAGCCGCACGCCGCGCCGCGCCGCACGCTCGCCGCATTGTTAAACATGCCGCTGTCAACCGCAGCTGCACTGTGCACACTATACCTACGCCTCCGCCCAGCTATCCCCTTTGTCCTAGCGAGAACGAGAACTAATATCAACGAATAGTGCGATGGGGCTGAACCGCAAACAGAAACACGTGCTCTTATTACATAGAGTAGCTGGAAAATGGAGATATAACACGATGTTTTTTTAATTTATGAGCGCTTAGGTGGGTTCAGGTTAAAGTGGAGCTCGCTTGCCTTGCCTAGAAGCACAGAATAGGTAATAGTAGTAACTAGAAGGCTATTTAAGATGCCACTCTAGGGTTTGAAAATGCTACTCTTGGTATTAAAGTGGACCTACCTATATTAAAAGTGGAAGGGAAAACGAGAGCAGGGAGGACTTTCCAAATCCTAGTGACTTGAGGAAGCAAATCGTTTGTCCTAAGAATTTCGACTACTTCCGACCGAACGAAACCGGGCAAAACAGTAAAGCCTTTATTTACTGAGGTTTACATTATTTTTATGACATAATTAATTATAAGCACCCGTCGGGCGGGACGGTTATTCAGAATTAAAGGATAAAATAAAATAGACGATGGATCTCAAACGAATTTTTAGTAACTATTTTACTAAATAACTACTAACTTTGGCAACTCTGTAGGGTTTCAATTATGTTGGATTTACGACGTTGCATACAGCCCGTCATCCTTTCTCATAAACAAATTAGCTGTCCCTGTTTTAAAATATGCAAACTGGTCAACCGCAATTATAATAATATGGCCGCAGCAAACAAATAGGTACATAGCTACGCCGCGCAACAGTGCATAAACTGCAAGCACGGGAGCGACCGCCCTTCCGCCCATTACGCCGGCAACTAATTGAGATAAATTATGAAGACGTGAGCCGTGCGCAGCTATCGCGCCATCCTAACTGCTAATTACTTGCAGCGATTTCAATTATCTGTCTCCGTCGTGTTTATTTGTGGGTTTAATACGGGTTATTGCGAGGCTGTAATGGAGCGAGTATGGCCGGGGGGTTATTTATACGAGGGCCTTCGAAAGCCTATTGAAGTAAATTGACGGGAATTCAAGCAGTTCGGAACGTTGAAGTCGGTTGGGCATCGCGACGTTGGCGACTGAATTTTCGATATCTGAAAGTTGATAAATACTTTATCTGGAAGGTGACCGATTCTGTTGTGTTTATTTGTGGGTTGGATACGGGTTATTATGGGTCCGTAATGGAGCATGGCCGGAGTGTTATTTATACGAGACCCTTGGAAAGCCTTTTGACGTAAATGGACGGGAACTCGAGCAGTTTCCTCGACCAGTTGAAGTCCGTCTGGTGAAAATCGCTACGCGGAAGCGCGCTCTCCTCACGGATTTTGATTATTATTGGTACTGGAAAGGAAAATCAGCAAGGAAGCCTAATCAATGAATTTCACGAAACTTAACAGTAGGTATACTAATAACAGTAGATATAGGAAGTAATTTACCACTACTTAGTACATGTATCACTTAGAGGTGGTATTTGATCTGAATATTACCAAGACTGTTAGGGCCGCTGAATAACCGTGTTTTTATCGTTATGCATTGATTGCTCAGGCTGGTAAGACAACAGAAAGCCAGAAAGTAAAAAAAGAAAAATATCATTTTAATTCAATGATATCCATACTAATAATATAAATTCTCAGTACTAGCACAGAATAGGTATGGTACTAGCCCGGAGTTAGGAAGTTGGCGATGTTTCAACCCCGTGCCTCGGAGAGCACGTTAAGCCGTCGGTCCTGCGCCTGATCTCTCTCCAGTCGTGTCGGATTTTCCGTCCCATCGGGCTATGAGAGTAAAGGAACAGAGAGTGCACCTGTGTTTGCGCACACACTTGTGCACTATAATATCTCCCGTGCAGATGGCTAATCTCACTGGAGATTGGCCGCCGTGACCGAAATTCGGTCGGGAGGACATTATTTATTATTATAAATGCGAAAGTGTGTGTCTGTCGGCTACGCTTTAACGGCCTATCTTTTTAACCAATTTTGATGAAATTTTGTACCTATAGAAGTATTTTCATCCTGGAGAATGACATCGGCTACTTTTTATCCCGGAAAATGACTTCCCCCGGGATATAAAAAAACTTATTCCACGTGGACGAAGTCGCACATAATATACTTAAACTAGATGTTTATTATTATGTTACTAACGTAGCTTTTCATTACCAAAAGAGGCATCAAAAAAAGGCCACAAGTTAGACATAGTAACGGTCATTAGGACCGTATGTCTACCTTCTCCACTAGAATAACCAGAGGATTAGTTACATGTATCGTTACAAATTATGGATCTCGTGCTGATAGGACCACGTCAGAAAGCCAAAAAGCAAGCCTATCAAGAAAGGGACGTGTTGAACGTGCTGCCTGACTTGACTAGAATAGCCGGAGGGTTGTATATCGTTATGCATTGTGGCGGTCGTGCTGGTAGGACCTCACACGTAGAGCGACGTACGTACACCGTACCTATAGTGTACGCCCCAACCGCAAGTCCGCAACACGGAGTACAGAGATCGTCTGCGCTCGGTGCACGCTCGTTACACTTGCGGTCGGCTGCTATCTACACTACACTGCTCCGGACAGGTCTTTATGGGGCGATATGTTCGAAGTTCGAACATTCTCAAGTTACGTTTCAATTTAATGTTACCGTAATACTCCCCTATCTATTTTTTGTTACCCATCTTTGCAATCAATGCAAAATCTTTTGAAGACGGCACATCAGCCATGGCTTTGTTGAATGCACATCAATTTCGGGGCCTGAATTTCACTCTGAATTCCAGAAAAGTGAAATGTTTTAGATGTAGAGTTACTACTACTGCCTATAGGCTATAACTACCTAACTATACCTAATAGGTAGATAGTAGTAGTATCTATAGCCTAGGTTGATGGTGTAAGCGGGTGTCAGTAGTCAGTACGTGTAATATCGCTCTGACATTCGCGCAACAATGAATTGATAAGCCGTGATTGCATTCACAAATGGAAATTTAGCGCGAAAGGTCAGCGGGAGGCTGGAGCGAGCTTTCAATTACACGTGTTCCATTTATTCGGATTTGCATTGATCTTCGTTCTTTAATGCGTTAAAGCGATTAAAATTTTCGCAATAACTACCAAACCAAACTTCGGAATGAAACATCTGTGATAAACAGAGCACCTATCTGTATTTTTTTGTATAGGATTCTTATGTGAAAGTCAAAAGATTTTTTATTCGTAGGTATTAACTTTTACAAGTGCTTACGAATCGTCAAGTCAATTTACCTATAGCAGTCCTCATTTTAACAAAAAATAGGTATGCAAAAGCGTCGCGGTGAAGCATCTGTAGAATAATAATTCTATTCTCTATACTATTCTCTATTCTAACTGTACTATCCTATTCAGGATAGCACAGTTTTTTATTCAAATAAACTTTTTCAAGTGCTTTTGTCAAGTGATTGTAGGTAGGTACATGCTAAAAGTATCCGCAATACAATATCGAAGCGATATCCTACTCTTGGTCTGATTTACGGCAAGAAATAATCATCCCTTCCTGTATAAAATATTGAAATAAAGCGATATTTATCCGTGTGTAAGTAACGAAGGTGCACGGGAATGCAATATTCAATTTTGTCACGTAAGTGCAGGTAGGTACCTATTGTTATAAGAGCGGGCGGTGGTGGGTGCAATAGGGTTACCAAATGTGTGGCATTTTTCGGACAGTCTCCTAGGATCTAAATGTGATCTATAGAGCGAAGTTTGACTTTGCTTAGACTTAAGACATGGTTAAAACGAGACAGATTTATGTTAATCACATAAGTCCATCTCGTTTTAACTCTAAGTTAAGTCTAAACCAAGTCAAAGTACGCTCTATAGATCTCAGCCTAAGCTTTTATTCTATCTATTGGTAATGCTGCAATCTGGGAAACTTCAACAGCCTCGACTAGTAGGTAGGTACGCTACTCTACCATTTCTTCTCCTACTATACTACCACCATTTAGAAGCCCACTCTATACTACTAAGTGTGGGCTATTCTACTACCTACTAAAACGTAGGTACCTGCTTAACTACTTTATCTTTTTCGGGTTAATTTTACTAACTACCAAGAAGAATATTCTTGGTAGGTATAGGCAATTAGGCACTATCACAAACCAAACAAAATGTCTAAAAGAGTAGAAATATTAATTCAAATTATAAAAGCTAGATAGATAATAGGTATCACATAATATGGTCACCCTACATCCATCGTGCTTGCATAAATCGATGCGATACGCCGGATCAGAACAAAGCCGCAGACGAGCAATACCTCTATCGCCTACCGCTCTACCTCTACCCGTTCTGCAGGTATTGCAATGCTCGAACTCTCTTTGAAACCTCTTGAATTTCCAATAAAACAAATGCGGCTCCATCGCAAATAATAACGCCGATTGCTGAACAAAAGTTGGGCTCTGGTATGCCCATATTGTGTTCTATTTCCATTTGTTATTTGTATTAGTGAAGATTGCGAGTACATATGCTGGAATAATATAATAATATACTTACCCTGTAAAGTGAAAAGTAATTTTTCTTCAAAAGAGCTTGAGTATAAATAATGTCCTCCCGACCGAATTACGGCCACGGCGGCCAATCTCCAGAGAGATTAGCCATCTGCGCGGGAGTTGTTATAGTGCTCAAGTGTGTGCGCATACACAGGTGCACTCTCTGTTCCTTTACTCTTAAAGCCCGATGGGACGGAAAATCCGACACGACCGGAGAGAGATCAGGCGCAGGACCGACGGCTTAACGTGCTCTCCGAGGCACGGGGGTGAAACACCGCCAACTTCCTAACTCCGGGCTAATTAATACTGAGAATTTCTTGTCAGAAAAACCCAATAGGTACCTACTTATTATGGCCCGACCCGGGACTCGAACCCGGGACCTCGTCGGCCGCAGTCGAACATACTAACCACTGGACCAACGAGAAATAACTAGCGAACGATCATGACTTCATCCCATGGGAATTTCATAAATCTGGCCATGTTCCTTGTGCTCAAAAATTTCAGCTTTTTAGTGCCAAGGGGGATTGGGCTGGACGTCGATGAGTTACGTCAGTAGGAACAAGAGAGAGTCAGGACTTTTAATTGTATTGTATTGTCCTGAAACCACACCCTTTTACTTAACCCAACTTGTACAACCTACTAGGTAGACTAGGTACTCACATAAATTACCTAAGTTTACTTGTTTTAGTTTTCACGTTCACTTTAGTTAGTTTAGAAAGTACCTAACTATTATTTCATCTCAGGCCATTAATAATCTTGAAAACAGATAGTCGTCTATTTCGAAAATTCTCTGGTTGCTGATAAATCAGATAACTATCAATAGCAAACAGTCGCTAATTAAATACAACCCATAGACAAACAATCTACAAAATTCCTTAATAGATTTTATCACAATGTAACTGTATCTTAAATTAGCTATAAGTTCTATCACTTTGCGTTTTGCCTGGTGGGAGGCTTCGGCCGTGGCTAGTTACCACCCTACCGGCAAAGACGTGCCGCCAAGCGATTTAGCGTTCCGGTACGATGCCGTGTAGAAACCGACTAAGGGTATGGGTTTAATATAACTGCCATGCCCCTAACAGGTTAGCTCGCTACCATCTTAGACTGCATCATCACTTACCATCAGGTGAGATCGCAGTCAAGGGCTAACTTGTAGTGAATAAAAAAAAAAAAAAAAAAACTGACACAGATTCGCTTAACTGTTGTATCTTTAAATATCCTACCTTAAGTTACCGTTTTACTTACAAGTTACAACGCAAATGGCCTGTTGGTTACCGTCATTTTAGATCAATGTTCCAATATCAAGCAACCTCTCGCCCGCTCCGATAGGCCTGATTGACAGTGAAAGATCGTACGGAAAAATCCAGATAACCCGCAATAAAAAGAAGCTTGCCTTACTAGACACTATAAATGATTGACATAAATATCGATGGAGCGTAAAGCTAACATCAATATAGCAAAAAAGTTTTAAAATAAAAGCCCTATCTTATTTACATTCCCTTTACAACGTAGAGGAGAAAAAGGTAATTTACATTTAAGAAGACATAAAAGGCCGCTTAGGCTCTTTATTTTTATTCCTCGGGGGGAAAACAAAACACGACGGCAGACTATCGCGCAATCTGTTTCACTTTAGGGCGTCTTAATAATTACAAGTGGCCATTCTTTCCAATTAAGAAAAATCTCGAGCGATAAATTGCGAGGGTTGTCACGGACGGCGCTCGCTATACGAGGCTGCGAGCTCGAGTACCGCGCGTAAACATGCCGCGCTAAGGTTGCCACGCCGACGCAGGCAAAAACACCTCTACATAATTTCGTTTTAATGGTTTAATGAAGTGCTCGCACCCTACCGTAAATAAGCCGCGCTCACACACACCACTTAATTAGAAACAGAGACGCTATAAAACACGAAACCGAGGCGTATCGGCGAGAAAACGTAAATTTATTCTGATCGAAATTTTTTCGGGCATCTATTAAATAAAGAAGTGGAGGAGAATGCTAAACAAGGTTGAGCGGCCCTCGTCCTGCGAGTTTTCCACTCGTAAGCGGGGAATCGGGAGGGCTGCCGGTCGGGGGTCACGGGGGTGTTATTCGGAGTGGCTTAGATAAGGTAAGGAGGATGAAGAGGCGAGATGCGCGGCGTAATGAACCGGCTCCGAGCGGTTTTTGTGTGGTTTGTGCGCTAAATTGAATATTAGGCGCGATTCGACGGCGAACGAGCTGGCGGCAGAAATAAATCCGGGGTTATTATGTTACCTAAATGAGATCGTGAAAAGGCCTGTTCGAGAGAGCGGCCGCCGTTCAATTTCATGTCGGTGTAAATTGGCAGTCATAATCCCGGTTATTTCGACAAAATTTAAGCGACCTTCTCGGCAGCGACTCGCTGTAATTAGTGTGGGCTTAAACATGCAAATACGGAACGGGGCGTCTTGGAGAGAAATTTTAATTTTGCCTTACGAAGTGAGCACTTTAAGCGGTTCAAAGAAATAATTTTCAATATTTTTAAATAAATTGCGCAGTGTGCTAAGAGCGCGGTGGGTGTGCGATGTTTGCAAATAAATACGACTCGGCTGCAACAGTGTAGCACCTCCGTGATTTGCAACGAAAACACTCGCCGGACAAACTAGCGAGGCACGAACAAGGAGTGTAACCTGAGGCGCGCGCCCCCTCGCTGCGCCGCGGCAAGACGGTTTATGTAAACTTTATTAAGGCGTGCATCTCCCTACGACCCCCCGGACTCCCTCGCTCGAGTTGTAAGACGCGTCGATGCATTACTCAGCCCGCGTGTTTGCACAGATCGACGGCTCCGTGAACAGACTGCTAACATTGCCTTTGCGTCTCTGCCGCCCTGTATTATCAGTATCGACTATCGACTTTCTTACTGAATTGCTTCCTCAAATTTCCAATTAAACTTTAGATTAAAGGCTTTTACATGTACCTCAAATGATAGCCTCATATCCATATAAACACCTAGTTAAATCTCAGGTAGATACATAATATATAGGTTTTTAAGATTAGTTTTTTAAGTTTTTTTTTAAATAACGTGCGTTTGATTTCACACACGTTCTCAAAATAGTCATGTAAAAAATTAGGCTTTATCTCATTGGTCATTGATGTATCAATATGCCATTGTGTTCAAATACAATGTTAAAGGTATTACTTAGGAACCTATTTAATGACATCGTAAGCAGTGTTTTAAGCCTCAATGACCTACACAACACTGGTACGAGTATCATGAATAGATACCTAGTACCTACCTACTAGGTACTAAAAAGTCGTTGAAGTTAATGCAACAAAGGATTTCTAGCTATCACGTTTCAGTGGAGGTGGAGTGGAATAGTTATAAATTGAAACGTCAGAGCGGAATACGTGAAACAGAAGGGAAGTAGGTTAGGCAACAAAGACAATGTTATGAAGCGGGGGCTTGATATCGATTCGCATGCATTTCGCTTGCAGCGTGTGTTAAGGTTGTCAAAATCAGGGGATTACAGAATAAGCTTGCTTAGCATTTATTTAAAGTATGAACTAAATAGGTATGCAGATATGATACTGTGGTAACTAATGCAAAGGTAGTTCAAATCGAAGTAATTGAAACTCCCCAGATTCCTACAAAACGCTTGCGCTGCTGGAGAATTGTAAGGAATAGCTGTTATAACTAGTGTTTGTAACAGAAAAAAATACTATAGATCATTTATTTAAATATTTAGTTTGAAAAGACGACGACTAATCTTTGAAGGGACTACAATATATTATATTCTAACGGCTTTTATCTACCCACTTCACAAATCCACAACAGAATAATAGGTACGTATCTAATAGAGAATCATCGTTGCTACCTATATCCCATAAATTAATAATAAATAATTCGTTGAATATTTGACAACCCTAGCAGACGTTGGTGGTGGTATTACCACTGAAACTGAATGCACATCTGTGCGGTGCGCCGCATTCAGCGAGCACTCGGAGAGATCAATAGGGCTGTCAGTTAAGTGAACAACTGGAGACATCCATGACAGATATCGAGGATAAAATCTCCTTTAATATGTTAATATTTTATGTGCTTATTTTAAAGACTTACTCACTTTAGTGCGTTTAGATTAGACAATTCCCAGGTCAGACACTAGGTTTCCGAAACAAACTTCTTGAAGTAGGTATAACGGGCGTTAGTGTCTACTGTTAATGCCCGGGAAACGGCACAACACTATTGTCATTAAAGATACAGGCATTTAAAAAAAAAAATAAGCTTAAAAAAAACTACCTACAGGCCACTTAATTGTATTAATAACATTTTCATACATAATAATATTTATTCTGTAAAAGTTGCAACCCTAAACGGCCACCCGCCACCCTCGCCGCAGCCACCGCGCTAGCACGATAGCCGACATTCGCAACACCTCGCGAACGACGCACTCGGTCGCGGGCTCACTTTAATATAGGGTTGTACAGACATAATAATTAATAACAATATGTATAATTTTAGAAAACTTTACAATCTAAAAATCGCATAACTACATACATGTATATTGCATTTTTACGGAACGGATAAGATTTTGTAAGTTATAAAATTGATTTAAACTGCCGTGTTTATTTCTATTTACCACGCGGGATAGGTAGTAATGGAAATCTGTACCATGGCAATTGGCAAAGCGGTACCATCTCTGTAGTTAAACACTGTTTGCAATATTAGCGTTGGAGTATCTATAAAATATACAATTTGCATTCTATGTAAATATCTAAAGGATATCATGTACAGTAATTTAAAATCAACACTGAAAAAAAAACCTAAGAAACCACGCTAAAAGGCTAAAATATCCGCGAGCGGCAACCCTAAGTGGGGTGTGCCACTTGCGCCACCCACTTGTTTCAGCCAGGGCCATGTTATGAAATCAACGCGTTCGAGCACAACACTCCACGTTCGCATTCCCAAATGGAAAAAGCAGAACGTTGGAGTACCTACATATACCTCGAATTTTTCAAAGCGGAATTTTGTCGTTGGAAATTTTAACAACTTCAACTTTGCGAAATTGGAATTCTGTTGGTAGGTACTCACATGTCGCTCCTCTGCCGAGCTGATACCTGCGAACAAGGAAGGTTGTGTCAGAGCAAATGTTCACTTTAAAACATCTGGATAGGTATAGTTACTTGTATCTATTGAAGGTGTAGGTATTAAACATAATAAATTAACAGATAATGCTTCTGCACTGTTATCCTCTTTGCAGAGGCAGTGCAGCAAAGCATGAGGGTCGTTATCTCTACATTTAACTACATAATGGTGGTGGGATTATAATGCCTAAGCAAAAAAAACCTAATCTAACTGTAATTTTTTGCGTTGATAATAATCATCAATCTATTGTTATTGTCATTTTCATTATCTATTAGGTACAATTTTATCAATTTGTAGAATTTTCGGAGGACGCTCATTGTGTCTTATTTATTATTGTTAGGACATAGTACGTATATTTTTTATGATTTTTTGTTATCAACACTCAATATCTTTTAGATATCTTTATATTATTTTTGTAGATAACGTAAACCTCCACTTAATGGAAGACTTATTCTATCTGATTCCTATCTTTGAGCAATCTAGAATCTAGATAACTGCAAAGTGCCACTGTTATGATATAATACCTATAGGATAAGGTTTTTACTTTATACGATCAGTATTAAACTAAAGATAAAAATAAAACCGGCCAAGTGCGAGTCGGACTCGCGCACCGAGGGTTCCGTACAAACCTGTAGTAAGTTTTACGATATATGACGTATTAAAAATAAAAATTACGTTTGTTGTATGGGAGCCCCCCTTTAATATTTACTTTATTGATATTTAATTATTTATTTTGAAAGGTAATATACAAGTTAATATTCTGTGAAAATTTGAACCGTATACCTGTTACCGTTTTTAATATTGAGCAAAAAAATACGAAAAAAACACGTTTATTGTATGGGGACCCCCCTTAATATATATATTTTTTTTAATTTTTAGTATTTGTTGTTATAGCGGCAACGGAAATACATCATTTGTGAAAATTTCAGCTTTCTAGCTATCACGGTTTATGAGATACAGCCTGGAGACAGACAGACAGACAGACAGACAGACAGCGGAGTCTTAGTAATAGGGTCCCGTTTTTACCCTTTGGGTACGGAACCCTAAAAAAGCGACATGTTTTCGAGTGTAAAGTACCTACAGGTTGCCTATAATATAAGTTACATGATACATCACAGTTGTATGTGTGTATGTTTGTTACTCTTTCACACAAAAACGCCCGGTAGATGATGCCCGCGAATTCGTCTGCATGGATATAGGTTTTCTTTTAAACCCCGTAATCTACAACTTTACTTGTTGAGTAAAGTTGAGTGAAAAGAGTTAGGTACAAACAATTATTGTAAGAGTTACAACAAACTTTGGGAAAGTTCATAAAATTAGTAGGATATCCTACTTACGTAAATGTCACATCATACTTCATACTAATATTATAAATGCGAAAGTGTGTTTGTTTGTTAGTTTATTGGTTTGTTGGTTTGTCCTTCCATCACACCGGAACGGAGCAACGGATCGACGTGATTTTTGGCATGGGTATATAGTTGAGGACCTGGAGAGTGACAAAGGACTGTGACTTTTTATCCCGGAAAATTAAGGAGTTCCGGCGGAAATCAAAAAAACTTTAACCACACGGACGAAGTCGCGGGCATTAGCTAGTACATAATATATCGGATCGTCGAGCGGGTGCTACATTCGGTGTTAATTCACACTCTAAACTGCGAGATCAGGGAGTCGAACAGGAAAAGGCATAAAAAAGTGACTGACGGATCTTTTAACGACTGGATGGATCGGGCTGAAATTTTGACGTAGACCTCCGGTAAGAAAGGATTTTCGGAAATTCAACCCAAATTTTAATTAAAATTGGTTTGAAAATCGAACTTAACGTGAGCGAAGCCGCGGGCAAAAGTACCTAATGATAATTGGAATTTATCGTTATCACATCGACAGACCGAATTCTAAGCGCGCCGTTACTTATACATAATATATAAATACATAGTTGGTAAACATCCATATAAAATCAGATGTCTGTTCAGCCACACTGATTGACAGGGGGGGTAACACGAGTAAATATTGCAGGAGCCGGCGGCGCGTCCGTGTCACACAGCGCGGGGTAATTTGATTTGGACCAAACCTTTGATTAAAATATCCGATATATTCCACCCAGTCGTATTTATACCCGATGTTATCTTTGCCACCTGGCTTCGATTTAAATGCAAATTAAAATGAGGCTTTATCAAAAAGATTGAGAGTTTATGAAACGTTTTTGTTTTACAAGCGACATTGACAATTATCAGTTTATTTCTCTATGGACCTGGGAAGTGGGAACCCACCGGATTACCGTCCCAAGAAAACCCCTTTTTGCCTTTGGGATCGGGGCTGTGATCCCCGCTCTGGGGCGTTCTTGGTGCTGACTGCTAAGACTTTCGTTGGCCATGCGGGGCGATATCGCCGCAAGCGTTATGGGCACTTTTGCACCGCCCCGCGGGAGGGCTTTTTGACGACTAATTTTTATTTAATAATTTTGTGTTCATTTAGATTTTATTATTAGTTTGTTTGTACCTAGTTAATGACGGTAAATATTTTTGTATTAGTTTTAGAAAACACCTTTATGTGAACAATGGAACAGGGTCACAACTCACAAGTCTCTGCAACGATCAACCAATAGCAATAAGGAATCTGACACCTAGGTCATAGTGACAGTGAATCTTTATAAATTATTAAGGCATCTACAGGTAGGTATTATTCCTAGTAGCTAGAAAGAAAGTCGTTACTACCTAAGTACTTTCTTACTATAACGTCTACTAGAGTGTAGGTACCTATTATTATTTTCTTTAGGTCTCTTGAGACCTGAAGTCCAACAGTGGACGTATATCGATTGACGTCTATAGACCGTACCTATACCTACTTTAATATCCTTACCTACCGATTTTGCTATTAGGTCCATGCCTTGGAAAGTTGGAGCTCTAAATATATAGGCGATGATGATTTCTCTTGTCAAAAATTTTTACGAGCTCCGTGGCACAGTGTTGAGCGCTGTTGTCTTAACGAGCGGAGGTCCCGGGTTCGATCCCCGACAGGGTCAATTTGAAAAATTATAATTTCTGAAGTTTCCCTGGTCTGGCCTGGTGGGAGGCTTTGGCCGTTGCTAGTTAAAACCCTACCGGCAAAGACGTGCCGCCAAGCTTTTTAGAGTTCCGGTACGATGCCATGTAGAAAACGAATAGGGGTATGGGTTTATTAAAACTCCCATTCCCCTAACAGGTTAGCCCGCTACCATCTTAGACTGCATCATCACTTACCATCAGGTGAGATCGCTGTCAAGGGCTAACTTGCAGTGGATATAAAAAAAATCGCTGCAAGTGTATCAGCTGCAGTAGCTACCTACTAAGTAGTTTACCCTATGATCTACGTTATAATGGGACTTCAGACTAGCGTGTTGGTGATGCAAGGCAATGCATAGGTAATATGGTAATACAGACAAAGGCAATAGCAGTGCCACATGATAACATTGTTCCCGGGAGACACGGTGAGATTATGCAGCACACGTCACAATAATTTAGCGCTAAACCCGGCCATACATTGCAACCAACCGGCACGACTACGCAAATTAGTCTTGGTCTATGCTATCGGTAATTTATCGTCTTTTACCACTGTAGCATTTCGATGTCAGATTAAGACGACCATTAAACAAGTCAGTGAAATTAAGACAAATTAATACGACCATTAAACAAGTCAGTGAAATTAAGACAAATTAAGACGACCATTATGACCATTATGACCAAGTCAGTGAAGCGGTTATAGTTTAGTGCTGGGGGTTGGACCCGGCACTTATAACTAGTCGGGTATGTGCGTTAAAAAAATTCAATATCACTTGGTAGCGATGAAAGAAAACATCGTGAGGAAACCTATATGTCCGAGTTCTTGATAATGTTCTCAAAGTCTGCCAACCCGCATTTGTCAGCGTGGTGGACTATGACCAAACCGACGAGACTCTTGCTTAATAGTGCCGACATTGGGTCTATATGCCCCCCGATTACGTAAGAATTGTCGAACAAACGTTAAAGATTTTCGTCAAAGTAAAATAAACCATGATAGCATTGAATTAGAGCTCAATTTCGTGTGCCCATTCTTATACCTTTAGGGTATCGTACATACCTAAACGTATAAGAATGGGCAGACGAAATTGAGCTCTAATTCAATGCAGTTATGGTTTATTTAACTTTGACGAAAATCTTTAACGTTTGATCGGCCATTCTTACATGATTGGGGCCCTGATGATGATGATTCAAGATTCAATTGAATTGTTACCGGCAGACGGTAGAAATTCTACATACCTAACTCTCAGTATCATATTATCTGTATGACGTAGTTATACCTATACTAATTATTAATAGTAGATTTTACTTATAGAACATAATAAATGTTAATAAATAACCTTGTAAACATAGTTTCCTCTATGTGTATTTAAAATTATAAAAAAGTAATTTCTAAAGCGAACGCGTCCCACCATGTTATTTAGACGATTTATGTCAAGTATAATGTGCATAAAGACTGACCCATCACCTGAATACGAATATAAAACGTCTACAGCCGAGTGGGTACGAGTATTTTATACGCGATTAATATTCATGAATCTCCAATTTACATGAAGGAAACTAAAGAGAATATAAAATACGATTGAGTAACTCCTCTAGACATAACCTTTACCTGAACAGATAGTTGATATCTACTAAATAAATTATATCCATGATGATAATTGTGACGATCAGTGAATGTAATATATGAATAAACGATATAGTCGTGGACGCAGACCGCGGGACGGGGCGTCAGTCCTAAGGCGGCAGGCGACCTGAGTGGACGTGCGGCCACGATTATAACACTAACACAACGAAGCGTATCAATTACCTTACCCCTTGTGACAAGTGGACGTCACAATAATATTATGATAATTCTTTAATATCGTCATACCATCATAAATCATAATGGGAATTAAAAAAATCCATCTTGTAATCCGGTTTTAATCAAACTTATCTAAATATCTTATTTAAAAGAAATATATGAGTCGTAAGGTTGGGCTACACTTTTATTGTCTATGGGTTATAGCAGCCATAAATAAATAAATAAATCGTTTATTTGCTTGAAACATGGTACAATTAAAAGATAACACATAAGTACAAAATTTGACCAAACATGTTTCGTCATTACTGACATGCAAATATTTTAAGCATAGTATCTAAAGAAAAGGCCCAAGCCTATGCCCCGACTCCCGAGTGAGGAAATGCTCAAAATATGTTTCCGTTACTAAGCTTCGACAGTCCCAGCTAAACTGTCCCTGGCATCTCATAAAATAAGCGATCAAGCGATTTACCTATTAGCTAACGGTCGGCTAGCCTTAAAGACGTTGACAAATGAAGAGCTTTACGTATCTACCTAAGCTAAGTAACTATAATACACAGGTAGATGTGCATTATAAGCACAAAGCGACGGGCAAATGCTAGGATGTAGACAGGCACGCATTTATTGAACATCAAACTCAAAGGCATTATCACCCATCGATTAATTCGGTCCAAGTTTGAGCAATATCCTCTCCAATATGCCCGTGATTACGTTTATACATCGCATGCATATTACATTAATACATAGCAGAGGGCGCGGCAGTGCATGCGTTCAATTAATTTAAATGCAATCGCCTCAATTATTGGCCATATACCGGGCTATATTATGCGCTATCTACGGACACACGCAAATTCCGACTATGTCCACTGAAACACGCCGCAGCAATATTAGTCGGCCAAATAATTACATGTGGAATTTATCGTTTGACACAATATTCTGTTATTGTGGAGTATTAACCACACAAAGCACGCGAGTAGGTACGTACTACGTATAATATATCTACGTTGTCGCATTTAATATTGTGCTTAATAGGGTAAGTCCGGGATAGTTGGCCATAGTTTTTACAAGGCTGTGTCAAAATGAAAATAAATGCATTATCTTAGTAACTTTTATTTATTTTTATAAATTGAACATTAAACTTTTACAAAATCAACACAATTATGTATTTATTAAATGAGATCAACCTTAAAATTACGTTTTATTAAAAATTACGATAGGCCATCTCTCCCGGGCACCCTGGGTGAGATAGCCATATGAGTAGGGTAAAGATGGCCAGTGTTATTCTGCACCATGACCGTAGTCCTTCTTACTCTTTGGTTTTATTTTTTGGTTATAATGTTTTTTTAAGCTTTTTCCCACATGCTGAGCACTTCTCGTCAAACTCTGTACAATTTTCATGAACCCAAAAATTGCACAAGACACACTGGATCCAATCCTCAGTGAGGCGAGTTAGGTAGAAGTTTTCTCCACACCCTACGCAGTTATCCTCTTCTTTTGTTAAATTCTCATCTGAAAAATCGTGCAGTGATGGCTCTTCATCGTCATCACTCTCTCAGATATTGTTATTATTGTTTTTTTTCTTCTTGCAGCACGGGTTGTGATCTTTTTTTGGACTCTTTCTGTTTTTATTTTTTTTACTGTCTTCTTCTCGTCCTTCGTCTTCTTTTTCTCTTCTTTAACTTTTCTTTCTTTAATATGTTATCAGATGTTAATAGCTTACCAACTTGCTTAGATCGTTTTCGAACCTCTTCAAGTTTTTGTGGAATCGGTGATATTTCCTTCAAAATTTGCGATGGAGTGACCTGTAAGTTTTTATTCGCTTTTGGAGTGCACGGACCATCAATTGCAGGGTTGCACGAGTTCTTACTACGTTTACGAGCTATCATTTCCGGGCTGTAATTTGAAACTCTGTCAGGTTCTACAAAACAATCTGGAGGGATTGATATTTCATCGGTTGATTCCAACCCGAATTATGATTTATTTATAGGTAAGAACATGGACTTGCTTAAAAAATGCGATTTGGGAATGACGGCCATGTGGCTATCTATCCCCAACTTCTCATGGCCATCTCTCCTAATTTTACGGGAGAGATGGCCATACCTATTAAGAAAGAAAGAATATTTAATACGTGAAGACATTTGAGGTTATAATATAGCTGCGCAAATGAACTTTTTAGAAAATGTAAAAACAGCCCTTATTTTTACAAAACAAAATCGTAATATAGTAAAACAACACCCTTACAGAAATATTACTGTGAGTAGAAAACATTATGTAGTATATTACTTACCTTTTCGTTTTATTTTTTCAATAATTTTGCGTTCCACTGGCACTCACGCACGACGCTAAGCGAACTGAGCCGTGACGGGCGACATCTAGCGAGTAATTACTGAAATATTTCGATTGGCTATCTCTCCCGTACGGCCATCACCCCCGGAATTACCCTATACCTACCTACCTTACTATAATAGTCCTATACGGTATGCCTTTATAAAAACCTTTGTACCTAATCGTAAACTGGGCCTCATCACCGCCTTACTTGTCAGAATTTCAAATATTATTAAGTAACTATAATTAGGTACTTTTCCGATACTAATTAATGCGTATTTTCCAATGAAAATTTGTAGATCATACTAATATGCGAAAGTGGGTTTGTTTGTTGGTTTATTGGTTTGTTGGTTTGTCCTTCAATCACGCCGCAACGGAGCAACGGATCGACGTGATTTTTGGCATGGGTATAGTTGAGGACCTGGAGAGTACAAAGACTATTTTTTATCCCGTAAAATTAAGTAGTTCCCGCGGGAATAAAAAAACTTAAACCATGCGGACGAAGTCGCGGGCATTAGTTAGTATGCAATAAATAGGTAGGTACTTAAAATGTTTTACGAAATAGCTGCATACTATGTTCACAACAAATAAATAAATCTAAATTGGGTGCAACTTTACAAGACGTCAACCCAAGAGAGTAGGTATCGCAAATAAGTAATGAACTTACCTAATACCATTTGAGCACACAAATGTAAGCAATAATAACATTAGAGTCCCTGTAGGTAGGTACTTAGGTAGAGTCAGGTATGTTTAATTTTGTGAGCGTCAAAACGTATCGCTCGAGTAGGTCCGCGGCACCGGCGCGGCGTACACTCAAGTCACCCGCAAAATTACGTTACTAATTGACTAAAACACGCGACGCTCACACCAGCAACGAATAATTAATTGGGAGCGGGCAAGGTGCGGGGCCAGGGGGGGCCATCTGCACGGTAACTCTTACATCAGTACACCGATAATGGCACAAATTAGCCAGGGAAGTGGCAGGCGGAGGAGTCTCCCGGGGGAGAAATGGGGGAGGGAGGGGGGCACTAAGCCGGAACATCCCGGAGCGCAGATTACCGCTTGCTTTTGTAATTAACCGGAGCGACGGGCGGCTTCCAAATCCATTTCTGTGTTAGGTACATTTTCATTTGTGGCACTCTCTCGTACCCGGCTTGTGCGAATATTCGTTTTAACGTGCAAACCTAGTTACCCCATTTATTTGCGATTGTCCAATTTTATTTATTCAAAGCCGGGTTCAAAGCGGCGGGCGATACCGAACGTTTTATACCTTGTCAATATATTGAAAGTGTCTGTTTACATGGCCTATCCAAACATGGGTGCATACACATAGGTATATATAAGTTCGTAGAAGTGACTTATTCATACTCTCAAAGCAATATCGGAGAGCCATAGCCGTCAGCGATCCGAAAACACGCAAACAGCGGGCTCAAAAAGCCTCTCGGAGGTGGTAAATATTGAATCAGAAGTGGGATCGGAGACGTCTGCCATGCTGCGGGGAGGGGGGCTAATAGTCCCCAGCGAGTGGCGCATGGCAAACAAGACGAGCACACAAACATACGACAGCTCTTAAAATATTCATTTTATGTATTGATCCGTTATGATATGATACTTCACTCTTTTTTCCGAGAAATACGTGACTTTTTTTTGTAACTAGATGCCTGCAGGAGTTTAAGAATAGGGGCGAAAGGGCGCTCATTTAAATTATTACCTAGTTAATATTTAGCTTTTATTTTACTTTGGTGTCACAATCTTCAAATCAATTTCAGTGACTATACAACAACAGATATTTAAAGCCGACGAGGCAATTTTTTTATTAATGTGGATGAGATTTTAGGTAGGTGTTTAACAAACAAACAAATGAAATATAACTCTTTCTTAGCTGTTATCAAATAAATACTAGTGGTTCGCCCCGAACTGAGACCTCGCGGTTTCACAGAGCGCCATCTATTGACATCAGTGTGAAGTTCTGTTAAAAATATCATCATCATTAAAAATTAGATAATTTCGTTTCCTTATAATATTTATCTAATTTTAGTATTTGTTGTTCAAGTACAGGATATAATTCAAATAATTGATCAAGTTTCAGGCTTGAGAGTTCAGAAAATTGAGAGTTCTGAGGTCAACTTTGGACGTTAGAAAATCGCCACTTTGAAAGCCCCCTATTTCGTCAATTTTAGGGGAAAAATTCAAAAAAAAATATTTTTGGACTCTATTCCTAATTATCTTTAAAATGATATACTGCAACCCTATGTAACGCTATAAAAAATATTTTACTTCTCATTCGCTTCTATGAGAGCCCCACTGAAATGAAGATTTTTATAACTTTTTAAGCCATATTCGGCGGGAGGCCATCGATTTACATATTATATTTAAATTTGAAGTAATTACGTTCAGCAGTTCAGAAGTTATAAGGCTCTGACAGACGGACGGACGGACGGACGGACGGACGGACGGACGGACAAGTGCCGATTCACCCAAGTAGACTCAGAGACCTTCGCTTCGCTCGGTCAATTATAAATGCGAAAGTTTGGATGGATGGATGTATGTATGGATGTATGTTTGTTACTCAATCACGCTCCAACGGATGAACGGATCTGGATGAAATTTGGCACAGAGATAGATTATAGTCTGGAATAGCACATAGGCTACTTTTTATCCCGGAAAATTAAAGAGTTCCCGCGGGAACCGAAAAACCTCAATCCACGCGGACGAAGTCGCGGGCATCAGCTAGTTCTGGTATAAAGCGATATGTCCATTTCCGGATGCAAGCTCTGTGCCAAATTTCGTCCACATCGGATATCGGGAAAAAGGCACACAAATACAATAGAGACAAATATAAACCTAAGGCAGACAGACACTTCCACATTTATGTGAAGAATATAGAAGTAGGTAATATATGGTTTAATTTTCCGGGATAATGTCCTTCCCCGGGATACTAGCTATCAAATCAAATTTCATCAAAATCGCTTGAACAGATGGGCCATGAAAGCGTAGCAGACAGACAGAAAGACACTTTCGCATTTATAATATTATAGTATGGATTTTTCTTACCGTTGCCTTTGTCATCAGGTCGGTGTAGGTCCGGAGGTTTCGCTAGCACTGAGAGGGGATGGTGAGGCACGCCGAGGCCCAGGAGGCCCGCGGGCGGTAGGGCGCCTTGGCCCAGGAGTGGTAGAGGTGGAGCCCCGTGCGCTGGCAGGTGCGCTGCGTGCATCTGTTGCAGCAGCCGAGGCAGGTCTGGCCTTTGTTGCTGTGGAGGAAATCACCGGTTAGACTTTGTGTGACGCATGGACAGTTAGGCCTTACATACATATATTCTGCATAGTTAATTAAATAAATATTTACGAGACGTTTCTTTGGTTTCTGCAGGGATGACTTAATTAGTAGGTATTTCAAATAATTGTTTTTATGTTATCTTTAGTTTCATTATTTATATTGTCGGATTTGTTATGTTTTTCAATTTATTTGTAAGTAGATATTTTATTTATTTAGTTAATGTATTTTTTTAATCTAAGAAGCCTGTATTTACCACAAGGCGCAGACGCTTAGGTATACATTGAGGGCAACCCTTGGTGATTTTTTCAATGCATACTAAACTATGTGTATATTAGTATGTGTTTTGTAAAATTTGTACGTTGATAAATAAATTTAAAAAAAGAAAAAAAACTTAGCATCAGAGGGGCACAAACTAAAGAATTAAGAACTACACATAAGCTGCGAGTGTGACACTGAAACAGTCCCAAAAAGAATCATCAGAAACGGTCCAAGCATTTACTCTATACTCTATAGCTTTCCTGCAAGGAACGAACAAACATATATAGATTTAAGGTATGTTACCTACTACCTAGACTACCCTATGCTTTCCGCAGTCGGGTGAAAAGGGTCTCAGTGTAATGCTGTATAGGTACCTACACCACAAAGCACTTTTTGACAGGTTCTAAATTTGATTTAGTTCTAAATTCTCCTATAACTGTTACCGCAAGGATTAAAAGTTTTTTTTATTTTTTATTGTGCGATAAGCTTGCGCTTGACGATAATCATGCTTAGTGCAAAGCAATGATGAGGTCTAGGTTGGAACGCGCTTGCCTAAAAGATGCTTATTCACTCTTGTCTTGAAGGTAGGTAGGTACCTAAGATAAAACACATTTAGCATCGCAGACAGCTTTAGCCATTATTTTTTATTATCTACCTATATTGCAATAATCGGTTTTTTCCTTAGCTAAATTACCTACTTGTATAGCACTTCTCACGGTCTTTGCCTTTAGGTATTAAAATTATGTAAACGTTCATTTGAATAATTAAGCAATCAAGAAAATATTTACAATTTTTTATATGACCGAATAAAGTTACAAATTCCTTTTTAAATGAGTTCAGTAAATAACTTAGCATTAACATACGGGGAACCTGTTTTTATCAGGTCGTTTTTTATAACATGCCCATCAATATTCTCAATCTCATTTAGTTTGAGCATAATTTTGTATCATTTAAATATAAATGATAAGGACATTTATTTTTTATTTTATTCAGGTAGTTTCATAATTACAGAAAAAAAGGCAAAAGCGGTGATTTACATTGTATTTTTGCAAAGTGTTCAGCGGCCTTTAACAATCAAATAAGTAATTAAGTACCTACCTGTACTTATTATAGGAGTTTTACTTAATAACAATGGTAGCTCAACTCTCAAGAGCGTAGGTACTCGTTGGTTTGACAACCTCCCTGGCGCAGTGTAGAGCGCTGTTGCCTTAACGTGGGAGGTCCGGGGTTTGATTCCCGGCAGGGTCAATTTGGGAATTTATAATTTCTTAATTTTCTCTGGTCTGGTCTGGTGAGAGGCTTCGGCTGTGGCTCGCCTTAAGCGACTTAGCGTTCCGGTACGATGCCGTGTAGAAACCGGCTAGCCGCTAGGGCATACCCCTAACAGGTTAGCCCGCTACCATCTTCATCGTCACTTACCATCAGGTGAAATCGCAGTCAAGAGCTAACTTGTAGTGGAATAAAAAAAAATGCCTGGGCACATGAGTAGATATCCATACGAACTCCATCTCTATCCATATCTACTCATGTGGCTTAGGTACCTACCTACGAAGCTTCTAATAAATATTGAAGGTCCTTTGACTAAAGGTATATGCACGGGATGTGCAGTTTGTGTATGGGCGTCAGACAATCATCATGGTGTCCTTCATTATACGTGGTCTCCTAATACATTGTGAGGGAGCTTCCCTATCGATGTACTTATTACTCAAGCAAATCTAGGTAATTTCTTCAAATGCACACATTTCCAAAACTCCGTAAGGCCGCCATTCACTATTTATTTTATTTCATTATATTATGTACAGCAATTATTTTAAAAAAAGTTTCCTCGACCATATTTCGCAATCCTCTTTTGTTCAGTTCCGGTCAGCTCACAATAAAGCAGCTTGCCACGGCACAATTATTTATTTAGCCTCAAAAGGTAGGTGAATAAAGTGCTACATTTTAGCCCGAGTGTCGACGGTCAAAGTGAATTGATGTGTCACCGCAGAACGGCGTGCATTTTTAAAACAGAGCCGGGGCAAATTAAAAAGTCCTCCACGGACCGGGGGACCCACACCGCGGCGTTTTAAAATTCAAATGAGAGCTCCGCCGCCGGCGACGACTGTGCGAAATTGATTACTCCTTCTCCATTATTCCCCTTGTTCCACTTGCCTCGTTTTCCCGCGCTTCCCGTTTCTATCTCGTCGCGTTTAACTTTATTATTATACGATGAGGGCACGTCGCTGCTGGTTTACAGGTTATTTTTGAAATTCTTGCACGGGAAACCCTACCTAGTACCTACCTCTACCTACATTTTATAAGGGAAACAAAAGTCTTACATAGCCTACTTATCGAAATAATAAAAAAAAAACATAGGTACAGTCCAATTGAGAACCTCCTCCTTTTTTTGAAGTCGGTTAAAAATGAGCTGATAAGGATACTAAACTGCAGCTACCTGCCTAGTACCTACCTACCTACCTCTTCTAATATAAGAATCCGCTATTTTTTTTCTAAAGAAAGTTGACTTATTTATTCCCTGGAATCCTATAGCCCTAAGATAAAATCAAATTTTTTCATCAACTTGTCAGCCTAGGTAGGTAGAGGGTGTAAAATCGTTTTTAGCCTATATCCAAAATTATTATTAAAAGTAAATAAAGTAGTCTATATTCATTTTTAAAAAATGTAAACGCTTTACGTGCCCGCTTTCTCTCATTTGCATTGCCGAGCTCCATTTTTTCTCACTCGAATGGGCACGATCTTTCATTTAGCCGCCGAAAATTAATTGGTTTTTCGCCGAGGGTGGAACATATTTTTTATTGGCCGCTCATGCCTGTGATTTATTGTGTGTCAAAAGGTGGCGAGCGCCACTTAGCTCAAGAGCGTTTTTCCCAGAGGGATTTTAAATCGAATTAGTCCTGGAGGAACTTTTTGGTGCTAACGAAAAGTAACCGACATTTCTTTGTTGATTTTCCTGAACTTACATATGTAAAAAAAATACTTAGATAATACTTGGACCTTGGTCCAGTAGTGGTCACATACAGGTTGATGGATGGGATTGGATTGAATACCTTAGGTAACAATATTATTAATAGGTATTTCCCTCCAACTAAGCATCGAAGCTAGGTTACTACCTAGGAGTTCATACAGGAACAAAGTGTTAAGGCTGGGGATTGAACATTTCGCGGCTTTAACTTTTAATGCCATTCCTAAACTAATGAGGCTTAATAGCGATGTCGTTGAGGAATTCGAGTCATAACTCATAAATATATTGAAACACGAGACGACAAGTATTTTAAATTTATAGGGATATACTCGTAGCTATAATCAAACAATCCCACCTGAAGCACAAAGTTGATGTAATCAGTATAACCCGGGCCCGAGCATCCACTTCAAGTTTAAAGGTGTTGCTTCTGAAAAGCCGGGTGGGAAACCAGAGGAATCTAAACAAAGCCGAGGCGCGTCGAAACGGCTGGCATGACACGACCCGAGCTATTGAGACTCACGCCTCGCCTCCCCAACCGCCCACCACCTCGGGGTGGCGGGCACCCTCTCTTGTTATTATGAATGACAATAATGTGGCGTTCATACCGCGTTATTTTTTTCCAAGTGCATTTACTTCAGAAGTGATTAAATACAAAGCACTCTGGGGATCGAATCTCGTTACGCCTAACGACTTCGCAATCCGCTCTTATCATTTCAACTTGCGGTGTTTATATTATCCGCGAATTAAAGTTTGTTTAAATTTCGGTTTTGACAAACAAGGGGAGGCGAGACGGGGTTGTTTTTTTTTCAATAATTCTTCGTAGAGGTAGGTAATAAAATTTGAGGCGATGGAAGTTTTAATGAAAAAACGCCGGGAAATCTGTTCAGAAACTCGGAATAAATTTTTCTCACCTAGTTATTATTCAGCGGAGGAAATATCTTCATTGTATTGTATTCTACATCTACAAACGTACTGTAAATACAGAGCTATTTTATTTGTACCTATTATTACTAAGTAGTTAAACACAAATAATAATGAATGTTATGTAGGTTAAGTTTATATCATCTTCAAGTAGGCTTGTTAGTATCATTCGAAAACGTTTATGGTATACTTTTGGGTAAGCAAGTACAATCATAATTCACTCACCCTCCCTCACAGCCATAAGCACATAAAATTCCCAACTCTGCGGGCTATAGGTAAGGGTATTAAAAACATATGAGCATAATAAAATATAGTGCGGCAGACGCACTGCGTGGAAAAGCTTTTGTCACGAGAAAAATGCTCCTCCGCATTTGGGTTTTCACGCCACATTTACCACTGTCTATACGCCCGCGGATAATTCTCCATTTATAAATGGGATGCCGTGCCGAGAGCGGATTTTTACGCTAAATATTTCCCGTCGCATCAACCCCGGCTGAAATTTTTCATGGCAAACATTTTAATACCCTGTAGGTATGTTGGTATGTACCATCAACTAAGGTTGTCAGATCTTGTGGTGAACATTTTATTCTGCCAAACTCAAACTCAAATGTTTTTTATTCAAAAAACTTTTACAAGTGCTTTTAAATCGTCGATTGAATCTACCAGTGGTTCGGAATGCCATTCCTACCGAGAAAAACCAGCAAGAAACTCCGTTTTTAATTTCAGCAAAATTAAATACCCACGCTATTATTTTTTTTTTTTTTTATCCACTACAAGTTAGCCCTTGACTGCGATCTCACCTGATGGTAAGTGATGATGCAGTCTAAGATGGTAGCGGGCTAACCTGTTAGGGGAATGGCAGTTGTATTAAACCCATACCCCTATTCGGTTTCTACACGGCATCGTACCGGAACGCTAAATCGCTTGGCGGCACGTCTTTGTGGTAGGGTGGTAAGTAGCTACGGCCGAAGCCTCCCACCAGGCCAGACCAGGGAAAATTCAGAAATTATAAATTCCCAAATTGACCCTGCCGGGATCGAACCCGGGACCTCCGCACGTTAAGACAACAGCGCTACAAACTGGGCCACGGAGGTCGTCAAAAGGTGGATTAATATTAACTCCAATAATTACTATTTAAATTCACGGTATCAAGTCTTGATACCGTGAATTTATTAGACAGACCTAATTTGTCTTTTTTAGGGTTCCGTACCCAAAGGGTAAAAACGGGACCCTATTACTAAGACTCCGCTGTCTGTCTGTCTGTCTGTCTGTCTGTCTGTCTGTCTGTCTGTCTGTCTGTCTGTCTGTCTGTCTGTCTGTCTGTCTCCAGGCTGTATCTCATAAACCGTGATAGCTAGAAAGCTGAAATTTTCACAAATGATGTATTTCCGTTGCCGCTATAACAACAAATACTAAAAATTAAAAAAATATATATATTAAGGGGGGTCCCCATACAATAAACGTGTTTTTTTCGTATTTTTTTGCGCAATATTAAAAACGGTAACAGGTAGACGGTTCAAATTTTCACAGAATATTAACTTGTATATTACCTTTCAAAATAAATAATTAAATATCAATAAAGTAAATATTAAAGGGGGGCTCCCATACAACAAACGTAATTTTTTGATATTAACAATAAACCTCTACAAACAAAGTTAGTTTTGCGGTTCATTTCGTCTTGTTTTTAATACGTCATAAATCGTAAAACTTACTACAGGTTTGTACGGAACCCTCGGTGCGCGAGTCCGACTCGCACTTGGCCGGTTTTTTTTTTTTTTTTACCCACTACAAGTTAGCCCTTGACTGCGATCTCACCTGATGGTAAGTGATGATGCAGTCTAAGATGGTAGCGGGCTAACCTGTTAGGGGCATGGCAGTTATATTAAACCCATACCCCTATTCGGTTTCTGCACGGCATCGTACCGGAACGCAAAATCGCTTAGCGGCACGTCTTTGCCGGTAGGGTGGTAACTAGCCACGGCCGAAGCCTCCCACCAGGCCAGACCAGGGAAGTTCGGAAATTATAAATTTCCAAACCCTGCCGGGGATCGAACCCGGGACCTCCGCACGTTAAGGCAACAGCGCTCAACACTGCGCCACGGAGGTCGTCAAAATATCTATACAATGTATAACTTATACTTACATAAAATCTATAAATATATATCAGGGTGTATATCCTATTTAATTAAGAATTATTGTGGTGTCCCAATAATTAGTTGTTTTGTTCATGGTAATTGATAACCCTAACGAAAACTGGAATTTCAATGTATCTCGTTTGATTTTAGCTATTTCATTCATATCGTAATCAAATGTTTGTCGGAATCGGAAATGTTAGGTGTTGTTTTGTTCTGTTAACATTTGGTCACTTTCACACCAATTTATAAAATCATTTGCATGTTTTTCTGTGTTATTATTGATTTTACAATGTAGACTATGTTTTTGATTAAATAAATAAGTAGATATTATTAACTTTGTGTACATTTGGTGTGTTTCCCATCCGATGGCGGACTAAAACAACTTATTTTGAATAATAATAATGAAGGTACAGGCACCTATCTATGCTTAGATAAAACCCATTATAATATCTCTACTTAAAATGCTCTACATACCAAACATACCTACCCATAGGTAGATCGTATACCTTTGGTATACCTACAAAGTACAGTCCTACCTATTATTCGCCTTCTCGGTGATTCGCGTATAATACAAGGCCCAAGATAAACTTAAGATTAATTAATAATCCCGATGAATTCTAATCCAAACATAGTTAATTTCACTCTGTTCTATCCCCTACTTCAAAGGTAGGTGCAGATATTAATAGTCTAGACAACCGAGATAATAGAGAAATGGATCCTAATCCCTCAAGTAATTACCAAACGCCGCGAGAAGCAGGCATCTCATAATAATCATTAAGATTAACCAACAATTAGTTAGTTTTAATGGTAGCCGTCAGGAAAGTTCTCTAACATACTTACGAGTACTTGAACGAATTAAGAGCAGTTTGATAAACCTCAGTGGCACATTAGCAAACAGTTTAAATAATAACATGGGAATTATACGGAAACAAGATTATAAATATGTATTAATAATAGATTATAGACTACTTAGCTTTAGATTACTTAAAAAATGATCGTGAATTGGTCATTCCCCGAAGAATTAATTTGAATAAGTCAATCTAATCAAATACGAGACTTTTGTAGCATAGGATAACAACAAACTGTTTAATAGGTAATATACGTAAGTTCGTTAGCTGTTATAATTATTATTTACGCGAAATGATAGATGACACCAGAAAAATATTTACCTAAGAATCTTTTTTGAAAATTGTTAATTGTCCAGAGAATTATTCTAAATTGGGAAACTCTCGTGTTAAAGAGCTACTACAGCTCAATATTCTACGCATTGTTAATCTAACATATGAAATGGGAAGATAAATATTATGTAGCTACTTATATGAAAATCAATGCAGCAGTGGAATAAAAATTGTTTTGAAGGCATAATAAAGATAAAATACTCGTAGATAAGAATTGAACCTAAAAAAGATCAATAAACAATTTTCTTTTCGACCGAAAGTTTTAATTTTATAAAATCTCTAGGCAGTTATAAAATTGAGGAGATAGAAAGATAAAAAGAAATACCTACCTACCAAATTTAACCGCGTCGATCGGAGAGGAAATCAAATTTAAGATCGCATTACTTTAACAAATCGAATTAAAGAAGTCGTAACTTAGCGGGTACTGTATTGACGTGATCAAATTACAGAGCGTTGTATTCGCTTATAGGACTGTGTAAGGCTGTAAGCTATAACGAAGAGTGGGTAGGACAGTATAGGGTTAGAACGAGGTTTTCATACTTCGCCAACGTTAATAGAATTCGAGTATAGAAATACCTACCTACTGATACATTAGAGTAAAACAGGCCTGATGCCTCTTGTTTTTTTTAAAATACAATAGGTTCTAAGTCCTAACTCCTAATAACTATTACAACATATTTTTATTTCGCAGCGAGGCAATAGAGTTTTTGCCTTGATCATATTATTTGGTTATCAATTCATAACATAGCATCAGTTACGATTGTTGTGATTTATAAACTTATGGTAGGTGTTCTTACTGCATGAGTGCATTTCAGCCAATAGGGAGTGTCAGCTATCCAATTAGAGATAGTTGCGATCTTTGCGATTGTAATCACTGACAAATTACGGCAATCGACGTATGTCACTGTAGTTCCATTTAACTTTGACATTAGAGCGTTTCGGGCACTCGAAACCTATTGACGCTATCGAGATGAACTCGCACTAACCCTACTGGGCATACCGTATAAGATAGGGTGAGATGGGGAATTGGGGAGAGCCGGGTAGAGGGACGCGGGGTGAGCAGTGAGCACGCACCATTAGACACAGAGCCCTGGGGCACCGACACGCGACGCCAACACTTGTTACAACATCAGCTTTCAACATAATTGCTTCTAATCACATACATGTAGATACATACCTACTCTCTATAAGGGCGAAAACACAAAAGGGACCGGGCTGCGCGATTATGTAAAAATGACATGACGCCACCTCACATCCCTAAGGATCGTACGTTTTTTCAGGATTGATGTAAAATATCAGCGCGGAACGCGTTGGAGCCGGAGGGGAAAGAGGCGACGGTTTGTCCTGTCGTGCCAGTCTGTGCAGCTCCATGTTAAAGTGGCAACAATGTCGTTCCGCGCGGACGTTTAGCCTGTCCAGTCCGTACTTAGTGTGTTTTAGGTTTTCGCCCAAGTAGGTACGTATTCAATGTCAACTTGTAAACGAACGATTGGGAAACTTTAAGCTTCAGGGTTACTATAAACGATGTTTAAACCTATAACCGATATAAATATGTAGACCGTATAACTATAAGCTACCTTAAATCATTCACCAAATGCGATCAATTAAATCAGAAGCATCACATTTCCTATCGCGGTTAATGGATTCGTGACTAAAACAGCGTTTAATGTTTGTTTGATATGTGTTTATTAAGTACCTACTTACTATGTATTTCGATAGCGATTATCTGCAGCTATGTATTACAAAGAACACTAATATCAAACTCAAACTTAATAAGTTGTGGCTTACTGTGGCATTACTTTTTGCCGTTCTAAAAGATTCATCAAAACCAAATCAACCCATAAAAATGACGAGGTAACGAAGCAGAGTAATGGTATAACAATGTGAATTAACTAAAAGCAATTCCATTACCTGGAACATTATCGCAATTCACTGGCCACATGAAATATTAAAGACTTCACAAAATATCCGGTAACAAAGTTAATTTGAAGCGACCGATAGCGCCAAAGTTAATGGGAACAAGAAAGCCGAAAGTTGCAATGCAATATTTATCACCCGCGCGCGAACGTGCCTAGGAAAAAATGACAAATTCATGTTTCCCCACCCAATCCCCCTCCTCCCCTCGCTCCCTCCGCACCCTGATTTATTCCCGACGTAATTTTTATCAGGGAGCGCGAGACCCGACGCAAACTAGATATAAATGTTTTCACGACTCGCTTGTTTATAAAGCCATCGACGGGGAAACAGATACGGTATATTTACACGGACGCCCGTGTTTGTTCACATATCTCTTCAGATAATATTGCATAAACTACGCATAATACACTTGTTTATTCCACATACCTACTTATGCCAGCGATGTGGCTTTTCAATTACAAACAATATGAGCGTTGCGGATTGGTTACGTACCTACCTACTAATAATGAAAGTTATCGGATTCGATACGCGTATCTGTGACACGGGCACACGAGGTCGCACGTCTCCCCGATCAGTCGGAGTTACGTGAACATTGTTTCAATGTGAGCAATTGTGTCATAGGTGAGCATGAGAAGGAGATTGTATCGAAAAGCTATTACCGCGGAGCGCGACATCCACCCCTCCGGTTCGAGGATGCGGAATAAAAATCGGAAACAAGAATTGATGAACCCTCGAATCGTATCGACAAAGACGTTTCCGACCCCATTGTTATACGAGTGAAGGAAATTTACAGATATTAATGTTATATACGACGCTACTCTTATCTTATTGTACCAGTACGGGATCATGAAATCGTGTGATGGGGAGGCAACAGGCAAGAGCTAGCATTAGTACTCGTATTTATTTTCTTCCTCCAGAAATAATACAACGATTGTTATAAAAACAATCGTAAATGTCACGCCGACAAAAACGAGACGATCCGCCGGAGTACTTGGAGCGGTAAGTGATTTTAATAGGCGAGCAAACAGTCCCCAATTTGAGAAGTATTCCCTCTTCACAAATCGGCGCTTGGCGGAATGGTCGCAAATCAGACGGAGGGCGAAGCGGGCGTGCGGGCGGACGCTCTCGACTCTCAAGGGAGAGCCCCTTTGATCCCTAGCTGACCCGAAAATAAAAAAGGTTCGTAATAAAAAAGGACCGACATACGGAAGGTGGCGCCGCTTTTTTATTTAAATTAGAGTGTTTTATAGGGGGAGAGCTATATTGCGTTTTGCCAGTTTCTCGGGGGCTGTTTGGTAATCTATACAATGGTACAGATATACCTACATTCTAAATCCTCGGGGGCAATGGACGCGGATTCACTTTTAAATCACCGTATCGCTAATAGCTAATTTGAATAATTACAATGTTATTTTACGAGTGAGACGCTTTATTGATATTGTGTAGAACGCTACATTAGCGATATAACATTTTGATTCCAACTTAATTAAACGTTTCTCATCACACGACATAATTAGCGTGTATTATTAACACGACGGAGTTCTTGAGAGCGTGTTAAATAATTCATGAGATCGTTGATTCACGACCAAAAGTTACAAATCACATTCAGGTGCTAATATTGGTAATCTAGAAGAGCGATATTTTTGCCAACTATTTGACTAATAATAATAATATAGCGGGACTTAATGAGCGCGTTAATATTTAAAATAGCTTATGTTATAAAATAGCTTATGTTATAAATCAGCGTCGGGAAGGTGGAAACTGGAAACATTGTCGTCGGTGTGTGAGTGGAGTAGATACTAATCGAGTTGGCTCGGCGCCCGACACTCGAGATTAACAAGAGTCTATCGTCCGCACGCTGATGAGAGACGAGGCGAGTTTCACCGCTTTATTTTCGAACTCATTATCTTTGAAGTGATTTATTTTGGAAGTCGTCGTCGTAAACCCTCTGCTCGTCGCTCTCGGATTACCCGCCGCGGGATTAGGTCGCTCTAATGACTTGGCATCCAGCTGCGAAAATGCCTATTGGAATAATAGATGGCAATGAAGTCCGCACGTTGCCACTAAAAGCGCTATTACGCTATTGTGAAATTAGTCAGACAATTTGTACATAGATTCTAATTCTCCCGTTGAAAGTCTGTAAATTATTTAAGTAAATAGATAGGTATATGTCATCGAAATTAGCGTTCGTTTGAGTCTTCTATTTAGATGCATGTAGTTTGCTTCACCTATTTATTTGTAAACGTGTATTTCACACATTTCGAGAACGTTACACAGGTGCACATGCTAATTTGATGTACGAGTAAAATACCGCGTGAAAAATAGGGCCTTCGTGACCCGCCTCAGCTTCAGTGGGAGGCTTATCAATACTATGGAATGGGAATCCTTTGAATAACAATTTATTTTAAAATACATGATAGTTGTTGAGCGCTGTTGTCTTAACGTGCGGAGGCCCCGGGTTCGATCCCCGGTAGGGTCAATTTGGGAATTTATAATTTCAGAGTCTTCAGAAGGCTTCGGCCGTGGCTAGTTACCACCCTACCGGCAAAGACGTGCGACTAAGCGATTTAGCGTTTCGGTACGATGCCGTGTAGAAACGGGGTACCTATGGGTTTAATATAACGGCCATGCCCCTAAAAGGTAAGCCCGCTACCATCTTAGACTGCATCATCACTTACCATCAGGTGAGATCGCAGTCAAGGGCTAACTAGTAGTGGATAAAACAAAACAAAAATACCTTTGCTTTGAAGTTTGTATTTAGTGATCAGATACCTACATAATTATTGCATCTAGCGGAGTCAAATAATTGTGTATTCGAGTCGGTGGCAATTTTATTAATTCCGCGAGGTTGGCGAGCAGCCAAGTGGGGTAGCGCGGCTTAGATCGTTTAATTAACGAGCGTCGAACTTTCGACCTGTTGAAAGCCGCGCGCCTCTACAAAATGAACTTACTTTACACTTTACACCTACTTGCAAGCTTTAACTAATAAAGTTTTATCGCGTGTAGGTACTTTCCAGTTTGTAAACTTGTGATGACTGTATCTTGCCTTATTAAGACGATTCGTGGAAGTGGCCTTAGAGATTTTAACTATTCATTAACATTTTATTAGGTACTTACCTACCTAGTAGGTACCTACCCATCTATCTTTTTTAGGCAAGCGCTTGGATGCAATCAGTCTCCTAAGGGGGTACGCGCTTGCCTAGATTTAAAGAAGATGCCTATTCCATTTTGAAAATATGACGGATGAATGTAGGATGGAAAAAGGAAGTTTTATAGATACGGCTGAGTGCTACTTGCGTAGAAATAACTATTTTTTGCTTAATAATTAATTATTGGATCTAGCCATCGTGCATCGTTCACCAGATTTAACAAAACTACTAAAATTATCACTTCTAAAGTTCTAATAAAGTAGCTCTGGCTCTATACCTATACACAAATCAAAGAGAAATAAAAGCCCTATAGAAATAAGAAACTCTTGCCAACTATTTGAGAGCGTAATAAAAACGTCGAGCAATTAATGTATAGGTAATAAACTAATAATAATACTCGTTTTTGTTTTAAAGAATAAAATAAATGTTAAACAGCAAAGATTTCGAAGTTTTGACTGCTCCCCTTTTAAAATAGTTACACTAATATTTATGATGTTTGTTTTAGAAGTATCGCAATGGATACCTAGGTAGTAGACAAACTATGAAGGAGCGGGGGAGCGACTGAGCAGCGACAGAAGGTGGATTGTCTGGACAGTTGCCAGTGATGCCACACCGGGGCTACAACACTCACCGATAGCTGATAAACGACATCGAGATATTAAATAGTAGAGAAACAAAACTCATACTAACATGACGTCACAAAAGCGCCCGCACGGCGCACCCCTTGATTAACGGAACAAATCCGGAGCAACTAAGTCTATTAATTATAAGGTACGATAGGACTATCATATCATCATCATCCTCAACCGATAGACGTCCACGGCTGGACATAGGCTTCTTGCAAGAATTTCCACACGCCGGATCTATTTTATCTTTTATTTATTATCTTTTTCTTCTGGATCTTCTATCTATATCTGGCCTATTCTTTGACGGTCATATATATCTACATATTGTAGGTATAAAGGCCCTGTAAAACTAATGAAGATATTTAAAAAAAACTCATACCTCCATTAGGCGTGAAAAAAGCGCCCGCACATAATGAATGAGGAATAAAATCTGAAACGAATCAAGCTCTCTGAAGTGTTCAGAAGCTATACGTAGGCCGAAGGACCGATTCAATGAGAAGTCATCCTCGAGTGTTATGTGGAGGCCGCGAGAGAAGTGAAGGAGTTTCGCTCACCAAGTATGGTGCGATAATATCCAGAAAGTGGCTGGCACTCATTGAACTCGGAAGTCCGAACTCCAAAGACATAGAGAGTTGAGGTTAATTTAAAGCTTATATCCGATTGTGGACATGCATGTTGGTTGATTATGATGACGTAATGATGGCAAAACGCTCCTACCTACTAAAGTAGGTTTTTACCTACCTTGAATGGAACTATAAGCATTTCTCACTAAAAACTTAATATTGTTATTAGTTGCACTATTTAGGTTCTTGAGACTAGACCTACTAGATCTAAGGTCTAAGGACCTAAAGTATGTGTGACAAAATAAAAGCAGTCAGCAGGTCAGCCAATTCACCTACAGCAGTTGATAAATGATAACACTTCCTCTAGTTATGTGACAGCTCTCCGGCTCCACATTCCGAGACATATTTACACTCACAAATAACACATGTTATTTAATTCAAATTTATTCGAAACGTTGGCTATCAATTTTGTTTTTCTTGTTGCAGCCAAGCGTTTAACGTTCCGGTATGATGCTGTGTAGATTTAATCACGGGTAACTATCTGCCTATTAAAATACCGTTGACAAATCACAAGACTCAGACTAAAAATTCGAATACAAAATATGAGTGAATTTTGCTTCTTGGCAGATTTAGTCTAACTACTCGTATATAATAAAAAAACCAGCCAAGTGCGAGTCGGACTCGCGCACCGAGGGTTCCGTACAAACCTGTAGTAAGTTTTACGATTTATGACGTATTAAAAACAAGACGAAATGAACCGCAAAACTAACTTTGTTTGTAGAGGTTTATTGTTAATATCAAAAAATTACGTTTGTTGTATGGGAGCCCCCCTTTAATATTTACTTTATTGATATTTAATTATTTATTTTGAAAGGTAATATACAAGTTAATATTCTGTGAAAATTTGAACCGTCTACCTGTTACCGTTTTTAATATTGAGCAAAAAAATACGAAAAAAACACGTTTATTGTATGGGGACCCCCCTTAATATATATATTTTTTTAATTTTAAGTATTTGTTGTTATGGCGGCAACGGAAATACATCATTTGTGAAAATTTCAGCTTTCTAGCTATCACGGTTTATGAGATACAGCCTGGAGACAGACAGACAGACAGACAGACAGACAGACAGACAGACAGACAGACAGACAGCGGAGTCTTAGTAATAGGGTCCCGTTTTTACCCTTTGGATACGGAACCCTAAAAAAGGTTCTGAAACCAGGGGAATTGGAAACTAGACAGGTAGTAATCGTGTTGTCTGCTACGGAGGTGGAAACTCTAGAATACAATTTTAAAGTATACCGGTGTTATAGGAAATATTTCAGTATGCGGTATTTGGACAGGTAAAGTAGCACATGACTATGGATGACATAAAGTAGCGTTGTTTGGCCAGGTGCCATCTCGTCTGTGGAGTCCACGGTGGAATTGCCAAACATTCCGTGACATATTTCACGTTTCAAGTGATTTCAACGAATACAATATTATAACACGTGTTATAATAATTCGCTTTGAACGTAATGATAGTTGTTTATCTTGTTGCGTGTATCATTTCATACGCAGAACGGCCGGTATGACGCATGATGCGGTATCTACCTGCACACATACCTGCCAGAATCCTCGTACATTTAGGTAATGTACGATTTGATGTGTTTTGTAATGTAATAAACGGGGCTAGCAACTTGTGGACAAAAACACATGATTATGAACTATTTCAATACCTATACATTGTGAGGAGACCTGCATTCCTGAGAGTACCCCATAATGTTTTCAAAGGTGTGTGAAGTCTGCGTATCAGCATTTAGCCAACGTGGCGGACTATGGTCTGTTGGTGATGATGATTTAAAAAATACAGATTGTTCTCTTTGTGCAAAATATGATATTTGATAATAAAAAATTTATCGAAGTCATTTTTAATAAACTATAGTTTAGAAACATTTATAAGGATAAGTGAGATTTTTCTTGTGATATTTATTTGAAATCTTAACAAAGGAAATCGATAAAGGCTTTCTCGGGAGAGAAAGGGACTCTTTTGAACACAAGGTTACATGCGTTGACTTATTTAATTCTTTGTATGGAATTTTCTTAGAGCATACAACCAATTTTTTGTGGAGATAATAGGATTGTGTGTGAATTTGATGGGCAAATATTTGTATATTATTTTGGTTTATTTTTTTGCGTTTGCAGGATGTTACCAAATACCAACCTAGTGAACAAATAAAGACTGTGCTAAGTTAATTTGGTGTTTATTAACTACAATATAATTTTTCATAATTATTTTCATAATTCTTTGATTTTCCGGGATAAAATGTCCTAGGTCCCTCCCCGGAATGCTTTTTCTCTGTACCAAATTTGGTAAAAATCGGTTGAAAAGATGAAAGCGTAGCAGACAAACAGGCACATTTTCGCAATTATAATTAGATTAGTATGGATTATGTGATGCTTACCCCAATAATGGCATTAAGTTCAGTCATGGTGACCTGTTTCGCCCTCTCCACCGCCGACGCTACTTGCTGTTGATGCTCTTGTGATAGGAATGGCAGGATTTGCGCGATGATTGCGTTTAATCTCTTCGCAATCTCCGTCTAGAAGAAAGAGACATTTTAAAAAATAGCTATACTTAATTTATTACAGTGCTTCTCACACTAGGAAAGCTGACAATACATATAAAAAATTGCGAAACTGGCAATATTTGAACCTGCTGCGTCTGTCTGGGAATCGCCCGGAACGGCTTTTTAACCTCTAGGCCACGGGCGCGATTCCCAGAGAGACAGATTCAAATCCTGCCGGTTCCGCAGTTTTTGATATGTATTTTCAGTAAGTTTTAATTATTTTTTTTAATGCAATAATAATAGTAGTGATAGTTGATTATTTACCTATACCTACCTACCTAAGTAGGTACCAAAAATACAGACTTAGGTAAAACAGGTAGGTGTAGGTACCTACCTAACTACCTATAGGTATCACTAAAAATTGCCATTTTTAATCTTCGCTCCGTAACCCTCAAATGACGAAATTACAAGATATTAGATAACAGAATTATTTATCTGTGAAATTATGAAACTCTTATAACATTTTCGTAAGAATTTTTATTAAAATTTACCTCAAAAGAAACATTCGTCTTCGCTACTTACCTACCTACCTACCTAGCAGTTAATTTTACCTAATAAACTATTAGGTAAAAGTAAAACCTAGGTCTAATCCTACTTCCTACGTATTTTGTTAGTTTTATAAATACCTACGTGTAGGTATATTTTTTCAGTAACGAAGTAGGTAATGAAAAATGAACTAAGAAAATAGTACAATAAGTTAAATTTAAACATTATCTAAGAAAATCGGTAGGTATAGGATCATCACAAAATCAAAGAGGATTTCATTATCACCGCAATTTTGTTTAATGAATCAACAATTTATTCAATAAAGACAAGGGTAATCAATTATCATTTATTGAATCAACCGCTAAGCGGAACGGGTTTTACATACAAAATAGCTGTCCGAAATGTTTACACAACGCTAGGATTAGTATTCAATAATTGTAATTTTATGGATATGTGTCATTTAAAAAAATACTAAGCGATGATCGCGACTTCGTACCTACCAGTATGCGTGGATTTAGGTTTAAGAAAATCTCAGATTCAGATTTAGGTACTTACCTATACTTAATTTGCTTAATATGTGTACTGTATATAAAATGGTTAATAATGTAATTACTTAGTCCAAAATATCAAACCCAAATCTCGGCGCAAATCGATAATTTTCCGAAATAATAAATAGCCTATGGAGAGTCTTTCAAATGCAAAATATCACGCCGATCCGCAAACCAATAAACAAACACACTTTCGCATTTTTATAATTATTACAGGTATTATTCTGAGACTTCGAAATGTTATAAATCAGGCTGGAAAAGTACACCCTTGGTATTTGATAGTGAACCTATGAAAGTAGGATGGATTCCTCATTTTATTCACAAAGGCGTGAATAAAGGACATTGCCCTGTCCCCATACAAAGTTCGCCTAAAAACCAACCGTCAAACCACATTGAATACTGGGTTCAAAATAATAACCTTTTAATTGTTGAGAGCAGATTGAAACAACGGACACTTCTGAGAATTTATTTATTACCAAATATATTTTCAATTTTGAGGTTATTTCGACTCAATCTGCTTGAAAAATAAATATCATCTTTATCCAATTGTAATAGAGCTGTAAACAGTATGAAGAAAAGACAAGTTTTGTCGTAGTTCACCTAAAACGTTACAGATGGCGTTACAAATATTAATTTATTGTACTTTCAATAGATGGCATTGCTATATTCAGACTGCTAGCGCACTCAGCGCTTCAAGCTGCTTTTTTACCCGACTGCGGAACGCACAGGGTTATGTGTTCATCAGTCTATATATGTATATTTCGTTTGTGTCGCACTACAGACAAAACGGCTGACCCGATTTTGATGATACTTGCACCACTAGATTTGTCTTAATCTTCCGAGTGTCATAACGGAAGCCGAATTTGAGAAAAAACAAAATGGCGCCCACTAGAAGCCATATTGTAATAAATTTAAAAATGAAAGTCAATAAACTATGGCAAGTGGGGTATCGATTAATAGGTCTTGTAAAATCATAGTTAGGTTCCCTAGACCATTTTCTCATTTTAACGATCATTTAGGATTTACGAGGTTTCAAAGCTTCATTTTTAGTGTATTCCTTTGTGTCGCACTACAGACAGAACGGCTGAACCGATTTTGATGATACTTGCACCACTAGATTTGTCTTAATTTTCCGAGTGTCATAACGGAAGCCGAATTTGAGAAAAAACAAAATGGCGCCCACTGGAAGCCATATTGTAACAAATTTAAAAATGAAAGTCAATAAACTATGGCAAATGGGGTATCGATTAATAGGTCTTGTAAAATCATAGTTAGGTTCCCTTGAACATTATTTCATTTTAACGATCATTTAGGATTTACGAGGTTTCAAAGGTTGAATTCCTTTGTGTCGCACTACAGAAAAAACGGCTGAACCAATTTTGATAGTACTTGCACTACTAGATTTGTTTTAATCTTCCGAGTGTCACTATGGAGGCACATGCTCTAAAATGATACCACAAAATCTATAATAGTACATTTGGTGCAACTTCGGGCCGATAAAACGTCGCCTGTTTATAATAAATACTTACTGAACTAAAAAGTTTGAAATAAAAAAGTAATTTAATAAAACAAAAAACCCGACTGCTGGGATATCAAAAAGTATAAAACAAGACATGAATTGAAGTATTTCATTATTATCAATTTACATCGTATAATATTAATAAAATTTATCAAGGCGCAGTCGCACGTTAAGGTTAAGGTTAGCTATTGGACGTGCGACTGCGCCTTGATAAATTTTATTAATATTATACGATGTAAATTGATAATAATGAAATACTTCAATTCATGTCTTGTTTTATACTTTTTGATATCCCAGCAGTCGGGTTTTTTGTTTTATTAAATTATATCTTATTTCTTTAGTTACGGAACCAGCGCTCAAGCGGTGGTAATGTTTATTATTTTAACATGTAAGTTATTAATCTGTGGATAATAATCGAGAGGCAGAAAAGTATGGTATTCAATTTCATACCCATTTATTTATTTTTAATTAAATTGAAGTGTCCGTTGAATTCTAATATTTGGAATAAAGGTTAAAAAATAAGCTAAGAATTACTGTATATTTCAAACGTATGTTGATTCTTAGGCGAATTTGGACAATGTCCTTTCAATTCAATAGAAGCGAAGTCAAGCAAAATTGACTTACGTAAGGCCAAATACCAAGCTTATAAAACCATTAGAGACAGATGGTCATATCATCATAGGTCTCCAGGGTCGTAAGTCGTAACTATCTATTCTTCGTTGCTTTTGACTCTTTTTCATTGGCACATAATGGTTGAGGATTTCTTAGGATTACTTAAAAAATAAAACAAAATCCTAGCCAGAGCCTTCTACATTTTGCTTAGGTAATTCGCCCAAAATACCGACATTAAATCATGGGTAAGTTCTGAATTTCTTAAGCCGTTTCTGTTGGAAGAATCTTTTTTTCGAACAAGCGGTAGAGTTATAAATTATAATATTATGAGCGAGCGATTGGTTTATGAAATATTTTTATTATATGAAATAAAAAAGTTGGATTCGTGTCTCGATTTGACGATAATGCAAAATGGCGCCACTACATATTCCCGAAGCCACTCGCTTTCAGATTCAATAAAACCGTTTTATAATTGCAGTCGATAAGTTCAGTAACAAATAAAATTAACACGATAAACAATATGCACGCGGTCAAATGAAATGATAAATCGGCGTGTTCGGGCTACTCGCATTCATTTGCCTTTGTTCGTATTTTCCGTTTTAACGCACATTAATTTTATTCACAGATTTGCAGTGAATCGAGAACGAATTAACATAATGAGCCTTTTGAATATCAAGCGCTCATATCGGTGTGTTGATTTCACCAAAGTGGTTTTACAACATGACACCTTATATTAATGTTGGTATTTACATTTTTATTGAACGCTTAACGCAATGTTGTGTAATTTTAGGCAGGTAGGTATTATATTTTGTCGATAACTCTCTTTTTATTGAGGTCACGCAAATTAAAAGTTTTTATCTACAATAGGTAGATACTAGATACCTACCTGTACCTACGTAACCTAGCACTAAACATGCACAGTGTAGACACAAAATGAGCCTAAACATTAGGTAGAACGTCTACGTCTTTTTCCTACCTACCTATTTATATGCGAAGATTTAAAGAAACTATATAGGCACCTATCTGTAGACTGTATGAAGAATATAGTTGCCTAAGTTTCTAAAGTGAAATTAAGCTTTTTATTGGGAAGTGGTCGCTACGAATCCAAAGGCCTATATTTTAAAATTAAGATTTAAATAAGTATCTAGGTATACTCAAAAATATTTCAGTAAGTATTTACTTACATTAATTTTAAATAATTACAAATACTAATTACAATAATTACTAATTACTAATTACAACTGTTTTGTCCACGTAAAGTATGCAACACACTACAGCCGCATAGTGCTGCGCAGCGAGAGATGAGCGCAGACCGCGCGACCGCAGCGCGCCAGCGGCGTTTCCACAAATTGTATTTTCATTGCAAACTATACCTAGACTGTTTGTCGCAATTCAAACTTTACGCAATATAAACTTATTGCTTGAGTTATATTGTACAGATAAATTTTTCGGCTTCTAGGTATATTCTTTTGGTAAGCATTAGAGATGTTTTCATTGTTAATAATTGTATGCCTAAAATTAATTTAACCGCTAGATATTTATATTTTTTTATTTTAAATTATAAATGCGAAGTTTTCTGTCTGTTACCTTTCACAGCCCAACCTTTAACCCATTTTGACCAAATTTGGTACAGAGGTAGGTTGTATCCCTGCAGTGACTGACATTAGCTACTTTTTATCCCAAAAAATCAATAATTTCCCACGTAATTAAAAAAAAACTAAACCCGGACTGTGTCGCATTAATTATCTGGTAAATAAATAAGAAAAACTACATGAAACAAAAGTAGGCATTTGTTGTAGAGCTCGGTGGTAAGTGACGCGAACAATCCGCGACGCACCCGATTCCGAACACCGCAAATTACAATAGCCACCCGCCACTCTGCGCGGTGTTGCGAACTTTATCAACACTGACAAAACATAGATTTATGTATTTATAGAAAGGATTAAAAACCTTTAAATTGCGTGACTTATCTAGTTAAAAATTAAAATAACACATGAAATAAAAGTACGTACTACGTAGGCAGTAAGTAGGCATTTGTTGTAGAGCTCGGTGGGAATAACGCGAACAAACCGCGACGCACCCGAACCACAGGGTAGATAAACCTCCGCAAATAACATTTCAGCCGCCCGCCAATTCTCGCGGTGTTGCGAACAATATCAACACGGACATCTCAAACAAGCGACAAATTCGGCTTTGCTTTCCATGCTTTTTTAAAAACTTATCCGAGGTTAGGTTTTGGTATGAAAATTGATATGAACAGTTCTTCTTTGCAATTTACTTTCCTTTGAAATTAGAAGTCTGTAGCTTATAATGACTCTATCAGGCATCGCGAGGGGCTCGGAAAATATTCTACACAGAATCGTTTTACAACTAGAGAGTTATTTCAGTATGAGTAGGTATATCTTCGTAATTCCAAAGATCCATTTAAATTATTTTCTTATCATTAAGTAAATTAAATAAGTAAGTACTTAAATTACCTGCAAAGTGCAAACAAATAGTTATTCTATCCTATTTTTCACAAATTATTCTTAGTTAGGTATCATTAATAATTTAATATACCTAGGTAGGTACCTTACATTGCTTATAAGGTGGTATATATTTTGTTTATTTGCTTGCCCGTTTAAATTATTCACAAGTAGCACAATAAAATAATTCTCTGACGTGGCGTGATAAAATACGAAGCTTTAATAAAATGAAACATGTTTAGCATACCAAATTGGATGTGATTAGGCAAAATTAGGCTACAAAAATCATAAAAAGCACATAGACTTTACAAGTCTAGACGTATTTTGTACCGCACATCAGAATAACAACAAATATTTTATATAACAATATTTTATATAACAATATAATATATAATAATATAATATATTTTTTAAATATTAAGTATTTTAATAGTAAAAAATCACTTAGATGTTAATCAGTAGGCAATTACTCCAAAATTTGGGCCGTAAAAGTCTGAATTGAATACTATAATAGTGTAATTAAATAAATTTAGGTAACGCTATGCAAATATACTCAGATGAATGAAGATAACGAATTTTATTGTCTTTAATTACATCGTGTGCGCAGCGGATTAGTAACAGTCCATAATATTCAAATTTTTAATCGTAGTTTTAATTATTATACCTACTGCAGTCTACACAATAAGAATACAAGGTAGGTAGGTACATATTATGTCTACAGAATAATGGTTCATTCCTAAGCAAATTAGCAAAATGCTGGTTTAGACAACGCGCGGCGGAAACTCTCCAGCGCTTTAGGAATAGTTCCTTGTTTCACAATTGGTACAACTGTACGCGCGCCTTCAGAGTGAGTTGTGACGTCATACAGTTTCCGATAAACTTTAATTTTACTGTTGGCCAATATGTACTAACACTTACCTACTATACATTTCCCTTATTACCTATGAAACGTATCTATCGTATAGCTATCGTTAGTATATCTACATAGCTATGTGGTTCTACCCTCATAAACGTATAACAGCTGTGAACACTGCGAGAATAAAAAAGATCGCACAAAAGGGCCGCAAAATACGTACTTTTGCGGGCTCTCCACAAAAGATATAGTAAGGTTTGTCATTAAGGAGTTCATCCCCGCGCGAGAAATAAAAGAGGTACGTCGGGAGAATGGGGAGTGGGAAATGGGGGGGCGCACTAATGGCTCCGACACTCATCCGCTAATGCCGCGGGTGACTTCTCTTTTTGCGCGATTTTCACGTGGTTTAGTCGGTCGAGCTTTTAATCTCGAGTTGCATCTTGCGGTGACGCTCCATTTGTTCGAGAATCTATTTCTGCACATTACACGGAGTAGGTATAAACTATCATTAATTGTGGGTTTTAAGTCGGGCTTGTACACAGGGTCTGTATCATGATAATGGCTTTTATTCTTTGATATGTGGTCTTCTGTCAAGGTTGGTTAGCAAAAAATACCTACTAAAAATACCAAAATATTTAGGTTTATTAAAAAGCTCCGCGAAATGTAAATGACTGGTGTATTTTATAAGTAGATACGTATTAGGTACTCGTAACCTACATAAAACTGTGTCAATCAGCATACCTACCTATGATTATAACGGTAAGTTACTCTACAAACATATTTTTTTACTAAGTATTCAAACAATAAAATTTCCTTCAAGAGAAAATGATAACAAGCAATCTTCAACGTTATACACTTCATTTTGTTGAGGTTGCGGCCCGCGGGGAAGAAATAAAGCAATAAGGAGGGAAGAGGGTTGAGTTGGATCCATAGCGCAATTTGTGCACAATGTCAACAGTGCGCTGGTGGGGTGCAGAACACACGTTAAGGTACTGTCACACGATGCGCGTTTTCGTAAAGTTTTTTGTCATCCTACAGTTAGGTATTAGATAGGAACAGTTGAAATCTTTATTAGGGAACCTAATAAAGAAAATTTGAAAAAGTTTCGCAGTTCGAAAGCTGTGTTTTCTCTCGAAACTCTACTGAGTTCCAACTTTTATGAAAACCGATTGAAAACCCGGTAACTAAAAACTGATTACAATTTACACGCAGGCGGATTTGAAGGAAAGTTACATGTTAATTTGTATACCTAGTTAAATTGTAACCAATCAAATCAAACTATCCAAAGAACACGTTCTTAATAAACCTTATTTCTAAATTCTAACAGAATAAAATCCAAAAAAATAGAGTTGAACGCACTGATAATAAAAATAATCTCAACTTAAATCAGTCAGTTTGAAAAATTATTGCGATTAAAGTGGTGAAAAATAGGTTGAGTTTGTTCTACTTTATTAAAATTCAGCTTTAATTTAAGTAAATACGAATAGATATCTAACAATCTGCTAAGTTAATCCATGCAGGTTTTATTTTATTACTTAATTGACCAGATATCTAGCAAGTTGTCATATTTCATTTAAAACATAAATTATATCGACAATAACTTTAACAACTAGGTAGTAGGTACTAATTTTGTAATGATAATCTAGTAATCTACTTGTTGTTTACTACCTTTAAAGCACCTACGTTCTTATTATTTACATGATGTATTTACCTATCTTTAAGTGGGTTCGAAAATTATTATTCTATTGTTTCCATTATCATTGTCATTAGATCAATGAGTAGGTACTCACTCCTGCGTGCATTCATTCATGATCAATTACGAACTAAGCCAATTATGTTTGATAGGCCACACCAACAAGAGGTTGTCTAATCTACTTTTGCATAATTTTTAAATTGGACAACTTCTACTGTATTTTTTTTATTCAAAAACCGATTTCATAATATCACCCTGGATAGGGGGGTGGCTTTAAAATTGCTACCTATAGGTATTATGGTACCTACCTACTTTCGTGGTAGATAATCGTATTTTGCCTTGGCACGAGTGTGAAAATTCTCTCATCAGTAAATAATAGACAAGTGAATGTCGGACTCTATGATCATGGGTTCCGCAGGCGAATCGTGACTAGTGTGATAATGCTCTAAAGGTCTGGGCAGACACTAAGCGTGGTTACTCCTATGATTTGTACATACCTAGCTATAAAGATTCTTCCAAAGAAGAGTCAACAGGCATCTTCTATAGGCGGACGCGCTCAATGTCTCTATTAGGTATTTTTGCAGTCAAGCGCAAGTCATAATATAGTCAAATATGTAGTTTAAAAACAGTATGAAGAAAGCTAGGTCTAGGTACACTACCGGGTATATACGATAGAAGCGACGAGGCTCTGCATGCGCTTTACATTGCCAACGCCTCTATTTAGTTCCGTAAATTATAGCTTTTAGGCTCTTTACCTGTGTCTTTACCGTCGTGCTTTATTTGTACTGCAAGAAACGAAGACACATACCGAGCGCGATGAAATCGGGTGGTCCTAGCATGCTCTCCACAGTGTAAACGCGTTCCTGCATTAAGTATAACTATTAGGAGCCGTGTTGAAAAATGTTCTTTTACGCGTTGTTTATGACCAAGACTTTAGGCGCGGAGGTGACCTAGATGCGGGTCGCGACTCGCGTTCGTGGTTGCACGCCGCAATTTATTGTCTCTCCGAACACTCACGCTTGGGGGTGAGGACATTGTGGGATAGGCGGTAGCGGATGGTAACAGTTTTAAATGATCTTTACCTACTCAGCTACACAACGTTGTTATATAACAGAGAGCTCTGAAAGAGAACTTCAAGTTAAAATCGATTTAAGTACTTACCTAAGTATGTCATAATATGGTGGTTGAGCCAATAGGTCTTTATACGACTGGACCGCATCCAAGACCGCAGATTAGACAGGTTGGTTAGGTAAATCAATGAATTGGTAAGGCTTTGCGGCGAAACGAATGAATAGAGACACTCTATTAGGTATAGGTCTGGAGTCTGGACGGTATAGGTCTTCCAACCTACCTATAAAGGCAGGTTAGTTTATTTTTCGGAGTGTGTTTTTCAATAAACGTAGAAAACAGATAGCGAATCAGTTTATTAACATACCCATCAAGGAAGTTGCGAAAATAACATTGCATTAATTAATTTTTATAGGTAGTATATAGGACCTTACCAACTATACATACCTAACTAAATATGCGCGAACGATCGTCCATATAAAAACTTCAAGTTTTGTACGAATTTAATTAATCGATTTCTAATTCACGAACTGTTATTTATAAATGATAGGTACCAGCTATTAAGAACACACTTTTTCTTTTCCCTTTGCCAGCGTATAAATTAGATATTGTTAATTATAAACGATGACCATTTAAGCTCGGCTACCTTTCAATTACGGCTAATAAATCTCCAAGCGCCCGACGGATTTGTTATTACTGACTAAATAACTAATTAAAACACCATTTAGATTCTATACCTTACTTGGATTAACATAAATTGCTTTTAGTCATAATTAAAAGTTGCTTTTAATTAATGTGATGGTATTAGGTAAATGTTTACCTTTTATAGGAATGAGTAAGATCTTTTAATGATTATTAAATTTGATACTTCAATGGTATTAAATAGTATCAAAATTTACAATTAAATTTAGATGTAAGTAGTAAAACATGACACCGTAAGTCGTAACAGCGTGAAACACGTAAAGTTACTTCAATTACGAGTACGACGCATGTCATCATGGATGACATGATTAATCATATTAACCTACGGCCCGAATAAATAAGTGCCAAACAGTATCTCTCTCATGACTTTTACAACGATTTATCGATTAAATGCTGCGTGAAAGCTTTGTCGCACAAATTTTGCTTGGGCTTCTGATTTTGGTGCCCCATCGCCGCTGTCACGTAGGTATGTTTCCCTGTAACTTAACTAAACTTAGGGCCCAAAACAGCAAATTGATATGAAAACATATAACAAATGTACTTTGGCTTGAACAATTCGAATACACTCAATTATTTTTGTATTAAAAAACATACCTAATTAGGTACCTACCCATTTAATTTAAGCAATTAGATATTAAAGCAATTTGCTATTAAGTAGGACCTACCAACTATGTTGTTAAATAACAAGCTATAATTTTACTGGCCCGTAAGTTCCGCTCTCCTAAGCACGGTGATCGCAGAACTTTTACCGCGATTGTGTTCGCGAAATAAACGAAGCGGACACGGACGCCTGTGCTGCGGTTTCGACCTTCATTAATGGCTGCCAGCTCTTTTATGAATTATTTATGCACACCGCAGCTTACATCCCGCGGCGAAGTTTCCATTTTATTAAACAAAATAAAGGAGATTCTTTACAATGGTTTATGTATCCCAAGGCATTAAAAGCTGTGTGGCTGTTATCACTTAGTAGGTATAATTTGTTATCATAAATGCGACAGTGTTTCTGTCTGTCTGCTACGCTTTCACGGCCCGTCAGTTCAAGCGATTTTTACGAAATTCTGTACAGAGATAGGTTGCATCCTGGGGAAGGATAAGGCTCTTCTAAACAGGAAAAATAAGGAGTTCTCGCTAGAATAAGAAAGTTAATGTTCGCGGGAAAATGTACTTACTTCGCGAATCGCGGGGCATCAATTACTATGTACCTAGCTCAATATACCTACTTCCTACCTATGATTTAGGTAAGTACCTAAAATTGTTCTCAAAAGGTCAAAAGTTTAAAACCTCATAAACAAAAATACGTTATAACCTATCTGTACATACAATAAAGCACATCAGTACGAGTCATCTCTTTCTTCGCCTTTGCATCGCTATGTCGATTAAAACGAGCGAGAAAGCGTTGTTTCAATTGTGCTTGGGCTGAAGCTTGCAAGTTGCAGGTGTTAACAATTTGTCATGGACTTGCTTACGCGTTGCCTAACCCAGCTTAGGGTGCTTATAAAGGAATATTGGCTATAGCTAGGTAGTTAAAATTAGGTCACATTATATATTAATCAATAGATACTGATTACGGACTACCTGAAAAGTTCTAAGGCCTACGTACGTGTAGCTACTACATACCTATCTTCGGTTTTTTAGAAATATTGAGGTTTCGCATTTCACTAGGCATGGTTTGCTCCCACTACCTATCTGAGACCCTGTACACTCCATCGGTTCTTTTGTATCGAAAGAATTGAAAGCGACATCACTTTACGGTGAAGCGATAAATAATTCTTCGTCGAAATGGCAGTCGAGTCGATAAATGGGCTATTATTGCAGCAGACAGAGGCCAACATTATCATCGATTCGTATCGCGTCGACCAGTAATTGTTTAAACATAGGCTGCCGTGGAACATTAGTGGCTGGCACATCGATAATGCAATCCCTCGTCGAACGACGCCGCGCCTGTCGATCCTAGTTAACCAACACCAGACTCCCGATTCCCGACTCTCAATTAACACCAAATAATAACTTTAAAACTAAACCATTATTAAATTAACGAATTCAAATTTAACTGTTTAAAGTAGGTGCATTTACGAATTACATCTACCTATAGTTCGTCCGTTTCTAAGGCAGATGGAAATTCGTTTTCCTAAAACATATTAAATGTACATGCGTTATACACATACCTACCTAATTAAAAATATATCCTAGATTGCTCGGAAAAAAATTGAGGACAAAAGTAGATAATCAAATTTACAACAACTTCTAGGTACTCAACTAGGTACATCCTTTTTTCTAAAGTTTGTTGAAAAAGTTCAATTAAACAGAAACTCAAACGAAATGGACGTAGGTACTTTTATGAAGTGGATATAAGTGATTAAAAAATAATCACCTATTTCTTGAAACGGGCACTCAAAATGTAAACGGAAACTACATGTAATCTTAGAAATGTAATACAAACCAATAATACGATAAATAAGTTGAAATTTAAACTTACGGAATGTGTAAAGCATTTAAATTTAAGAAGTGGGCAATAAAGACTTAAAGAGCTTTGATAGTGAGATAGAGTCCGGTTGTCTATTCAGCTACAATTTCTCGGTATTCGATATTAATAAAAGTAATCGGAAAGTGGGCGAGGCGCGAGTCGTGACATTAATATTCATTAAAAACAAATGGATAATATAATTATGCGGCAAGAACAAGTCCATTGAACGGCCGAGTCGAGTGGGTGAACGTCGAACGCTGGATCGTTATCTCGAATATCAAGTATCGAGAATGGAGAGAATCGAGTGCTCGCATCGCTAACTTGTAGTCTAAGTACAACTCAACAGCGGTGTTTCTCTTAGCTCACATACCTAATCTTAAACGTACGATCAACCATCAAGAAAACCTTGTTTCAAACACTCGATGATCTTGTTTAAAATTGTGTACGGTCTATGTGTTATTTTCTTGTTTTAACTTTAAATTAATGCTGTCAAACAAAACATTGTGTAACATATTTCGATTAAAACAAGTGGATTTTCCACTGATTTTAATTTATAACGTCATTACTAAATAACAAATAAACAATGGCAATTAATTTATTGGTCATTTATCTAACCCTATGTTAACTTCATTCGCATTAAACTGTCGTTTAACTGATGCGTGTGACACTTATTAATATGTTTTTAATTATTTATCGGTTAAATGGGGTCATTCTAAGGGTTTATAATTGACATATCGATTCAAGACTAATATAACTAGTGGTTCGCCCCGAACTGAGACCTCGCGGTATCCATAAACTTACAGAGCGCCATCTATGTGAAGTTCTGTTAAAAATAGTGAAGCTCATTAAAAATTAAATAATTTCGTTTCCTTAGAATATTTATCTAATTTTAGTATTTGTTGTTCAAGTACAGGATATAATTCAAATAAGTGATCAAGTTTCAGGCTCAGCCTTTTCTTTTTAAGCACAAACGAATAAGTTTGTACAGAGCGCCATCTATTGACAACATTGTGAAGTTTGTTCAAAATACGTAAGCTCATTAAAAATTAAATAACTTCGTTTCCTTATAATATTTATCTAATTTTAGTATTTGTTGTTCAAGTACAGGATATAATTCAAATAATTAATCAAGTTTCAGGCTCAGCCTTTCAGAAAATTGGGAGTTCTGAGGTCATCTTTGGACGTCAGAAAATCACCACTTTGAAAGCCCCCCTTCTATGAGAGCCCCCCTGAAATAAAGATTTTTATAACTTTTTAAGCCATATTCGGCGGGAGGCCATCGGTTTACACAGTATATTTAAATTTGAAGTAATTACGTTCAGTAATTCAGAAGTTATAAGGCTCTGACAGACGGACGGACGGACAAGTGCCAATTCACCCAAGTAGACTCAGAGACCTTCGCTTCGCTCGGTCAATAATAGTAGCTGATGCCCGCGACTTAGTCCGCGTGGTTTATTTTTTTTTTGATTCCCGCGGGAACTCCTTAATTTTTCGAGATAAAAAGTAGCCTATGTCACTCTCCAGGTCCTATACCCATGCCAAAAATCACGTCGATCCGTTGCGGCGTGATTGAAGGACAAACCAACAAACCAATAAACCAACCAACAAACACACTTTCGCATTTATAATATTAGTATGATAATGTCGGTGATCACAATGGCCTGTTACTGTAAGTAGCGCCCTGTAGTACCATAAAATAGATATTCCAACCTAGAACCTCGGTAATCTGTAGATATATACTAAAATCAGAAACCCTGCAGGGTGCTCTCAGTTGCGATCGTACGCTACGTAATCTCAAACGAATTTGTGAGTCACGCTTTCAATCCATTTGAGATTTCGGTACGAACTACTAAGTACACGACTTTGAGAGCGCACGCTGGTTTTCGTTTTTAGTATAGAGTAGGTATAGACGATAGACGATAGAGCCAACCTTCTGTGTAGTGTATCTAATTTGTCCCTGTATTGTGTAGGTATGCCAGGGTTCAGCCTGTGTAGGTACAGTTTGTTGACTCGCATGTTTCTCGACAAACAAAGAGCCAGCTTCCTAGCTACCCTTGTTTGTTTAGGTCCATACTCCATGCCGAACGTTTACTGCCCTTTTGTGTATCTACCCGCTAAAGCGTGAAGCCTTTTTGACTCGGCACTTTTTACGAGAGCGCTTATAAACGCGTGTGAACTCAAGACCCGCCTAATTGTTTGATCATATCTTACCCTTAAATAAGATAATCAACTGTTGCTTTTTTATTTAGTGTGAAAAATGATTTTATCTCCATTGGTGATAATATGTTTATAAGATTTTACGTCGGGTATAGATAAATCGTTTATCTGATAATCGTACAAAAAGTTTAAATTACGTGCAATAAAGAATTGTACGATGATCAATCATATTATAAATAAACATAGTCTAATTGGTAGTCCCAAGAAGCAACCTAACAATTATAAAAACATTAATTACCTACCTACTGATGAAAAAGTTAGATAAAAACAAGACGTGGTCGTATGCAGTGGCCGTCCCGTAGATAGTGTTACATAAGAACTTGTTTCATTGCACTCCAGAATCGAACAATTTGCTAACATCAGAGATAACGACAGGGCTCTCTCTATAGACAAATCAATCATTGGAGCGTACCTACGCGGAACTTTTTTGTCGGCAATAACGAACCGCCTCGACTAATGACTCGCTGCTCGCTTGTATAGTCCGACTTGTGAGAACTGAGAACATTGTGCAAGATACAATGGCGCCGCATAACAATACTACAAGTCTATTTTGGTAGTACTGTACCGGCAATTAGTGTTGTTAATACGGAGTTTAAGTTATACAATCATTCGACGCTCCGCCGCTTTCTATGCAAATGAGTGTGTATTATGTTTATGTGCGTTGAAGAATTCTAATGAATTTGGAAAGTCGAGAGGTAAGCGGATTATGTTTTGTTGTATTATTATTTATCAGAATTAAAATAAAGACGGCTTTCGAGTAACATGGTAGCATATTAACATTAATTTGATAGTAACGTTAGCCGCTATCTTTAAGATTTCCTCGCGCTGTCTGTACGTCGAGATAGCGGCGTTATCGCGGATTTAGTCCAAAATTGATTGGTTTGATTACAGTAAATCGTAACAATTTCGTGTGATAAATAAATATGATGCATACAGTATTATACGATCAGTGTATGAATGATAAAGTGCTTTGATAACGGCGTGTTGGCTTACGATAAACTCGATATAAAAAAGTAAAGATAACCTGCCATAATCCTGCGACGGAAAAGTGCTAAATCACAAATCAGGTTGATAATGCTTACATTTGGTACCTAAATAGAAACGTTTTAAATAAAATTAATCAATTAAGTATAAAGGAGAAACTTACTGACTGTCATGTGAATATATCCAGTATCCACAGACAAAACCAAGCCAAGATAAAAAAAAAACATTTTGAATATATACATATTTAAAATGTTTTTTTCATCGTTGTCATTTAAGTGTACGTGTAAAGTTTAAGTTAAGGTAAAACTAGATCTATAAATAAATAGGTGCAACTCAGTACTAACTTAATTCTTTAAAAGCTGAAGACAAACTACGTGTTTGACAAACAACAGCATTCTATATCAGGTTGAAGTAAACTGCATCTGCAGAAATATTTAAGTACCTGACTAGATAGATTTAAATTTTAAACGTTAGGTGGTTTGTCCGGTGACTTAGGGTTGCCACAGCAATTAGTATTTGACGTGTGATTAGCTCACCTATTCGTATATCTATATTTTAAGACCTGTATTACATTGCATGTCTATAAAATATTAAGCAACAATTAAGGAATTTTATTAAACGTAGATTTACTTCCATAATAGCGAGGACATGTAGGTTTCAAGTTAATTTTTTTTATAGGTTTGGCTATCAGTTATCACTTATCACACATAAATTTTTAAACAAGCCTATATAATGTTACAGAAATATAAATTTTCAGGGTTTTATCTGTAGGTACATTGATGTCAGACAGTCAGTTTAACCTTTTACTTTGATAATTATTGGCAACCCTGGGCCGCGGCCATTGCGGGAGATCGGGGCATGTTTGTTTACGAAGAGTTTGCAGTGCTGTTTGCCAGCTCGTTGTTCGGCTAGCGCAAATAGAAGATCGCTACACCACTACCAGTAGGTAGGTACCACATCGAGTGTAGTAGATACTTTTATAGAACGAATTTCAAATTTAGAATACCTAATACCTGTTTAGTAAGATTATCGATAACCCTAATTGGGCGTTCACAGAAAAATTGAACTGAATTTGTTTATTAATTTTTTTACAATATCCCATCTTTTCAAGCTTACTTACATCTATTGAGTTGACGTCTGAGTCGGGTCTGCTTGCCAAACATTACGTCATGTATTTTTACAACATTAAAGTATTAATAGACCTAGGTAAGCAATCATAGCGAGAAATTCAGGCGTGTTTATTTATTGAGAGGTTGTTTGCTCGTGTGTGTGATGGCGTCAACAATCTATACTAATCTATATCTATACTAATATTATAAATGTTAAAGTTTGGATGGATGGATGTTTGGAAGGATGGATGGATGGATGTTTGTTACTCAATCACGCTAGAACGGCTGAACGGATCTGGATGAAATTTGGCACAGAGATAGATGGAATAACACATAATATAGGCTACTTTTTATCCAGGAAAATTAAAGAGTTCCCGCGGGAACCGAAAAACCTCAATCCACGCGGACGAAGTCGCGGGCATTAGCTACTATTATAATACAGGTTTACGTAATTAATAACTCCAAATTAAAATAGTTGTATCAACCGGCAGCCCCAGGTGAGCGTCCACACCGAGAGATTGGGGCGTGTTTATTTACACAGAGTTTGCACTGTTGTTTGCTCGTACGAGTAGATATGTCTGGTGTGGCGTCAACAGTATTAACACAGATTCATGTCAAAACTCTAAATTAAAATAGTTGTATTAACCGGCAGCCCTAGGTAAACGTCCACAGCGAGAGATTGAGGCGTGCTTATTTACAGAGAGTTTACACTGTTGTTTGCTAGCTCGTTGTATACATCTAACGCAAACCAGTACACTGTAGTGTAGGTACAACAATACAACTACACAACTGCATGGACCCTAGTAACAAACACGAATTGTTAATTTAAGATACGGGCATGTCACTGTGATATTTGAATTAAAATATAGAACTTTAGTCTCTACCTTAGTAACTTAGTAGGTACAATTTAACAATTTCCGTGTCCATTACTGACTCAACCTAAAGGCACTGAAGGGTTATAATGGTGTTGTTTTAAACCAACGCTAGATAATGAGAAAATGCTAAAACATAAGTCAAACTAAAAATTATTTTTTCTTCAAATAAACTTTTACAGGTGCGTTCGGAATTTCGGATCATCAAGTGCATCTAAAATAGGATATTAAATTATTATGTCGAGGAAGATACTTAGTTACCTTTTATTTTGTTTCACAAATGGTTACTCATCATGGTCAATGATCATGTTTAAATCCTAGTATTTTGGTAGAAAAAAATAGAGCGGGGATCTACGATTGCAACACCTATATTGTGTCTGTAATATTTAATCAAATATGCATTGCGTGTTGACTACGCTAAAAGGTTTGATTAATATGACATAATATTAATCACTGCCTCTAATTTACTATTATATTAATACAATAACTAGCTAACTGTCATAGATATAATTTATCGAGGTGATTAGTTTTCGTAATTGAAATACCTATAGACAACTTCATAAATAAAGATAGTTTCAGAAACTAACTAGGTAACTAGGTGTTTAATTATACTTTATTTAATAGTTTCTATAAAATTCTATACCTAGTAGGTAGGTACTTGTAATAGTTAGGCTTCAAATAGCAAGTTTCATATTATGCTACAATCATTTTATTTATAATAATTACCTATCTTGGTGCGAATATCAAACTTTACGCGTCGTACCGAAATTGAAAAATGATCAAATGAAGTCAATTACAGTACATTTAAGTAATATACCTACTTAATTACGGTGCGAAAGCTATAAAACGGTGTAAATGAAACAAATATTTAATCGGGGATACGAGGAGCGTAACGGTGTGTGTACAGGGGCCATTATTCGTACAACATCGGGATATGCCAAATATGAGCAGTGCTTACGGAATGGGCCACAAAACGCACGCTAAATTGAATTTTACCTCTTTTTAGGGTTCCGTAGTGATCAAGGAACCCTTATAGTTTCGCCATGTCCGTCTGTCCGTCCGCGCTCAGTGGCTGTTAGTAGTATAGTACCTACCTATACCTACCTACTAGAAAGCTGTAACTTGGCATAGATAACTATACAATAGGTACATATTAATAATTACTGAATAAGTGGTAAAATAAAATTATAATAAAATAACAGAAGCAGTTATTTAACTGTTATTTAATTATATACCTTTTATGCAACTGAATTAGCACCGATTTAGCATTTAACAATTCGCAGAATGTGTATACAGGAAATCAATGTATTAAAGTTAAACCAATGCAACTAGCAGGTTTCGTCTGATTTGCTATTATTGCACCGTGGAATGGCAACGGATTCGAGAGACTGGCAGGCGTCGAGAGCAGCTCTTGTCTGCAAGAGTAAGCAGACACAAGTAGGTGTTTAATTATACCTATACTGCTTATTGTTGGTAAAGCACTGTATGTATCTAGAAGTATTACAATGATTTCTTATTTTTTTTTAATTCTGACATTTTTTTTTCTTGTATTTCAAAGGTAAAAGGTTTTACTCGTCCACGTTTGCTACACAAATGTATCTTTGTAATGGTTCTTGAAGTGCTTCAAACCTGGCCTACCTAAGTAGGTACATGGTAGGTATAGGTGTACCAAGGTAATATATGTAGAAAGTATAGGTAGGTAATAAGACATCCTTATTCAGGTGTTCGTTGTCTTCAACGAACACCTGAATAAGGATGTCTTATTCTCATTTCGTGATAAAAGTGTAGACGAAATATTAAAACGTTGAAATATTACATGGTTTAGCTAGGTAGGTAGGTTATTTCCCCCACGTATATCTTTAAATTCCTTGGATATTTCAGGCTCTTTATAACTGGTAAAGTATTCTAATATTCTCCGGAAAATGTGGTATTACTAGCCAAGAGGGTGGAAGGGGCAGGCAGGGTGAATCGGCAAGTTTGCACAGTGTGTTTGCGCAGCTTGTTTGGACGCCCGGTGATGCTTATTGTGCCACGGCCCGCGCTTAATATTGTTTATTCTATTCGACAGCTAAGTAGGAAATGGAATAAAGATGTAGATTGTAGGTATAGCTACTAGTAAATATAACCAAGGCTTATTGCAATAGTCGCTATTTTGAAATAGGTAGGTGCCTATACTACCATTTGTTGCAACTAACATGATCGGATCAACTATTTTATATAGCAAGTAGTAGAAAATGTGTATAGGTAAATATCTTATCCTTTACTTATTGATGTCTCAATAGAACTACAAAAACGTCCTAGTTTTAAAGTAGTTTTAGAAACTTGAAAGGGAGCATGTAGAAGATATAGATAGATTAGTATAGATTATATTATAGTTCCTAAACATTGAAATGAGGATGTTACATAATATGTATCGGATTAACTATGTTGATATAATAAAATTTATTGGTTTATGGTTCTTCATATTTAAAACATTAATTTTGAAACACCTACCAATTATCTCGACAACGCATCTGTTAAATGTTAATAATTATGTAAATTGTGAAATGTCAGTGTTTTCACACGTATTAATTATTGTATATCACTATCAGAGGGCTAATTTGCATAAGCTGTGCAAAAAACGTTTCGGATTTGTGTTTGATTTTCAATTCATTACTGTAGTGAGTGGTATTTGGTACCAAGGAAATATCATACTTATTATTCTAAAATTTATACCTAATGCCTATCTAATGTAGCTTATATTGCGTTGTATACCCTTAGCTTATGTTTTGCAAGGTTTTTCTTTATCAAATATTCGAATAGGCGGAGGACCAGCTACGAGAAGAAATCGACTGGAGCAAACGAACAATCTGGCAACATCAAATTATTTTTTATTCACCCACGAATTAAAAGATCAAAGTTACCAATACCATAGATTAATTCATTCCTAGGTAATGGTCGCATAAACAAAACAAAAGCAATAGCAAATGTTTGTATTCGCAATTATTTACAAATACAGAAAGATCTACATTGGAAGCGGCGCGGATTGCGCGACCGCGACCACACCACAATGCTGCGGACAGCGGTGTGGTGAGTGGTCGCTCCCACCCCGGCGCCTCCCCGCGCTAAGCCTTTAGGTACTTGCTACGTTTACTTGCGCAAATTATCACAAGATATTTAGCTAAATTACCTCTTGCAACAGCTTAATTAATACTCGGTTGTTTCAAATCAAAAAGTGACTTTATCTTTTGCCCCTTTTAAGAAAACATTAGGCATTTGACTTGAATAAAGTAACAATTTTATCAACTTACTATACGTGAAACTACTCCTAATTGGGGATTTTCAACGATAAAAACCAGCAGAATGGCAAATAATTGTACTCCCAATTATTTACAAACAACGAGCTACATTGTAAGCGGCACGTATTACGCGACCGCGACCGCAACCACAACGCTGTGGACAGCGGCGCGGTCGCTCCCACCCCGGCCTCCCCGCGCTAAGGTACTTTACTTTATCTTTAGGTACTTACTACGTTTATTTACGTAGATTATCTCACGATTATTGCTTAACTTCGCTTTGTATTGCAACATTATAAATCTTAATAGAAAACGAGTGAAAGTTTGTCAATGTGACGAAAAATCACTTTTTGCATAAAGGCGGTTGCAATTTGCACCGCAACATGATTTCATGTGGTTGCATGCTATAAACAAAACTATTACTTACCTAAACAAAAATTCTTAGTAGGTATGTCTTATGCCATTGCCAGCCTTTCAGCCTTTGTCTTAGTTAACAATCGGATTAACCAAACGTTTTCACAAACAAGCAGTTACCTATATTTACTATCAGTGGAAACTCGTAGGCTGCTAGGAATAGAAAGCTAAAACGTGTTGGAATATTTCAAATAGGTAAGTGGACCAAGTTGGCTGGATGACGGAAACCGCAACCACAATGTTTTCGACAACAGCGAGGTCGCATACCCCTTGTCTCCCCCTAAACAGTAAACACCTACCTACCTACAAGAGCTTAGCAAAGGATTCATTATTTATCTACCCATTAAGCAAGAAAGCGTGACTGGTAACCAACAAAACTTTTACTTATTACTTATCAATTAACTAATGCTTGATGCTTCTATACAGGCAGTTATATTAAACCCATACCTACCCCACTGAAAAAAAAACAGTTTGGGTATTAGGTAAGGTAAAGGAACTAATGGCCGACAGGGAACTAAAGGATGACACTTTCGGATAAAACCTCAAAAATTAAGATCAATATTTATCATAGAATAAAATCAATTGAACTTACAGACACCTAGAGGCGTCTATGACGCACGGCCAAAAACCTATAGCGTCGTTCCTACAGAAAATTTGAATGGCGCCAGTTTTAGTAAATGATGTGAGTGCAGAGAGTGCACGTTATAGGTGTTTTCTTAACGTTTTTGTTAAGGACGCAAGATTTTCAAAGTTATGTTTTTTTGCAGAATTACATGACTTTTTAATATTTTTAATGTTTGTTATGAGTAAACATGACTTAAATTACATGATAAGATAACTTATTTTCAATTTCGTGCAGTAGTTCTCACATTTTAGGGGGTTTCATCTATTAGTACCAAAAATAAGTGAAAATCTAATAGATGACAGGGGTGTCATCTTTTAGGGTTACAGCCTAAATTAATTTTCTGTAAATCTGGGAATGGGAATCGTTTCTATTACCTATAAATAGAGTTCTGTCTAAGTTTCATACGTTTCTGATAACCCGTACCAATAGTAGACAGTGTCATCTATTAGGTCAAGGCAACCAAATAGTGCAAAACTGTTCAAGAGGTATCTAATAGATGACACCCCCTACAGTGTCAGTATTGTCTTAGTGTGCGTGTCTGTGTTGATGTGGGTGTGAAGAATATTACCTAGTACACATAGATTTATTCATAATTCCTAAACTACTCATTAGATTTCGATGAATGCGGTGTCGATGACTTTGTCTCTCTATTCCGCATGTCATGGGGTATACGAAGTTACAATAAATCCAATAGGGGGGATATGACCGACAAAAAACCAAGAAATATTTTTCATTTGGTATGAAAAAAGCCTTTTTATTGTGTAGATTCCTAAAATACGAACTCATTCTTGTTTAGTAAAGAATTTAAACATTATTTTTATCCCTAAATTAGCGTTTATTCGTAAAACTACATGAAAAATGCATGTCATCTATTAGTGCAAAGGGGGTGTCGACTATTAGTGACTTAATTTTTTTGGGGTATCATTTAATGGTGATTCGGACTAGATACAATAAAATTGAAACTTTGTTTAGAAAACTGTTGAATATTAATGATTTGGCAATAGAAGAGTATTATCTAATAGTTACTAGACCCGAATAAATTATTGTCACTGTTCCATTGCAATTAATATGTTTTTTAGAGAAGAGCAAAGTTCGCGGGCTCCTTAATGTGTCGGCCATTAGTTCCTTTACCTTAATTTTACGAAATATTTAGCTGCTGCGGTGACTGTTAAAACGTTTATCTATATGATCTACAAAAAAGTACTACCTAATTAACTAAATCTTTATGATCTATAAAAATCATACAACCTAGTTATCTAAACTTGAGCAGGTAAGTATATATTTTCTGAACTAAAGTAAAAATGTTTGGTTTAACATTTTTTCAGTATAAGAACTCCAAGTAGGTACTCACTGCTCATTTGAAATTCAAACTAATCAAACCCAACCATTCGACCGGCACAAGTTTGTCAGATAAAAAATTACTGCGCAATGAATTAATAGCTAATACCTGCGTAGAGTTAAACCGATTCTCTTAATCCATATTAATACCCGATGATTAAGCGCATTCAATGCCTAGTGGAAGCTACTTGTATAGTGTATACTAAACTTTAACTATGATACTAAAAACTTGGAAACATTATTGTAACAGCGGCACCAATTTAAGATAATAATCCGTTTCACATGAACTCCCGGCTATTTTCTAAAATTGATAACGGCTCATAAGCGAATATGAGTTATTATCAATAATCATTTCATTATCAAATCAGTACGGAATTGTATCTAATCCATTTCACATGACCTCAAAGCAAAACAATTGCTCGTCGTTATCAATAATATGTTATCAATGACAAACCAGAAGTTACTAATATTAATAATGCTCTAATCTTAGAGGGCTCACAGGCTCTAGTTTTAATGAATTTTCGGTGGTTAATAATATTATATTTATTGCAATTAGGTAGGACCTAGGTAATCCTTTTCACATAACTGGGTGTTGTAATGAACCTTTGGGTATTGTTTACCATTTAATAAGGTGTAAATTTTATCAAACTGCTTCATTACACTGATCCTAATGTTGCATTAAAGGTAAGGTATATCTAGCTTTATATTCTTTATCTAATTCTAGAGGGATCAGTAGGTAGATACTTAATAGAAACGGACATGTAGAACGTCATAAGACGACGCTGCTCTTTTCCCTCAAATTTTCTTGTCTCTACCATATTGCTACCTACCACATATTATTGTGTAACTCAAATAAATATGCAGGTACCTATTTCGGTGAGGAAAAACGAAATCAATTTTAAAAAAAGAAATGTTATATGAGTCGTTATCAAGTTCGATTTACCAGTAGATGGGTACACGGTTCACAGAATAAAAGTAATTCATAATAAAACGTAAGACATTAGTAATTATCATTTATTTACAAATACACAACTATAGGTGGATATAAACAGGTACCTACTCCCTATTACCGTTCGCGTGACCTAATCGTTACAGTGTCACACGCTAATGAGCTACGTATTAACAATCTGGCGCGGCATATTATTATAGTAATGTGCTAAGTCTACGCGATGTTACACGATATAGTTTAGGAAATAGTTGGAATTTTAACTTAGCACTAGGTACAATATTACATGAAAAGTTTTCTAAATAACGTTTCCATAATTCCCAATATAGGTACAGCCAATTCTGTATCATTTTACTAATACGTGGGCAATGACACGATGTGATTCTGTATACATTTACTAAATCAAATCTTTTATTCAAAGTTAGTACAAATTGTACACTTTTTGAACGACATAAAAATTTTAAAATTCATTAGATATGATTATATCTCAATACATTCAGCAGAAAATAATTGGAGAGATCTAAAAAACCTACCTACTTTTAATAAGCCTACTATGCCTGAACTATTATTATCAAAGAGGTACGCTGAGTGAGTGATAATTCTGAATATTCAACTCCATAAACATAATTTGAAATTTGAATGGGCATTGAATCGCCTTATAAAGCGGTACAAGTCATATAAATTACGCGAACATAGATTACACGAGAATAACTAGGGTAAGGTTGCCACTATTGGACTACTTAACTTTAAACTGCCATAACATCAAAAGTATGAGAGTATATGGATATATGATTCATCAGTTTCTTAGGGCTTATACTCAGGTATTCACAACTGTGATTTTAGATTTTTTACTTTGAGCATAAATGCACATATTACAAAAAAACATTTTTGGGATGGTTTCCTTGTATGGACCACTGTTTCCTTGATTGAACCACCTAGTTGCTATTATCGGACTTAGGAAGTTTTATCGACTGGTCCATTCATTGCACCCAAGGAGTTTTAATAAATAAAAGGCTAGATTATTACTAAATTCAGTCTTTTTAATTGAACAGTCGTTTAAAGTAATAGGTAATCAACTATAGGGGACGGACGGGCAAGAAGGATATTCTAACTTTGGATAAAAAGAAAAACTACTATAACATAATTTATAATCATTATTTATTTATTATTATAATCTTTGGACATTTAGGTTTGTTATTTGAGATCAAACATAGGAAAAAAATAAGACTTCTCCAACTCAGACATTTTTTAAAAAAAATCAGTCATTATCCGTTTTGCCCGATCAGGGCGGGCAAAATGGTTACATAGGTCGGGCAAAACGAACACAGTACAGTTTAATCAAAACAATAATCACAAAAGTATGAGCCTCGGCCCATATATGATGAACAAGCTTCATGAGTCCACTCGCGACAGGTGTCGCATTGTATCCAATCTTCGATTGGAGGATGACAGTATTTTTCCTTACATACGATGCAGAAAAAGTCTCGGTCTTTATTTTCTTTATCAACGGGAGCTTTTTTGGATCTTGTCTTCTTTCTTTTAGTATTGGATGGACCAGGAGAATCAAATGAAATTTTCTTTTTAGCTGCAGCAGCGTCCTGTTTTTGTTTTTGTGCTATCTTTATGGGCGTACTGGTCAATATTTCTGCTTTTTGTTGTCTTCGTCGCGGCATGTTTCTTTTTTGTACTTCTATAGGGATGGGCCGGATTTCTTTTAAAATATCTATGTCTGCAGAGGTTTCTAATACGTTATTACCTTTTCCGGTCTCGTCATTATTTCTTTCATCATCGTTCACGGAATTATTTGGTTCATTTTCTTGTCCAGGGGCGTCTGATTCATTTTCATTTGCAGTGGTCGTTGATTCGCTTTCTTTTGTAGAAGCATCCTGTTGATTTTCATTTGCAGTGGTCATTGGTTCATTTTCATTCTCGGTAATACAATGATTATCGTCGTCGTTATGAGCGGTGGCGTTTGGTTCAGATGTTGTAGTAGCAGAATTTATTTCATAAACTTCGGACGGGGCAAAGTGTTCATCTCCTATGATATGTCTATTAAAAGGATAGATTCCGCTTGCACGGAACCCACTGATTGCATTTCCTGGTGTAGCTCCTTTTAAATACGCTCCTGTGAAAAGTTTTGCAATATCATACTGACTGATTATTCTGCCCGGGTGTTCTTTTTGGAAAGAATTGACTTCTATTTCAAAATATTTTTTTATTGGCCCGTAAACTGCGATATCCAGTGGTTGTAGTTTATGAGACGTATGGGGGGGAATAGACAGGAATATGATGTTGTTTTTCGCAGCCAAATCAAGTGCTTCATAGCTTTTGTGCGATTCATGGTTGTCTAATATCAACAATGCCTTATTGTTTTCGGTAGGACGCACTTTTTGTATGAAAAGTTGCAGCCAGTCTACAAACTTTTGGGCGTTAATCCATCCACTCTCAGTGGTGGTTGCTTCGGCACCAGGAGGAGCGCCGTCCAAAAGCCTTGGGTTGAGCCTCTTTCTTTTAAAAATAAAGAACGGTGGGAGAAACTGTCCTGTGACGCTGCAGCAGCAAATGACGGTAGTCAAAACTCCTCTTTCATTGCTGGATACGACTCCAACTTGTTTTTTTCCGTAGGTTGACAGGACTTTAGGTGGCTTAGTCGATGTAGTACGCAGCCCAGTCTCGTCCATATTGAAAGTCATGTCAGGCCCAATATTGTGTTTTTCAACAACTTCCTCTAACAAGGAATAAAATCTGCTTACAGCCTCTCGATTAAACCCTTTGACTCGAGTTACAGACGTAGGTTCAGGTGATCGCAATGTCATATTAGGATGGCGAAGTTTAAAATTCTTAAACCACCCTTTTCCAGCTATATTGCCAGAGAAAACCTTCGCTTTCCCTTTTTTTCTAGCAAACTCTCCAGCTATCTGCAAAAATTCTGTTCGTGTAAGGCCATAAAAGAGAGAATCCATCTTTTGTACATAATTGACGAGCTCTTCTTCTTCTTCCATCGAAAAAACCGTTTCAAAGCGGCCTAATTTTTTTTGCGAACAACCGCTCTTCATATGTCTGTGTAGAGTAGCATATGGAATACCGTACATTTTACTTGCATTTAGTTTGGATGTTTTTTTGCCTCTTCCATGGCTTTTTTTAATGATTCTTCAGACCAGTTGGCCCGATTAGTCTTCCTCTTATACGTATACACCATCTGCAACAAAATATATCAATAAATTAATAGTAATGCAAACAAAATTCGAAAGACTATCACATTTAAAAAGATCTGTGACTACGGCGGGCAAAACGGATACTATCCGCTTTGCCCGGTTTCATTTTGCCCGCAGGGTATATATTTACCTATTATAGGGATTATTAGAAAAGATGACGCAACCAACAAAAGGAAAGTATGGCATTGGCACGTCTAATATCAACAGACTTTAGTGAAAAGATCGTAATTTAGACATCCAACAATGTAATAAAACAAACACGATGTACTTACAGCTGTTTTTACTAATTTTTTCTTCAAAATTGTAATTTATCGCACAGAATAATCAGTTACACTTCCAAGTGGTCGGCGGCACACTGTCGGTTAGCGCGTCTGAGGGACGCGTCGAGCAGTACTAGCGCTGTCTCTTTCTATCGATCAAGCAGCGATTTGATGGTTGTATTCTTCTTGCCCGACATATCCATCTTGCCCGTCCGTCCCCTAACAACTTTTAACATATATATACTTTTAAGCCATGAATAAATATCAAATAGGCACCGATTTTTAATTGTACATTGTGGGTCCATCTTCCATTAACCACATAACAAATAAAAAAAATGGAACTACCTACACATTTTCTATGAGTAAAAAAAACCGAATGCGCCACACAAATTAACACATTTTAACAAAAATAAAAAAGTAATTCTCATAAACTCGTAATATAAAGAAATGATTAAAGATAAATTTTAAGTTTTTATTGTAGGTAAAATCTTCTTTTTAATGTTGCTTTTGGCACACCATATATCCTGCTAGCTTACTCAAAGATAACAACGCTAATTTCATGCTGCCTTCATTCCAGTTATAATACTAGCCTCGTTTTGCCATGCTAAAACAAAAAAAAAGTTTAAGTGACGACAAAAACTTAGTTCCTTTGATTGGACCGGTTCAATGAAAGGAATCTGCATGAGTTCATTCATGGCAACTCACTGTGATCTCAATCAAACCATAACTTTTAAAAAAGTATATAATTTTTGTGACATGTTATTAATAGGTTAGCTGAACGAATAAATATGCAATCCTACTGAAAATAATTGGGTAGAAATACCTTAAAAATCTGTACTTACATGGTAAAGAATGACGCACAAATTTTATATCGGGAGCTCGTGAAACACACCAACGTACGTCCTTCCTCAACGAAGCCTGCGGCGACACTGAAGGTTGAGGGGCAGGGTGCGGGGTCCAATAGCTAGCGTCTCGTCAATAACGACGATTTTTAGGACTGTTTATTTTCAAGAAATCTAAGTGGTCCAAACAAAGCACTGGTCCAATGATTGCAACCTTACCCTAATCTGGTTCCTTTCACATGATCTACAATCTACGCGTTAAGCTAAAGCTGTACGCCTAATGAGTTATTATCAATCTAGCACGGTCCGGTGTGTACTAAGTAATGTTTTCTTACACGTACCTATATTGTTTAGAACATTATTCCTGGAGAGTAGGTACCTAGGTACACTAAATGATGTCAAGTTTTTTTGTGATAATCATTTGTAATGGACCATTATTATTGATGTGGCCGTGTGGCGTGTAATAATTTTAAGTTTTCAATAGCGTGCCTTCACGCATGAAGCAATTTAAGCGTCTACTTACATATGGGTAGAATGATAACATTGTGATACAAAAAACAACCATTCAACAGCTACTGTCATCGTTAACAGGAATTTAATTGTGTTAAGTTCAATTAACATAATTCCGTTCACATGATCTCTATATTACATTAAATTAAAACAACAAGTATTTGATGAGCTGTTATCAAACCGGTTCTATTGATACATCTAGACGAAAATTAGGGCTAAATATTATGTATTCAGTGCTCTAATTATGAAATGAGATTCATGCAATGTATTTTCACTTTCACGCGCTTGGAAATATTCATATTAAATGTGTATATCCATACCTACTTTGCTCTATATTCCCACGGCATACAAAATATTAATTCACCCCTACCTACCTACCTACCTATATTATGCAGAGGTGGCATAGCTTGTTAATAGCTTGTTCGATAAGAGGTAATTACGTGTAAACAGACGTACCTACAATATGCAAACAACACCCTGCTTCACTGAGTTAACGATTAATGTGGTAAAACAATCCATACTTAATATTATACATGCGAAAGTGTGTCTGCTACGCTTTCACCGCCCACCTGTTTAACCGATTTTGATGAAATTAGGTAGGTACAGGGATAGGTTGTATCCCGGGGAAGGACAGGCTACTTTTTTCCCCGGAAAATTAAGGAGTTCCCGCGGGAATAGATAAATCCTAATTCACGCGAACTAAGTCGCGGGCATCATCAGCTAGTATAATATATAGGTACCTCCATATGTACCCAGGTACCTATATAAATGTATCTAATAGACTAATGTCGAGGGTGATGTGGTGTAGCCTTGGTATGGCAGAGTCAGATCAACATTAATTAATTATTTATCAGTCGATTGCGTCGGTGACAAATCGGTTGAATACCTACCTACTGCAGGCCGAGTGGGAGTTTTTTTACGTATTCGGTCGCGACAACGTTACCTGTATGGTATTGACTATTGATCGAGCGCCAGCAGTCAAGTGTCATCTTAGACTGCATCATCACTTACCATCAGGTGAGATTGCAGTCAAGGGCTAACTTGTAGAATGTAGTGAATAATAAAAAAACAAGTGCTTGACAATTCCATACAAATCGTAGATAACGTTGTCGCGATCGAATGGGAAGAAAAACTCCCACTACAGGCACTCTGGATGGGCGGCTGAACCTCGAGGAACACGTTAAGCCGCCTGTACCTATTGGCCTCGGGACATCGGCCTGTCACCTTTTTATGGCCTATCCGTTTTACCGACTTTGAGGGGCTGATTCTGTAGTGCACAATCTCTAAACTAAACTAAAATTAGAGCATTACAAATATTGCTAACCCTTTCCTATTATACTCCCTATACGGAAAGGGACAGAACTAGATTTAAAGCTGCCATTTTAGTTTAGTTTAGAGATTGTGTTATACAGAATCGGCCAGCGTATAGGGAGTATTATGAAAGGGTTAGCAATATTTGTAATGCTCTAATTTTAGTTTAGTTTAGAGATTGTGCACTACAGAGTCAGTCCCACTGACTATAATGTTAGATGGATAATTAAAGCAAGCTGTAGGTATATGGTATCACTATCACCGTATCACTGCATATATTATTCTCGAGAGTGGCAATACTGGTATGGGGACTCTATGATTGATCATAATATAATTATAAATTAATCATAATATAATGATAAAATGTTAAATTAAAATACTATAAGTGGATAAACGAGTTTCCTTCTAATACTACTAAGATAGTAGGCATGCCAACGAGTTTCCACTGAATTTTTAAACCTATCACGCAGACATAGTATGAACCCTATGTTCGGTCCTAGAATGTCAGTGTTAGTATAGTGTGTAGTGTGCAGTGTAGAAAATAGATGGCGCTACACGAAATTACCTCGCGGTATCGAAATGCACCCATTGTTGTATAAGACCTGAACAAGGATTGGAAATAAATGTCTTCGCTCACTACGGAGTCGTTTCATTAACACTCCTGTGGGGGACCCTGGGGCACAGAGAACTGAACAGAGAGGAAGCTTCATACAAACTGCTCGCGGCGACTTCACCCATACATAGCGCAACGATGTGTGCGTGAGCTCTCACCGACACATTCACCGACACGATCGTCCGGGTTAGCGAGACACTGTCTGGGTCAGAACGCAAGGGCTGACTGTGGCTGACGGTCGTGCGTTTAATGAAAATAAATAGAGGAACAATTTCGTGTTCAATCACGAAATTGTTCCTCAATTTATTTTCATTACTATAAGTTTACTGATTTTGTATTAAAAATAAAACTATTTAGATTTATTTATGTAAATATAGTGTTCTGTTTCAACAAAAATGCCGAATACTTGCACAGTTTGCTTGAAAAGCTCTATAGACAATAAGGATGTTTCCTATTTTTCATACCCGAGAGATAAAGAGAAGTAAGTACCTTTTTACACGTACCTAGCGCACCTGTACAATAAAACTAGGTACTTAATAACATTGATCGTCAAGTGAGAATGACGTGCTAGACAGGTAGGTATGTACTATGTAGCCTAAGTCGGTCTCACCTACTTGAAGACAGTGCTCAGATAGTAGAATACCCGAAGTACCTAATATGGCTAAAATGTGTGACTTTGTCCACCCCCCAAATTATAAATGCGAAAATGTGTCAGTCTGTCTGTCTGTTACGCTTTAACGGCCCAGTTTTTCAACCGATTTTGAAGAAACTTTGTATAGAGGTAGGAGGAACTTTTTGCTAGTTGCGAGTTGCGACCCCAGGGATAAATAGGGTAAACGTGGGGCAGGTGTTTCCTATTTACCCCTGGCTCCACCAACATTTTTAACCGACTTCAAAAGGATTTGACCCGTATGTAGGTATGTATGTAGGTTTGTTAACGATTTTCTCGGAAACCAATGAACCTATTTTTATGATTTTTTCACTTGTGTAATTAACGTACCTACCTACTTTCGGGAAGGTTTAGGTTAGGTTGGGTTCGGGAAGAATATATTTAAATACACCAATAAATCAAAAGAATTTGAATATGTCTTACCATTAAGGATAATATAATGTTAGAAGCAGCTTCACCAATTTGACATAGAAAAGTCAAATAATATGGTGAATGTCGATTGTCGATATCGATATTAATGCCGATTTTGATGGTCGATATCGATGTCGATTGTTGATATCGATTTTGATACTCATATCGATTGACGATATCGATGTCGATGTCGTTTGTCGATATCGATTATGATTGTCGATGTCGTTTGTCGATATCGATGTCGACTGTTGATATCGATGTTGATACTCATATTAATTGACGATATCGATGTCGATTGTTGATATCGATGTTGATACTCATATCGATTGACGATATCGATGTCGATGGTCGATACAAATGTCGATATCGATGTCGATTGTCGATATCGATGTCGATGTCAATTGTCGATATCGATGTCGATTGTCGATATCGATGTCGATTGTCGATTGTCGATGTCTAAGTCGATGTATAATATTTTTATTTTTCCTTAAATTGTTGACATGCATCAGGTGACAACCCTAGCAGAATAGGTATACATTTTCGACTTTATTAGGAAGCTTCCCCTCTGATCGGATATATACTCGTGTGCCTGGGGCCTGGGCCTGTACACCCTACTAGGCTACTACCTACCTACTTTAATTGTTGAACGTCAAGCACAGAGCAACAATCAAGTCTAGTTTTCAAGAGAAGGGGTCCGGAACGCAATCGTTATCGACTAGCTACTGTTCACAACATTTCCTCCGCCGCGCGGAAAACAGGTTATGAATTGGTAACGCTGAATGGGCAGTAAAGTAAGCAATAACCGTTAAGAGGGATGTCATTAGCCCGGGCTGCGTTGGTATAGCAATCCATGTTTCTCTTCATTAGGTACTAAACGTCTGGGTTAAGTACTACATTAGATAGGTACGTCTACAAATAGAAAATGTCTTGATTGTAACGATATCTACCTTATTATATAAATGATGTATATTTGATTCTCGCAGGAACTATTTAATTTTCCGAGATAAAAGCCTATCTCCTTTCCGCGATTCAACCTTAAGAACGCCAAATTTCATCAAAATCGGTTTGAAAACTTGGGCCTTTAAGGCGAAGCAGACAGATAGACACACTTTCGCATTTATAATATTAGTTGCATATTTAAAAAACAAAACATACAAAATATAACGGTTCTTTATCAAATATGAAAAGCTTCTTAAGCTTAAGCAAAGGTAGCATTATAAGCTTTTCTAAGCTCCCTGGTAGTTCCGCGTTAAAATGCGTAATCCATCTGTTGTGTTTAGTTAACTAACAATCTATGTACTTTGTTTTATTTACCTAGTGTATCAGGCAGGTAGGTAATAGAAACGAAAGTAGGTAGGTAGTAGGCATACCTATACCTACTGTGTTTTTCAAAACTTTTATAAATTGGGTTCTTTTAAAACAGTTTACTCATAGCACACATACATAAAATATACCTAAGTTAAATGGATAACTAAGTTCTAAGTTATTCTCGTAACACTATCATGTTACGACATTATGACAAACCGCTTTGTACTTTAAAGCGATCATATTAATTTATTCAATAGACGCGACACGATCGCTTCATATAATAAATTATAGAACCCAGAACATGTCGTTTGCACTTAAAATTCAACTTATCTCAAGTACCTACCTACCTGTTATTTTATCGACAGTATTTTTAATTGTATAATTATCGTCAGCCACATCGGTAGGTTATTAATAATTCATGCCTCGCACGCAATTGCTGTTTAATAAATAGTAATATACCCCAACTAGCAAAAAAGTTGTATAATATTAGAATTATACAACTAACGGACTTATAAGGCATTTATAACAGTTTTATAGCAACCAAACAGTTGTAAAGTAGTATTTAATTTGACGTATTACTTATATAACATTTAAGTCATATGAAAGGGTCTGCGAAACGTCATCTCAATGAATTTATATGACATTAATATAACGTTTCTTCCAAGACGTTTACGCGACAAGGCTTAGAGTCGAGTTAACGTTTCAGTCAGGTAATAGTCCTGAGCCGCCATTTTGTATAATTTTAGAAACATTTATTCAACACTTATATAACAAACAGGCCTATAATGATTTTGTAATTAACAATTATAAAACAGTTGTATTAAGATCGTACGCTTCCTCTTTTATGTAACTTTTAGTTTGAAACGTTATTCTATATAACTTATATAGGTCACTTGATTATTTAAACGAGAATTAGTAGCTTTTATATAACTCAGTCGCCATTTTTCATTAAATAAATCATTATGGATTCCGAAAAGTGGAAAAGAATTAAACGAAGTGGTGGTTTTAGAAGAAAAGTAAATAAAAATTATCAATTACAATCAGTTATCAAGACAGCAAAAATACCTACATTTTTAATTTCCTCTAATTGCAACCGTCATGGCGGACGCTTCAAATCGTATAAAAAACATGTATAGAACCTATAGTTATATAAACATCACAAAGCGGTCGCCCAATGTTTGTTGGAAATATGGCGGAAACTGTTAATGGCAAATAATGTATTTTATTTTAATATACAATATTGAAATACCAATATTATGGAGGCGCATTAAAATATTAACAAGGATGATCATACATATTATCGGATTTTTTTAATTCCCAAGTGTCATCACATCTCACTTCTAATCTTCCACCACATTAATTGTAGGCTCTAGTAAATAAATAATTAAATTACAACTTGGACTTAGTTACCTTTTTGTTTTTCAAGAAAAATAATTTTCAATATTATCATATTAGCTTTCACAATGCTGCGGTGACCTCTTTGTAACAAAATGTAACACTAACATGACTCTTTTGTGTTATTTTTAACATCTATACGAGGTTATAGTCATGTAGGAGTATAACTAGAGACGATTAATAAACTTATAAGTTAAAATTACAACGCCTATGTGATTTTTACACAATTTAATTGACGCCAATGCGACATCAAAACGGCCCTTACACGATTTAAATGTTATATAATCTGCGCCCAAACCCACGTTATATTAACATATAAAAAACTTTTATAAAACTTATTCATAAGACCGAAAGTTAAATAAAAAACGTTATTGTACCATTTATATGACATTATTTTGCTAGTTGGGACCCTACCTATATCCTGTATCAATATAATTGCTTTGTAAATGGATACCTGAACCTTTTATTAATAAAATTATACAGTTAACCTACTAATCTGTTTCTTTGAAAAATAAGTAGGTGTAAAAGTATAATACTTATAATATATCAAGAGGTATATTAATACCTTATATATTATCTACTTTATAATTTTACTAGCTGATGCCCGCGACTTCGTCCGCGTGGTTCAAGTGTTTTTGCTTCCTTTGGAACTCCTTATATTAATTTTCCGGGATAAAAACTGGCAGAGTCAATTTGGGAATTCATAATTTCTGAATTTTTCCTGGTCTGTCCTGGTGGGAGGCTTCGGCCGTGGCTAGTACCACCCTACCGGCAGAGACGTGCCGCCAAGCGATTTGGCGTTCCGGTACGATGCCGTGTAGAAACCGAATAGGGGTGTATAACTGCCATGCTCCTAACAGGTTAGCTTACTACCATCTTAGACTGCGTCATCACTTACCATTAGGTGAGATCGCAGTCAAGGGCTAACTTGTAGTGGGTTAAAAAAAAAAGAGTACCTGATAGGTAGATTAAACTCCAAGAATGATAAGTTAGTTTCACCCTCGTCAATGAAAACATAAGGGCATTGTTACATCGAATTTAAATAGTAGATTGTATTATAAGGGAGCAAAATAATATTTTTACGGCGAGGGCGCTTTTTTGAATCCAGAACGAAGTGAGGGATTCTAGAGTAGAATCCCGAGCGTAGCGAGGGATTCTTTAGTAGAATCCTGAACGTAGCGAGGGATTCAAAGTACGTCGCCCGAGCCAAAAATATATTTGCGCCCGAATGATACACTCTACTTTTCATCACCCTGTATGAGAAAATTTAACTCTTTAATTTCCCGGGATAAAAAGCATATTATGTGCTATTTCCAGACTATAATCTTTTTTTTTTTTTTTTAAATCTATCTCTGTGCCAAATTTTATCCAGATCCGTGCAGCCGTTCGGGCGTAATTGAGTAACACACATCCATACATCCACACATCCATACATCCACACATCCATCCAAACTTTCGCCTTTATATATAATTATAATTTTTTTTTTTTTTTTATTTTTTTTTTATTTTTTTTTTTTTTTTAATATATATATATCCATATAGCCCTTTCGTTAGTTAAAATTCTGAAATTATAAATTCCTAAATTGACCCTGCCGGGGATCGAACCCGGGACCTCCGCACGTTAAGACAGCAGCGCTCAACACTGCGCCACGGAGGTCGTCAATTTGCGTTGGCGCTGAACACTAAGATGTTCCAAATTCAATAAGTGCGCGGCAAAGATAATTGCGGCGCACTTACGAGTATAAAGAGGATTAAAAACTCATTACTGCCCGCTAAAAGTTTCTTATAGAAAACACCACCTTTGGGCGCACATAAAGGCGAACCAAGTCGTCCTTTTCGAATACATGGGATGAAAACTCTATTTTCATCGTAATTACACTTCGCCCCCGTCCATTTAAAAGTGTGTTGTAGTCTGTAGTACACCAGATTGTGCGGCATCCAGCCGTCAAAAGTTGCCAGTTGCCACCCTCTTTATTTGTACGCCCGTTCTATTCCCCCGCGTTTGATTGTTTTACTATTTGTAAAGACTACCCTGACCCATCGTCGCACAACTGTTACATCATTCTCACTGTATGTAAATGCCGTTTAATGACACCGTCTCTATGACTAGGAGAGCATTGTTCAAGTCCATTCGTCCAGAAGTCCGTTTACATTAACATCGAATTTTGACGCAGGGATGACGCAAAGCGACGACGTATCAGATAACTATACTAATATTATAAATGAGAAAGTTTGGATGGATGGATGTTTGTTACTCAATCACGCCAGAACGGCTGAACGGATCTGCTTGAAATTTGGCACAGAGATAGATTATGGTCTGGAATAGTACATAGGCTACTTTTTATCCCGGAAAATTAAAGAGTTCCCGCGGGAACCAAAAAATCTCAAACCACGCAGACGAAGTCGCGGCCATCAGCTAGTCGTTTATAAATCTTGTCAGAAAATAAACGTTAAAATCTAAGAAAAAAATTATCAAATACGAACGAACGAACGAAAAATTGTAATTCGATACTTAGCGACCGATACGACCTTGCAAGTTGCAACTATTCCATAAATTCGTAACGAAGCCGACTGAAACTTATCAAAAGTTAGTTACGTATAAGTACTTCAGAGCAATTACGAAGAAAGACAGTTTTAAAGGATAGTTATCGTTCGTAGACTTTACCGTAGAGTTTCTTTTTCTCCAAGGTTGTCGACGGCCCATGTCTGCTAAGGATATACCTAACCTACCATATAAATTTATGTAGGTATCATTATTTAAATCGTACCAAGTAAATAAAGGATACCATTGGAACGTGAATGTACTTCGAAATTCGATGCGTCTGTCACCATGTGACACTGTGTTTCCAACCATGGTTATGCAAAGCTATAATAGTAGGTAGTATAGATGCCTAAGATGTTAAAATTCTTACACAGCTCGGGCTGCATTTTTACGAAGTATCACGCTGAATGGTAAATGAGTGAGTCACGGGCGTGTGGTTTACGAGTGGAATAGAAATCGTCTGTTTTAAATGAAGAGTCAAGGAGCGAACAAGGCGTCCATTATTCATGAGTGCCGTTTCACGCCCGACCACAGGCCGCGGCGAAGGAACTTTAGCTCTTAGTACGTGTTTCCACTTTATACAACTCGACAACGTCGATAGATTACGAGTATCGAAACTTAACAACGTCAGTGAAAAATGAACTTATCACTGAGATCTATCCTTCTTAGCTCAGACGTATTAAGCCACTGTATCGACACTGTGTGGTTGTCTAATCTGAGAGTAAAGTCAAAGTACTTTTGCACTATATAGATCTCAGTCTGAAATGCGTTGTTATGTAGTAGTATTTTCAGTTGGCAATAGGCATGTTTGTCTTTAAATTACAAAGCTTCCTCTAAGGACGATACCGTATGGAGTATGGACGTAGTTTAAAAACAAGGAAAAATACATTTTACTCTCGAAGTTTTGACACTCGAAATGTATCAACGTTAAAGAGATGGGCGAACTCGTGCTAAGCCTGCTGGCGTCGTGGCAAACTGTTTCCAAATCAATATCCGTGTCTCAATCAGTGCAATTAAGGCGGTCGGGGCTTGGTGGAAGCCTTATTCGGTGTAATTAGTTTCGCGTCGTCGCTGCCGGCTAGGGGCGGCAAATAAACGGAAATAAATAGAATAAATACTAGAATAACGTCCGTAGCTCCTTTGTATGCTCCTCTGATAGTAGGACGCCGGCAATTATGCATGGTGTCTCAATGGTGTACCTACTTTACTTTTGAAATCTAAGCAGTTTTGAATAAAATGAGAGCACCATTATTGCCTTTTGTATTTACTTAATAAGTAATAACTTTTTGTGCAATGTGCAATTACTTACTTAGTTATGTTTAAACAAGACGAAATGAACCGCAAAACTAACTTTGTTTGTAGAGGTTTACTGTTAATATCAAAAAAACTATGCTAGTTAGAGCATTGGCTATAGTTTTCCTGTAAAATATACATAAATTCCTATTGACCATAATTATTTCAGATTTTTCGATTGGTAAACTCCGGAGATAAGGGGGGGGACACGGTATTTTTTTCGACATTTTGCCCGATAAATCAAAAACTATCATGACTAAAAATAATTAAAAATCTGTTTTAGAATGTACAAAGTAAACCCTTTCATATGATACCCCACACAGTACAGTTATCTCACTTTTAAATTTCAACCCTCCGATTTTCCCCCCTTTTTAAATAAGAACAAAAATAATTTCCAATTTTTTTTAATTCCAGTGTCTTTGGGCCACTAATATACACAACTATTCCAAATTTCATGTCGATAGCTTCGGTAGTTACTGAAATAATCGAGTGTGACGGACGGACAGACAGACAGACAGACGGAGAAAGTCGCACCATAAGGGTTCCATTTTACCATTTTGGTACGGAACCCTAAAAATGGATGAAACAGACAGACCGCTAGGATGATTCCTTGAGTAAAAATATCAATATATCTACTACTATTATAAAAAAATACCTAAGTATCTACTATTAACAAATTAATAATACAAATGGAGCGTGTAATCCGTAATGCGATTAACAGTAACTACCATAATCGTTCATTTTGTAATTACGAAACTTACAATTTCAAGAGATTACAAACATCCATTACTTAGGTAATTAAAAAAATAACAAATAACACCTTGTCTCTAATCAATTAATAGGATTAAATAAGCATTACTTTATTAATTACAATATAATAAAGGGTCCTTCCAATCTTAATAATTAATATAGAATGCCAAAGCATTTAGACTTTTCCTACAAAAATCCCTAAAAGAACATCGTTCACAACAAAAGCATAATAACCTTCCTAACATAGAGATCGTGATTTCGCCGGATTTTTATAAATATCTTTCTTCGCTTATTTGTCTAACAATTCTTCTGCAAAGTTTACCATTATAACAGTATTACCAATTAAAGAGGGAGCATGTTGTATTAATGAATTTAATAAAGCCCGAGGGACGGGTAGGTTGGTACGCCCTATTTTTTCACATGGCTCACATCCCTGGTGTCATTATAGGGTCCGAATTTGAAAACACAATTAGACTTAATACAGAGGTGATTGTTGTCGGGTGAGCCGAGGGCTGCAGCGAGGGGTTACAGCCTTACAGCAAATCCTTTAATTTGACTCCCCTATCAAATAATAAAGCGAGGGGCAGCGGGCGAGCGATATCGCGTTTAGTGGTTTTATTGCAAGCGCCATCTGCCGCGTTGTAGGGTTAGGGTTGCCAAGAATTAAACGGCTTTTTATAGGACATTGACTTTAATGTTGGTACTCGTAGATAGATATAGCTTCATACTTCCACGCTTAATAATAAGGTTACGACAGATTTACGACGTATAAAATGTTAAAAGTACCTACTCGTAATTCCGTATTATTGAATGTGAGTTGTGAAGTACGCATTTACGTTTTGAACTTTTGAGTGGCGTAGGTACCTAGTGACTACCTATTAAGCAACACCTATTGTGAAAATTATGTACCTAATTGGCTATCATAGCCACTGCTGGCAAAATAAATAGTGACTTTTTGTATGACACGAAAGCAGAAACCTTTAGTATCTTTATATATAGAATTATCATTGCGTAAAACTTTAATAAATATCAAAATGACTAGGAGAAACGTAGGAAAAAAAATACGAGACTAGGCAAATTTCCCACTCTGTTTATGAGTTATGGCTATATATATTATATATAATTTACCAATAACAGCAGGTTTTATATGTCTCAAATATGAAACAAACCTGGTCACCTGGTAATAACAACGACGGATTCAATAGATGGAGAGATAATTTCGCTTTCAAAGCGTAGGGGCGACGAAGCGTTTGTCGTGAGTTGTTACGTTCATTTAGTTGCTTCACAGAGCGATGCGGCACCGGCGCGTATAGATGTTGCGATAGCGCATCTATTATACGGGACCTTTAACGACTACCTTTATGTGAACACTCGCTATAATTTGATAGACACGGTACGCCATACGGCACAATGCGCGCGGAAAATCATTGAAGCGTATCATGTCTTACTGATATATTGAAAAACAAATTATGAACGAAATATTACCAGAGGGGAAGGGATCGGGTATTGCACGACCAACTAGAAAAATATTTAGGCTATTTTAAAAGTACCTACTTTCGATTTTAGAAGACTGAAACCCGCAACAGTAATCTGTGTGATTTCAGAGCAAAGGTAACAAACACATAGACTGAGAGAAAAGCTATGTACATAGATATGTAGGTACATCGGTACTGTTCAACTATTTGCGATATCTGACCTAATTGCAATATTAATTAATAGCTGCCACACCTCTGTAATTTATTAGCCCGCGATCTTAGATTGGATCATCACTTAGGTACCACTTGGTGATATCTTAGTCAAGAGTTAACTTTAAGTGAAGTAAAGAAAATTTTCCTTAGTTAAATATGAAGGACTCATCATATACTGACCTGCAGTGAAATATCATTGATTATTGGTCAGTTCGTTTCAAATGAACTTAATTTGTTAACCGACTATGTTCGTTAATCGTAGATAATTAACTCTCGTCATACTAATATTATAAATGCGAAAGTGTGTTTGTTTGTTGGTTTGTCCCTCAATGGAGACCTCAATGGAGACCTGGAGAGTGACATAGGCTACTTTTTATCCCAAAAAAATTAAGGAGTTCTCGAGGGAATCAAAAAAACTTAAACTAGCATCAGCTAGTTAATAATATCCATCCATAACACGTCTGATACCTACCTACCAACTGTATGTAGATAATGTTAAATTAGGTGGGCTTAAATTTATGTTTGGATAGATAATAATCACTACGATATAACTAATTGATGTTAACAAAGATTGCGTGATAACATTAATCGATAGGTGTAATTGGAACCTGCTAACAATTAACTTACCTACTAACCTAGTATTTTGAACCACTGACCAAAATACAGAACAGTAAAGAAAGTTACCCAATGCGTAGTTATTGATATAGCTCTGCCAGAACAAGTAATAAGCACTCTCTGAATCACGTCTAAAATGAAAAGTTAATATCCCAAGTTCGTGTATTATAGGTCTATTGTAAAACAAACAGGATTAGGGACGTCCCGAGCGCCCCCGGTCGTTTCATTATAAATAGTAGCTAAGCGGATCGCGCACGTGCAATGTTTTTATCAACTGATGTGCTCACCCTAATGCAAGGGTAAACAGTCCTCCGCCCCGCATATGAATAATTCCCGCGTGTAGGGGACCAGCGGAATCGCAATAACCCGTAAATTATTAAATTATGCCGACGGGCACAATTTTTCTTTTAATTTTTTTTTCTACCCTGCTCGCATGCCCGCTATTTAAATATTCACGTCGCCAGTACTAAAGCAAAGCAAGTTTTTTATAAAAGTCTCTAGTGATACTTTCTAGTTTCTAGTCTTGACCGCTACTTAGTACTTACCTACTTTACGATCTTTTCCCCTCTAATTCTTTTTTTACTACCGTACCACATTGTTCTCCTATATCGTAGACATTACATTTACAGTCTACACGTATGAAACTCTAATTCCTCATACTTAGGTACGCGCGGTTAAAAAAATTGGCGAGTGGGTTATACCTAATTACTACTAGCTATAGTAATAGGTACTTATGTAATAACTTTTCGACGTGATTTAACAAATCCATCCATATATGGCTAATATAATAAATGCAAAAGTGTCTGTCCGTCTGTCTGCCTGCTACGCTTTCAGGCCCACCTGTATAACGGATTTTGATGAAATTTGGTACAGGAATAGGTTGTATCCCGGGGAAGGTACTTTTTAGCGGCAATCGAAAAAACTTAGTCAATATAGTCATCCTAAGGCATCATCTAGTTAAGTAGGTAGGTAGGTAGGTACCTAACTAACGCTTTATAAGCGACACAAATGTGTAAACCACATTTGGTATAATATTGTGCAATTTATTCAAGGTGTACTTTTATGTAGAAAATTCCTACGAGGCCATTTTCTCATTAAGAGAACAAAAAAGCTTAGTTAGTTAAGTACCTACAGGGTTCTGTTGTCATAGTTAATCCTCTGCGGGGCATAATGCAGATTAGGACTGTGGCTTGCACTCCAATCTCAAACAAAAAAGCACTGCAGACTATCTCATTTTCATTCTTTCAGATTACCATTTTAATTCTACCTATATAGGAATTATTCTGTAGGTACCTACCTACGTTCTTTCTTTCCCCGCCGCAATAAATTTTAAAAAAACATCCTTATAGTGAACCAGCGACCGCCCGCGGCTTCGCTCTCGTGGGAACTTCGAAAAATCCTGCCTAGTAAGTATACATCATCATCTGTGCAAATTTTTCACTTTCTGGGTTCACGGTTCGGGTTGGAATTAATCAGTCATGACTTTTTATTTTATAGGTCTACTAGATGTAAGTCACACTTCAAGTTAAGTACATAATATAAGTAATCGAACGCTGTTATTGTTTCAAAATAATAGTTACTAAGTAGGTACGACAATTTAAAAATTTTAAAAAAAATAGGGTAGACACTAGACACTAGACAGCAAGCAGGGAGGGTCTCTATCTATGTTTGTTTTATACAGCAAGTTGCTCACGAGACGACGCGGCACAGATATTTCACAACAACGAGTACCTACTGGGGGGATGGGAGAATGTGTGCACCGGAGCGCATAGTGTAGGGGTGTCGACGCTCGTAAAACACGACATAGTATTTTATCGATATCCCGTCGAGCGTCGAGAAGCTTGCGCTCGCAACCCTATTGTTTCGCTGTCGACACTCGTGACACTTCATGAAATCACTCCAGCGTTATGAATTTATTGCTCTTCAACTATTGACTTCCATTCAAAGCGATCTATCAGCGCGAAATATATTAATTTTGCAATATGCACTCTAACTTCAGCAACCGCCATCCTTGTTATTTTTATTAAAGCGCAATGGTATCAAAGGAGCATGTATTATTTAAATACAATACAAGCGCCTTATATGGCAAGCGATTAAATATGTAAGTATACGGAAATCATTATAATAATCGACAACGTAAAGCCGGTTCGAGCGTGAATAATGGGTAGAGGAACAGAACAATAACACTCCGAGCCGATACAGCCACACAAAGACGAAACAATCAATTCACGACGTAAGTAGGTGCGATTCGGCACGGTCTGACTACGGTCCAGCCCCGCGACTAACAAAAGAAAATCTAAGCAATTAGTCGTCGCCAGAAAGAGCGGAAAACGCGCGTTAGACGCGGTCACGCCGGCCGGCGCGCCGCCGTCACGACGCAATCACTGCTTACAATTTAAACCTTATTGGCATAGGTACCTTTTTTAGGGTTGCGTTGTTAAATATGAAACTGTTACAGTTTTTTCATGTCCATCTGTGTGTGGCAGTCGTTCTGAAAATAAATAAGCCCCTAGAATAGCTGTGAAGTTGAGAATTAGCGTCACAGAAATTTGTTGCCGCTGCAAAGAGGCAGGTACATCCATAGTCCATACCAATATTATAAATGGCCCAACTACTCAACCGATTTGATGAAATTTAGTACAGAGACAGGTTACATCCCATCAAGGGGAAGCACATATGCTACTTTTTATTCGCGGGCTGCGGGCATCATCTAGTACCTACTTAAATATTTAATAAAAAATAATGGTAGGTAAGTTAATAAGTATCTATAGATAGCTGAAAGATATACCTACTTATCTACAAAAAAAAAATTGGTTTGAAAGTTGTATAGGTATTTTAATACCATAATGGTTTATCAAATCGTTTTTCCCTCCCACCAGGCCAGACCAGGGAAAATTGAGAAATTATAAATTCCCAAATTGACCCTGCCGGGGATCGAACCCGGGACCTCCGCAGCGCTACACACTGCGCCACGGAGGTCATCCAAGTTTTAGCCAACTTGACTACGGAACCCTACCTGCGTGTACTGACACGCAATATACCAGTTATTCTTTTATTATCAGCGTATGAAAACAAAATACAACGACCTTGGCCGTTTAATAAAATTACACGTAGGTGTAGCATGATCGAGAACGCATTTGAATGTTTCGAATTGAAAATTCCAATACAATAATCTCTCGCTTATTGAGCGGTTAGCCGTCACGGAACAACTTTGATAAAAACAAGCGTGAAACACAAAAAACGTTACTTGTTATTCCAACACTATCGCGCAATTTAAATCTAAACATAGTAAAAGGGGTATATTCTGGTTGCCGCTCGACTGAGCGTGTTAAGTGCTAATGTAATAATCCATAACAATGAAGCTCTGCAGTACGATAAATAGCGCATTCGAGCATTGAGCCAACGGAGCCATCTGTCCGCCGCAGCGGCAAACAATACGACCCTTCTAAATCACCCTCGTCGCCAGCTCGCCATACCCTAAACAAACATAGTTTCATGCCGTTCCAACTTTGAATCATTTATGAAGAAACTTATCATTTTGTTATCTGTTTTGTTTACAAAGACGGGATTTAAACATTAAAGTTAACCACCGTAACACAAACATGGTATAAGTACAACTACAGGCTACTGTAAACTCTTACAGGATTTTTTATTAGGGTAAGCAGATATGTAGGCATGAGACCCGGTTTGACGAATTGGGAAACTGTTGTCTTGACATAAATAAGTAAATGAAACAATAAATAGTTATGAAAACAAATTAGAAAGTTTATTTATCAGGCAAATAAACACTTTAAACTAAGTATTCAAAAGTAAGTAGAAGATAAGTACTCAGATTTTTATTAACGTTAGCTCTTGGTTTAATTTATACGTAGCAATTCAGCTATATTTTCCTACGGTTCTTGTTTTTACCTATGAATGCCATTGGTTGTGGAATAGGTACACGTGGGAACTTTAGCCTGTCAATACCAATAGAAAGTAAAAACGAGACGTTGAACTGTCATAAATTGATTTTGTTTCCGTTTGGAGTATGGTAAAGCTATTATTAATAAGAAATAGGGGATTGTGCATGGCATCTGACACAGTGGGGTCTGAACGTAAAATCAACAGATTACTACGGGACCCCTGCCTTCAACCCTTCGCAACAACCCCTGCACAAAAGTAATAACTATTCGTTACCGTAGCTATTGATGCCCTGCGGTTAGGGTTGTCGAGTGCACTATTGAAGATTATATTCATGAATTGGGAGTTACGTATCACCTATTAGGGTTGTTAAAATCTTTTGTGGAAGATTCTAAAAGTAATTTTGGAGCATTATTAAAATCTTTATAGGTTAAATTTGGTGTAATGTAACAGAGCAAGATTTAGGGAGTATCTGATTGGAATATTGAGATTTTTTGGAATTCTATAGTTGTATGTTTTAACAATAATATTTTGATATTTATAATTTCCTTACTGAGTTTCTCTGACTGCCTAGCTGATGCTTTCTTGCTATTGTCTCAAATGCACAGTTTCAAATAAAATGCTATTAAAACCCAACCATACAATAATTGCAATTATAGCAATCATGATAATCACAATTTCCAAGCTAAAGGGCCCCGATTATTCACTTTATAATTGAAATTTGATAACCCTAAACTTCCTCACATAGTCTGAGTCACTAAGCGTCACTAAGTATTAGATATATTATCAGAGTTTCAATCACACACATTAGGGGAACCGTTCAATATACGCTCCCCCAATAATCAGGGATCCAATATTGCTGCGAATAAGGGTAAAGTTATTGTCATAAATAATATGGTGTTACTTTACGCCTTTGCAGAATTAAAAGCACACATTTCAGAGCAATGATAGCCTAGTGGTTAGGTACGATTTCTCGGGAGTCCGAGGTTCGCATCTCTATCATTTCAAATTTAGTGCGTTTTATGCAATTAAATATCAGTAAAGCAGCTCTGTTGTAAACATCGTGAGAAAACTTAATTGCCTGAGACTTGAGAGTTTTCAATAATGATCTCAAAGGTGTGATTTATATGCCAATACGCACTTGGCCAGCGTTGTGGTCTATGACCAAAACCGTTATCCTTCTGAGAGAAGACTATAGTGCTCACTAGTGCTCAGTAAAAGGGTGACGGGTTGAAAATTGAGATGATAATGATTCACGGTTTGAAATATGGTGTAATATCTACCTAGACATATAAATTGGTTTCAAAGAAGCGGACCAACGTTATTACGAACAGTTAAAATGACGATGGCGATCGCAATTTTCGAATCGACAACAGTAAACAAAGGAGGCTATAAATTAAAATGCGAAATGTAAACAAAATGACCAAACTTTCACGTCCCCAGGCATCGATGTATATCCCCAGGCCCTGCCACCCAGCTCTTCGCCCCCTCGCGCCGCGGGGGCGCTGTCAAACAAGCTTTACAAGAAACGGCCCAGTTACATACAATCGCTTTTTTTCAACATTCTAACAATAATTATCTTTGCATGCTCTGTTATAATAACGTTGTAAATAAACTCGGTAATTACAACCTTAGATAGGTAGGTATACCTACTCTTAGCACAATGATTTTCCCTAAATAATATAAGTAAGTGAACGATACCTATACCTAAATATTATGCATTTCTGCAGGTCATAATCAAATAAATATTATAAATGCGGAAGTATGTATGGATGTATGTACCTATGTATGGATGTTTGTTACTCAATCACGCTCCAACGAACGGCTGAACGGATCTGGATGAAATTTGGCACAGAGATAGATTATAGTCTAGAATAGCAAATAGGCTACTTTTTATCCCGGAAAATTAAAGAGTTCCCGCGGGAACTGAAAAACCTCAATCCACGGCATCAGCTAGTAGGTAGGTAACTAATAATTCATCTATGTTTATCTCATTGCGTCAAATATTTCTTCCGTTTAACGTAGAGTCCGTGAGGTCATTGAGTCTCACTCTCATAGCAATAAATTCGATACATCACCTTTTCTGCAAACGGGAGGGCTAGATTATTTTTGCACGAAGCATGGCACGATGGCTGTCCAGCGCAAATAATCACATGTAATAAGTAGGTAACTTTTTGATGGAAGCTAAAGCCTAAACTTATCGCACCTTTACAGCTGTGACACTGACAAGTGACAAGTGATCCATCAAACGAAACTGTCAATTTAGTTATGTCGTGGGTGTTCCGATATACCTAAGCACTGCGAGCACTGTCAGTGCTCTTTACTGGGGACTTACAGTGCTCGCAGTGTATTTCGGAACACACCCATTCCTTCTGTGTGAAAACTAATTGCATTGCGTTGTAACTTGTAACGTTGCTTGTAAAAATATTAAATAATACACTCCAAGATTCCTTTTGCTAAAGGCTTTTTATTAAAATAAATAAAATACCAAGCTCATTTAATTCCTACTTTTATTAAAAATTCTACCATCATACTAAGTAGGTAGGTAATATTACCTATAAATGCGAAAGTGTGTTTGTCAACGACCTCAATTTACATAGACGGGCCATGTCAAACAAAGAATGTGGACCTATTTTACCTACTAACGCCATCCATGGTTTGTCCTTCAATCACGCCGCAACGGAGCAACGGATCGACGTGATTTTTCGCATGGATATAGTTGAGGACCTGGAGAGTGACATAGGTTACTTTATGTCCCGGAAAATTAAGGAGTTCCCGCGGGAATAAAAAAAACTAAAACTACGCGGAAGAAGTCGCGGGCATCAGCTAGTAGTCCATAAAGTAGAATTTTAAATAAAAGTTGTCATAAGAACAATTTGTGCACCTATAATCATAGAATACCTACTCAATATTACTTCCTTTATTAAAGCTAAGTAGCTATAATTAAATTAAGTAGAATTAACAATAACAGACGTTTTCCGCGCCCAGTATTTTAACAGAGAATCACCCAGTAGGTAAACAAAGAAGGCTATTAATAAAAACGCGAAGTGTAAACAAATCACGACTCGACCCCTGGAGGACCCCCTATACCCCTAGACCACCTCCCTACCTATCCCCTAGAGCTGCGGGCGCGCCGTCAAACAACGTTTATCCACCAAACGAGCGAAGCGCAATAACACTTTGTTTTTTTTTATACGCCATTTTACAACATTCATTTTCCCTCGCGCGACTTTACTCCACGACTAATAAAATATCGGTATTTTTCACCTTCACCATAATATTATTATCCATTGTTCTAAATACCGCTACAATACAAGCTACAATCTATTGACATGTGGACACATTTACGTTCGCTACTAACACTTTAAGTAGTAGGTATTAACAGCTAATAAAGGTAACTTTCCTAACCATACGATTCGTCGGGTTGAGAATAATGTAGAGCTAATACAGAAATATGCATAATATCTTTATGATTGAGTGTTATTTGTCTTTAAACGATATTGCGACGTCATAAACAAACGACATTTCAAACAGAAACCCAGACGTGACGTAGATAAACATTCATTCAAATTGACGTAAGTTTATCAAAAATGATCGTAAAGCTTCTGAATTCGGCTGCTTTTAGTATTAAGTACTTATTGTTCATATATTTTTATCAATCATACGATTATCTATAATGCATAACTAATCATTACATTTTTATCTATCCATTAAAACAAATAATACTGCAAAGGTCACGGAGATAAGATGTTGGAATGGCACAGCAGAAATTGAGACACAAATTATGCCCCTTTTGACGCCATCTTAAAGACCCTACTAAATCCACGTTGGCCCAAAGTGAGATGTAAAGCGCTATATTAGTAAAATACCTACCTAAGTAGATACGTGCCTGTATTTTACAAATAAAAATAAACGATGGGCCTATGCCAATCACAATGGCTCAACATGGTAAAAGTAATCTGGCAATACACACAATATGGGCATACATAATATAGGTAATTTTTACAGAGATAGTAGTGAATAGTACTTAATTTAAATCGAAAAATAGTTACATACCTGTTTGTGCATTTCCACATTGAGGCCGTAGGACATTTCATAGTACTGAAACATAAATATACAAATTAATCGGATCAATTACATTAGTAGTTGGGACAATGTAACGCGACACAGAAAGCTCTTGGCAGCCATTAGCTTCCTCAAATCATTTGAGGCGAGTGACTAAACATCCGCAATGGCTCTGGACCGCAGCCAGAAGTGTTTCCGACCACCCGCACACGTGTTGTTAAAGTGGCACAACTCAAAAACACGCAGAAAATATTTTATAAATAACAACGTAGTAGGTAAGTACGTAGGTTGTAGTAGGTACGAACCTACTTACAATACATATTACATAGATACACAAACATAATTGAGACTTTAAAATATATGTATTGGCCGTAATTTAAATCATAAATGATTCTTAATTCAAAATTAGTTCAGTATAATTATTTAGTTTAGGTAGCAAGCGAAATATTGTTTTCATTCTTGACTATAGGTACATGTGCACGCATGACGTAGTCACTATAAGATATTGATATCATTTTGGGCAGGTTGGCTTTCAAGTTTCAATTGATTTCAAGAAAACATGAAAATACAAACACTAAACGATTCTATTAGATATCCACTTGGTTGTAGTTACGTACAAAACATGGCGGAAAATATGAAAAAACGTCGTATTTTTTGAGTTGTGACACTTTTGCAATATGTGTGCGACATAAAAACCGCTCGCGAAAATTTCCTCTAGAGCGTATTAAAATAAATTGCAGGCGATTTGGCAACACTTAATCGTGATTCATATCGGGCCAGAACGAGCGCGGGGGGATTAGGGACTGCCAAATATCTATTCGGTCGCCTGAAAAATGTCGCCACTTTATTTTTTTGTACGTCATCGCGCGGAATTGGTTAATAACGACGCTGGCATATTTCCCGTGTTATCGACAAATGTTTTTTATTAGGTATGTGTGCAACATTTTTCATGGCAATTGGGATGTTTATTTGACGTTAATATCACGTGTCTGTTTCAGACCAAGTTGTATTTTATTTTAAAACAAACTGTTTTGTATTGTTTTTAAAACAGTTGGCTGATGCTGAAAGATTATATCATCTAAAATGAAATTCCAAATCTGTTAAGTAGTACAGAACAGTACAGAATATAATACAGCCAGTAGTAGGTACCCAGAATTCACGGAATCTAAAACCACCCATCACTTTGCTCCATATTCTCATATGAAAAACAGAATAAACGATAAATACCGACTAGAAGACCCGATCTTGATAATAATGATATGATAAGATTACTTTCCCTACATTATATTGACTCAATTTAATAGAACAATTATGCCGTAATCAGTTACACTTACCTACATAGTAAATCATTACAATATGTAATAACATACGCTTATCCCAACAATTTATGTTTGCGTAATGATACGTACAAGGTGTGTAATTGATCAAAACAGCCGCTATACACTTATCACGCGAACAAACATACCTATATCCTACATCACTATATTATATTCCATAAAGAAAACCACCAGTGTATAAGAGAGAAGTTATCACGCAACGTTCCTCTTACCTTAATACAGGACCACTGGGTCAAAAATATATAATTTACGAGAAGAATTTAGAGAAGTCACTATACTTTATTGACCCCTCCAATTATTGTAATTATTACCTATTAAGTAAGTATGTCAATTTTCTAGTAGGTAATGTGTGAAAATAAGTATCCCTCACACACATCACAACAAAAGCAAGGATGCTTTTGTTGTGTCATATTGCCCTGCATACTTATCAATTTACAGACACATAACAAACACATCTAACGTGGAATCTAACCTAACGTACAAGTGAGTTCCCGATCACTAACTAAAATATTAGTGTAACATTTAAGTATAGACACAATAGCCTGTCAGTAACTATTTATAAGAAAAATATTGTACCAAGTAAATAAATCTATTTCGATTTGTGCGAGTCGTTACATTAACTCCAGCGACGCTTTTGTTTACCAACTCCATAAATTAAACTCAAGACAGGCTAGTATGTCTGTCTGCTCGTAGGCGTGGTGCTCGACCGTACATTCACGTCAACGATTATCTGTAAATAACTGGGGGCAAATGGTCCGCCTGTTCAATTGGTTGTTGATATGCGGGCGTCGGACAAAAGATACGCTTTATTGATTGTACGAACACATTAAAACGATAATCATCTATCAACCGGTCGAAACAAGCACCTTTTATTACACTACAAAACTATGCTATAATGCGAGGCTCGGTAAATATGTTATAGATACAGGATGGATATTTTGAATGATATCATTATGAAAGTATTTTATTTTAGCCATTATAAGGACGAGTATAGGTGTTTTGAAACCTTTAAAGCTAAAGATAAATGTTTTGTAGACATAAATGAGACTTGTGTTAACAAATTGACATATTATTTTAGGTCCTTGTAAGTTAATAAATATGAACCTCAATTTGTCACATTTTTATTTGTCACTATTGTCAATAGTTAACCCTATGGTAAGTAACTATTTATTTCAAAAATAAGATCGACAAATGGGATAAAAGGAAAACGAAGATCGGTAGTAGACCGTACTTTATGAGAAAGAAAATATTTTTTATGCTTAGGAATCTGGAGTAAACTGTCACATTTCAAATTAACGCCCTACATTACAGCATATAATTTGGAAATCAAGGTGTTTATCACAATCGATAGAGCTTCAAATAGAAAATTAAGACACGGTTCTAATTTATTTACAGATGATGAGTGTAAGCTATGTATGTAATGTCTGCGTTTACGATAATGAAAAAAAACTCACCATAACATAATGCCTTTGTATTTCAATTTTTTCACTAGCCAGTTTCTCGCATTCTAATTTTAAACTGAAACAACAGACAAATATATTGATAGATAGTTTATAACTATAGTAAAACGAAGGTTACAAAAGTTTAAAAATGTACGATTGAACTTTGTTTGGAATTTTTAATGTCGGCTTCAGGAATTTTTTGATTGTAGTTGGGAATTTAAATAATGCCATGACAGCTTTAGGGATTTATTTGATTGAATCTTATGGATTATATTAACGAACTGTGTCGAATTCTGTCCTCGAAACTAGCTTTGTTTTTTTTGGAGCTCTCATATAATTCAATTAAGTACCTACTTAAAGTAAAAAGAACTAAAACACTTAGAACTAACTTAACTTACCTTACTTAGTTATTTTATACAACCTAGTTAGGTACTTAAAGTATAATAAAGTTAAATTAAGCAAACGAATAAAATCCAATAAATAAAAACACTAACAATTTTATATTAAGAGCTCTTTGACAAGATAAAAGCTATATTAACAAATAGCAGCTTATTTTCCTCATAATATTTTATTACCGATATCGCCGTCAACGGGTCAAACTTGTTACGGGTTTATCAATAAATTATCTTCTGTTCCACTCGTTTCTACTTCATTTATGTACCACCTACTTAGTTAATAAATTCATAGAACACGAAGTGGACTTAAATTCTTAACTTATTTAGTTTTACGTTTCAGTTAAATGTTCTAACACTTCCAACTAAGCAATAAAAATTGAGTAAGTAGATATTTATTGAGGAAACATTACGTAACAGGATTTTTATTCATGTCAGTAAACTATTTTAGTTAGAATATATTAGCTTCTTATTCTTTAGTAAATTAGTATAGCTACCTGGTTCGTATCTAGGTATCTACCATGTAACTAATTTATCTGCCTTCGGGGCAAACCTTATGACATTTTACTGATTTTTATTTAACACAAAAGTTTTAAAAAAAACAAGAAAAAGGCTTCCTGTAGGTAGGGACCGTATAAAAATTATTACTTCGTTACACTCAATAACTTTGGCTGAATGAATTTTATCTTTATCGCAACATGTGGCAAATAAAAAAAGGGAGCGTAAATTCTTGTTTTTACCTGTGCGCCCGACAGATTTTTTAAGTTACACGCCGAAGGGTCACAAAATGGATGTAAAAAAGGACTACTTAGTCGACAAAGGGCCAGATAGGGGATGATTCAACTGATACTCGGTGACGGGCCAAATCCCGGTTGAGCCTTTTTTAGCTGATTTACTTTTATACTTTTTTTTAAAGTTCTCACTAATGTTTGGTATTTTTGTTTGGAGGATTTCTTTTTGTTTGCATACTTTAAGTACCTTTTTGGGTACATAGATCAATACAATCTTATAAACGGAGATCGACAGTGATAAAATGACAAAAAATCAGTAAGTAGAACTACTTACAATTATTACTGATTTTTTGTCATTTTACAGATCATAATCATTGACATTTTATTTCGAACTTCCCTGAGGAATTCTAATTATTTTTGAACTGTTTATGTGAGTATTTAATACATAACATATTACATTTAATGTATAGAAAAACACACACACACACACACACACGCACACACACACCCATACACAAACGCAACGCACACACACGCATACACACAACCATACGTACAAAACAATGCATGCTAACTTTGGTATTTTTATTAATTTTAAACTTTTCATTGTTAAAGATATTATTGTTATTTGTACCGAGGAGGAAGAGCGGGGACCCCGAGATACAGGTTTTTTCAAACTTAGGTACTTCGGGGTTCCTGGCAAAATTGTAAAACGACGAATATTTTTACCAATAAATTTCATTTTCATTTTCATTTCATTTTTCATAGATACGGTTAACAATTTCTTCAGTTAGACCTGAGATGTACCTACCTATAAACTGTACGACAGTAGGTACGTATGAGTTGGTAACTCCCTAGGTATGTGATTTTGATTCGATTTTCGGTAAGAGAATAGGAAAGTTGCTAGGTGTAAGCTAAGAAAATAAAGTTAAACTCACTTATGATATTGGGCCTGAAGAAAATTAAATTCCTCCTTTATCCGGTCGCAGGATTCGCCCACCGTGAATTTGATGGGTTGTCCGGGCTGCGGTGGACCCTGGAAAATATAACAATTAGTTCAGATTGTAGACAAGAAACAATTAAAACAGGAAGTTCATATAATATATATAGGACTACCTAATGCCCGCGACTTCGTCCGCGTGAATTAAGGTTTTTTGGTTCCCGCGGGAACTCTTTAATTTTCCGGGATACAAAATATCCTATGTGTTATTCCAGACTATATACTTAATCATTCTCTGTGCCAAATTTCATCCAGATCCGTTCAGCCAATGGGGTGTGATTGAGTAACCATACATCCATCCAAACTTTCGCATTTAAAATATGAGTGTAAGAAGTATAGATTAGTTAATAGGTATACCTAGGAGGTTGTCTTTTCTGAGAATGAATGCACCTCCAATGTATTTACGTATACATGCATAATGCAAATTAAACACAAATTGGCCGTCATCATTGGTGGTTAAGTCACCACCCACCGGCTATTTGGACATGAATTATACGATCATATTTGCCAACAAGTGCATAAATGATGCCTGAGTTTAGCGAGGCACGTTCATCCTTAGATTAGACGATCTCATAAATCAAGTGGCATCTGAAATGGGCTTTTTAGAGTTTCGGTATCAAAATCGATTTTCATTAAGAAACAAACGAGTTTCTCCACGGTGTTAGGTACCTACCTATAATATGAAACGCAAATGTTTTTGCAACACACAATTCAAGAGAACACACAAGTCATCAATCCCAAGGGCCCTCTGCACAAAAACGGTACTATCACGAAACAAAAATTACACGCATTCCAAATTACCAGAATACAAATTATCCTTTAATGACCATAATTCGGTGTGAGGCACGATTAATGAAAAAAGAATAACAACGCCGACTGCGCGCCTCTTAACATAAAAATAAAGCAACAACACGCGAGCACCTAATAATAAAGTAAAAAATAAAAAAACAACTCCGTAATAAGAAGCAGGAAAATAAAAATAAAGCGAGGGACACAACAACACACGGTCGCCGGGAGGGCAGGCGGTAAAAAATAAATAACCGTCGCTCGCCGGCGCGCGAGGAACAAACGGACTTAAAAATAATAAAAGGAGCGTAAATAAAAGCGTAAAAGGAACTGGCGTGTAGACGTTGTAAATGGAGCTGCGGACAATCGGGCCCGAGAAAAATGTGCCCGGGAATTTAGTGAATGTAACCGCCGAGATGAGATGGACTGTGGTCGCACGGAGGCCACGACATCTCGCGTTGCAGTGGGGGATCGCACTTAATAACGAAGCGCTCACCGCAACCGCAAATAATCCACCGAGTGCATAGTTTATTACATCGTGAACTCCAGCAATTTATACGTAAATTATTCGTAGTTACATTACCTACATCATTATAAGCGGTGATTGCCTAGTGGTTTTTACGTCGCTTTGGCCTGTTATTCGGATGATCCGATCCTCAGGCACGAACTACCATGCGTAGGTAGTTAAGTATGTTCCTATGTTTTATTTTAATATTCGAACATTGAAGGATCATAGTGATCATATCGTGCAGAAACCATCATACCCGAATGCTCTTCATACTGTTCCCAAAGTAGAGTAAGGATTGCTAATCCGCACTTGACCAGCGCGTGGTTGACTATGTCCAAAACCCTTTTTATTCTGAGTGCTCAATAGTGGGCCGACGATGCGTTGATGATGATGATGATAATACGAACATTGAGTACTTAACCATTTTTGTATCAGCAATAAAAACTATGGTACTATCTAAACTACTAGTTATCTGCGCTATCTGCCCACTCTAATCAGAATACAGTCACGAATAGCTTCACAAAGAAAAAAATTTGCAAAGCTCACAAAAAGTTACAAATGGCCGCGGTATTCGCTTGAGTGCTTCATACAATAAAACTATTGTCAGTATCGGTAGCCGTTCCAGAGGCGCGCGGGCCGGAGTCGGGACATGCATGATGCATGGCGGCTCTTCGCTTTGTACATAGTTTTATAAAAATAACTGCGCGTCATTATAATTATTTAAATGCTCTTTTACAGTGTACCTATTTAAAATAACGTCACGATTATGTCAATGACAAACCCTCCCTCAATTTACATAGACGGGCCCTGTCAAGCAAATAATGTGGACCTATTTTACTAACGTCATCTAGTCTGAAAAGCGGGACAGCGGTATGGCGGGGACAAGGATAGGGTTATACAGGTGTGGAGCGCGCTCCACAGGTCGGACACCCAATTTTTTCTATGAAAGGGCCCATCTACATATACCTATAATATATATATCGATTCTCTTAAAGCTTTACTGAACCTTTATACTTCACTTATTTAAATAATAACTTATTCAAGAATGTGAAAACAGCATTAAGTAACTCAAAATTATACGAGTATGGCCATTAATAATAATTGCTACAAAATCGCTACGCTATTAAAATATTTTGAGATCATCCTGTTTTATAGTTAATCCTCTTAACTTTCCGACATGTTAATTTTATGTTCGCTGATATATTACTTTAGCGTTAATTAAAGCTTTTAGTTAGGTAGTTATTTGTTTTTATCTCGATTCTATACCGAGGTCGAAGCTAATGTGTTGCCAATTTGAGTTTTATATCGCCAATTATGTTAAATAACATATTATGATTGAATGTGCATACAAATAAAATTATCGCTAGATTAAATATAACGGTTAACCGCAATTATTGCGTCCAATATCAAACAATCTGAAATACAATATCGGAATAATTGACAATTTGAAGTCAAAATTAACATTTGATAATAATTATTTTTATAATAAGTAGATAAGTAATATCCACTAAGTATTGATTGTCTAACCACTAACTATAACATTGGCTATAGAGTTTGTAGAGACGATGCGTGAGAATAAACGAGACACAATAATTGTTACTGAATCACGTACCTACATACCTACAATGATTTTAATAGTCCCTAAATTCGATAGCCCCAACTTTTAAATTGATCACAAAAAAAATCTGACAATAATAGACTGAGTAAACGTTCCCTCAAGAAAAAAGATTCCCATAAATTATCGCCGAAAAGGTCAAATTAAAATACAATGAACAGTTTTTGAGTGGCAGTATTGTGTGGAGGGGCCCGGATGAAAGGCCCGCATCCAGCGACGGCCGCTCACAAAAACAAAACTAAACAGAATGCGTTTAAACGGATATAAAAAGAAATACGTGTTCTTATTTCAAATTATTGAATACGTCTGTCTGCCCACGTCTACCTGTTCACTCGGCGAAAGGACTTCTTTTGTTGGAATTTGAATTTCGAATAAACTGAATGAATTCAAGCGAAATTTTATACGTAAAAATTTGTTAAGCGGATTCTGTGTTTTTTGTCCAAAGAATTTTTAAATAATAAATATGCATGTAAGTAGAGGTAGGTACTTTTATTTCACGACATATCTTGATTAGGAATTACTTACCTTTTAACATGTTTAAAAGCCAGCTATTTGTTTGATGGCATTTCAGTTTTGTTATGGATAAAAAAAGTCTATCTCAGTTCAAACTTCAAGATAAACTTGCATTTGAAATTCAAATGTGGTTTACTTAGGTAGGTAGGTACTTAATAATTTGCTTTTTTTTATTTCGTCAACTCTATTATGTATTCATTTAAACATGAATTCGTGAATAATTTGCATAATCCCCATTGATTGAAAGTCACGCGATGTATTCGTATAGTTTGAGTAGCAGGTTTCTTATTTTCGTCACGAATCCATTAACGTCTCTCCATTCTTCGAAGCGGGAAAATAGATCGATGTCAAGTGTTTATTAGTGATATTAGACGCTAGCTCCGAAAGTATACACAAGTTCAGCAGCACTGTAAACATCTAAACACCATTCGCACTTACAAACCAAACAGGCTTGAACAAATATTTAAATTACACGGATCGGTTTCGAAACGCAATACCTCAAAGTAGCTTCGGGCTATTTTAAGCTCAACGTTGAAGGTTTTAGAGTTCATAAACCGGCTATTGGGAATCGCTTTACGGTTCTCTTTTGTTAGAGGATAAAAATGCTAGTAAAACTAATATGGTAGCGCAGGGATCGGAAAGCTGATTTTACTTTCTGAGAAGCAGCGCCGCCGGGTCGCCGCCCATCGTGTCGGATGACAAATAAAAGGTAACGAGTCTAAAATGTTTTGACATCGAGGGTTCCAAGAAGCATGTCAAACCATATAGTTTTAACATTCAAAATAATCCATACTAATATTATAAATGCGAAAGTGTGTCTGTCTGTCTGTCTGTCTGTCTGCTACGCTTTCCCGGCCCATCTTTTCAACCGATTTTGCTGAAATTTGGTATAGAGGTAGGATATATCCCGGGGAAGGACATAGGCTACTTTTTATCCCGGAAAATTAAGGAGTTCCCGCGGGAATCAAAAAACTTAATCCACGCGGACGAAGTCGCGGGAATCATCTAGTAATAATATATTCTGTCACTCTGTGGGGTTTGTAGCTCGGGTGTTGAATTGAAGCCTTAATTTAATGACTTTGAAAAGAGCCACTTATTCAACATAATTCTGAACCTTTAAATCCTTACTAGTTTAGCCCTAACATTTTGTTTACTTTCGGATAAGTAAGTTTAATAACTAAGTATTCCTACCGGTTTACTTAAGTAATTTAAGAATGAAAGTAAATACTTATTATTACTTACTTAAGTATGGGTAAGTAGTAAGTACCTAGGTATAAATAAATCCAATACAAAAAATACTTTAAAAAAAACTAATCCATACAAAAACCAGTTCAATCATAGCATTATCAGGTAGGTACCAGAAAAAGTAGACAAGTGTCGCCGAACAAATTGATGGCGTGTTGATAGTGAACGGGACTTGTTAGCATACTCCAAATGCTGTGTTTGCGCTGATAACGTTATCAGTACAAATGTGGGGAATTATTTCGGACGAGCATTGACTCAAGGCGCTCTTATCGCGTCAGCCGTGATACGTAATCCCTATTCACTTGATATACATTTCCGTTTGTAGGTAAGTAGCCAGTCACTTGCCTATAAATAGACCCGCAGATATAGGTATACCTACTTGTACTGCGCATAGGCAGGTCCTATAGTATAATAGTAGATATGTAGGTATCAATGAAACAACTAAAATCACGAAAATGCTATCGAATACCTTCGATTATTTCGGCAACATTACCAGAAGGGAGGAGCGCAATCTTGAAAAGATTGAAAAGAAAAGAATTACCTACATCCACAGTGAGCCATAGGACTAAGCCTTTTGAGTTAGTGCATAGTGAGTGACGAGTGACGTCAGTATAGTGTGTAGTGCTAAAAGAACACGTAGGTAGGTACTTAATTAAAGTGTCTACCTAAGTTTATCAAGAAAGACTAAGATGCGTCAATGGACAATTTCTTAGTACCTACATAAGATAAATTATAACTTTATAAGTTTAGGTTAAAATTAAACTACTCATTAGTCAATTAGGTAGGTTAGATCGTACCTAGCTGGTACTCAATAATAGAAAAAAAAACAGTGAGCCCGATGCGTTTGATCCTAGGCATACGATGTACCTGGCTAGGTAGACTAGGTATGTACCTACATCGTACCTATCTAGAGTTTAATTTTTGAAGACAGTAATTATAATTAATTGTTTAATAGTGCTTATCTACTTACTGAAAGCTACTTATCTAGCTACGAATTAACGGCGCGTCGATATGGTTTTGTAATGGGACGAAATAAACCGATTTATCAAGCCCTAAGCCTTACTTACTAAATAAGTAGATAGGATTAAGTATTGTACTTAACTAGAAGGCCAGTGTCTCTATCTAGTATCTAATAATCATATTTTAATGTTCAATGTTCATACCTACGTGTACCTACATAAGTAATTTATAATTATTTTCCAAAACAATTGACAAATAGGTTTAACCAACGACCTCAAATTACATAGACGGCATAGAGTAAAGTAATATACCTGATAGACGGGCACTGTCAAACAAAGAATGTGGGCGTATTTTACTAACGCCATCTAACCTGAAAAGCGGGACAGCGCTATCGCGGGAACAAGGAAAGGCTTATACAGGTGTGGTAGTACATCAAATATAAATATTATAAATGCGAAAGTTTGGATGGATGTATGGACTATGGATGTATGGATGTATGGATGTTTGTTACTCAATCACGCTCCAACGGCTGAACGGATCTGGATGAAATTTGGCACAGAGATAGATTATAGTCTGGAATAGCACATAGGCTACTTTTTATCCCGGAAAATTAAAGAGTTCCCGCGGGAACCGAAAAACCTCAATCCACGCGGACGAAGTCGCGGGCATCAGCTAGTTTAAATATATGTATATAATATCGATGGGTTTAACAAATAGCTCACTTGGAAATCTTTCTATTTCATGAAGTGTGGTTTACGTAAATTAAACGCGAGCGGTTGTTTGTGAAGAAACGTGAACTCGAGTCAAGACGCCATCTCATTTTGTTGTGAGCTAGCGGTAATTCCATCCGTCAAATATTGACCGAGAGCGGAGTGCCTAGGACGCGACACGGATTTTGAGCAAACATACAAATAGGCATTTACATTAACACCCGCTTCCCCCCCTCGTGCCCCTACCCACTTTCCCCCAAAACACACTATGCTCAGGGTTACCACCCTGAGCATAGTGAGAAATGAGAACGGGGCTTTTTTTATTGAAATAACTAAGTAAGTAAGTAAGTAATTAGATGGTTATTAACTTGAAGGAAAAACTACACTCATAAATTAGATATTGATTTCTTTATTGTAATAGGTAAGTAGGTAGATTCGGACCTACTTATGTTAATATTACTTAGTTATGGAAAATAATTTAAAAAAAGGTTAAGTAAATCTATTATGTAAGTAGGTAGTCTAGTAGTATTAAAAGTCTAAGTAAGTAGGTACCTACTACCTAAGTAGGTAGTTTAGTCAAAGTTACATTTGTATTTCTTTTTGGGGATGTGACAGCTTATTTAGGGTTTTAGGAGTGTTTTCGACTAATGTTTATGGGTCAACTTTACAGGACTAGTCAACCCTGACTATGCCATGCCAATCGTAAAAGCGAGAGCCAAGAGTCGTAAAAGAGCGGGGTAAAAGCCTACTGTCATACGTAATACGGTTAACAGTTAGCACTCGACGAGTACGTCAAGGAACATAGCTGTTAAATCATAAGTAGGTACTTAATATAATGCCAAAGTGTGTTTGTTTGTTGGTTTGTCTTTCAATCGCGAAGGCAACGCAATTCGCATCAGAGCAACGGATCGACGTGATTTTCTGCATTGGTAGGTGTTCACGCCACCTTGCGTGAAATCGACGTACTAATACGTCGATCTAGTAATCCCGTGACGGTAGCGCCACGGCGTTTTGACCTGGGATTGACTAGTAAATTTGATCGTGCGGTTCGCCTCGATACGCCGTCCTGGGAGGCCGCGTGCGTTTGTCTTGATTTATATAAGAAAAATGGCCGTTTGTTGAAGCGCCGCATGCGCCGGTCTTTGTGAATTTGAAAATATATTGTTTTTGACGTGCTCACCGGATTATGGGGTCCGTTTGAAGTGGGCTTTGTAGCGTTAACTATATTTGGACTAGTGGTGTGTGAATTATTGTGAACGACCCATTTGTGATCCGGAAAATTGACTGCTGACGTGTTGAAGGCACGTGTACGCGAAACCCTTGAGTGCAGGGACCTAATACCTGCAGGAACATCGTGTCAGGTCGTGCCAGGTTACACAAACACACACACAACCCTTTACACTTTACACACTTACCACACCTCGCCTGGCCACGACGATCGACGTGATTTCGGCCAGCGCTTGTGAAGGTGTTTGCCACGTAAGTACCTAGCTTACCTAGATAACAACCAGTTAATTAGTTTGTACAATAGAGAGCCGCCTGCAATTACTCGATTATTTATTTAACCCCCCTAAGCTGGGTCAACGAAGTGAAAATATCGACCTATGGGCCCGTCGGTACGCACTTCTTGTTCGTTGACCGAGCTGGGCCAACGTGGTGGCGTTTGGCCTCAACATTTGGTAGCAGAGCGTGGTTTTGACGGACCACTAAGATTTAGTAGTCTAGGCATTGAATTGAATTATTGCTGAGCAATTGAATTGTTAAGTCTCACAATATTATTGTAAATTGGGTTTGTATTGCATATCGAGATAGCGATTGCAACTGGGACAGTTGAATTCAAGTATTAGGTACATTGTTGATGTTAATTATTTTTGTTTAAGCAGTAGGTACTTGATGTCCCACCCGGTAATTGTTTGTTTGTTTGTTGCCTATTCCTAATAATTGAATAATTGAGTGGTAATATAATAATTATATATCAACACATATAATAATTTGAAAAAACTGAATTCGCAACAAGGCCGCTCTCTGTTCAATTAACCTTGTTGGTTGTCATTGTGTATTTGTATTTGTAATTGAAAAAAGGAATATGCGGTAACTTGAACTTTGTGTCCTTTTGTTTGATACTGCGTCTATGTTTGTAATCGGCACCTAGCCGCCGGCAACTCTGTTGGCGATTCATTCTTTGTTTCGCGTTGCCTTTGATTTTTTTGATTAATTATTTAATATTTGATGATGGTTACTTGCCGATCATAATTGCAATCGTAGTATAGTTTAGAATTATACCGTTTGATGAGTTGGCGTATTATACCTAACTTGCCGTACCTAGTTAACTTTGATAATATTATTTTGTGTAACTTATGTAGGTACTTACGGAATATTGATAACAATATTATTACGAGACAGCTAACTTCGTGAATGACCTTGTAATTTGCCTACCATTTGTAGGCGTCATTCGAATATAGTTTTTTGCCGTGACTTTCGTTGTTTGATATTCTTTGCTTTGTTTAGCTGTATTGTAAATTTGTAACTAAATTGTTGTTGAAATTAATTGTCATTTGAACTGGAGGCTTACACTTTTTTCTTTGTTGTTTTGTTTGAAGTGGTTTATTGGAAGTTGCCATTGTTGTAGCTAAAATAGTAATTCAGTAAATTTGTGAAATGGCAAACCACAAAAGAATTGTAAGCCGAATTCAGTCGGAGCTTCGTTGGGCGGCTTCCGCCGCAGCATTGATCGGCCGCGAGGATCGAACCGCCGCCCTGCTGCAGCGGACCGAACAAATTCCGGTCAGGCAGGCCTCAGTCGACGAATCATTTCGTGAAATTTTGGAGTTAGACTGCCCACCTGATGCTTTGAAGTCGGTCAACAATGATTACGATCAATTCTTGGAGTTGACCGACAGCATGATCGAAGAAGCTAGCCGATTAAGAAAAAGGGCTCGGCTGAGCTCGCTACCGGGGTCGCCGTGTAGACCTCCCACTCAGCCGGAGTTGTTGGGCAAGCTGCCCACTATCGAGTTGCCCAAGTTTGCGGGCCAATTGACGGAGTGGCCAGGTTTCCTCGCGCTGTTTAACAGCTTGGTAGATGCTAGGAAGGACCTAGGCCCCTCTCAGAAATTGTCGTACTTACTCTCGTCCTTGCAGGGGGAGGCCCTGGATTTGTGTAAACACTTAGACCTCTCCGACGAGAGTTATGATAGCGCAATAGAACTGCTGACTAAGCGATACGCCAACGTGCGCCGCTTAGCAGACGCCCACGTAGCCCAGTTGCTGGCCCTGCCTTGCGTCACTGAGGTGACCCACCTTCGTGAGGATTTGGTCAACCCAGTGGTGGTTGCATGCAATGCGCTGCGTCGCTTGGACCTACCAGTGGACCAGTGGTCTTTCTTGCTGTTGCACATTGTATTGTCCCGCCTACCGTTAGAGATGAGGCTGCGGTTTGAGCAGCGGTATGGTGGGGACGGTGCAACCTACTTGCCCCCCTTCTCTGACCTTTTGAAGTTTTTGGAGCAGGAGAGTCTGCAGGCGGAGAATTCTGGAGTTGCTGGTCCTCGTAGGACCCCAGAGTCTCCCAAACAGGCAAAGAAGGGTGGCCAGTCCGATCAGGTCCGCAGAGGAGTCCCGGATAGGAAGGTGAAAGTTGGTGAGACAGGGAAGGGTCGTCGAGTGATGCCAGAGTACAGTGGACTTGCGGCCACAGTGCCGCCCCCCTGTGACTATTGTCGGCACACGGACCATTTGATTCCCGCATGTCCTCGCTTCCTATCTAAACCGGTGCAGCAGCGAAGAGGCATTGCAAGGACACGGCGCTGGTGCTACTCTTGCTTGGGACCACATTTGCAGCGGAACTGCCCCGATCAGTCGCGGCCGTGCCCACATTGCGATGGCAACCACTTGGCCATTTTGTGCGCAATTAGACCTTGTGTTGGTCGTCAGGACGACGGTGCGCGCACCCCCCCCAACGGCGGGGGCGCGCGTCCTGACCACGCCGCGAGCGCCGTTAGCCGGTTGCCCGTGGATCCCCCCCGTGGGCGGATTTCTCCCCCCCGTGGGCGGATTTCTCCCCCCCGTGGGCGGATTTCTCCCCCCCGTGGGCGGATTTCTCCCCCCCGTAGGCGGATTTCGCCGCCCTCACGCCACTTTGAAAATCTTGTTGCACCGCCGGCGACGAGAAGTCCCTCGCGCTGCTCGCCCCCTCTGCGCGAACGGCCGCGCCTCGAGCGCCGCCCAACTGACGGATTGGGGCGACAGCAGCACTACCGCGTCACGGATCCTGTCTGGTCGACTGGACCGGTAGTGGACCTCCGGTTGGTGAATCCGGGCGGTGAGGGCGCGCAATATTAGATTGTTGCCGCCCTAGCCCCTACCACCGCGGTCTCGCTTGCTTGTGGTGGGAAGGCTAGGGCCCCCCCTTGAAGTCCACGCGAGTGTCGTGGCACAGGCATGGATGCCTTTGAAAATTGCCGCAGCGGTTATAGCAATACCGGATTTAGCCCCTGCGATCCCTCACTAGTCCGAGCCTGTTGTTCCGACGTGTTGAGTCCTATTTTGTTTTGAGAAATGAGGTTGACGACCTTTTGTATTATTCACATAATTTTCGGCTTTAGCCTTAGTCCAGTTGTGGTCTACCTCCTCGCCGTTTGGAGACCATGTGGTCCGGTGAGTTTGCTATGTTAAAGGCCAGCACCACTCAACCGATAGTGGGTGACTTGCCTCCCGACCCTGTCTAGGCCCTCGACCTTTTGCCGGTAGTTAGCACCGATTGCTAACTTTGATATTTTGATATTGTAATTTGATTTGAATTTGTTGTGCGCCTAGCCACTAGAGCGGTCTCTTGAATTGGTGAGTGCCTCCTGCACTGAGACTTGTGGCTACGCTAGTTAGATTTGTTGATAGTCGAGGATTGCCTGACCGGTCCGGACCTATTGTTGTATTGATTGTGTATAGATAGATCCCTAAGATTAATTGTTAATTGTTTAGCGATAAGACTTGGCTTGTTGTTTGGATCGCAAGGACGCACCTCCGACGCGCTTAGCGAAGCTACTTGGATTTGAATTGCTTGTTTGTTGTAAGTTTGAAGCTTGGTCGGAGGTTCGTTCTGCAGCCAAGGTTACCCAATTGTTAGTGGACTTATGTCCTGGCGTCCACTAAGGGGGAGATTGTTCACGCCACCTTGCGTGAAATCAACGTATTAATACGTAAATCTAGTAATCCCGTGACGCGCAGCGCCACAGCGAATAGACCTGGGATTGACTAGTAAATTTGATAGTGCTGTTCGTCTCGAGCGCCGCCCGAAGTCGGCCGCGTTACGTTTGTCTTGATTTATATATGAAAAATGGCCGTTAGTTGAAGCTCTCGGGAGCCGGTCCTTGTAATTTTGAAAATATATTGTGTTACGTGCTCACCGGAGTGTGGGATCCGTTTGAAGTGGGCTTTGTAGCGTTAACTATAGAATTGAACTCAGTGTGTGCGTGGATTGTGACCGTCCATTGTGACTCCGATATAGCCTGGTGGCGCCTTGAAAACACGTGCACGTGAAATACCAGTGCAGTGTCCAGGATTATTGCGATATCCTATGCGTCTGTCGTACCAGGTTACATACAAACACACACACAACCTTTACACCTTACAATATCACCACTCCTCGCCTGGGCGACGAACGACGTGATTCGCCCAGCGGTTGTAAGGAGGTGGATGCCACGTAAGTACCTAGCATACCTAGATAACAACCAGTTAATTAGATTGTATGAACAGAGAGCCGTCTGCAATTACTCAATTATTTAACCCCCCTAAGCTTGGTCAGCGAAGTGCAAGTATCGACCATCTATGGGCCCGTGGATCGTGTACCCGCTTCTTGTCCGCTGACCGAGCTGGGCCAACGTGGTGGCGTTTGGCCTCAACAGTAGGTATAACTAGTCGAGGACCGGAGAGTGATTTATAGGCTACTTTTTATATCGGAAAATGAAGGAGTTCCCGTGGGAATTAAGTAAACTTATTCCACGCGGGCGAAGTAGCGGTCACAGCTAGTTAACTATGATTTACTTAACTAGGTATAAACATAGTAACTACCTACCTAGATAATATATGTAGTAAGTAACTGAGTTATTACCTAAGTCGTAAATAATCAAATTCGATACCTATTCAAGGCAATTTAAATTAATAATTAACGCATTTAGTTGATTGATTGTAATTTGTAACACTTTTTAGTTTGTAAGTTGGCTGTGCTATGTACCTACCTGTACCTACCTATGTTTTAAATGAATACCTAAATAAATTTTCCTTGTCATAATGAATGTTACAGTGTGTGTTCGATTATAGTAGGATGTTTACTAGAGGTAGTTAGTGAAACTACTAATATTTTGCTATTCAGTAGGTTAGCATCAAAATGATTAATGGCTTGTAAGTAGTAGGGAAGTAGTACCTAAGCACCTTTTTTATTCCACAAAATATTATCTATAATGGCGCTAAGCATCACTAAGTAATTATGTTCTATCATCCCATCCAAAACAAGGAAGTCTTCGTTGACGAAGACTATAGGTAGGTAGTGTAGGTACCTACCTACTTTCTAAAAATTTCGACTCACTTGTTTTTAAAACCATAATTTTACATTTTACGCTTTACAAACTGTGGTTATTAAGTAATTAAGTAAGTTGTTTGTCAAAACGTGGTTTAGTTTGTTAAAAAAATTAGAGAGCACTATGTTATTAATGTTATTATCAATAACAAATTGCTAAAAACATTAAGTTGCTTTGACGACCTCCGTGGCGCAGTGTTGAGCACTGTTGTCTTAACTTGCGGAGGTCCCGGGTTCGATCCCCGGTAGGGTCAATTTGGGAATTTATAATTTCTGAATATTCCCTGGTCTGACCTGGTGGGAGGCTTCAGCCTAGTTAGGCCTAGGCTAGTTACCACCCTACAGGCAAAGACGTGCCTACAAGCAATTTAGCGTTGCGTAGCGATGCCGTGTAAAAACCGAATATAGGGGTAGGTATGGGTTTAATAATATAACTGCCATGTCCCTAACAGGCTAGCCCGCTACTATTGTAGACTTCCCATCAGGTGATATCGCAGTCAAGGGCTAATTTGTAGTGGATAAAAAAATCTTAGTAAGCTTAGTTGCTTAGTAAAGTTAGTACCTACCTAAATAGGCAAGTATGTACTTACATGGTTAATGAATTAGGTACCTAGTTATGTACCTATAGCAATATGCATATTCATGGTAGATAATATTATGTTTAATCAACATTTACCCTAGTTACTAAAAGGAATAGGTACCTAATGAATTCATGTCAGGCAAACATTAGATCAGCGTTTGGAATAATATTTTTTATTGAAAAGCAATTGATTCGTAAGCATTGTCTATATTTATTAGTATTGAACATTGGATATCGCATGCGATGATAGAATCACTTAGTGATGTGCTAATTAGGTACTTTACAACGTAGTAGGTTTAATACAATACCTATACCTAAGTAGGTACCTACTTACCTCGAAGACGTAAACACTCGTAAGAAAAAATAACAGATGAGTAGGTAAGTACTTAGGTACAATACCAAACGCTTCATTTATTTGTTTTGAATGAGGTTATTTTAGTTAGCCTAATTAGTAGGTACTAGGTAGGTAAGTAAGGTACGTAAACATATCTTTAATATCTTACATACACCATAAATACATAAATACTTAACAGATTTACTTAACATTTCTAACTGGATGATGCCTGCGGCTTCAGCCGCGTGAATTTAGGTACTTTTTTTAATTCGGGAACGCTACTCTTGAATTTTCATTAAAAATATAAAAATTTCGATAAAATTCCCATAGGTAACTCTTGAATTTTCAGGGTTCCGTACCTAGGTAGGTACCTCAAGAGGAAAAAAGGAAACCTTATAGGATCACTTCGTTGTCCGTCTGTCTGTCTGTCAACCACTTTTTCTCGGAAACGCGTGGAGGTAACAGGTTGAACCAAGTTGAAGTTGAAATCCTCTGCTACTTTTGCGGAGAGGAAGGCACCCCGAGACACGCAATCTTCGAGTGTCCTGGCTGTGCGGACTTGAGAGCAGAAGCGCAGGGAACAAGCGAAGAGCTGAATGCCCAAAACCTTGTACCTAAAGCGAATGCTGTCCAGCGAAGACATGTGGAGTCGGTACAGCCAAATGCTCAGGGCTATAATGAAGAGGAGGGAAGATAGAGAAAAGGAAGAAAAGAAGACCTCGAAAACTAGGAGATCAGCACGAAGTAATGCCAAGCAGTTCCGTGCTGACGTTGAAGACAGTGGGAAGTTATTTTAATCCGTGCAAGCCGGACATACCCTGCCATTCGGCAGAAGTCCGTAGGGATTTTTTCCTCCCCCAAGGGGGAAAAAAAAGGTCTACGGTCCCTTGGAGCTGTAAAAAATCAAGCTTGTAAGTCTATCACAAAAGATACGGCCGTTGACCTAGAATCCTGAAATTTGGCAAGAAGCAAGGTTTCACAGCAGAAGTAGGTAGGTATTAGGAAAAATCCGAAAATCGTAAATTTGGGTTCCGTACTCATAGGGTGTCAAATTGTTGGTCGGGCGCTACAGTTAATAGCGCCATATCACAATTAATAGGTATGTAAGCCAGTTATTTCACAGCTGATTAGGTACGTGTTGTTATGACATCTTTCTTACTATGTACTACTAAAATAGTTTATATAGTGTGGTGGTACGGAACCCCTTGTGAGAGAGTCTGACTCGCTTTTGGCCGGTTTTTAAAATATTGCATGCGAGTTCCATCGGGGAGCGACGACAGATGTACTTGACAAGGTAATCAGTGATCAACTGATCAGTCATTTAAGCAGTAAATGAAATATGGACTTTATTGCTAGCATATTTAAGTAAAAAGTCGTTCTAACGTCTGGCTTAGCAAACGGGCATTTTCTATCACACATTTTTAAACATAGATTATATTTTCGAACGGAATAGGCCGATGTGGCGTATTATAAAACTTTTAGAAGCAATTTCACAGGTAATTGAGTGTGTCCGACATTGTTCCGACAGCGAGTCGGGGTCCGCCTGCGGGGGGCGCATTTGTATGGCGTTGCTTTTTCTTTATTGCCTTTGAGTTTGAGCGGACAACAACAGAAAGTTTTGGAGTTACGCGTATTGTTTTGCTTGGTTGTAAAATCTGACAAAGTGGATTAGAGGAGGAAAAGAATTCAAAGTCATCCCTAACTGTAGAATTAAGCAGAGTTTACAAATACACCATCTCTGAATTAAATTAATTAAGTACCAACTTTTCCTCATACTTTGAACATTGTTATTATTAGGTAAGATTTTTAAGCCCAGTCGAACTGCAGTCAATTACTTAAGTAGGTATTTAACGTAGACCTATGGTTTAGACTTAAAGTTTTGTTCAACCATATTAACACCACCAGTCAATAAAGCCGTTATCAAAGCAAAAACGTCGTTAAAAATACAAAAAGGTGACACAACAAAGTACAGAACAGCTGCTTTCCCCAAGCTTTCACAGCGTAAGCGATTTATCAAAACAATGCACCGCGATAATGGAGGAGCCATCAGACAAGTTGATTATCTCGAGGATGATTTATGTAAAGCGTGTGTATCTGTGTGAAAAAGTTTCATCTGCCCCGTTAAACGACTACGCCGAAGCTAGCGGGGCCGATGGCACTTTTTTTCCCAACTGCCCCGTTAGGGGGGCAGAGCCAGCGGGGCAGATGGGACCAAGTCTGTGTGGCTCACCGGGTGCCTTGCGGCCGCCACGGCAGCGGCGGCTGCGGCGGCGTTCATCGCGCCCGCGCTTGGATACATCCTCACGTCAGACGCACGCGGTCATCGCAGCAATCCAGAGAGAAAACAGGGCACAAGAACACACTCCACTCAACCCACTATACGAACACTACGCGCTGAAACAGTATAAACACACGCGGCAAGTCACACGCGATACAAAAATTACACGACGCAACACGTCCACCACGCACACACGCTGCAAGTGAACTGACGCGGGCGGGGGGGCCGCCTCGTCTCCCCCCGGTTCCCCACCTCCTCATCCACCCTTCGCATGCCGCTGCCTGCCATACATATTTTCTCAACTCGAATTTTTCGTCGACTATCTTTGAGGAATACTCAGGCGAATCGGAGATATAGGTACGCTCTAATAGATACGTATTATTTATTTGGAGATTTTTAGACGGTTCAGATCAGATGAGACATGCCGCGATGTAATGTAATTTCACAACTTAATTGGACATTTTGTGTCATAAGAGTAAAGTTAATAGAAAAGGAACTCACTGTCAGATGTCGTAGCCAGTGACTTCCCTTTCTAGGGTACTAGGTAGGTATATTAAGTATACTTACAAACTTTTTATATTCTGTGTCAAAGGGCTATTATTAAAGACCTAGGTATCTCTCAACTCTCTTAGTAGTAGGTAGGTAGGTAGTAGGTACCTATGTTCTTAAGTTTTGTATCAGCCAGCAATATAGTACCTACCTACCTAACTACCTGTAACCTACCTCAGGTCCTCTACCTACCAACTTGCTTTTAATCAGAATAGATGACTCGGTAACTACCTAGGTAGGTATGTAAACTTTGAATAGGTATAAAATTGAAAAATAAAAAATGAAAAATTGGAAAATAATTGCAATTTTCAATTAGGTACCTACTTATTGTGATTTTTTGCAGATTTGAACATCCAAAAATCATGTTGATCCGTTTCTTTGTGGAGACGTGATAATTAAAGGACAAGAAACAAATATTTACGCAATTATTATAATAGTAGGTATGATAAATTACCTAATTCGTAAGTAATTAAGATACCTACCTACCAGACCTATTTAAATGTAGGGCAGAGGGCTAATTTAGGTACGTACCTACTCCAGTGCAAATGCCAGTAGGTAAATATTTAAATACCTACTTGTAAGCACCCAAAGTTACAATGGGCAATCATATTCAAACCGCAGCATTCGTAAATCGTAATATGTTTCACAGGCTAATCAACTCTGGCTTAGTTCCAAATAGGGTTGCCACTTTAAAATTTTGAGGTGCTAGATAACCTACCACCTACCTGAGTAGCTACTACCTGTACCTACCTACTTACCACTCTTTCCTTCCAACTAAACTTCCTACCAAAAAAAACTACTCTTTCCTTCTCCACACTTATCCTAACTGTACGCCTTCTCTCCTTGATCTCATTCTTGTCTCTTCCACTGAGCATGTTGCAAAGCATGGTCAGTGCGATGCTTCTGCTTTTTCTTACCACGACTTACTTTATCTGTCCTACAAACTAAAGCCCCCTAAAGCTAAACCAAGGATCCTTCTGCAGCGCAATTTTGGTAGAATGGACTTGGATCGATTGCGAGAGGATGCCGGTAAAATCGACTGGTCAGCAGTTTTGAGTGCTGATACCGTTGATGAACAGATATCCATCTTCAACTCCTTGCTTATACAACTGTACGACATCCATGCTCCAATTAGGCCAGTTCGAATGAAGCATCTTCCTGCTCCTTGGCTCACTGCGGATGTCAAAAAATTACAAGAAAAAAAGAATGCTGCAAAAACTAAATATCGCATGAATCCAAATGATTTAAATCGTGACAAATTTCATAGGGCACGCAATCGCTGCAACATGGTGTGTAGGGATAGTCAACGACGCCATATCCATAGATCTGTTGTTGAGGAAGATGACTCGACTAAAGTCTGGCACTTCCTCAAATCATTAGGGGTTGGAAAAGCAAAGCAAAATGTAGATTCTCCTAATCTAGACTTAAATAAGCTCAATGAGCATTTCTCCTCTTCCGCTACTATAGATAGTACTGCGAAAATAAATACAATTAATCAACTTTCTGCTATATCAACCCCTGACTTTTCTTCTTTTCTCTTTAGCCAATTTACCGTCAGTGATGTTAAGAAGAGCATTAACGCTATAACTTCAGACGCAGTCGGGTCTGACAGCATTAGTCGTAAGATGATCATTCCTATCCTTGATCTATTAGCTCCCATCATAACATATATCTTCAACTATTCTATTAACTCCAGTGATTTCCCTTCATCCTGGAAAAACGCTCAAGTAATTCCACTTCCTAAAAAATCTAATCCCACTTATGCGGACTACCGACCCATATCCATTCTTCCCTTCTTATCTAAAGCACTTGAGCGACTTGTTCACCAACAGCTGAGTAAATTCCTTTCTAACCATAACTTGCATAATCCATTTCAGTCTGGTTTCCGTCCCGGTCACAGTACGACTACTGCTTTAGTTAAAATCACTGATGACATACGGCTGGGTATGGATAGTCAACAAGTTACAGTATTGACATTGCTTGATTTTAGTAATGCCTTCAATACAGTTGACTTTGATGTTCTGCTTGCTGTGTTAAGTTCTCTTAACATATCTCCTGGGGTAATTGGCTGGTTTCATAGTTACTTGCATGGACGCCGCCAGCGAGTACGAGTTCATGACTCGTTTTCTGACTGGTCTGTTGTCAAGGCTGGCGTCCCGCAAGGTGGCGTGTTGTCTCCTCTATTGTTTTCTATTTTTATCAACTCAATCTGTTCCCATATTACTTCTCTCTACCACCTGTATGCAGACGATCTACAAATCTACTCCCAATGTAAGATAGCAGATCTACCAGATACAATATGCTTGATGAATGAAAATCTGTCACGTATTTCGAATTGGAGTAACTCGTTTGGGCTTAAAGTGAATCCAAAGAAGACCCAAGCTATTATTATTGGGAGTTCTAAATTAATGTCTCGTATTACTTTGTCACACCTCCCGCCTATAACACTCGATGGAACTATTGTCCCTTACAGTGACAAAGTTAAAAATTTGGGCATTATTTTTGACCAAACTTTATCTTGGGTACCGCAAATTAGTGAGCTAAGCAGAAAGATGTTTGGCGCAATTGGCTCTCTTCGTAGGTTGCGCAATGTCCTTCCCATTCCTACTAAAATTGCACTGGCTCAGTCTCTTCTTCTACCGATCCTTGATTATGCGGACACATGTTATCTTGATCTCACTGAGGAGCAACTAAATAAACTTGAGCGGCTTCAAAATTATTGCATAAGGTTCATATTTGGGTTGCGCAAGTATGACCACATTTCCGAGTTTCGCCGTAAGCTCAAGTGGCTCCCGATTCGCCTTCGCAGGAATACTCATATTCTTCATCTTCTTTACTGCATTCTGTTCAATCCCACCACTCCTCATTATTTCAAAGATAGATTTAAGTATATAATATTTAATTCATACGCTTTTTCTCTCCGTTCCCAAAATAATCTATTGCTAAGTACTCCTAGACACTCTTCTTCCTTCTATAAAAACTCTTTTACTGTTACTGCTATACGGCTTTGGAATTCTCTCCCCTTGGATATTAGACTATCTCAATCACTACCTATCTTTAAAACTAAGCTGAAACAGCATTATTTATCCTCTTAATATATTTATCTATTTGTCGTCTATAACTTTCATTACTACAATTTTTTTATTTTTTATTTTTTCTTTCTATTATCTATCTAGATACTTATGATTATATTATATTTTTATATTATTCATTACTGTATCTCTCTTTGTATATTATTTAATTTCTTATCTTTTAGTACACCCCTTCCGCTTTCTTTTTTTAATGTGTCCTTTGCCCTAAGGTTGCCTGGAAGAGATCGCTATTTAAGCGATAAGGCCGCCTGTTGTGCCATGTCCATTACTTATATTTTTTTTTTTTTTGTGTATTTCTTTTAAAGGTGTACAATAAAGTATATTTTACTTTTACTTTTACTTTTACCACTATAGTAGATACTAGATACCTAGCTACCTAAGGAAGGCAGTTCACTTGTTGCGTGTCAAATCTTTTAGCTTTGCGTTTCAGTGGTGTTTGAGGCATTCCATATGGCTTATTATTATTAAATTATATTGTTATTTAAGAAAACACTGTTCATGCCTACGCACTATGCAGGCGGCAGGCAAGAACCTAGGTACTTATAATAAGGAAATGGAAACTATTGATAAGAAATTGAAGAAGACACTACGGTTTACCTACTTACTACCTGTGCCCGCCTGATAGAGAGGGTAATTTTTAAAACGAATCTGCCGATGATATTTTCAAATATTTCTTCGAAAAAAAACGCGCTGTTGTTAACGCAACTTTTTACAAATCATCCGAGATAGTATCAAAAATAGTAAAGAAAATCAAGAGCGACAACCCTACTTAAGAATATAGGCATAATATTTTATAATGTGACGACTCTTTAGCCGCGTCAATCTACGTAGGTATTAGCTGTATTTGAGTAGCTCAATACGGATTGCGTTGCTACCTACTTGCTATATTACTTGCTTGGTAGGTATACCTTCATAACTTAGTTTGTGGATGCGTATTCAAATTCTGTCATAATTCATAAAATAATCATACCTAAGCTGTAGCCTATAGGTAGGGTCGATGTGCCGGATTTCGGCCTTTTAGTGCTCCCATCAACTTTAGGACATCAGAAAAAAATGTTACAACCTTAATATTGCTATGCTCATTATGTTAGATGAAAGCCCATATACTGGAGTTTCTTTTTTAGAAACTGTGTTGCGCTTGAAGCTATTAGGGTAAGTCCGGATAGTTGGCCATAGTTTTTACAAGGCTGTGTCAAAATGAAAATAAATGCATTATCTTAATAACTTATATTTATTTTTATAAATTGAACATTAAACTTTTACAAAATCAACACACTTATGTATTTATTAAATGAGATCAACCTTAAAATTACGTTTTTTTTAAAATCACGATTGGCCATCTCTCCCGGGCACCCTGGGTGAGATAGCCATATGAGTAGGGTAAAGATGGCCAGCGTTATTCTGCACCATGACCGTAGTCCTTCTTACTCTTTGGTTTAATTTTTTGGTTCTAATGTTTTTTTAAGCTTTTTCCCACATGCTGAGCACTTATCGTCAAACTCTGTACAATTTTCATGAACCCAAAAATTGCACAAGACACACTAGATCCAATCCTCAGTGAGGCGAGTTAGGTAGAAGTTTTCTCCACACCCTACGCAGTTATCCTCTTCTTTTGTTAAATTCTCATCTGAAAAATCGTGCAGTGATGGCTCTTCATCGTCATCACTACTCTCAGATATTGTTATTATTGGTTTTTTTCTTCTTGCAGCACGGTTTGTGATCTTTTTTTGGACTCTTTCTGTTTTTATTTTTTTTACTGTCTTCTTCTCGTCCTTCTTCTTCTTGACCTGTAAGTTTTTATTCGCTTTTGGAGTGCACGGACCATCAATTGCAGTGTTGCACGAGTTCTTACTACGTTTACGAGGTATCATTTCCGGGCTGTAATTTGAAACTCTGTCAGGTTCTTCAAAACAATCCGGAGGGATTGATGTTTCATCGGTAGATTCCAACCCGCTTGCAAGTTCATTTCGGACATCAGATTTCAGCTGCAAAATTATGATTTGTTTTTAGGTAAGAACATGGACTTGCTTAAAAAATGCGATTTGGGAATGACGGCCATATGGCTATCTATCCCCAACTTCTCATGGCCATCTCTCCTAATTTTACGGGAGAGATGGCCATACCTATTAAGAAAGAAAGAATATTTAATACGTGAAGACATTTAAGGTTATAATATAGCTGCGCAAATGAACTTTTTAGAAAATGTAAAAACAGCCCTTATTTTTACAAAACAAAATCGTAATATATTAAAACAACACCCTTACAGAAATATTACTGTGAGTAGAAAACATTTTGTAGTATATTACTTACCTTTTCATTTTATTTTCTCAATAATTTTGCGTTCCACTAGCACTTACGCACGACGCTAAGCGAACTGAGCCGTGACGGGCGACATCTAGCGAGTAATTACTGAAATATTTCGATTGGCTATCTCTCCCGTACGGCCATCACCCCCGGAATTACCCTAGTTATTTTTATTTTTTATTTAATCCGGAAAAACGCTAAAATTTCAGTTTTCGGCCTCAAATTTCAGTTTTCGGCCATCGGGTATTCTGTTTTCGGCCACTGGATTGTGATGGATTTAAAATGAATTTATAAGTTTAAAATTACATTAAAACGCTTTTTGTAAGTTCATCATTGTTTTATATGTATCCAAATGTTATTAAAAGTCATAATCAACATAATTCAAGAAAGTTATATTACTTAATAAAAAACTTGGAACCTGTGTTACTCACGAATTACAACACCTTTAAAACCTATCAAATACGTTCCTATTTTTATGTTATTTTTGAAATAACAATCTTGGATAATTGTGCATATAAATAAATAAATAAATAATGTTTGACTCGGTCAAAAACTCTGTAAGTTCCCTGAACTAGTCTGATCGATTCTTCTGTTACTCGTGCTCTGGCCTTATTTATTCTTAGCTTCTGGCCTTATTATTATAAATAATAACATAGGTACAATATGTAATGATATTTAGTTATCTTTAAAATAAAAACGTTAACTCAAAATTATTGTTGGCTTTGAACTTTGCAATTTTATGGCCGAAAACTATTACCGGTATTCAATTTTCACATGCTTTCCATACTATGCCGAAAACTGAGGTAGGTACTGTTTCTTCTATGTTGTGGTTTTCGGCCACCCCCAAAATGGTCTTCACTTTTAATTTATACTAACAAATTGACGGCCGAAAACTAATGGCGAGGGTTTTCACATCAGGTACAATATTAAAAGAAAGAGTCGTGACATATATCATTTCACCAATTGAATAAAAGAGACAAAAGCGTGGAAGACTTGATACGCCACATATCGGCCCCTAGGCCGAAAAACAAAGTTTTGAAGAAAATTTAATGTTAGATCGCGGCCCCCAACATTATTGTTGTTTTGTACAAAATATTCACATAATCATATTAAAAGTATGTTATTAAGTTATTTTAGAAGGGTATTACATGCCTATTAACATCATTCATTCACAAAAACAACAAAAAGCTTGCCTTGGAGTGAAACGCGCGGCACTATTTTTTTCTAATTTCCGCAGGTTGCGTTACCTCCGATGCCCCCCGTCGAATTGAATAAATTCACTAAAATCACTCGAAGATGTTACCTGATCAAAATTGTTGTCAGATACAAAGCAATTATTTTCAAATGTCTGAATAAAGATTTCATTTGGAAATAGTATTTCTAAGCGATATTCTCGCAATTTTGCGGCACCGAGTACGCGTAAAGGCCGAAAACTGAAGGAGGCCGGCGAACCGGCATAACAACCCTACCTAACTCGTAACAAGTGGATATGCCGTGCTTTCATGCCTATATGAATTGTACGCCACTGCAGCACCTGCAGTACTCAAGTCAGTAGGTACTTGGGCCCAGTGGCTTGCAGTTTATAGGGGCATAAAAGCACTGCTTACCAAAGCTAGATAAGTGGAAATACGTCAATTCACTCAATGCTCATTTTTTATCAAGATAGTAAATAGGTATTCTGACTTACCAATATACCTACCCTAGCTTCAAACCAGCTGTGCACGCCACCAGACATGGGCCATACTGCCTTACCTCTGCAACAAATTAGATCTTAATCATAGAGGTTACATAATATTATAGTAGGTTAGATATTAATAACCTCTGCCTGCCTACGGGCTACGATTACGAATTACGATTTACGACGGACGCGCGAAAAGTGCTTGCAAATTTGCATGCACTTTTGAATCATCATGTCTGTTGGTACCTAAAGCTTATGAAACGGTGACAAGGTTTACGTTAAATCCTCGTTCCGTTTTAATTTTTTATTTTCCTTTAGTCGAAGCTTGCGAGTTGCGACGACATGTCGCGCCCACGAGTGACACGAGTCCTTGACAACGAGCATTTTATGTTTATGTCCTTAAAAATCCTTTGCGTCTGTTCGTTTTCTTACACCTACCTAGACCTAAGCTTCTTACTTTATTGCTAGCTTGGTTTGGTGACTGACGTTCCCTTTATTTTATACCTACATACTACATAGGTAGGTAGGTAAGTACTTAGTATAAAAACCATATAAGTTATAACTAAGTAGGTATAACATATAATAGTCCTATACCTAGTGTAGAATACGAATTGGGTGCTTATAAAATTCATAGCACAATTACAACCATTGATGTAGTGTACCTACCTACTATGTACCTAGTAATGATTTGAGACTTATTTCGTGGTTTGAAAACATATTATTATGTATTAAGACGGGTAGGAACATACCACGATGTAAAATAATGATTTTATTTGTCGATATTTCGACCCAGTTGCATGGATCGTGGTCACGACGGGACTGCGGTGGGAAATCATTATTTTACATCGTGGTATGTAGTATGTACTATGTACCCGTCTTAATACATAATAATATGTACCTACCTAATAGATAGGTATCAATTATCAAGTACCTATGTAGGTAGGTAGATACATGAATAAAGATCCGGTCAGACTTTGGGCAAACACTGCAGAGAACTTTTTTAAAATTGGTAGAAAGAAATCACATGAGCTTGTGATTTAAGCTCCGAGATATTTTGATCTATTTATCCAGCTAAAAACCTATGTTACAATTTTTGATAGAAAGGATAGAGCAAGAAAATAGCAGAGGTTGGTGGTGCATAGGTAAGTAGTAAGTACCTACCTAAAGATTACTAAATTAACATTAGCTGATGAGTATTAAACTGTACCATACATGGATCTTAAAATCATAAATGGATGAAAAAAATGGAAAAAACTAGAAGTTTAATTCGCTATAATCCGCCACAGAAGGTAAATCTAGGTATGTGGTAGGTACAGTGCGTACTGCGTACCTAGTACCTACCTATCTTGAACTTGTGGCCCGCGATATTCTCCATAATAGCGGATTATAGCGAATTAAACTTATAGTTTTTTCAATGTCATAGACTTCCGCAAAGTAACGCCTGCTTCTATCCAATAGATGAAAAAAATCACAATCGTTGCTCTCTATATAGGTAATAAGCCTTTCTCAATCCATTGTTTATTTTTCATCGTTCACTCGGGTTAAAGCGATGTAATGTAAAGCTAGTGGAATAAAAAAATATTATAGTGCCATCCTGTAGAATGGCTCCCTCGAGGAGCGCGCGCGCGATCCGCCCGATAACACGTAAACAGCAATCAAGCGATATCGCGGAGATGTCACCGGGCGGCGGTCGGCCTCGCACCCTCCGCAGTCCGCACTATTTTATGACCACCATGCACCGGGTAGGTAGTAGCTGTACCTACTCGGTAGTCGGTAGGTACTGCTACTACCTATGTGTAGTATAATATGTCCTCCCGATCGAATTTCGGCCACGGCCAGGCCCCTCAATCCCACTGGGCACTCTGGGCATGTACCCAGGGCCCCGCGATCGATGGGGGCCCCCTTACTAGGTACTGTTAGTTACTGCCCGATCACCAACCGATAGATTAGGTATCTATCGGTTGGTGGTAGGTAACCGATATTCATTATAACGATAACTATACCTACACTTATATTATTTACGTTCAAAATATAGGTACATATAGGTACCTACCTCAAAAGTACCTAAGTTAATCAGATTTTAAATTGATCTTGAATATTTTTTAAAGTACCTAACCGTTTAAAATAAAATTTGAATCAATCTAGAATATTGATTCAAAATTTCAAATATCCATATCTGCTAAAGAGTAGGTAACTAGATATCAATATTCTAACTAAAGGGAAAACTTCCCAAACTTAAGTCTTGCTTTCCGGAACTGTAGGACCAATATTTATAATTTACCAGAGGGTTGAAAATACGGCCAAAACCGGGGACTCGACTGGCTTGCGTAATCCTCGACCACGTTGGACCTTTACTATAATAAATAAATATTATTTAAGCCTATTAAATATGAAAACTAAGAATTGGAAAAATTCAGGAATTTACTGGATAGATGAATGAACAATAGGTAATCCGTGGTCAAAAAGTTTTTATCGCGATTTTTCTATTAATTAAATGCATTAGTTAATTAATAACTTTTTCCTACTTGAACATGGAACATTGCAAGCAAATCTGAGATTTTTTTCCTTTTTTGGAGCCATATCGGAAAGGCCTCAGAAGAAAGTTGTGAAATACCTAGATATATCTAATACGATAGTGACTGTAATTTGTAACCTAATAATAATTAGAGATATACCTACCTACCTAATATACCTAGGTAGGTGTAGGTACCTTTTTTTTTTTTTTTTATCCACTACAATTTAGCCCTTGACTGCGATCTCACCTGATGGTAAGTGATGATGCAGTCTAAGATGGTAACGGGCTAACCTGTTAGGTACCTATCTAGGTACCTTATGTAATTTAAGGAAATAAAAATTTCGACGACGCGGTTAGGTAGGTATTTAAATCTGTCCGTCAGTCAATAAAATACAACTTCTACGCAAATAGAATTTTAATTAGGTCTATTGAAATAGTCGGTATCGGCATACCTACCAATATAAAAGCGTCAATATTTACTGAATAAACAAAAAAATAACGAAAGAGTTTAAAATAGATAACCTAAGATAACACGAACACACAGAAACGCTGGAAGGAAAACAACGGCAACATTATCTGCTAATCGTATAACATTCCTCACTGAGGTGATCAAAGATCAGTCGGTTCATTAGGATGATATAAACACGCGATTAATTGGCAAGGCGGTCAGCAAACAAACGTGGGCGAACCGAGATATCTCCCGCACCCGACGCGTCAACTCACACCGCTATTATAAACATACAGTAAACACCCCTTTACACAACACGACACACAGTATAGGGTACAGACTACAGACTACAGACACAGTATACCTGCAGATTAAATAGGTAAGTTATAAAATAATATGTGAAATAACTACCCAATATTATAAACTAGATGCTTCCCGCGACTTCGTCCGCGTGGATTAAGATTTTTCGATTCCAGCGGGAACTCTTTCATTTTCCGGGATAAAAAGTAGCCTATGTCCTTCCCCGGGATACCTACAATCTACCTCTGTACCAAATTTCATCAAAATCGGTTGAGTAGATAGGCCGTGAAAGCGTAGCAGACAGACTGACAGACAGACGGACAGACAGACAGACAGACAGACACACTTTCGCATTTATAATATTAAGTAGGTATAGGTAGATGTGAAAGTGTGCAGGTAGATAATATGTCTGTTAACTGTTACCTTTTTAGGTACGACCCATCTGTTCAACTTCAACCGATTCATCCCGGGAAAGGACATAGGCTCCACTCCAGTTTATTTAGGTAGATATATCCCGTAAAGAGCTCCCGCGGGTTTTGAAAAAAAAACTTACCTACCACTAGCTATCGCGGACATCATCATTCATCTGGTAGCAAAATACCTAAAGTTATAATAGGTATGTACCTACTTAGGTAAATTGTGTGTTTGTTGCTTTGCCCTTCTGCCTTCAATCATATCGCAACAGAGCAACGGATCGACGTGATTTTTTGCATGGGTATAGTTGAGGACATTGAGATTGATATAGGCTAGGCTTTTTTGTTCCGGAAAATTAAGGAGTTTCCGTTGGAATTTAAAAAAATCCACGCGGACGAAGTCGCGCAGGCATCAGCTACCTATTAGGTATAAGTACCATAAAGTTAGAAGACATATTAACTAGGTAGTAAGTCGGTAATAGAAAGTAGAGACTGTATACCTACCTATACTAAGTATTCTGTGGGAATAGAAACCTAGATAAGTAGGTATTTTGGTAAATTATTGGATCGGTATCGTATCGCTATCGTGAAATAATTTCCTACTCAAACAAAACGAGCTTTATTAACTATTATCCGGCGCGAACAATTAGTTGTATAACTCGGCCATTGTGCCACCGAAGGGCCTTTGAAAAAAGTCACCGTGCTTCCCAGAAGGCACACATTCCGCCCCGAGAAGGCTAAAGTTTTTTCTTTTTTAGTTTGAGTTGGAGGATTAAACCCAGAAAATCATCTTCCTTGGTAGAATTTTATTTTCTTGCCTAAGTAGGTAGGTAGTAGGTAGGTATCTACTTACTTAGGTAATTTATACTTCAAAAATAAAGATCAGATATTTTCGAAATATAGGTTTATTTATAGGTAGCTGTATGTAGGTATTAAGTAATAAGTACCTAGTAGGTATCTGCTACCACGGTCTACTTAGTGAATTATCGTGAACTATTATAGGTAGGTACCTATCACAAATCAGCACATTTCACAACACATTGTAGGTGCTAAGCCAACTAGGTAGGTAATAACTAATATAGGTATATCTACTAAATAATTATTGTGGACCTATGACCTAGATACTTAGGTATTACAAATAGGTAAGTATACCTAAGAAGTAGGAACTAAGGTAGGTAACCGCAAGTAAAGTTTACCTAAGTGTAAAATGTAAGGTTCCAAGAACCTATAGGTAGATAGGTAGGTACATACTACATAAATATGCAGCATAATCGTAATCCACATTTATCTTAATTTATTTTCATCAACAAGAAAACTCGAACAATGCAATGGGACAATTAAAATAATGCTTACCTACACAAATTATAAGTACCTCTAAGTAGGTACCTAGGTACCTACCTGAGTGAACTTCACATTATTAACTGTTCAATAATAATAATAGATAATTAAGCCCGCATAACCGTCTACCTACGTGTAGCTAATACTTATCATAAGTAGATGGCTTGATGCCTATACTCGAATGAATCAACAATAATTATTCATTGTTTTGTAATTACTTACGAGTTGGTATTGTAGGCGGGTTCGCAATCGAAATGCTACATGAATAGGGTGACCACTGACAAGTGACAACGTGCTTCTTGTCACACAAAACTGGAAGAACTTTAGTACCTATACTTAGACTGTAGGTAGGTACTTACTTAGGATCCTAATGTAAACTCTATACTTACTTACCGTTCTAAAGCATAGGTATAGGTAGTTAATTATTAATAATAATTATTAATTACTATTGCATGTTTATATACCTAAGTCCTTAGGTACCTATATCCTGCTACTTTTCATCTTAATAAATAATGGCCGCTCTATTTAAGTACCTAGATAGTAAAAACTGGTATATAGGTCTCTACGCTCTATCTGAAATTGAATACCTAGTGATCTTTACCAATGCAATTCCTCATCAAATACCTAACGCACCTAACCTAAAAAATCTTTCTATTTATGCATTTGTGGCACTCAAAGCCATAAAACAAAATAGGAAGATGAAGAAGAACCTATTACTGAATTTTCTAAAGATATAGAGGTAAAGGTACCTACCACTACCAACATATAGTAGGTACCTATCACTACCTAGTACCTACTAAGTAAAATATCTATTTTAGTCAGATACCTTATTAATTATAGAATACCTATCCATAGATCTTAATATCATTAGGATAACTAGTGGTTCGCCCCGAACTGAGACCTCGCGGTTTCACAGAGCGCCATCTATTGACATCAGTGTGAAGTTCTGTTAAAAATATCATCATCATTAAAAATTAAATAATTTCGTTTCCTTATAATATTTATCTAATTTTAGTATTTGTTGTTCAAGTACAGGATATAATTCAAATAATTGATCAAGTTTCAGGCTTGAGAGTTCAGAAAATTGAGAGTTCTGAGGTCAACTTTGGACGTTAGAAAATCGCTACTTTGAAAGCCTCCCATTTCGTCAATTTTAGGGGAAAAATTCAAAAAAAAATATTTTTGGACTCTATTCTTAATTATCTTTAAAATGATATACTGCAACCCTATGTAACGCTATAAAAAATATTTTACTTCGCATTCGCTTCTATGAGAGCCCCCCTGAAATAAAGATTTTTAAAACTTTTTAAGCCATATTCGGCGGGAGGCCATCGATTTACATATTATATTTAAATTTGAAGTAATTACGTTCAGCAATTCAGAAGTTTTAAGGCTCTGACAGACGGACAGACGGACGGACGGACAAGTGCCAATTCACCCAAGTAGACTCAGAGACCTTCGCTTCGCTCGGTCAACTAAGAATGGAATACCTACCTACTTATCAGCCAAAGTAGGATAATATGTGAAACCAGTCAAATTTTACGTTATAAAGAATAACCAGATTGAATATCTTGCCAAGCTCTTCTCAGTAAAAGCCACATTCCGAACCAGTGCAGGTTGGCTGTTTCCCCTACTGACTTGTTTAAGAATTTTTATTTTAGATTGCGTGAAACTGGAATCAGTTATAGAAAATATTGACCACATAGGTGTTTGATTCGTCGAAGCCATATAGGTATATATAGCATACCTAAGCCTCTACTTAGATATTCTTTTTGTGGATAGAGTAGCATGATAATAATTATTATTATATCTACGTGTTTATGTTTTAGGTACTTGCACTATCCTGTTATCTTTATTTTTTCCTCTCTAGCCAAGGGTTGCCTGGTAGAGATTGCTTGCAGCAATAAGGCCGCCTTTGCGTACTACCATGTTAGTTTTAGATATTATATATTTTGTTATTTCTTCATGTAACTATTTGGTCTGCAATAAAGTTTTTTCATTCATTCATTTTCATTCATGCTAATTTCGATAAAATTTCGAAGACGTAGGTATTCTCGTGTACCTACCTACCCACCTAGGTTTAGTTACCTACTCATATTATACGGTTTTACCTAGAGTAAGCTTGTTAAGTAGGTATATACTAGGGCTTCCAATACCGGGATCCCGGTATTGGCCAATACCGGGATCCCGAACTTTTTTCGCCGGTTTTCAATACCGGTATTGAAATGTCTAATACCGGGATACCGGTATTGGTGACACTATAAACGAAACAGTGACTATTGCATATATTTCTTGGTAGATGCCACTGTTTTTTATTCGGCTAAGATTAAAACTTGTATCTTAAGCATATTAGCTCAAAAAGAGCGCCTTTATTGCTTAAAACCAGTGAAGAAAAGTCATTTCTGTTCACTCAAAGGGAAAAATTTGTGTTTGAATTTAGATCCCTGTGGCTTGGCATTTCTATTTCATTGTCTCTCAAAACGTTCAGAAATCTGATTTATAACTAATGCATATTTTATTATGATACTAGCTGATGCCCGCGACTTCGTCCGCGTGCATTGAGGTTTTTCGGTTCCCGCGGGAACTCTTTAATTTTCCGGGATAAAAAGTAGCCTATGTGCTATTCCAGACTATAATCTATCTCTGTGCCAAATTTCATCCAGATCCGTTCATCCGTTGGAGCGTGATTGAGTAACAAACATACATCCATACATCCAAACTTTCGCATTTATAATATTTATTTGATACCTATAATTTTCTTATAAATAATAACTATTGAATTTTAGATTAATTTGTGTTTTGGCAAAATTATCGTTTTCTTCGACTTCGATCGACTTCTTACAAAAATATCGTTTATTACTCATTTAGTAGTTCCTCAACAGGTGGGCCTAAAAATGAATATGAGCAAGATAAAGATCATTTATAATGCACACGTTCAGCCCCAACCTGTGTTAGTAGAGAATTCTGCACTCGAAATTGTTGATGAGTAGGTACATATACCTAGGACATACAGTCCAGTTAGGTAGGTCCAATTTCGAGAAAGAGGTCAACCGCCGAATCCAACTCGGCTTGGGCAGGGTTCAGGAAACTCCGCGACATGTTCTCGTCCAAAATTCCTCAGTGCCTGAAGACTAAAGTTTTCGAACAGTGCGTGTTGTCAGTGATGACTTACGGCTCCGAAAAATGGTTGCTAACTTTGGGCCTGATAAGGAGGCTCAGGGTTACTCAGCGGGCGATGGAGAGAGCTATGCTTGGAGTATACCTGCGTGATCAAATCAGAAATGAGGAGATTAATAGGCGAACCAGAGTAACTGACATAGCTCGAAGAGTCCAAGCTTTAAGTGGCAAAGGGCGGGGCACATAGTTGGTAGAACCGATAGGCGTTGGGGTCCCAAAGTGCTTGAATGGCGAACTCACACCGGGAAGCGCAGTGTTGGACGACCCCCCACAAGGTGGATGGACGATCTCAAGCGTGTAGCTGGAAGCCGCTGGAAACAAGGGGCACAAGACCGTGCTCTGTGGCGATCCATGCAGGAGACCTACGTCCAGGATGTCTATAGGTTGAGACGACGATAGTAGTTTAAATTACAATCTTCGACACTAATTTCACTAATTATTTAAAATTCCCTGCCATATTTATTTAATTTTGTGTGTACGTTGAGAAAGTGCGTCACAAATATACTTTACCTATATTAAAAGTTCAAAATTCAATGGAGGTTAAAAATATATATTTTCGTAAGAATTCATCCAAAAATAGTTCTATTATAAAAATCATATAGTTGATATTCTGATTGATATGAATAAGAAATTGATTATTTGATAATAATATAAGTGTTACTTAATAAGGTTGTATTTAAAATGATGTGATGGAGTTTCAGAACATTACGTGGTCCGTAATTTTCACCTTATACATACATGAAACAAACGATAGTTTCGTGAGAATTAAGTCAACATCTCAATACTCAAAATACAAATAAATCTAAAATCAATACTTGGTGATTTTTTTAAAAGAAAATACAATTTCATAAAATATTGCATGATATAAAATAGAGTGAAGGAGTTACTTAACGTTTCGTGAGACAGTGAAATAGACTTACCAATCCACAGCGTAATAATCAACCACAGCGTTCTATATCCAAAAAAAAATCTCGCTGAGTGAAAAAAAAGGCATTTCTTTACTGAACTTAAGCAGAAAAGGGACTTTTTTGAGTTAATTTAATGAAAATTTTTTTTTATGAAAAAACTGTTTTTTGTGGGTCCGTTTGCTTCAGAAAAGACTAATTTTAAGTTAAAAAACATCTACCACATTTTAAATTTTTTCCAATACCGGGATCCCGGGATCCCGGTATTGAAAAAAATCGTTCCGGTATTAATACCGGTATTGAGAAAAACCGGTATTCGAAAGCCCTAGTATATACCTAGCTCCTTAAATAGGTATTAGATGCACTTCATTTTCATAATCATGACTAGGTGTATAAAGGAAGTGGAGGGCTTAAACTAGTGTAAACACCGGTTTCTAGTGGCGAGTGTCTAAAACGTTCGTGAAGAAATGCCATTTCAATGACTGCGGCATTGTTCTGTCCTCGGGAAGCATGCGTCATATTCTTTAGAGCCGGGCTAGAGTTACCAGATTTTATCCAATGAAAGGATATAAGTTAATCTTCCTATCAAACTACAGGAATCAAAAATCATCACAATAAATATCTATCTGTATAAATTCTAAACATATCTACCAACTTGAATAAATTCCTAAAATTCGAGAAATACCTACCTACCACCCAAGAACGTTCGACATGGCAATCCTACACCCAACTATTCGAGCTTCTCTTGACTAGGCCGCGCTTATCCTGGTAGGTATAGGTACAATAAATTTGTCTAGTAGCTAGAGATTGTCTTAGCGAAATGGCTTCATTCATAACATCCCTAAAACTCGAAAAATTCCAAGAACGTTCGACATGCAGGAAGCATTACTCCCGGTTCAGTAAAGGTGTCTTATCTGGAGAAGTTGAGATAAATTTAGCGAAACTGCTTCATTCATATCGTCCCTAAAACTAGAGAAATCCCAACAAAGTCCGTTTGACATGGTTATAGCACTATAACTACTCCCGGTTCAGTAAAGGTGTCTTATCTGGAGAAGAAAAGATGGATTTAGCGAAACAGTTCATTCATGTTCCTAAAACGTGCTAAAACTCGAGAAATTCCACCAAAGAACGTTCTACATGGTAACCCTGCACCCAACTATTCGAGCTTCTCTTAACTAGGCGATTGTTCCTCCACGCGCTTATCTCTGTCTGGTACAGTAAAGTTGTCTTGGGATTGATTTATGATTTGTCGCGCTGTGACACACCTCCACTGCATGTAATTCGATATTAATATTGAATGTTGGTACCGAACGGGAGTTTATTAGCGGATAGATTATTGCTGTATTTATAACTAAGTAGGAAGGTGCAGCCTATTACTATTTATTAGGTAAATTGAAAGTTAAGTGAGTACCTACCTACCTAACGGCTTTTGAAATTAAAACGGCTCCTGTAAGTAGGTAATTTGAAAGCTTACCTAATAGCATGTACCTACGTAAAAGTTGCCACCTACCTAAGTAGTAGGGTAGGGCGGGGCTAGTTGAGCAATTTTTCACTTGAGCGGATATAGCTCCTCAATGATAAGTCTCAATGAGTTGTTATGCAGCCTGATGGATTAGTAATTTATCCCTTAGCAAAAGTGTCCATAGTATTTTTTTTGTAACACGTCGAATTTAAGAGCTACAGCTGTTTAAATGCAGAAAGTCAAGTATGCTCAATGTGCCCCATAGGTGAGGTAAGTTGATCAAGGTTATGGGGCAAGTTGAGCACTAAGAATGTCTAGCCAAACCATGGGTTTAATGTTGACTAGAGATGAAGTAAAATATGTGTTTGACAATCAGCTCTTTATTTATAGTCTTTTAGTGACAGAACAACAAACTTTCTTTGAATAATTAACCGAAACTAGAATCAACAAAACATTAACGTATCTCAAGATTAACTTCAGAATTAGATTTAGTCTTTCTGTTTAGGTAAAATCAGACTAAATCAGACAAAATAGTTATTTGTTATACAAGAGTGAAAAGTTGTTTTTTAACCGCGTGCTCAATTTTGATGACCGAGCAAGCGAAGGATTCTAAAATTAGAATCCTGAGCGTTAGCGAGGGAATCAAAAGAGCACGTGGTGAAAAATCTTTTCACTCGAGTGCAACACGTAACTTTTCATCCCATCTCAGCGAGGAAATGACTAACTGCAAAAAAAATCACAAGATTAAATTCAATTCTGTTAATTTCTTCGTCACTAGAATCACTCATTTTGGGTTTTTCACTTATTTTCAATTTTCTTGTTTTTAATCGGTTTTAATTTTAAACAATATGACGTGAAAGAAAATGGTGCACGCAAAGCAAATTAAAAAAGTACACCAAGAAGGTTACGAGTGTGAGTTTTTAACAAATTAAAAACGATTGTATGGAATTTCGGCACCATACTCGTAGAGGTACAAGTAAATAGGTTTTAATGATGTTTTGAATTCAGAAACTTCATAGACGAGTGATAGGTACCTATTTACTAACGTGCACACGATGTTCTAAATTCAATTTACTTTATCCTCTAGAGGATAATAACGGCTTTTACCTTCAGATATCGAAGAGTAAAAATACTCTTTCCGAGATGGTGGGATGAAAATTATATTATTACCCATATAGCTTATATCTTAGAAGAAAATATTAATAAGATCTTTGGAACTTAATGGTCATTGTCACTGTTGCAATTGACAAAAATTCACACTTTTCCCCTTATCGTTGACAGCCTTTACAGCATAATTTAAGTCTTTAGTAATGTAAGAAAATCTCGTAGTCTTCCTCTTGTAAGTCCGCAGACCGCATCCTAACAAAAAATAAGACATTCATTACTTTAGTTGTTTGAGTCGTGGGGTAACTTGAGCAACTATAGCTCAACTAACCCCAACCCGGAATTTTAAAACAAAAGTGAAGTTATAAAAAAATCGTAAGAATTAGGTATACCCAGGACCTCTCTACATATCAAAAGTACAATAATTTTCTGGAAGATTAACACTTACCTACCTGATTGAAAACAGATAACATTTGACTAATACAGACGAAAACTTGCGATAAACGACGTTTTTACTTTTTGGTCACAAAATAAACAAATCGCCCGGGTGCTTAACTCGCTCGTCTAGCCACCACTAGCAATCGCGTGGTGATTACCCCTTCCGCGACCCCTTCTTTCCGCCTTATGATGCCTATGCGTACGGTGAATAGTTTGCGAGATATTTCGATTGTCCAACTTGCCCCTATATGCTCAACTAGGCCCGCCCTACCCTACCTACTTAGGGAAATCTGAGGATAGTAGGTACGATTCATCCACCGATAGGCACGATGTGTCAAACTCTTAGTAGGTACCTACTACCTACGTCCCCTCCCTACCTTATAGGTAGTTAATTTTTAGGTGCCACACAGCATGCTGTCAGCAACTCAACTCTCAGAGTCTCAACTCTCAACACATGTTGCAATTGTTAGGTAGGTATACCTACCTACCCACTTGTACTTAGGTACCTACCAAGTACCAACGCGTTTTAATATGTATCGAACACACACGCCTCAAGCTCGCCTCGATACTCGGTAGCGGTAGGGACGAGTAGGTATCATTAATTTTTTAGACAAGACGCTTGTGTGTTGAGTAGCGACTAGCGATTGCTACCGGACAAGCATACTTTATCGGCCGGTCGACACAATACGCCTACGTCGATAGCTATCACTTCACTCGCGAGCTGCGTTCAACCGCCACCGCGCGCTCGTTTTATTTCCTTTTAGACAGGTTTTTACTTTTTACCTCAGCGTTTTTCTTCCCAGAATGTGTTCCGTAAGTGTCATGTAGATTCAGATAGCGTCTGTACCTACCTATTACCTACACGCGATTAAATTGTTACAATAGCAATTGTAAACAATTTGTGTTTACAATTTGTCTGTTAGATACTGTTACAGTTTTTAGGTCCTTCAAAGTACCTAGATACTCAATTAATAATAATAATATATAATGTGAGCCGTCAAACAGCGCGTAGAAGCAGGAAGCGGTGCCCGCGAGCGCGAGGCGCGACCCGCGACCTGCGACGTGCCATTAGCGCCGCACATTCAATAATAATGAACGAGCCACACCAAAATATCCCCTGTTTACACCCACTCGCTCGCTCGATCCGCCGCCGCACCGACCGACCGCATTTTATTTTTTCGCTGTCGCACATTTCGCCGTCATAGCTATTTCCACTCGAGGCATTATACTCGCATACGTGTGTGAGTCAGTCCACGTGGACTGCTCCGTCGTCGTCGAGCGGAATCCGCCGAATCCGGCTCGCCGGTTGGTCTGAACGCGTCGATCGCTTATTAAGGGCGGAGTTACACGCGATTCTGCTCCGCCGTTGGCTAGATCGGCGCACGGAGTCCACGCGATTGGCGGAGGTGATTTTTATAAGCGCGGCAGTCCACGTGGACTCGTTTATCTATTCAGACGCCGGCGGCGCGGTCGCGGGGGGAGGCCGGGGGGTATACGGGCAATCAGTAAAGGCGGGAGGAATACGGCCATATTTATAAGAGCTGCGGGGATGCAATCACGAAGCGGCTCGGGGGTCGGCGGGCGTTCGGGGGGAGAGGCGGCGGCCATTTTGAGGGCAGCTCTTTTTATTCGTTTTTCGCGCGGGGTGCGTCGGCGACGGGAGCGCGCCGTGCGCTAATTGCGGGGGTAATGAGGGCGCTCCACTCGGCTCGCTCACTCTATTAAACTCGCTCGCTATCGACTGCCTTATTGATTTGTCCTTAATCGAACCGCGGCGGAGCGGTGAGACACGACTTGTAATGTAAACAAAGCGCCTCGGCCGCGGCTACATCCGCGCAAATTGAATTGCAATCATCGGGAGCGAGAGCGCGCCGCAATCACCGGCCGCCGCGCCGCCGCGTCCGCACAACAACGCGCTGCATCCAACTCGTCTCCACTTTCCAACACTCTATTACTCTATGGATTAGCAGTCTAGTTACGTTACGCTTTCGCACCTTGCTAAGTTGCACGCCACTAAGTATTAGGCATAGATACGGTCTACCTACCTATAGGGCGCCTACCTGAGCCGAGCAGAAATTAAGAGCGACAAGTTCTTGTGGTGCTGCAAATATGTTTTTAAGTACTTAGGTAATAAAGGAGACTAATCGTAATTTATTAGGTAGGTACCTAGGTACCTATAGCGCTAGATCTAATTTAATATCTACCTACTTATAGATATTAGGTACCTACTTACATGTACCTATACTACCTACCTAGTACTTAGAAGGCAGCAGGTAGGGTAAGACGCGGGGCTAGTTGAGCAATTTTTCAATTGAGCGGATATAGCTCCTCAATCATAAGTCTCAATGAGTTGTTATGTGGCCTGATGGATTAGTAATTTATCCCTTAGCAAAAGTGCCCCGAGTATTTTTTTTGTAAGACGTCGAATTTAAGAGCTACAATGTCGGTGAACTTGGCAGAGCAAGTGCTAGCAGATCAAAAATAAAACAGAGTTCTGTTCGCATGCAGATGAGTTCTATAGTTCCTGATAGATTTTAGAGATAGTTCTGGCGAGTTAACCTAAAAAACGCCGGTTGAAAAAATGATCTGCTAACTTCCCGTAGCAGATCATTATTTTCAATTGATTTTTTTCTAGGTAAAAGTGCTAGAACTATGTCTGAAACATATTTGGAACTATAGAACTCTGCCGCATGCGCACAGAACTCTCTTCAATTTTTGATTTTGTGGAAAATGATTTGCTACCGGAAGTTAGCAGATCATTTTTTCAACCGGCGTTTTTTAGGTTAACTCGCCAGAACTATCTCTAAAATCTATCAGGAACTATAGAACTCATCTGCATGCGAACAGAACTCTCTTTTATTTTTGATCTGCTAGCACTTGCTCTGCTAAGTTCACGGACACAGAGCTACAGCTGTTTAAATGCAGAAAATCAAGTATGCTCAATGTACCCCATAGGTGAGGTAAGTTGAGCAAGGGTATGGGGCAAGTTGAGCACTAAGAATGTCTAGCCAAATCATGGGTTCAATGTTGACTAGAGATGAAGTAAAATATGTGTTTGACAATCAGCTCTTTATTTATAGTCTTTTAGTGACAGAACAACAAACTTTCTTTGAATAATTAACCGAAACTAGAATCAACAAAACATTAACGTAGGTATCTCAAGATTAACTTCAGAATTACTTAGATTTAGTCTTTCTGTTTAAAATCTTACCTAAATATTTATATTATTACCCATATAGCTTATATCTTAGAAGAAAATATTAATAAGATCTTTGGAACTTAATGGTCATTGTCACTGTTGCAATTGTCAAAAATTCACACTTTTCCCCTCATCGTTGACAGCCTTAACAGTAAGAAAATCTCGTAGTCTTCCTCTTGTAAGTCCGCATCCTAACAAAAAATAAAACATTCATTACTTTAGTTGTTTGAGTCGTGGGGTAAGTTGAGCAACTATAGCTCAACTAACCCCAACCCGGAATTTTAAAACAAAAGTGAAGATATAAAAAAATCGTAAGAATTAGGTATACCCAGGACCTTTCTAGTTACTACATATCAAAAGTAGGTACAATAATTTTCTGGAAGATTAACACTTACCTGATTGAAAAGAGATAACATTTGACTAATACAGACGAAAACTTGCGATAAACGACGTTTTTACTTTTTGGTTACAAAATAAACAAAACGCCCGGGCGCTTACCTCGCTCGTCGAGCCACCACTAGCGATAGCGCGGTGATTATCCCTTCCGCAACCCCTTATTTCCGCTATAAGATGCCTATGCGTACGGTGAATAGTTTGCGAGATATTTCGATTGCCCAACTTGCCCCTATGCTCAACTAGGCCCGCCCTACCCTACAGGTTACCATTCAAAATTCAAAAAAATTCTAAATTCAAAATTCAAAAGTTTTTTATTCAAATAGACTTTTTACAAGTGCTTATGAATAGTCGAATGAATCTACCACTGGTTCGGAATGATATTCCTATTCCCATTAGGTAGACTAAGTATCTACCACTACCTAGTTACCTACTTTATACTTAGTAGGTAGGTACTACTTACTACTTAGGTACCAGTAGGTATATTATCTTACTTACTGTCTTAAGTATCTACTTACTCAATTTTCTCTCTGTTGGCTAATTAGTATGACTTACCTACCTAGGAACCTACCTAGTTTTTAATATTTGGACCTAGGTCCCTAGGTCCTTACTCCTTACCTAAGTCCTACTCCCTTAGAATTATTTATTAGGTTTTGCTAAACTCAACAAAAATAAAGCTCTGTTTTTAAAACATTCAGCGCCATCTAGTTCAATTCTTGGAACTAACTAACTATGTAGGTATTAGGTGTAAAACTGGGTTTTACAAGCTGAGGGTTCAGTCCGAGGTTCTAAAAGTAAAACAGAATAGGTGTACCTACCTTTTAGATATAACATCAGCAATTCGGCAATCTTATTTTGTGACATCGTACAAAGAGCAGGGGTCACTGGAGTCAGGACCGGCTACTTATTAAATCGTTGTTAATGTTGTTGTTGTTGTTGTTGTTGTTGTTGTTGTTGTTGTTGTTGTTAACGTTATTGTGCCTAGTTGTGGTTAATCGTCGTCGTTGGCCTTTAGGTACCTACTTAGTACTTAGGTAGGTACCTAGCATCACTTCGACAGACGATTTACGCCACACGAGTACTGTGATTTACGCGCTGTCAAGGCGACACTTTTTCCTATATAGTATAAGCTAAACAATTAGCCGATACGCGAGCGACATTCGGCCACTTAGGTAGGTACTACTAAGTATATCTAATGTGGCAGCTGAACCTGCAGTCGCAAATAAGAGAGCCGGCGCGCTATGCCTCCTTCGTCTTCTTTGGGCGAGAACGTCAAACCAGCTCTTCGTCATGACTCATGAGTGTAGTTGCTTTACCTACACAAAAATTGTGATTGTCACATTTTCTCGTAATTGGTGTTAACGTTACCTAAGTAGGTACTACTTTGGTACTGTTACCTAACTGTTAAGTAGGTAAGTATAAACTGTTCAAAGTAAAAATATCAATTTGGAAGTAGGTGTAGTTACCTACTTAGGTACCTATACCTACCTAGATACTGGTAACTACGAATTGGGCCACGTTTCGCAAAACTTCTCCCAAAGGGCATGCGATATTATGTTATTATGCTGGCTGCGCAGCTTTTCCCTGTGTTTTCCTTCGCCGAAAAGCGTGTGATGAATTTTAAATAGGCAACAAGTTTGCACTTTGGTTCGGTAGATAGGTACCTAGATAGATAGGTACATATCTATTAGGTACATACCTAGTACCTACCTAGGTCCTAGACGCCAGTTCTCTAATAGGTAAATATCTGAGTAGTGTACCTACCTACTACCAGGTAGCCCATTAAATGCGCAACATAGTTTCTTTATCGATAATTAAGACGATAGATAGAGACTGTAGGGTAATTCCGGGGGTGATGGCCGTACGGGAGAGATAGCCAATCGAAATATTTCAGTAATTACTCGCTAGATGTCGCCCGTCACGGCTCAGTTCGCTTAGCGTCGTGCGTAAGTGCTAGTGGAACGCAAAATTATTGAGAAAATAAAATGAAAAGGTAAGTAATATACTACAAAATGTTTTCTACTCACAGTAATATTTCTGTAAGGGTGTTGTTTTACTATATTACGATTTTGTTTTGTAAAAATAAGGGCTGTTTTTACATTTTCTAAAAAGTTCATTTGCGCAGCTATATTATAACCTTAAATGTCTTCACGTATTAAATATTCTTTCTTTCTTAATAGGTATGGCCATCTCTCCCGTAAAATTAGGAGAGATGGCCATGAGAAGTTGGGGATAGATAGCCATATGGCCGTCATTCCCAAATCGCATTTTTTAAGCAAGTCCATGTTCTTACCTAAAAACAAATCATAATTTTGCAGCTGAAATCTGATGTCCGAAATGAACTTGCAAGCGGGTTGGAATCTACCGATGAAACATCAATCCCTCCGGATTGTTTTGAAGAACCTGACAGAGTTTCAAATTACAGCCCGGAAATGATTCCTCGTAAACGTAGTAAGAACTCGTGCAACACTACAATTGATGGTCCGTGCACTCCAAAAGCGAATAAAAACTTACAGGTCAAGAAGAAGAAGGACGAGAAGAAGACAGTAAAAAAAATAAAAACAGAAAGAGTCCAAAAAAAGATCACAAACCGTGCTGCAAGAAGAAAAAAACCAATAATAACAATATCTGAGAGTAGTGATGACGATGAAGAGCCATCACTGCACGATTTTTCAGATGAGAATTTAACAAAAGAAGAGGATAACTGCGTAGGGTGTGGAGAAAACTTCTACCTAACTCGCCTCACTGAGGATTGGATCCAGTGTGTCTTGTGCAATTTTTGGGTTCATGAAAATTGTACAGAGTTTGACGATAAGTGCTCAGCATGTGGGAAAAAGCTTAAAAAAACATTAGAACCAAAAAATTAAACCAAAGAGTAAGAAGGACTACGGTCATGGTGCAGAATAACACTGGCCATCTTTACCCTACTCATATGGCTATCTCACCCAGGGTGCCCGGGAGAGATGGCCAATCGTGATTTTAAAAAAAACGTAATTTTAAGGTTGATCTCATTTAATAAATACATAAGTGTGTTGATTTTGTAAAAGTTTAATGTTCAATTTATAAAAATAAATATAAGTTATTAAGATAATGCATTTATTTTCATTTTGCACAGCCTTGTAAAAACTATGGCCAACTATCCCGGACTTACCCTATAGGTAATATTATAGTCATAAAACTTGTACTCGAAGGTAGGTATAAGTATAAGCATGCGGTTTAAAAGTAAAGCCGCAGGCATTAAGATTACGAGACAAGTATCGTAGATAAACATCAATAAAATAATATGAAGTGTGGAGTAATGAGTGGGTAAACAGCTGAACTCGGTGCAAGAAACGCGGGACAATGGGCGGGTGACGTAGTGCGACGGACGGGCAGACAGAGGGTTGCTAACATTTCTTCAGCGAAGTATACCCTAGTATTTTTCAGACTAAGCTATAAAAAAATATAGTACCTAGGTACCTACCTACACCTAAAAAAGAAATACCTACCTAGTATTTTATGGAAAACGCAAAAAGTAGACGAAGATATAGGTACCTATTTGTTACTTAGGTATTTATTTTTATAAAAACTATTATTAATTATTTGCACTTCTTGCATTTTTTTTTCTGTCTAAAATAAAAGTATCAAAAGCTAATTTTTTTTAATAGATAGATTAGTATTTTTGCGTAGGTACTATGTGCTTCTTCAACAGTAGGTACCTATATAGTACCTACGCAGACCCGAAATACAGTAGGTACAATACCTACTACTAATATTATATTATAGTACCTACAGTTGACAACCCTAGGCCAGACAATGACGCGCGGCGCGTAGGTACATCGGCATCGTAACAATGGGGACTATCGTTTCTTTGCTCACCAGTTGGCGCCACTGTTGACTAAGGCCCAGAGGTATAGCTGTCAAAGGCGACTTTATAAGATCGGTGCCGAAACAAAGTTTTAAATCTTGATTCTCATTAAGTTTATTAATTTATAACAGCTATCATCATATCGAGTAGCAATGCCGCAATGTTGTGCAATTCCGTTTTGTTCGGAAAAAAGGAGGACACATGTTTCCAAAAGATAAAACTGTTCTAAAACAGTGGCTAGTTGCGATTCGCAGGAATTCGCAGGATTCTGAGGAATTATATAGTTAGGCACTAAATAAATAAAATAAAAAAGAAATTAATTACTTATTAAACTTTTATTTATCCTTCCTTTTCCCTTTAAAACACACTGCTATACAAATAAATACTTATTAAACATTGTAAATCCATACAATGGATATGATACTGAAAGATGGTTGATTTGTTAGTTGAAACTACTAAACAATGGTAACTAGATATTAGATTAAGTTATAAAACTTCTGAAATAAGCTTATCATTTCTATTTACATAAATTCTCTTTTCATCTTTATTTGTCCAAACAAAAAAATCACAATACTTTCTTTTAGTACCTAACAAGTTTTTGAATTTGAAAATAGTAGGGGCTACTTTCTTTCAAGCAATATTCATTATTGATCATTTCTATGTGCTTATACTTAATTATCCACACTGATAAACTCATCTTTTATAGAGAAAGGACATTTCTCTTCCAATACTGTTAGTTCTCCAATTAATCCTTCTGGAGAAACCTGAAATGAAACATCTAATATTAATAAAGAGAAATATTATTAAATTCTAGTCATCTCACACATAGTACCTAATCTGATCCCAAGATAGGTTGTGTTCTCGTTAGAGATACTGTGGGTACATAACCAGATACATATATAGTACCAGAGGGCAGAGACCTAGAGCAGACATCGATGTTTATCAATATCATATAGTAAAAGTGTGTCCTTGATGAGCATGAAACCCATTTAACCTTTCATGCAGAAGTCATATTAGGTAAATATACATAATATATTAGGTAAATATATGTAAAAAGAAGAAAACATAGCTGTTACCTCGGCAAACAAGCATACTTCTGGAAAAAATAAGTTTGTAATACAGTAAACAAACTAACCTCTGAATTAGCAGCTCTTTGAGGCCGCTTATTTTTGCGCCTCTTTTTCTTTTTCTGCTTTCAAAGCGTTCACATTCATCGCCAAATAATCCATATTTGCGATAATTTCACGAAGGAGATCACTTTTCAACAGGTAAAATATAGAAATTAAAATAATTTGTCCCGAAGCCCGCCAAAACCAATGAAAAGTGAATGTTATTGGACCTCCCGCGACACTAGCGCCTCTAGTGGCAAATTCACACGCGATAGTCCCCATTGACACAGTTGTTTAACAGCCGATGTGTGTTTAAGCCGTGTGTACACAGGCGGATGCACTCCTTATTCAATATTTTTGGGTAGGTAGGTAGACAGTAGACACTAGATAACTAGGTAGGTATTTTACTTAGGTATCATGAATCATCATATTGAAGTGAAAACTTCTTTAGCCGCGTTGAGCACTTTTTGGCAGGGGGTAAACTTGTGGATTCGCGTGACCGCGGCATGTCTGCCAACAGCGACATGCTCGCGAACACAGACATGCTCGCGTTGTTACGAAGACAAAAGGTCTTAAAATAGGTATATACTTACCTAAATATAGGTACCTACTACATTCGTAATTAAACTTCAATTATATATATAGTGTTAAGGTTTAACTAGCCAATGACATTCGTTCGCATGGATTCAGGTTTTTTGGTTCCCGCGGGAACTCTTTAATTTTCAGGATATATAAAGTAGCCTATGTGTTATTCCAAATTACAATCTACCTCTGTGCCAAATTTCATCCAGACCGGCAGCCTGATTACGTAAAATTTGCAGTAGCGACAGCAGTAGCAATGCGACAGCAATCACTACGAAATCGGTCGCAAAACGTCACTAGAATTCGTATTAGGTACGCAAGCCGATCGCACGTCTATTGCTCGCCTGCCGCAAAATGCACTTTTCATGCACTTTTGCTATCGATAGCCGCTGTTAAGTAATACAAAATTGCCGTTTGACAGCAGCGATCGCGAGATTTACGCCTGTCGCAAACCGGTCGCGAGATACGTAATCAGCCCGCCGTTCAGCCGTTTTGAACTCGGCGAGTCTGCAATCGGCTTCGGCACCCAAAGAACTAAGAAGGCAACTCTACTCTACTCTCGTAGAGCGCGTGAACGAATAATAATTCTCACGCAGGTAAGCCGTAAGTCCTACAAATAAGGCTGTGAATCCGTACCCTCGCCTCCCAGAGGGCTGTCACGCATCTCCTAAATCTCGACCTTGGTTAGGGCGTTTTCAGATTCAACGCATTTTTGTCGCGTAGACGCACCTAGGTACATGGCGCCTACTTAGCAGTCTTAGCTATAATATAACACTAGGTAGGTACATACTACATACCTACACTTAATTAAGGCTGTTTCCACGGTACCTAGGTACGTGTTAACTGTTAATAGCTGCCAATAATTTTATGATAGGTAGGTAGGTAGAGGTACCTACTAGGGCTTCCAATACCGGGATCCCGGTATTGGCTAATACCGGGATCCCGGACTTTTTTCGCCGGTTTTCAATACCGGTATTGAAATGTCTACCTAATACCGGGATACCTACCGGTATTGGTGACATTATAAACGAAACAGTGACTATTGCATATTATTTCTTGATAAATGTCACTGTATTTTATTCGGCTAAGTTTAAAACTTGTATCTGAAGCATATTAGCTCAAAAAGAGCGCCTTTATTGCTTAAAACCAGTGAAGAAAAGTAGTTTATGTTCACTAAGAGGGAAAAAATAGTGTTTAAATTTAGATCCCTGTGGCTTGGCATTTCTATTTCATTGTCTCTCAAAACGTTCAGAAATCTGATTCATAACTAAGCATATTTTATTATGATTCACTTATTATCTACCACTAATATCATTTAATATGAACATTTAATACATACATAAAACATAAAACATTTAATATCATTATCTACCACATTTTAAATTTTTTTACGGAAAAAAATCTTTCCGGTATTAATACCGGTATTGAAAAAAACCGGTATTCGAAAGCCCTAGTACCTACTACCTACCTACTTAGTTACGACTGGACACAATAGTAGATTAGTAGCCAAGGGTTGTAAGGCATCAATTGCAGCCCGAGATATTTAGGCGCACGAGCGCAGGGAGGGCGCCTATAGTTCGAGGGTGCAATTGATGCTTACACCCGAGCTAACTACTCTGCTTTACATCTCGATTGTGAGGTAAAGTAGGTCCCTATTACCCCCAAATGGAGCTTGTAGGTGACCAACATAGTGACCAATTAGCGCTCTAGGGTAATAATGTAGCTAGAAAAGCCCTAGGGCGGTAAGTAATTAAAAAAAAACTCTTCACTCTTTCAAAAAGTTCGCGTACATCTAACCATCATAATTTTTTTTAATTACTTACCGCCCTAGGGCTTTTCTAGCTACATTATTACCCCAGAGCGCTAATTGGTCACCTACAAGCTCCATTTGGGGGTAATAAGGACCTACTTACCGAATATGAGAGATGTAAAATAATTAAAAGCTCGGTCTACTATACCTAGGTAGGTAAATCGGTTCAGTCATTGTGGCGTGAAGAATAACAAACATCCAAACACACCAACTTACAAACATATAGGTATGGAGGTACAAACATCCAAATCTTTTGTAGTCAGTTAATATGAGCGTGCACAAGCGAACGCGTCGAACGTAGTCAATATGAACTCTCCCTTACAATTGTGCATATCCGGATAACGGCTTAACTTTATAATATCTTGTTTCTGTAACTTTTAACATTGTGTTTGTAATCCGATTTTGCTCGGATTTTTATATGGTAGGTACACTACGTACATCATCTTACGACAAATAATGAATTTTGACGATCTCTAGCTCTTAGGTATGCAGTGTTGGGCGTATTAGGTAATACTTACATAATTAGGTAATAAGTAATAGGTAGGTAGGTATATATATACTTACTTAGTCACTTCGAATAGGAGACCGTAGGTTTGTCTTTCAGTAGGACTAGGTAGGATCAGTTTGGGAAAAGCATGTGTTCGGTGATCGATCTTGATATAGGCAGGGCAGTCTCAGTAAGTAGGTAGGAGCTGGTATTTTTACATAGGTATCTCTAGGTAACTTTTTAATCATAGGTAGGTACTTCATACTAATATTATGAATGCGAAAGTGTGTTTGTTTGTTAGTGTGTTGGTTTATTGGTTTATAAGTTTGTTAGTTTGTTGGTCTGTTGGTTTGTCCTTCAATCACGCCACAACGGAGCAACGGATCGACGTGATTTTTGGCATGGGTATAGTTGAGAACCTGGAGAGTGACATAGGCTACTTTTTATCCCGGAAAATTAAGGAGTTAGGTACCGCGGGAATCAAAAAACTTAAACCACGCGGACGAAGACGCGGGCATCAGCTAGTATCTTATAGGTACCTACCTACTACTTTATGCGCCTATGTAAGTGTCCTATCATTTATGAGGATAGGTAATTTTTGTCTCTACCTAATTATTGGTAGGAAAGCTTAGATGAAATTTCAAATTAGGTAGGTAGGTAAATGCGAAAGTTTGGATGGATGGATGTACCTAATGGATGGATGTTTGTTACTCAATCACGCCCCAACGGCTGAACGGATCTGGATGAAATTTGGCACAGAGATAGATTATAGTCTGGAATAACACATACCTAGGTATATGCTACTTTTTATCCCGGTACATTAAAAAGTTCCCACGGGAACCAAAACACCTTAATTCACGCGGACGAAGTCGCGGGCATTAGGGGAGAAAGTGGCATGAAGGAGCCAAGTTTTGAAAGAGCCACTTACAATATTTTGGTAGTTTATGAACGGATTTGGTTGGTAGTTTTATCTTTAAGTGGCAACACTGATTTCACGTCACCCACAAACATTTGACAGACCACCGAAATCAACGGACGCGCCGGCACATCGAGTCAAGTATTTGGTACTAAAAAGTACCTAAGTATTTTGCTTCATTTAACTTGTTTTTTGGTATTTTATTGTAAACAAATATAGGTAAATGGATTGTAGATTGATTGAGTTTGTGGATATATTTGGCCTTGCAACTGCGTAAAAACTGAGCCGCAAAAGTTTTGATATTGTTGTTATTTTAAAGGTTAGGTATATATTTTTTTAAAGAATAAGTTATGAAAGAGCCGGGTGAATGGGCCATAAAAGAGCTGGCTCTTTCATAACCGGCTCTTTCATAACCATAATTTAAATAAATTGTAAATAAAATAAAATATTAATAAATATGCATTTTTTTCATATATTATTAAATTATTTGCTTCAGATATATTGCATTAGGTAGGTACGTACTACGTACTACCTACTACCTACTACCTACCTATGGAAAAGCCTGGTCCAAAAAAACGAAGGGAAAATTTAATTTATTTTGCAAGACATGTTTCTAATTTTAAGAAAATTACTAATTTACCTATATACTTATTCCAAAGTTCCTAAAAAGTCTGAATCCTTAACTTAAGCAAATAGGTAAATTCACTAAATAGTTAAGACTTTGAAGCTTAAAGTAAGCAATTTTTTTTTTTAAGTTCTAAAAGATTTATTGATGTTGTTTTTGATAGAAGATATTATTTGCTATTTTATTTTATTTACAAGATTGTTATTAATAAAAAATAATCCGCCTCTAATATGTTACCTAAGATTAAAGCATTTGTTAGAATTACTAAAATGACTGATACCTAGAATTAAAAATTTCTTAAGAATGTCATTAGTTTTTAAAAAGGATTTGTTAGAACTATCTTATTGTTTTTTTTTAATAGTGCAATTACCATTATTTTGCATACCTAATTTTCACAATCATACCTACTTTGTAATACAGACTGGCTCTTTCAAAACTTTTAGTACCTACCTAGCTCTTTCAATACCGAAATGTTATGAAAGAGCCAAAAGACACATTTTTTTCAAATGAATATTTCGTTGATTTTTTTTTCATAGTCTTTAAGGTTTTTTCGTATGACATTACCTACTTTAATAAATGAATAATAATTTAAGAAAAAAAATCATCATTTCTTTCACTAAAGGTATATTTTTTTACTCCGTTTAGACGGAGTAACTTTCATGGCACTTCTCTCCTAGCTAGTAGATTTAGGTAGTAGGTACTAGGGCTTTCGAATACCGGTTTTTCTCAATACCGGTATTAATACCGGAAAGATTTTTTTCAATACCGGGATCCCGGGATCCCGGTATTGGAAAAAATTTAAAATGTGGTAGATGTTTTTTAACTTAAAATTAGTCTTTTCTGAAGCAAACGGCAACATAAAAAACAGTTTTTTCATAAAAAAAAATTTTCACCAAATTAACTCAAAAAAGTGCCTTTTCTGCATAAATTCAGTCAAGAAAAGCCGTTATTTTTTCACTCAGCGAGAATTTCTTTTGGATTTAGAACGCTGTGGTTGATTATTACCCTGTGGATTGGTATGTCTATTTCACTGTCTCACGAATCGTTAAGTAACACCTTCACTCTATTTTATATCATGCAATATTTTATAAAATTGTATTTTCTTTAAAAAAGATTACCAAGTATTGATTTTTAGATTTATTTGTATTTTGAGTATTGAGATAGTTATTTACGCGTTGACTTAATTCTTACGAAATTATCGTTTATTTCATGTCACGTATAAGGTGAAAATACGGACCACGTAACGTTCTGAAACTCCATCACATCATTTTAAATACAATCTTAATAAGTAATACTTATATTATTATCAAATAAATAATTTTTAAAATAGAACTATTTTTGGATGAATTCTTACGAAAATATATATTTATAACCTCCATTGAATTTTGACCTTTTAATATAAAGTATATTTGTGACGCACTTTCTCAACGTACACACAAAATTAAATAAAATGGCAGGGAACTTTAAATAATTAGAGAAATTAGTGTCGAAGATTGTAATTTAAACTACTAGATTATCGTCGTCGTCGTCTCAACCTATAGACATCCTGGACGTAGGTCTCTTGCATGGATCGCCACAGAGCACGGTCTTGTGCCCCTTGTTTCCAGCGGCTCCCAGCTACACGCTTGAGATCGTCCGTCCACCTAGTGGGGGGTCGTCCAACACTGCGTTTCCTGGTGTGAGGCCGCCATTCAAGCACTTTGGGACCCCAACGCCTATCGGTTCTACCAAGTATGTGCCCCACCCATTGCCACTTAAAGCTTGGACTCTTCGAGCTATGTCGGTTACTCTGATTCGCCTACGGATCTCCTCATTTCTGATTTGATCACGCAGGTATACTCCAAGCATAGCTCTCTCCATCGCCCGCTGAGTGACCCTGTGCCTTCTTATCAGGTCCAAAGTTAGCGACCATTTTTCGGAGCCGTAAGTCATCACTGGCAACACGCACTGTTCGAAAACTTTCGTCTTCAGGCACTGAGGAATTTTAGACGAGAAGATGTTGCGGAGTTTCCCGAACCCTGCCCAGCCGAGTTGGATTCGGCGGTTGACCTCTTTCTCGAAATTGGACCTACCTAACTGGACTGTATGTCCTAGGTATATGTACTCATCAACAATTTCGAGTGCAGAATTCTCAACTAACACAGGTTGGGGCTGAACGTGTGCATTAGAAATGATCTTTATCTTGCTCATATTCATTTTTAGGCCCACCTGTTGAGGAACTACTAAATGAGTAATAAACGATATTTTTGTAAGAAGTCGATCGAAGTCGAAGAAAACGATAATTTTGTCAAAACACAAATTAATCTAACATTTTATTAACAGTTATTATTTAAAAGAAAATATATAATAATAAAATTTGCATTAGTTATAAATCAGATTTCTGAACGATTTGAGAGACAATGAAATAGAAATGCTAAGCCACAGGGGTCTTAATTCAACCACTGATTTTTCCCTCTGAGTGAACAAAAACGACTTTTTTTTCATTGGTTTTAAGCAATAAAGGCGCTCTTTTTGAGCTAATATGCTTAAGATACAAGTTTTAAACTTAGCCGAATAAAAAACAGTGGCATCTACCAAGAAATATATGCAATAGTCACTGTTTCGTTTATAGTGTCACCAATACCGGTATCCCGGTATTAGACATTTCAATACCGGTATTGAAAACCGGCGAAAAAAGTCCGGGATCCCGGTATTTGCCAATACCGGGATCCCGGTATTGGAAGCCCTAGTAGGTACCTACCTACCTACCTAATATAAATTTATAGGTTATACCCAGTACCAACCTAGTACCTAGTAGTACCTACCTATACCTACCCACTAAGTTTACCTACCTACCTATACCTACATATAAATTAAAGTAGGTAGGTATAATTATGTAAGTAGATGAAAGTCATTCAGTTAAATAATTATAGGTATAATAGTGTGAACAATAATTATCTTTAAGTGTTTATTAGGATAGGCTATATAACGTTTAGCACTTCCAAATTCGAGTATCAAACTTGTTGAAAAGTACCTACTGTGCTAATAAGCGGTAAAACACGTTTAATTGAGGACGTGCCTAATTAAGAAAATATATTAATTAATGTACCGCTTTCCGTGCATGAAATTGTTACGAAAGTGTGCGTTTAATTTTATCCGTAGATCCGTTTCCGTTCAGTTTTAATACCTAAGTAAATAACTCAATTAAGCATATCATAACCTATAACAGCATTCCGCAAGTCCGTCTTATTCATATAAAGGTAGATAGGTAGGTATGTCAAGGTTGAAAATATGTGTCGGTACTAGTATTGCCAATAGAGAATATAGACCACTACTATACTATAGACTTACCTAGTGCCTAGTGAGTAGGTAGTGTACCTACCTAGATATACCTAATAGGTATTATGTTGAACTAGTTTTAACGGCGAATTCACTACCAACGCATTCATTTTCATCACCAATGCATATATAGGCTAGACAAGACCTAGGTAAGTTGATGCTCCAAAGACCTAAGTAGGTAGGTAGTAGGTACTAGCCACTAGGTACCTAGTACCTACGAGTAAAGTCGGCAAGTCGATCTGTCTGAATACTGCCGTCATAATGAGTGCAGTATTAAAATGCATAGGACGTAGGTATTTGTTGGGTTCAGTTTATCTTTATACCTACACTCTTCTTACCTATCGCTATAAGTACCTACTAGTGGTTCGCCCCGAACTGAGACCTCGCGGTATCCATAAACTTGTATAGAGCGCACTCTATTGACATCATTGTGAAGTTCTGTTAAAAATTCTAAAGCTCATTAAAAATTAAATAATTTCGTTTCCTTATAAAAATTATCTAATTTTAGTATTTGTTGTTCAAGTAGGTAGGTACTAGGTACCTACCTACAGGATATAATTCAAATAATTGATCAAGTTTCAGGGTCAGCCTTTCAGAAAATTGAGATCGAGGTCATTTCTGGACGTTAGAAAATCTCCAGTTTGAAAGCCCCCATTTCGTCAATTTTAAAAAATTAAAAAAAAAAAATATGTTTGGACTCTATTCCTAATTATCTTTAAAATGACGCGCAACCTTACCTATATAACGCTATAAAAAATATTTTACTTCGCATTCGCTTGTATGAGAGCCCCCCTGAAATAAAGATTTTTATAACTTTTTAAGCCATATTCGGCGGGAGGCCATCGGTTTACATATTATATTCAAACTTGAAGTAGTTACGTTCAGTAGGTAATTCAGAAGTTATAAGGCTCTGACCGACGGACGGACGGACGGACGGACGGACAAGTGCAAATCCACTCAAGTAGGTAGACTCAGAGACCTTCGCTTCGCTCGGTCTATTAATATAATCTACTAGCTGATGCCCGCGACTTAAGTTTTTTAGATTCCCGCGGGAAATCCTTAATTTTCCGGGATAAAAAGCACGAAAAAGTATAGCCTATGTCACTCTCCGTCCTCAACTATACCCATGCCAAAAATCACGTCGATCCGTTGCTCCATTGCGGCGTGATTGAAGGACAAACCAACATACCAACAAACCAATAAACAAACACACTTTCGCATTTATAATATTAGTATGATAATACATTCTCATACCTTACGTACACATAGGTATCTAGTATCTACCTACCTACTAAGTATAGGCCATGTTGGACAACATGGGGAGTCCAAGTGGACCAAGTGGCTATCGGATTTGCGCGTGTCTTCACTTGGGATAAGTGATGGAACGATTTCCCATACCTACTATCTTAAGTAACCGCAGAGACACCGTATCTCAAATAAGAAACTCGATATCTAATAGAAATAGATGATAGGATAGGGGATTCCAATAATTCTTCGTGTTTTAGTTGAGTGATTGTTTCAGATCAGTCAGTCAGCTACCCTACCTGGGTATGTTTTTATAATGGGAATGGTTTTATTTGGGTTTTCTTAATTATACGTTTGTTAGAAATAGAATGTCGCCCTCTAATGGTAAAATACTCGTACCTACAAATTAGGTGTACAAATTAGGTCATAAGTAGATAATATAGTAGGTAGGTACAAAATTCTAAGTTTAGGTAATTAGGTATGTTACCCTTTTATGTAAAACAAATTAAATGAAATAACACTAATGTATACCTGAATAGGTAAGTACTAAGCAGGTACGTAGGTATTTTCCGGTCTTTTATACCTACTATACCTACCTATCTATTATTGTGCTCTAATTTCCTTTGCAGCTGTTTCATCCCCACCTATGGGTCAATTATTCTGATTTGTTTGTTTGAATGGGATCTAGGTATATTATGTACCTATACTTAGGTCTTAGGTTGTTAAGTAGGTACCTAGATATAATATTTGAGAACACCAGTGAACTCTATACGAATTTACCTGGTCAAAACAAAACAAATCAAAAGGAATGCATCAAGAGTCAAGCTAAAGGTATATAGGTAGGTAGGTACTGTAGGTAGATACTATGGGTAGTAGGTAGGTAGGTACGTAAACGTAACCCATAACATACACATTCTGTGTACCTAATAAATGTAAGCGCTAAACTTTATTGCGGTTCCAGGCCAGGCAATCTATCGCTAGATCAAGTTTACGACCTTATCGATAATAACCCTAACAAAAGGCAACGGTACTACCTACGCGAGTTAATACTTATAGGTAATAGCTATAGCCTATAATATCATAGAATATTATAGACCTACTACTATAGTGAGACTATTATAGTGAGGCCATCGAGAGGTATGGTGAAGCACTAGCTGTTTCACTAGACATCTCGAAGGCTTTCGACCGGGTCTGGCATGAAAGCCTTTTGAGCAAGCTTCCAGCCTATGGGATACCCGCTGGCTTCTGTGACTGGATATCGGACTTCTTGAGTGGACGATCATTTCGAGTAGTCGTTGATGGCTCCTCATCTGATCTCTTGGCGATCAATGCCGGTGTCCCTCAGGGATCAGTTCTCTCTGCAACGCTTTTTTTGCTGCACATAAACGACATGCTAAAACCCGGTATCTTTGGGTATGCAGATGACAGCACCGTTACAGAGAGATACATGTCCGGTCCCCGTGCCAGTGGAGCTGAGATTCTTAAGCACAGAGAGGCTTTGGTAGAAAGAGTCAATTTGAACTTGAAGGAGGTGTCCGACTGGGGTGACACCAATCTCGTCAAGTTTAACGCTACCAAAACGCAAGCGTGCCTTTTCACCGCGAAACGGAGTTCATTCCCACTCACTCCGACTTTCCGAAGTGTATCCATTCCAATTACCGACAGTGTCGAGCTCCTCGGTATCAACATATCGTCCAACCTCAACTTTGGACAATGCATCGAATCCAAGGCAAAAACAGCTGGCAAGAAACTTGGCATCCTCAACAAAGTCAAGCGGTACTTCACGCCGGAACAGCTTCTTATCCTGTACCAAGCACAAGTTCGGTCGTGCATGGAGTACTGCAGCCATTTGTGGGATGGCTCTGCCAAGTACCAGCTTGATGCATTGGATTCGGTGGATCGTCGCGCCAGGAGACTCATTGGTAACAAAGCGCTGGTCAGTTCGAAGCTGCAAAGCTTGGAACATCGGCGCAAAGTTGCCTGTCTGTCGGTATTCTACAGGATATATTTCGGCGAGTGTGCCCAGGAACTATTCGATCTGGTTCCTCCGTCACCTTTTTATCATCGAACCGCAAGGCATCGACAAGGTCTGCACCCTTACGCAGTCGAAATTCCGCGGGCTCGTACGAAGCGTTTTGCTTCCTCGTTTCTAATTCGAACCGCTAGGATATGGAATGCCCTTCCGGCTTCCGTTTTTCCCTCCTCTTTTAATATAGGTACCTTCAAATCAAGAGTGAATAGGCATCTTCTAGGCAAGCGCACTCCACCTTAGGCTGCATCACCACTTGCTAGCAAGTCTGATTGCAGCCAAGCGCTAGCCTATTTATTTAAAAAAAAAAAAAAAAAAACCTACCTAGTAGGTACTAGGTACCTAGTAGCTACTATGGGCCCATCGACCACACAACCAATAGACGCCTAATTACTATGCTTTCGTAATGCAAACAATTCAGTCAAATGACTCAAGTAAGCGGGCGCGGGGTACTAAACGCTGACTGGTATACCTACTCAAGGTCAAAAAAATCATAAATCAAATGGGATGGGGTCCTAACTCCTAATAATTATTTATCGTTATTTAATTATCGATATACTCTAATTAATATTTAAATAACTCGGTAGGTTTTGTTACAAGGGCGTGGAATTATATAAGACCTATTAAGTCTGATGTGTTGTCTGAAAGTGTTCGCCCTATATGAGGAGTCTATTAGTTGTATGGTCGATGTATGGGCCCTTCAGCGACGCGATAAAACAATAGAAGTATCTAATATGAATAGAACCTTTCCCTGCAAGGTAGGTACTTTGTCCAGATGGATTTAGGTTTTAAAAATCTCGGGGAACTCTTTTCGACTTATATAGGTAGGTAGTAGGTACATAATATAGGTTAGGTACTAGCTGATGCCCGCGACTTCGTCCGCGTGGTTTAATTTTTTTTATTCCCGTGGGAACTCCTTAATATTCCGGGATAAAAACTAGCCTATAAATCACGTCAATCCGTTGCTCCGTTGCAGCGTGATTGAAGGACAAACCAACAACCAAACACACTTTTGCATTTATAATATTATAGTAAGATATGATACCTAGGTAGTAGGTACCTACTACCTAGTACCTACTATAACTAACCCTATGTACCTATAAAGATAGGTAAACCTAAATACCAAACTGACTTTTGATTCTATACTGTAGGTACATCATGTTGCTAATAGTACCTAATGCAGCATGATTAGTGACCCCTTTCATCTAGGTACCTACGAAGAATTAGGCTATTAAGACTAGGTGTATCGATAAGTACATAGGTAGGTAGTGATCGTTTAGATGTTATAGTAGGTATCTACCTAGTACCTATACCTACTACCTATTTACCTAGAAGTAGGTTATAGGTTGGAGCAGAGCAGGATCACATGTAAGTACCTAAGTAGGTACCTACTTAGCTCTACGCTACACACAACACGCCACATCCTACACGCTTGTAGTAGTAGGAGGGCAGAGAAGGGAAGTATGGCATGGGCCTGCAACTGTGTCAATTGTACGCAATTGTCGGCTGTCGCCCGCGTATTGTCTCGACCGTTGACGAGACGGGTCGTCGGGGCAACAATTGAGCTGTTTGTTCAATTTATAAAGGCGACTCCTTCACAAAGCAGTCAGCCTCGTGTGTCTAATGACGCATGGAGCACTTTATACTTGTTATGAGAGTCGTAAACTTACACGCCAACACTCGGGTGACGTCACGCTTAATCGCCCTCTTAAAACTTCCAAATGGAGCATCCGAAGATCGGTTGTTTCTACACTGGCTAGGTACCTACCTTGGCTAGAACTAAGTTAGTGTACCCACCTTAAATCGGTGAGGCACAATAATTTAGTACCCACATGACTGTCTATAGTAGGTAGGTACGCAGTGCACTACGCGCTTAATGAACAAAGTCTTTAGTGTAAGAAAATCGTAATCGGTTTCGTTTGTCAAACGGTTATTTTGATAGCGCGAAGTTCGTTATTCATAGATGCTTGCTTGAATGCCAGTCACAACATAACCACTAACCATTGGTCAAATGACTACCTACTCTAGGTATATATCTACACACAATTTCACACTACACTTTTTTACAATCGGACTCCTGCATGCACCTTATGTAAATATAATATACTTACTTACCTAATTACCTAAGAAATAGGTATATGTTTTTCTAGTCAGGTATAAATAAAATAAATAGCTGTAAATGAAAGAGAGTTAGTTAGGCCAGGTAGGGACTAGGGAGGTAGGTACTTAACATAATAGGTATGTTTCAGAACATAATATGAGGTAAACAATTCCAATACTCGTAGGTTATTTACTTACTTGCCAATTAGGCATTAAATTGTTATGGCAAAGTGCAAACTACAATAATTGAAAACACTGATCGATTTTTCATGTAATAGTTATCCTCAAACAAACATCCATCACAGGCTTAAACATAGAAAATATACTATTAGCTATAGCAAACCGCCGACTGTCTGAGGAGTATGCACTCCGTGAGTAATAGCTTCGAGAAGTCTTCTCAAGTTACTGCAAAACTACGTGACGTCGACTCAGCTTGTTCGAGGAGAAATGATTTACTTTGCCAATAAAACTCACTAACTGCTAGGTATACCTAATTTTAACTACGGAAGATTTTATTCAAATATAGATATCTAAAGATGCGTTTTAACTAGGTAAATACTAAATAGCAGCTCAGAATCTATCACTGGTTTGGAATGTCATTTAAACTCGGTGGATAAGTAATTAGGTAAGTAGGTAGCCTACCTATAGCCGCAGTTCCATAATATTGCTAGAGCGATTCAAATCCATTATCAAAATTTAAATCTTTTAAAAAATCTAGGTAGCTGTAGGTAGGTACCTAATTTGATAGCTCGGCCAGTCGATCAAAAATCCCGAGACCTGTATAACACTGAAACTTATCTATTTACCTAAGTAGGTACCTATTGGATAATTAAGTAATTAGGTAAATTATACCTAGGTAAGTGTTCCCAGAACTAAATCCAAGGATCAAAAGACAAAGATATTCCTACCTTAAATATATCCTACCTAGTAGGTACTAGGTAAGTAGGTACCTAGTAGTTACCTACCTAGATAAGTAGGTACCTAAGTAGTATACCTATTGGATTCATGGATTTTGGATTCGTTAATCGTTAGCTTATCTAGCTACGAGTAGGTAGGTACGTGCTAACTGCTAAGTACGATTATACCTATGCTTATGGGGCAGGAAATGCTTATGGGGCAGGAAATGTCAAATGCCACCTTGCTTTGTTTAAAATGTACCTATACATAGGTATAACAAGGTTAATGAGTGTAATGTACCTACTTGACTTTTGGATTTAATAATTGTATTACCTCCAATCATGTCTCCAATCTACTTAGGTACCTACCTATACACATTATCTATTATCGACTTGTTTTAGGTAGGGTACTTATAAATAGGTATATTAGATATGTAAGGTCAATGCTATCAAGGTTTAATAATATGACTTGGGACCGGCTTAAGATTATCGAAACAATCGTAAATTAAAAAATAAAATCCTTGCTCCCCGCTTTGGAGTGGCGGCCGGCGGGCGTCAAAGTGAACAGCGGTTCACCCCCCATTTGCGCCACAGACTTGTGAAAGAGCTAAAACAAGAAACGCAGGAGCTTTTTAGGGTTCCGTAGCCAAATTTGGAAAAAAACGGAACCCTTATAGATATCGTCATGTCTGTCTGTCTGTCTGTTCGTCCGTATGTCACAGCCACTTTTTCCCGAAACTATAAGAACTATACTGTTGAAACTTGGTAAGTAGATGTAGATTTTCACACAAAAATAGAAAAAAAATAATAAATTTTGGGGGTCCCCATACTTAGAACTGAAACTGAAAAAAAACTGATTTTTTTTTCATCAAACCCATACGTGTGTGGGGTATCTATGGATAGGTCTTCAAAAATGATATTGAGGTTTCTAATATCATTTTTTTCTAAACTGAATATTTTGCGCGAGAGACACTTCTAAAGTGGTAAAATATATGATGTACATTACCATGCAAACTTCCACCGAAAATTGGTTTGAACGAGATCTAGTAAGTAGTTTTTTTTTAATAATTTAAAACTTAACTTAATAATTTATACCTAACCCTCGGTGCGCGGGTCCGACTCGCACTTGGCCGGTTTTTTTATTCTTATTTAGATTTAGATTAAGAGCTTTTTGATTCTTAGGTAAGTAGGTACCTACTTAGATTCAGATTTGAAAACCTACATGCGTGTCTGAGAGGTCTCTATAATGTACCTACCTACAACCTAAGTAGGTACTCAAAGGTGAGTGAAGGCTTTAGCCGTGGCAAGTTACCACCCTTAACCGGCAAAGTTGATGCCGTGTAGACACCGGTCACCGGACACCGATTAAGGGTAGGTATGGGTTTATTAATATATCTACCCAACTTCCATTAGAAATCCAGGGCTCTTATTGACAGGTACCTACCTAAGGTAAGCTGCCGCTGCCATGTTAGGTATACCTAGGCCCGTATTAGTTAACCAACATAAGCTAAGAACAGGTTCTCAAGTATCGGTCTTAAGCATCTAAGATTGACCGATATCAACGAGAGCGTGTTATTGAGTAAATTAGAAGGCATCTAATGCGGGCTTGAGACTGCAAAATAAATGCATGAATTAGATGATAATTCATGCTGCAGCTTTTGTGAAATGAAGCAAATAATACTAAATTAATCTTCTTAATGGAGTATTCAGTAGGTAGGTATACCTACCTACTTTACCTATATGTTTAACTAGCTGATGCCCGCGACTTCGTTAGCGTGGATTGAGGTCCCGCGGGAACTCTTTAATTTTCCCTGATAAAAAGTACCTAGCCTATGTGTTATTACAGATTATAATCTATCCAGATCCGTTCAGCCGTTCTGGCGTGATTGAGTAGGTATTTAACAAACATCCATCCAAACATCCTGTAGTCTGTACCTACCAAATTTCATCCAGATCCGTTCAGCCGTTCTGGCGTGATTGAGTAACAAACATCCATCCATACATCCATCCATATGCGTTTAAGTAAGTATGATATTAGTAAGGATTGGTTTTCTGATGGATTTTTCTCATTTTTATTCTTTTCCCTGTCTATCATTTTCGCATAGTCAGTGTTTGCGGGTAGGTAACGCACTCGGTGACACCTCGGCGGGTCAAGTGCGGGGAGGGCGCTAACACGGAGCGCGTGACCGCACCCCGTTGCACCCCCGCTCTCGCCAGAGCCGTTTTCCCGCCGGATTTGTCCTCATATTTGGTGACCATTATCCTAATTATGAATAGCAGGACAGCGCTGGTGGTAGGTAGGTACCTACTAGGTATAGCTATGTTACCTACCTACTAGCAGTGGCGTACACAGGGCTTGAAGCTAGGGTAGGCGTTAATTAGTCAGAATACCTATTAGGTAGTATTTACTGACTGTTATAATGAAAAATGGACATTGACCTATATTTCCATTAGGGTAAGCAGTGCTTTTATACCTCTATGAACTGCACGCCACTGCCTAGGTACCTACTAGTAGGTACCATATCGTAGATTATATAGATACTTAGATACACTTAGGTATTATGATATCTACAACTTACGTTTTGCACCGACATAATATTGCCTTTGCCTCCATACCAAACACTTTGAGTGCCTGAGACCATAATATACTTACAAGCGTGACTCGTAAAGGCATGGCTTACCGCCCTAGTACCTACCTAAATAAAGCAAAGTTTAGTTTTCGTTACGCCCTGTCTTGAAATAGGTAGGAGTATCTACCTACTTAGGTATATTCTTTAAATACTGCCCTTTCCTACCCTTATTTCGAACCCCGTGTAACGCCACTGTACAAGTCTCCTAATTCCAACACCTAAACCACCAGTAGGTAGATAAGCTACCTATAAAATTATTATTAGTAATTACCTTATGTTTGTTTGGATACCTACCAGCTTAGAAGGCAAGAAGGCTTTCCTTCAGATAAATTCAGAAAACCAGGTCTCTCGATTATAAAAAAGCAATCTTTTAGTCGCCCTAGTTGATACAGTAAAATAAAAAGGGCGATTTAGCGCCCTCCATCGCCGCCGCCCGATTAGCGGCGCCCGGGGAAATTAAAAGTATTTTATTCAAGCATTTATTCCCTTTTTGTTTGTGTTGGTAATGCGGGGCGAGCGTGCCGCCGAGTCGAGTCCGCGTGACGGATGGGAGCGTATTGATAGCCGTGTACGTTGTAGCTTGTATCCGGAGAGATGGTGGCTAACTTTTGGTGGCTGCTCAGGCACTGGTTAGAGGCGAATCTGACAAAAAGCACGAAAAGACTATGGTATAAAACAGCCATTTTCTGGGATTCAGATCAGACACAATCACTAATGTGACATTCATGTACAATAATATACAGCTCATAATAGGTAGGTAAATAGTAAATAGGTAGGTACATACCTTGTCTCCCGGCTCCAGAATCCCTAAAATGACAATAGGTAGCTGGACCGTTTTTCAATAAATTATGATATTATATGAATTATTTGTAGGTATACGTTATAGGTACCTACCCATTGTCCTATAGGCCTTTAGGCGAACCGAAATACCTCTGGCTTATCAACCTAAGATTCAATAACCACGAAGATTGTTCCATGTTCGGTAAGCCAGGCATTTATTATATCCACAAGTATTAAGAAGATTTCTTGGAAAGTAGTTAGACATTAAAGATTTTTAGTATTTTACTCTTACAGTGACTAAAAATAATCTAAATCTTAGTTTCTTAACTACCTTTTCAATATTAGTCACTAGCTCTTGAAGTATATTGATAGCCGTGTATGTTATCACGACACGAGATGTTCGGCTCGCCGCCGGTCGCCACTGCGGGATTATTGCGGATGTAATAAAATTAACATAACATTACTGCGTGTAGATTTATCATTTATTTGTTGAGTTGATTTGAGAAAACGGTGTTAAAGTTATAAGGTGTTGAACCCGTATAGTTGGAACAAACAGGTCACTGTACTTTGTAGCTTTGTTCAATCGATTCAAATCTGTTTACCACGGTTTTCTCACCTTAAGAAGTCGGAAAATAAGTTTTCCAAACAACCTAGATATACTTAGGTAGGTAGGTAGGTACTAGGTTGGCTAAGATGTTGTTTTTAGTTAAGATTTAAAAGGTAGGTTGTAGGTTGATGAGGATGATAGGTACCTACCTATCATCATCATCAATCGATATAGGTACGTCCACTGCTGGACTTCCACACGCCACGATCTTGCGCCGCCTGGATCCAGCGGCTCCCTGCGACTCATCTGATGTCGTCCGTCCACCGAGTGGGGGGTCTGCCAACGCTGTATACTTTCCAATGCGGGGTCGCCACTCCAGCACTTTGGGACCCCAACGTCCATCGGTTTTCGAACTAGGTATGTGCCCCGTCCATTGCTTCGCAACATGCGTCGAGCAATGTAGGTTAGGTAGGTACTTTAGTTCTTCTGCGGATCTCCTCATTTCTGATTAAATCGCGCAGAGAAACCCCGAGCATTGCTCTCTCCATCGCCCGTTGAGTGACCCTGAGCTTTCTTATGAGGCCCATAGGTACCTACCTATAGGTACTAACACTACTAACTTTACCATAAAATTATCACATTTTATGCCCTGCGCTTTTGAATCCAGGATTTAGAATTTAGATAATAAATTAAGTTCATTAAGTTCGCGTATTGGAGCGCCCACCCTCGCCAAGGGTCGCCGGTTCTGATTTTTCTCATTTATTCGCCCTTCATTGGATCAAATTCGGAGATACCATTAACATCGTTTCACTTCGCGTCAAATTATATTAAAGTAGGTAAGTGTGAGTAGGCTGTACCTACCCCGAGTCCTGACGCTTACGTTGGAGACTGGGGTGCGGTGCTTCCTATTTTTTTTTTCAATTTGGCAGCTGCTGGTGTTAGTTGACAGGTCGGTAAAGAGTTATTTCTAAAAAATGATATGAAATGTGCACATTTCATACCCTGTAAATGAGTTCGAAAGTTAAACTTCCCGGCCTAGGCCAGTAAAGAATGTACCTACATACGAGTACATTCTTTACATATCATAAGTTTGAATTTGGAATCTTTCTTCCTGAATATCTTGTAACTTGTTATAATCTTTGGCCTATAAATTTGGAACTCTACCGTATTACGCGTTCAGCACTCACAGCGCAAAAAAAAAAATTATATTTCATAAGTAGGTTGCTTTTTTATTTACTTTCTTTTAAGTACATAATAGATATAATATATTAAAAAAAAGTCACTTGTTTCATTTTTTAGAAAAGCACTATACACACCTGGACATGGTCTCGTATAATAGCCGCGGGCTGATTACGTATCTCGCGACAGGCTTGCGACAGGCGTAAATCTCGCGATCGCTGCTGTCAAACGGAAATTTTGTATTACTTAACAGCGGCTATCGATAGCAAAAGTGCATGAAAAGTGCATTCTGCGACAGGCGAGCAATAGATGTGCGATCGGCTTGCGTAATACGAATTCTAGTGACGTTTTGCGACCGATCGAGTAGTGATTGCTGTCGCATTGCTACTGCTGTCGCTACTGCAAATTTTACGTAATCAGGCTGCGGGCCTCGCGTAGCTCGGCCGTCTACTAACACTGGCCCAGAAAACGCGTAGGTACTAGGTACCTCTACCTACTTCCCGGTCTCGCGATGTAATGTAGGTAATATTGTCTATTACCTATTGGGCGAGCTACGTATCTACTATCTACCTATCTGGGAAAAACAAAATCATACTAATACCTATTATAAATGTTTGTTTGTTGGTTTATCTTTCAATCATGCGCCTCAACGGAGCAACGGATTGACGTGATTGTTGGCAATTGGCATGGATATAGTTGAGGACTTAAAGAGTGACATACTTATACCTACCTACTTTAGGCTAATTTTTGTCCCGGAAAATTCCCACGGGAATCAAAAAAACTAAGTCGCGGGCATCAGCTTGTCAAGTGATAAGTAAATGAGTTATAGTACATTCAATATTAGATGGCGTCTTTCCACTTGAACCTAAACAATAGGGGTAATAAACCAAACACTCATAGAGTCCATTCATTTTTAAAGAAGCCGTTTCGGCCTTATCTATTTTGTTGCAAACCAACCAGTGTTGATACTTTTGAATAATCATAGAATAATTTTTAAAAACTTACAGGTATATTTTTACGTACTTACAGGTATGTTAAATAAAATACAATTACAAAAATTATTTATTTATTCTAAAGTAATAAATCAAAACATGTGGTTTTTAAATTAGATATGACGACTCACTGATTTCTTCTGATTCCGAATTATTTTCCATGGTTTCATTGTCCGATGAGTCGCTTTATTATTATAAAGTAAGTGCATGGTGTTTTTAAAAATCCTTGTTCAATTTTCTTACAGTGATTGTAAGAATTCTTCCACAGAATCGGATCCGAAGTATTAATAATGAAAGGAAGTTAACATAGGGAAAGTATCAAAAACGTTTGAAACACCGTTTGAACGCCGCACGTGTTTTGCAATAAGTACAAAGAATTCACCCGCCACGACTTAATCCTATTGTTATTGCTAATGACGGTCTCAAGTGGAAAGACGCCAGCTAATATTGAATGTACTATACACAGTTGACAAGACTCAAGACAATATCGAGTCTATTGACTCTATAACATAGTCGTGACATAGTTGTGCGTGTACCTATAATATAGTCCATTCATTCTAGATTTCAATGTATGGGCAAAACGGCAAAAATAACTCTTTGAAACCACTGTGGTTTTATACCTATGAGTGAGTACATTAAGAAAAACAACTCCCCCCCCCCCCCCTCCGGTGGTGGCTTCCCCCTCCCCGCCTTGAAAAGTGTGCCATTTTGCAGATTTTCTAGATTTTCAAGAAAACTATAGGTACAAGCTAGGACAAAACTGTCAGAGAGAACATTGTTCCATAATTACCTACAAATAAATTCATAACATTTATTGTGATAGAAGTTATAGTTTACAAGCTATGGTGCGTTAAAATTTACTAAAAATTGCAGCTCAGTAAAATAAGCCTTAAATTAGTTTTAAAACACGTATTCTGTAATTTCTAGAAAACTATTAGAGCTAGGCAAAAACTGTCAGAAGTCAAAATAAACACCATTTAATCACCTATAAAAAAATATTTAGTGAATAAAGATAGGACTAACAATTTCGCATAGGTAGGTAAAGGTATATATCCAGGTATTGTGTACGAAAAAAACTTGATAGAATCTGGTGTTATTTGCAATTTGCACAAAACTATTAGGGCTGGGAAAAATCCTCCGAAGAGTAATTAATTTCATTAAATTACCTACAAAAAAAGTATTATGGTTTATTTAGATAGGACCAATAGTTCGAGAAGTATGACTACCTTTATTCCATGACATTTTTTTTTTTTTCAACAACCGTGTATATATTTTTTAATTTTTACAGAAACTATAAGAACTAGGAAAAAAAATATGAACAGCAAAAATGAACTTCATTAAATTATCTCCAAAATAGTTTTTAGTTTATTTTGATAGAACTATTACTTTTGGAAATATTGCTGTCTAACTTGCATAAAAAGCGAAACCCTTGTAAAAACCGTGAATGTTTTTTTGAAATTTCAAACAAAAGTATTAGAGCTAGGAAAAAAGCTTTCAGAACTTAGAACAATTTATTTATTTACCTATAAAATAGTGTTTAGTTTATTTTGATAGGACAAATAGTTTTCGAAATACTTAGGTATACCTTTCCTACTGTTTTGTAAGAACCGGTGGTAGTCATCTTGACTTAGTATAATAGTATGGAATAAATAGAAATTAACCCCTATTTTTTAGTAGATTTTGACTGGCATATACCTACTTTTACCCTTTCTTTTACCTAAACGCCTTCCTATACGTTTAACTAGTAGATAGGTACCTATGTACAAGCAACACAGTCATCGCGTGCTTTGTGGTGAACAAAAACCTCGCAACGAAACCTTTCTGAGAATCAATTTAAATCTCTCTAATGTTGAATAGGGTTTTGTTGGCAGTTGAGTTTTTCTAATCGACCGTTGTTGCCTCATTAATACGACAGCGTCAATAGCTCAATAACTAGGAAGGTAACATTGAATTACTTACTCAGGTATGTACAGTCGACGTCAAAAGTGCATATAGAATAAGCAAACAAGGTTCTTTGCATGCGGTTGGACACCCACACACTTGCAGTAGTATAATACTATAAGTCGTTCAGCTTGTAGGTATTGTAATAGCCGAGTAATATCGATAATTTCACACTCCAAGTAAGTGAGCTCAGTGGCGAGGCGTGGAACTGTTTGGATTGCGCAATGCAACTGTTGCCGGTTCAAATCTCGACCCCGTGTAAGCTATTTTTACTGTTTTTATTTGATGAGTGATATTTTGATACCAGCAATAGCATATGCGGGTAGTTCACTAAACAGATATGGTCACTGAGTACTGACGGAGACGGAAGATTTGACAATCGTTAGTCGTTATTAGCAAATACTACAAAATTATTATAATTTACTAAGTTTTGCTGTTTCTTATCTTCAACAATAATGCAGGCTAATATAAATATGCAGAAGAGGATGCATATTATTAATGAGCTAAATAATATCGGATACAATATAGCTCAAATTTTCAATGAAACTGGTTTCACCGTGAGTATTGTTTTTATTGTTAAAAAATGTGTGTTCATAAACTTAGGATTAGTTACATATCGTTATATTAGTAAATATCTATAAAATTTAGACAAGATACTTAGTAGTTTCAAAAGTGTTTATTTTAATCTCGCTGTTTGGTTTTTAGTGGACAACCAAGTTGGGTGTCGCATCCTGACGAAGAGAGTAATGCTTCACAACGAAGACATAATAATATTATGGTTGAACAATATGAGAACCAACTGACGAGTTCGCGAACATGTTCGATACTTAAACACCAGCGCCAAAGCTGCACATTATAACACATGGAAGTGATGTCCAGCTGTTGATGTGCCACAACTATCATTTGTGCATGATAATTGTAGTCCTGTGCATCGATCACATATAGTGCGTAATTGGTTTAATCAAAACCCAGACAAGTTATTCCCTGGCCAGTAAGATCACCAAACTTAAATCCTATAGAATACTAGCTTATGCCCGCGACTTCGTTTGCGTGGACTACACAAATTTCACACCCCTATTTTACCCCCTTAGGGGTTGAATTTTTAGAAATCCTTTCTTAGCGATGCCTATGTTATAATAGCTGTCTGAGTGCAAATTTTCAGCCCGATCCGACCAGTGGTTAGAGCTGTGCGTTGATAGACCAGTCAGTCACCTTTGCCTTTTAGAATAATAAGAGGTTTGATGGTGCAAAGGTGGGATATGCGAAATGAAAGGACTGCAGAGTAACTAAACGGAGGCTCACTGTATGGAAGTATGGGAGAATATATTTAGAGGAACGGATAACTGTCCCAATATTACAAACGGATTCACCCGGCGGCGCTTGCTTGCTGTTATTGAAAAAAGTGGAGGTTTTATTGAATAGTAATACTTTTAAAGCTATATAAAATTTAATTTTTAAGGCTTTAAATATGAAACATAACGTATATTCTTTTTCTAACTTGTATTAATTATTATTAGTATATCTTATCAAAAATAACAGACAAAAAAGCAGCGCCGCCCATTGGTTACTAGATTCTTCAATTTTCTTTTCTTTATGAAAACGATTACTTAAGCTATAACCTTAAAAAATGATAGAAAAAGTAGCTGACGTTATTTATTACTTTTGAGAAAATGTAACATGATAACAATGAAAATAAATTAAAATAAAGTCGATTATCTAATAAAAAGTGTTTCTTCCAATTTATTTTGTTTGTTTTATCACTTATTGACTCATAATAACCAATAATGAACACCACTAACATAGTTATAACTTTTCTCCCAACATAAGTAACTTTGTCCTTAAGTATTATCGTGTAATAATTAATGTTTGGTTTGTTTGTTAATAAATGGATGTTATGTCTGTAAATAAAGATATATTATAATAAAGAATAACAAACAGACACAAAACACATAAACAAAACATAAATTTTGTTTGTATTCAAAACAAAATAAAAACTGCTGAGAGATTCGAACCTAGGTCATATGATGAATCGTATTCCAACTATATTATCACGACACTGCGAGTGGTTACTGTATAGTGATGAAATAAACAATCAGAATAGACAAGGGTATTGAATAGGAATGTTTTGAACCTAATGCTAATGTCATAAGGTTGATATTGTTGACAGTTTATATATTAATAGGCAGGTAGTATTGAACTGGGAAATCGTTTGAACCTTATGTGGTTGATTTAAGGTTGATAATATTATTGACAGTTTTTGTTTATCAGTGTGAGTGAGCACGTGAGTGATTCACAGCATTGCTCGCAAGCGGTTTTAGCCTTAGAGCTATGTATGCAATTTTGCAGCTGACTGTACCTATAGTTCACATCGGTCGGTGAACCAAGAGTAGGCAATAATCGCTGAGCCTCGATTATTATTAATATATATATAGCTGCTCGTGCTGACTGACTGACTCATTGATCACCTCTCCTGTAAAATTTTGTATGAAAATTTTTTTTTTCACTCATCGTTTCGTATAGAAGGCAAAAATTCATTCAGAGGAAAAATACGGAGAGAGCTGATGATTGAAGATTTCGAAGACGGATGAAGAGCACCAGCCAGGGTATCGAAGATAGGTGGGGGGTGCTCGACCAAATGTCACTCGAAACTTCATCCAATTGACAGTTAGCTGAAAAAAATTTCAAAATGGCGGATTTAAGATGGCCGCCATACAAATTTCGACGGTGTCTATCTCGGAGAGTATAAAAGATGGAAGAGTGGTTTCTTGGCAAAAGATGATCAGGACATGAAGGTCTACCTGATGAACAGGAAAAAAATTCAAGATGGCGGAATTTATTTTTCCATAGAAAATGTATGGCGAATATTGAAGAGGCTACAAGTGTAGAACTATGCAAGACTACGGTTTCTTTTCAAGATTTGTTTTTATGGAAGAATTCTCATTTTGGCGAGTGGTTCAGAGAAAAAATATGGAGAGAGATGATGATCGAAGGTTCAGATGATGGGTGAGGAGCACGGTCAGGGTATTAAAGATAGGTACCTACTTAGTAGGGACTGCTCAAACAAAAAGGGAGGGGCGGGGGGTTGGTGGTCTTTGTTTTATGTTTTTCCTTTATGAGAATTTTCTTTTACGTCGGACGCTTGGCGTGCTGGCGCTTCCACTGTGCTCACTAGCATATCAGTGTGTTGTTCAGATCAGACCACGTAGACAGTAAACCAGCTACCCGATTATGTAAGAATTGTCGATAAAATCGTAAAAGTTCGGCGTCAAAGTAAAATAAACCATAACAGCATTAAATTTGAGCTCAATTTCGAAACACGAAATTGAGCTCTAATTTAATGCTGTTATGGTTTATTTTACTTTGACGCCGAACTTTTACGATTTTATCGACAATTCTTACATAATCGGGGGGCAGGATAGTAGGACAGCGAGTAAGTAGACAGTGGACCACGCGGTCCACTACGCGGTCCGCTGCAGCGGGCCGCGCAACCACGCGCCATACTAGTTAATATATATATAGCTGCTCGTGCTGACTCATTGATCACCTCTCCTGAAAAATTTTGTATGAAAATATTTTTTTTCACTCATCGTTTCGTATAAAAGACAAAAATTCATTCGGAGGAAAAATACGGAGAGAGCTGATGATTGAGGATTTCGAAGACGGATGAAGAGCACCAGCCAGGGTATCGAAGATAGGTGGGGGGTGCTCGACCAAATGTCACTCGAAACTTCATCCAATTGACAGTGAGTGAAAAAAAAATTCAAAATGGCGGATTTAAGATGGCCGCCATACAACTTTCGTCGGTGTCTATCTCGGAGAGTATAAAAGATGGAAGAGTGGTTTCTTGGCAAAAGATGATCAGGCCATGAAGGTCTACTGGATGAACAGGAAAAAAATTAAAGATGGCAGAATTTATTTTTCCATAGAAAAGGGTATTGAAGTTAGGTGGGGGGTGCTCGACCAAATGTCACTCGAAACTACATCCAATTGACAGTGAGCTGAAAAAAAAATTAAAATGGCGGATTTAAGATGGCCGCCATACAACTTTCGTCGGTGTCTATCTCGGAGAGTATAAAAGATGGAAGAGTGGTTTCTTGGCAAAAGATGATCGGGACATGAGGGTCTACTTGATGAACAGGAAAAAAATTCAAGATGGCGGAATTTATTTTTCCATAGAAAAGGGTAGGTATTGAAGAAAGGTGGGGGGTGCTCGACCAAATGTCACTCGAAACTTCATCCAATTGACAGTGAGCTGAAAAAAAAATTCAAAATGGCGGATTTAAGATGGCCGCCATACAAATTTCGTCGGTGTCTATCACGGAGAGTATAAAAGATGGAAGAGTGGTTTCTTGGCAAAAGATGATCAGAACATGAAGGTCTACTTGATGAACAGGAAAAAAATTCAAGATGGCGGAATTTATTTTCCATAGAAAATGTATGGCGAATATTGAACAGGCTACGGTTCCTTTTCAAGATTTGTTTTTACTTTTTATGGAAGAAATCTCATTTTGACGAATGGTTCGGAGAAAAAAATATGGAGAGAGATGATGATCGAGGGTTTTAAAGATGGGTGAGGAGCACGGTCAAAATTTCATAGGTGTCTATTTCAGAAAGTACCTATACTAGATGGAAGAGTGGAAGTAGGAAATATGCATTACTTTGATATGGTTTTTTTACAAGATTTGTTCTGTAGGATGGAAGAATTGTAGGTTTGCCGTTAGGAAAGCCAAGATGGCGAAGTTCAATGACACCCAAAGGTACCCGATCGTCAGCGGTATAATATTGATATTAATCAACTAAGGAAGGTTTCTTTGTGTTTTTACTTCAACGGTATCTTACACTGTATGCATGTCTGGAAAGTTTTTTTACATTTAAAGGCCCTTTTAGATTCTTTTATATCTCAGATTATTATATCTCAGCGTGCCAAGCGTCCGACAGACGTGAAAAAAATTCTCATAAGAAAAGATAAAACAGAGACCGAGGTCTCTGTTTTATGTTTTCTTATGAGAATTTTTTTCACGTCTGTCGGACGCTTGGCGTGCTGGCGCTTCCACTGTGCTCACTAGCATAGCAGTGTGTTGTTCAGTTCACAACACGTAGACGGTAAACCAGGATAGAAGGACAGCGAGTAAGTAAACAGTGGACCACGCGGTCCACTACGCGGACCGCTTTAGCGGGCCGCGCACCCACGCGCCATACTAGTTAGGTATATATAGGTATCTACTATCTACATACTCAGCTTTCAAATAAAGCTCAAAAGCTTTTTTTTCTCTCGGTGTAGAAGTAATACCTACCTACCTAGGCTAGAACCGACCTTGCGGACTAAGGACCTATACCTACGGCTAAGTATATAGTATAGTATACCTACCTAGGTAGGTAAATTATACCTACTAATTATTACTATCTATAATTATCTAGTTACCTACCTACCTAATGTTTGTAACTTGTAAAATACGAAGTAAGACCCCTTTAGATAGCTTCAATGTTCAAGCAAAAGGCTTTATTCATTTTCCGTAATTACCTGTAGGTACATTTGTAAATTTTTACTTAGGTACGTGTGTTACTCACAATAAAGTACCTAACGTAGCAAATTCAATATGCAAAATGTTTTGTAAATGCACCTAAGTTACTCAGGCAAGCTCTACCAGGTAGAATATACTTATTAGGTGCTTAGGTCTAGGTAGGTACTTAGTTATCTAGGACCAGGATTGGGTACCTACACTTGTAGTTGTACCTAACTTATGAAAATATGTAAACTCTAGGTATTGTACCTAAGTCGCATATCGAATATGCAAATATTAGTTCTGAAAGTCACTTTACGTAGGTACCTACTACCTACCTACGCCATTACGTATCTACCCAAACCTAGATAGGTATAAAAACTGCAGCCAAATAATCAGTCAGAGCTCATGAGACATCTCATAAGTACCTATTCTAAAATATTTCTAAACTCAGTTGAGAAAAACACTTTGAGTAGGTCGGTCTAGTGGTACCTAGTTGGTAGTGGTACCTACTACCTACCTACCTAATATAAAAGGTTCGCGCTAATCCGCAATTTTATATAATTAATTTGATGGTTTATCCTCCATACTAAGCTCATTTTATTTTTGTGCAAGGGTCAGATATGAGCAGAATTTGCCCTGGAACCCCGCATGTGTTCAAACAACTCGCCCTTCGTACTTATATATTTTTGCATTGCTTGTACAAACAACAGGGATTACGGACACGCATGTTTGTTTAATTAAGTCGGATGTATCTATATATACCTAGATAATTATATAGGTACAGCTCTACTTGCTAACTAAACAAATATAAAAAAAATTAAATTAGTATTAACTATTAATTACTATGTAGGTACTTATACCTACTACCTTTTATAGTAGGTATACCCAAGTAGGTAGGTTCCCATTTCAAAAATTACAACCTACTTGCGTGGCTGTGTACCTACATAGAGTAGGTACCTATAGACAAGGCAATTTACCATAGGTAGTTAATCATTATTAAGGGGCTATACACGGATTTCATCGTTTTCCAGGTACACTTTAAAGAAACGGGAATCATAGCTCTGGGGATGTCATGGTATCAAATTAAAGGTCATTTCTTCATCTCTCGTTTGACCATATAAAAATGCACACTCCAATACAAATTTTCTGCATAAATACATTACTACGAACGCAAGATCTGATGAAAATGACGAAAAATGGGGTCCGGATAGGTACCCATAAAGCTAGATCAGTTGCATATTTTAACTTGAATATTAACAATAAAGTAGGGCTTAGGTATATACCTAGTCCTCTATCCATATGCTGGAACATTAAGCATACAAATAAATATGTTTATAGTTTATGTGGCAAAAAAAAAATGTTTCATACATTTTTCTATGAAAAGAAGCCGAGCGCTAGGCGTTTGGAGCTCAGTACGCGCTGAGACGCGCTCGTGGACGGGTGGGTGTATCGCTTTTTTGCACGAAATTTATTACGACAAAATGAACACCGTTGTTTACTGCCATAGAAATATAATATTCTATATGTGTACTGCGCTTAGAAAAACTTGATATTGTATTTGTAACCGACATCCACAAAGAAGGAAGTTCTCAAGTGTAGGCGTATTTTTTTACCCGATTACGGCAAAGCCACAAGGAAAGGGTATGTTAGGAATATATATGTATGTATGCAATATGCATGTATGTATGTATGTATTAAAAAAAAGTGAGCGCCATTTTGAAATTCTTTGTTATCGTACCGATTTCGTTCAAAATCGATATCTGGGGTTCCCTGGGATCACAAAACAGGAAACTGTTACCAAAATTTTAAAAAAGTCAGCGCCATTTTGATTTTTTTTGTTATCGTACCGATTTCGTTCAAAATCGATATCTGGGGTTCCCTGGGATCACAAAACAGGAAACTGTTACCAAAATTTTAAAAAAGTCAGCGCTATTTTGAAATTTTTTGTTATCGTACCTACCGATTTATTTTAAAATCGATATCTGGGGTTCTCTGGGATCACAAAACAGGAAACTGTTACCAAAATTTTAAAAAAGTCAGCGCCATTTTGAGTTTGCGCTGAAAATGGCGCTGTCATTTTTAAAATTTTGGTAACAGTTTCCTGTTTTGTGATCCCCGGGAACCCCAGATATTGATTTTGAACGAAATCGGTACGATAACAAATAATTTCAAAATGGCGCTGACTTTTTTAAAATTTTGGTAACAGTATCCTGTTTTGTGATCCTAGGGAACCCCAGATATCGATTTTGAACGAAATCGGTATGATAATCTTTTATACATTACTTTACAATCTCAAAAACTGAGCATTATTGTAGCCGCGAGTATTGTTTCGGCGCATAAATAGGTAGGTACATAATTTTTACCGTGGCCAACAGCGGCGCGGAATGTGGCGCGGAGGCATAGAGAAGTAGTAAATAAATAATCATCTAATATTTTCAAGTAACAAAATTGGCTAGTTGGCTATAAAATCGAGCGTAGAGCGTAGAGCTATATATAAGCGTGCATATAATATATGCTGTAGTGTGACGAGTTTAATACCTATAGTTGGTCGCGGGGTAAATGTTTACCGGGCCTTAAGTAAGTCTAGGTGATAGGTATAGGGCCATACCTACCTACTTTTCTTATGCTAAAACTCGTATGAGTATCAAGAATTTCGTTTGGTATTTGGTATAGGGTAGGGCGGGTCTAGTTGAGCAATTTTTCACTTGAGCGGATATAGCTCCTCAATCATAAGTCTCAATAAGTTGTTATGTGGCCTGATGGATTAGTAATTTATCCCTTAGCAAAAGTGCCCATAGTATTTTTTTTGTAAGACGTCGAATTTAAGAGCTACTACAGCTGTTTAAATGCAGAAAGTCAAGTATGCTCAATGTACCCCATAGGTGAGGTAAGTTGAGCAAGGGTATGGGGCAAGTTGAGCACTAAGAATGTCTATCCAAACCATGGGTTCAATGTTGTCTAGAGATGAAGTAAAATATGTGTTTGACAATCAGCTCTTTATATTTTATAGTCTTTTAGTGACAGAACAACAAACTTAAAGTAACTTCCTTTGAATAATTAACCGAAACTAGAATCAACAAAACTTTAACGTATCTTAAGATTAACTTCAGAATTAGATTTAGTCTTTCTGTTTAAAATCAGACCTAAATATTTATATTATTACCCATATAGCTTATATCTTAGAACAAAATATTAATAAGATCTTTGGAACGTCATTGTCACTGTGGCAATTGACAAAAATTCACACTTTTCCCCTCATCGTTGATAGCCTTTACAGCATAATTTAAGTCTTTAGTAATGTAAGAAAATCTCGTAGTCTTCCTCTTGTAAGTCCGCATCCTAACAAAAAATAAAACATTCATTACTTTAGTGGTTTGAGTCGTGGGGTAAGTTGAGCAACTATAGCTCAACTAACCCCAACCCGGAATTTTAAAACAAAAGTGAAGTTATAAAAAAATCGTAAGAATTAATACCCAGGACCTTTCTACATATCAAAAGTACAATAATTTTCTGGAAGATTAACACTTACCTGATTGAAAACATATAACATTTGACTAATACAGACGAAAACTTGCGATAAACGACGTTTTTACTTTTTGGTTACAAAATAAACAAAACGCCCGGGCGCTTACCTCGCTCGTCGAGCCACCACTAGCGATAGCGCGGTGATTATCCCTTCCGCAACCCCTTATTTCCGCCATAAGATGCCTATGAATAGTTTGATACGGTGAATAGTTTGCGAGACATTTCGATTTTCCAACTTGCCCCTATGCTCAACTAGCCCGCCCTACCCTACCTATCATTTGGTAGGTACTCAATTCAATTGATGTATTATAAACCCTTCATCAAAAACTTCATTTAAATATCTAAAGTAGATAGGTAGGTAGGTACCTACTTTAATTACCTACCATAAAACGAGCTAAAAAAATTTGACGCTCTTATCGTGTCGGAACTCGGAAACCTGTCATTTAGAACATGTTTAGTAAGCAAATAGGTATAGGTGGCAGCAGCGTCTCGACCAGCCCTTCCGTGCCGTCGCAACTCGCATCACGTCACGCACGGCGCACCCCATAATATTTCCGGCCCTGCGAGCCCTTTGATTGAATCAAAAATACCTTCCTATAATCACGAGGGCTAAAGTATACCTGCTCGAAGGGCCCACTTTATTAATGCTTGTTTGTTATTTTTTCCTCCTAAAGAAGTTAAATTGTTTTCGAATGAATTGAAATCCAATAGGTAGGTAGAGGTACCTAGTTACCTATGACTTGACTTCACCCCTATGTTCTCGTAACGAACTTGTGATGAGATAAAATTACGTAAGAACTAAGAAGTAGGTAACTATGTATGTGGGCAAATGATACAAGCAAAGCAGTTCAGTTTCAAACCAAGGTACCTAGGTACCTAGTCTACTACCTACTTACTAGCACAAAAATAGATAGATAGGTATAGTAAGTAGGTACTACTACTAGGTACCTAACTACCTACTAACTACTAAGTAGGTGCAGCGCCATTCTTCGCGAATCGTGCACCACATAGGTAAATAAACTGAGTTATTAGAAGTGATAGCAGTTGATCAATGTTTATTTTCACAGTGGTCGGTCGCTAGGACGCCTACGTCCCAAGTCCCAACAAACAAAGAGCAGAATATCGCAACGGCAAAATGTTGCAAATATCGAGTTCCGAGGCCATTCGCAGCATGCGCCTCGCAGAACTATGAAAATGTGCCTCAGCATTCGACAGCCGGCACAACAGTTGATCCGGAACAGACATACCTACCTACACACACGCACGCTATTCACTGTATTCTACAATAAAGCCGGGTGCCCGAGGGGTGGCGAGAGGCGCCGGGGACGGGAGTTGTGACGAGACGGTGCAGTTTGCACCGCGGCCTCTTCCAACCTTCACCAACTTGCGCCCGTGTTCTTGGGAATCGTTTTAAATTCAAGAACCGCAGAGCACTTTCCGAACGACAATCTGCCTTATTTACAAGACTTAAGAACGAAAATGACACCGGCAGGATACCATAAGTCATTTCGAAAACGACCGCGCTAACAGCTCGCCGGGAGACTTAAACCCTCGGCGAGTGACGAAGAGTTGAGAATCGCATAAATAATTCAGAAATAGAAGGCGACCTGGGTGTGAGTGCGGAGGTGAGAAATACATTAGTGGTACCGTTTTCCATTGGTCGTTGCTCCTGTGTTGATATTAAGCAGTCCACGTGGACTGCTTCGTGGTTGCTTGTCTCGTTTTTTTCGGCGGGTGGCTCGCTATCCATCCCATTCTAATCTACCTACAACGAAACTTGGAATGTCATGTCCGGAGTCGTTCAGAAAGTCGTGAGCGTGCATCGTGCTTCGAACTTGGACTCTATTACAAAAGAGACTATGTTTATACAAGCGTATTTCTACATTGCATTTAATGCTTATTACTTTATGGCTCAGAGTGGAATTGTACTCTTATTGCTTTATGTTTTTATGACGATGGGATATTGATAAGCATTTTTAAGTCAATTAAGGTTGTAAGCTAAAAGCGGTTGTTGCTACATTTAAATTATCGTCCGGCATTCATATAACGCCATTTTTTCGTGTCGGCACGATTTTATTTATAGTTATGTGTTATGGGTGAATAAAATAATAACGCAGGGTGGGCGATAAAACGTTAGGCCGTATCGAATTAAAAATAGGGCATCATTCATTTTATTACGGATATTGCTGGAGGTAGGTACTTAGGTAATAGATACGTAAGTACCTTAGGAACTTCTGACGAACTGTAGTCCGTGATGGGAAATAAATAAATAAAAATACATAGAGGATAGAGGCTAATTTAATTAATTATCACCATAATTATCTAGGTACATATTATTGTGACACAGAAATATTAGTTTAATTAAGTAGGTACTAGGTACCTATATAAGTAGTAAGTACCTAATACCTATCATGTAGGACATAAAACCTCAATTCACGTGGACGAAGTGGCGGGCATCCACAGACATACAAACCAGAAGTTTGTATGTCTGTGCGGGCATCTGCTAGTTAAGTAGGTATTATATTATCATGTAGGAACCTACCTACTTAAATTATTGTCAAATAGTTTAGATCCTTTACATAGATAATAATTCAATGTTTGAATTATTACTATGTATGTATGTTTCAATGTTTGAATGTTTGAATTAATCCGGTTCGGAGGACCATTTTTATGGGAATATAAACCACTAATAGGTAGATATCACTCACAGATCAGAGATTGTTTCCGTTATCTGTGGTATCACTAATAATGAATCCTTTAATTTAGTAGATACCTACTTTAGGCATAAATAGCTGCTTTTAATCGTTCTTCTTTTGGTTAATGATTCGTTCAGCCACATCAGTACACTTTGCTTTGCCAATGTCACGTGGGATATTACCTGATCGTTTTTCGTACAATTAGCGAATTTTACGAATTGTCAGATTTCAGAATTATTAAGGTGCCTTATACGGATTTCATGATGTGTCATCCTTTTCCAGGTACACTTTAAAGAATCGGGAGTCACAGCTGTGGGGATGTCATGGTATCAAATTAAAGGTCATTTCTTCATCTCTCGTTTGACCTTATAAAAATGCACACTCCAATACAAATTTTCTGCATAAATACGTTTCTCCGAACGCAAGATCTGCTGAAAATGACGAAAAATGGGGTCCGGATAGGTACCCATAAAGCTAGATTCGCTGCATATTTTAACTTGAATATTAACAATAAAGTGGGGCTTATATAGTCCTCTATCCATGGTGCAAAGCATTAAGCATACAAATAAATATGTTTATAGTTTATGTGGCAAAAAAAAAATGTTTCATACATTTTTCTATGAAAAGAAGCCGAGCGCTAGGCGTTTGGCGCTCAGTACGCGCTGAGACGCGCTCGTGGACGGGTGGGTGTATCGCTTTTTTGCACGAAATTTATTACGACAAAATGAACACCGTGTTGTGTACTGCCAAAGAGATATAATATTCTCTATGTGTACTGCGCTTAGAAAAACTTGATACCGACATCCACAAAGAAGGAAGTTCTCAAGTGTAGGCGTATTTTTTTTACCCGATTACGGCAAAGCCACAAGGAAAGGGTATGTTAGGAATATATATGTATGTATGCATGTATGTATGCAAAAAAGTGAGCGCCATTTTGAAATTCTTTGTTATCGTACCGATTTCGTTCAAAATCGATATCTGGGGTTCCCTGGGATCACAAAACAGGAAACTGTTACCAAAATTTTAAAAAAGTCAGCGCCATTTTGAATTTTTTTGTTATCGTACCGATTTCGTTCAAAATCGATATCCGGGGTTCCCTGGGATCACAAAACAGGAAACTGTTACCAAAATTTTAAAAAAGTCAGCGCCATTTTGAAATTTTTTGTTATCGTACCGATTTCGTTCAAAATCGATATCTGGGGTTCCCTGGGATCACAAAACAGGAAACTGTTACCAAAATTTTAAAAAAGTCAGCGCCATTTTGAAATTTTTTGTTATCGTCCCGATTTCGTTCAAAATCGATATCTGGGGTTCCCTGGGATCACAAAACAGGAAACTGTTACCAAAATTTTAAAAAAGTCAGCGCCATTTTGAAATTTTTTGTTATCGTCCCGATTTCGTTCAAAATCGATATCTGGGGTTCCCTGGGATCACAAAACAGGAAACTGTTACCAAAATTTTAAAAAAGTCAGCGCCATTTTGAATTTTTTTGTTATCGTACCGATTTCGTTCAAAATCGATATCTGGGGTTCCCTGGGATCACAAAACAGGAAACGGTTACCAAAATTTTAAAAAAGTCAGCGCCATTTTGAAATTCTTTGTTATTGTACCGATTTCGTTCAAAATCGATATCTGAGGTTCCCTGGAATCACAAAACAGGAAACTGTTACCAAAATTTTAAAAAAGTCATCGCCATTTTGTAATTTTTTGTTATCGTACCGATTTCGTTCAAAATTGATATCTTGGGTTCCCTGGGATCACAAAACAGCAGTCAATCAAAAAAAAGTCAGCAGTGAACTTTTTAAAATTTTGGTAACAGTTTCCTGTTTTGTGATCCCAGAGAACCCCAGATATCGATTTTGAACGAAATCGGTATGATAACAAAGAATTTCAAAATGGCGCTGCCGTTTTTTAAATTTTGGTAACAGTTTCCTGTTTTGTGATCCCAGGGAACCCCCGATATCGATTTTGAACGAAATCGGTACGATAACAAAGAATTTCAAAATGGCGCTGACTTTTTTAAAATTTTGGTAACAGTTTCCTGTTTTGTGATCCCAGGGAACCCCAGATATCGATTTTGAACGAAATTTGTACGATAACAAAGAATTTCAAAATGGCGCTGACTTTTTTAAAATTTTGGTAACAGTTTCCCATTTTGTGATCCTACGGAACCCCAGATATCGATTTTGAACGAAATCGGTAAGATAATCTTTTATACATTATTTTACAATCTCAAAAACTGAGTATTATTGTAGCCGCGAGTATTGTTTCGGCGCATAAATAGGTACATAATATTTACCGCGGCCAACAGCGTAAACAAGTACCTAGTAAATAAATAATCGTCTAATATTTTCATGTAACAAAATTGGTTAGTTGGCTATAAAATCGAGCGTCTCTACGCTCTATAGCTCTACGCTGTCGTAAAGCGTGCATATATATGCTGTAGTGTGACGAGTTGTATACCTATATTTGAGTTTTTTACCTATAGTTGGTCGCGGGGTAAATGTTTAAAGGGCCTTAAACGTAAAGCGCATTGTTCAGCCATCTATGATTTTATAAGAAAAACAAAAAAGTAAATAGAGTCATCTAGCGCCTAGCGGCGCGTTGTCAGTCTATCATCTCGTGATTCAACATATTGTCAATAGATGGCAGTGTCTAAAATTTGAGTAAAAAAAGACTAGAATTTATCTCAGATTATTTACATAACTGAGATTCAGATCAATTAAAACTATGTAGTTACATATTTTGTTACTCATACACAGTAAGGACTAAGGAGTAATCAATGAATGCAAAGCATTAATGCGTAGTTTACCACATGGCATACTAGATGGTATTACTAACATATTATTTTGATATAAATTACAAGACTTTACTATAAGTAGGTAGGTACCTAATTACCTACTATTTAAATAATATGCTGTACTATAAAGCTGTTTCGGGGAGAGAGTCAACTTTGTATATTCGTTAATCTGTTGATAATAACACAGACTGTAATGCGAAAAAACGCATTTGATACAATATAGTAATATTATACTTAATAAGTCTCTGATTTGGTGTTTTTTGTTTTAATCTGCTTTCCTGGGAGTGGTCGTTTTTTTCAAAAAGCAAAATATGTAAATATAGGGCACAGTTTTGACAGCGTATCTAATAAGGTAGAGCATGTAGAGCATACAATATGATCCCCGTAATTTACCTATTATAATTATATAAACTTTATATAGGTACTTAGGTACTTATTAAAGGTATTCGCCGTGAATGTCTGCATGGATTTCGGCTTTAAACTCACGCAGAAACCATAGATAATATTATGTTTTTGTTCAGGGGATGAGTCAAAAAAAGGTAACAGACAAACAGTTAGGTACTTTGGCATTAAATATTAGTGTGAAGCTACGAGCGTAGCGAAAAAATTCTATGTCTATGGGCGTACTTATCTACATCACTGACCTCTAACTATAGTTCGCGCACGAGTTGAATGCAAAGCAAATGTATGGTGACACATATCTACATTTACTCTGCATTCAACTCGCACGCGAACTGTAGGTCAGTGATGTAGGTACATTCAATAGCTATTGGTAGATAAATAATTTCTGTGACAGAACAGGATCTAAGAATTATTAAATCCTCAAAAGAATTATTAAATCCTCAATGATGAAGGACAAGCGAACAAGATGGTTGAACTTCCAGATTTGGATATTTAAAGATCCACGTCTGAGTGAGAGTGAAGTACCTAAAATGAAAATGAAAAATGAAAATGAAAATGATTTATTTCATGTAGGACCACTAGTGTCACTTATGATAAGTCGTAAGAATCTACCACCGGTTCGGAAAGCTGATTCTACTGAGAAGAACCGGCAAGAAACTCAGCAGTTGCTCTTTTCAAAATCAGAAAAATGTAACAATTTGTATAATATAACTACATATAAAATGCATACGCTACGTTACAAGTAGGTATTACACTAACTTGTGGGTTGCTGGATGCGAAGCCGGTTGCTTCCATGCAACTTTGTCATCGAGAAAATCATCTATACTATAATACCCTCGACTTATCAGATGCTGTTTAACACAGTCTTTAAATTTATGTAATGGCAACTCCAGAAACTCTTTTGGTACCATGTTATAAAAGCGTATACTCGACCCCACAAAGGATCTCTGCACCTTGCGCACGCGATATGACGCTGTTACAAGCTTATGGCGGTTTCTAGTACATCGATTGTGAGTATCACTTATTTGCTTATAAAGATTAATGTTCTGCCTAACAAAGATTATATTATTGTATATGTATTGTGAAGGCACCGTAAGAACACCAATCTCTTTAAATTTTTCACGAAGTGATACGCGTGATCCGAGTTTATAAATAGAACGGATGGCTCTTTTCTGCAATACAAAAATTGATTGGATATCAGCTGCTCTGCCCCACAATAAGATGCCGTACGACATAACACTGTGGAAGTAAGCAAAGTAGACAAGCCTAGCCGTTTCAATATCGGTAAACTGTCTAATTTTCCTGACAGCAAAAGCAGCCGAGCTAAGTTTTCGCGCTAGTGTCTCTATATGAGCGCCCCATTGAAGCTTATTATCCAAGGTCACCCCCAAAAAAACTGTGGAGTTCTCCATCTTTAGTGTACCTACCTACCTACTTACCTATATATGCCTATCGCTACAATTTTTTTTATATCAAACTATTAATTACAAACAATATACTTAATTATAATAATTTATCTTAGTTTTAGGTATTTTTAAGGTAAGTAGGGCATTGTGATTTCAAGGTAGGGCATTGCCCCACAATGCCCCCTCCCCTAGCTACGGCCGTGCCTCAGATTATAATTAACTAGTGAAAAATTACCTAGTACCTACCTACACAACAAATCAGCAACAAACATGCAACAAAATAAGTAGGTACCTACCTACATTCAGTAATATTCATTGTAGTCCATAGAAGAAGGAATCTCTAGAATAAGGGTCAGCGTGTAACCGAAAGGGATAGGTAATACTTCTTCTTTTCTTGGTTTATGGCTTATAATAGTGCCAAAACAGCACAATGCACTTCGCCAGTGTCGAGTAACTTGAGGGAGGAGGAGAGGAGGAGAGGAGGAGATGTTTCATAATCTCCTTTCACAAAGGAGATTATGAAACACCTCCCAAACGTCATACAAACGTCGGCACAAGATATGGTTTGTTTGTATGCAATAGGCATAAAATCATAGCCGTCTCTATCAGGGGATAGAGACGGCTATGATAAAATGCGTGACACGCACAAAGGGAGAGAAAAACACATATTTTTTTCTCATTCTATCTTGTGTAACATCCATACACTGCATCTCTTTCATGTGGGAGTGAAAAGGAGATATGGCGGCGTCTATATATCTTACTCAGTCTACGTTGTAGTCCTTCTTCTATGATTGTAATATTGTTCTGTGATTACAGTCCACAGAGTACATTAGCAAAAACATAGATTTTTGTACAAGTATGTCATAGTGAATGTGAAGTCTTTGATTACCTATGTACCATAAGGGAGTGTGAAGCATAGAGTAATGCTAAGTAAGCCTTTGATTATGTATATGTGTAATGTGTATATAACCCTGTGTGAAATAAAGCGTAAATTGTAAAATGTAAAACGTAAAACACTGAGGTAAACCAGAGACCACTGACCAGTCAGAGCCAGAGGTAAGTGGGTATTTTCTTACTCTATGGGTAAAACCCAGGGCTCTGGTTACTAGTCTCTGATCTCTCTGGTTACTAGTCTCCATAGATAAGTATTGTTTATGCTAGTCTCTGTCTCTGACCCAGGGACTAATTTATGAGTGATCTGTGAGTTTTGCAAACCATGTTTGCAAACAACAAAGAACAAAGACTGACGTAAAATGATGTTGACGTAAAATCTTTTTTTTATTTACAACAAAAAAATAGAACTGGCGGAATGCCAGCTTCGGGCGTCTGTCACAATACCGTAGACTGGCGGAACGCCCGGAGCGGGCGTATCCGTCGACTGGCACGACGCCCGGAGCGGGCGCTTCGTTCCGTCTCTCTATTACCTAATAAAAACTATACCCTGCCTTCTCCAACAATGTGTCCACCACCGTCATAAACCCATAGAGCACTATGGTACATTTCCGCCGTACGTCTTGAACAAAAAAAACGAGAAAACAAGCATAGACTCGACCCTGTTTGTGAGTCATCACACGGGGCAAGTGATAAAAAACGTTATCGTGTAAAAATGCGTTTAGAGAGGCTGGCTTGTCTATTTTTTAATTATAATCTGTTTAAGTATGAAGGAAATACAATGAAAAGTTTTGTATTTGTGGTTTTACTCTTAGTAACAAAAATATTTCAAATAGAGGAGGGAAAATTTAGCTCTCCTTACAATTACATGGGATTTAGCTTTATACACATTAATGTATTATACATTAAATTGTAGCTTATTTTATAACGATTTGATAGATTTATGGTTTATAGGTAGGACCTATTACAAATAAGAGAAATCATAGTTTTAGTAGTGCGCGGGCGAGTCGTTGGGACCACCCACGAAGAGGCCGCCATTTGCCGCCAGTTGCGTCATTGTTCAAAATGGCGGCCGCCGGTGTAACAAAAACAAATACTGTTTACATAAATATAATGTTTTCAATTTTATGAATTAAAAATTGAAAACTTTGAATTATAAGTGAAAACTGAAATAATTGAAAGTTTAAGAATTCACTCCTTTTCAAACTAATTACTAAATACAATCAAGCAACAATCAAGCTCTATTTAGTCGCAGCGGAGTGAACTTATTGAAGTGATTTTGGATTTGGAATTTATCATCTATTGTATTCGTTGCCTTTGCAGTTTGCACAAAACATAGTAGTCACGGGCGTGTTTAATAATTTCGCACGTCTTCTTTTGTTAAGCAGGTACGCTAAAAATGTATTCTTATACAACAGCTGACCATGAATAATAATAATTATTAATAATATTATTAATAAGTAGGCATTTTTTTGGTGGTGTGCTTCCACATGCTGATATATTGTTGATTTAATTTCTATCAACTTTTGCACTGGCTTAGAAGCCATAGAATGTCTAAGTACTTTTTTTCTACTTACTAACTTACATAGGTACCTACTTAATTTTAAATTTATAGGTACTATTTAAATAATTTTTTAAAAATTACTTAAGTACTTAAATTAAAATTTGGTTTTCAGATAACACAATGTCTCCACAAGTAATTTTACTTTTCAGCGGCAAGAGAAAATGTGGCAAGGATTTTTTAACTGATCATTTAAAAGAAAAGTGAGTACTATAAGTTGAAAGACTGCAGTAAGTACTGATTCTTGAATTCATTTTTTATTTTTTGTTGTAGAATCAGGTATGTGTGATCAAAATTGTGACCTGATTTTATTTGCAAATTAAACGGTTGGTAGTCCTGCTCATGGCACGAGCTTGTATGTATCTACACTATGTACTTATACCTAGAAGGCTATAATATACAGTTAGGTATTGGGTTTCTCTGCACTATTAGTCTTAGGTTAGGAAATTGGTTTGTCACCCCTGTGTCTTGGAGAGCCCACAAAGCTGTTGGTCCTGTGCCTGGTCTCTGACACACTTTCGCATTTATAATATTAGTATGGATATGGATTACTTATAGAGGTGATGTCAGGATCATTCCACCCAATTCTCTGTGATTTTACACTGGTTCTGCTGGTGTCCCAGTAGCCTGCCCCGTTAAAACTTGCTACTTTCATAAGCCTTATAATAGAGGCTGGTCAGCTTAGATTTGTAGGGGAAGGCAGTCATGTTTTAACATGTAGCAAATATGATTTCCTTAGCAAAGCTTGGTCACTAATTCAGTTCATCAACAGCTGTAGTCAATGTCATTTGAAAATGAAAATGAAATGATTTATTTCACATAAGACAACTGGTGCCACTTATGATAAGTCGCAAGTATCTGCCACTGGTTCGGTAAGCTAATTCTACTGAGAAGAGCCGGCAAGAAACAGCAGTTGCTCTGTTCATAAACAGAAAAATGTTACATTTGAATCACTTGTTTACTCTGCTAGCATCTCGGCTCCACAGTGCACTGGCTGCGAAAGCGTAGCAGACTGACTGAAACACACTCTTTTATAATCACATGCTAATATAAATTTGAAATTGTGTCTGCTACACTTTCACAGCCCATATTCTGTTCAACCTATTTTGATGTCATTCGGTATAGAGATAGATTTTATCCCGGGAAAGGACATTTATGCTTATTTTTATCCCAGAAAATTAAGGAGTTTTAATCAAAAAATCTTAATCCACTCGGATGAAGACAGGCATCATCAGCTAGTTTTAGAATATTAGTATAGATGTTCCTTACACTCTGTATTAAATATTAATGATACTGATTTTATTATGTTTCAGATTTGGTGAGAAGTGTGAAATAGTAAAGATATCCCAGCCCATCAAGAGCCACTGGGCCAAAGAGAACCATCTGAATCTGAGTGAGTTGCTGAGCAACGGTGAATATAAGGAGCTTTACAGACTGGCCATGATCAAGTGGAGTGACGAGATGCGGGAGAAGGACTATGGTTGCTTTTGTAGGGCTGCTTGTGAAAATGGTAAGTGTGTTTTAAACTTTATGATGCGCATAGAATAATCCTAAATCCTAAATGAAAACCTGCAACTTTGCCTAGATTTGGGTTATTAAAGTTACTGTGGGAACTCTGATTTTCTGGGCAAAAAGTAGCCTATCGTAAGCGATACTGTAATACTGCGTTTCTACACTTTGCTTTAACGCTCGCGTACGCGCATTTGCTTTTTTGAAGCGCAAAATGTGGCGCGCGTGTACGAGCGCTGAGCGTGTATGTATTTATAAAATATAAACCTTAAAACAAAGGCATTAAAGTTTAATTACGAATGTAGTATATTTATATTTAAGACCTTTTGTCTTCGTAACAAAGCGAGCATGTCGTTGACGGTGACGCGAATCCACAAGTTTACCCCCTACCAAAAAGTGCTCAACGCGGCTAAAGAAGTCTTCACTTCAAAAAATACGCTAGTCTGAGACCTCCCTAAATATCACTTTCTTCAAACCTGCATACCCACGAGAGTTCTTCATAATGTTCTCGAAGGTTTGAGAAGTCTACCAATCCGCATTTGGCCAGCGTGGTGGTCTATGGCCAAACCCCTCTCATTCCGAGAGGAGACTCGTGCTCAGTAGTGAGCTGGCGTTGAGTTGATAAGTTAATGAAGATCTATTATTTTCAGCTCCGGACAAACCAATATGGATAGTCAGTGACATCCGACGTGCAACCGACGTGCAATGGTTCAAAGAAATGTACGGAGATCTTATAAGAACTATAAGATTAATTGCAGATGAAGAGACTCGGAAAGAAAGAGGCTTTCAGTTTAAACCAGGTGTAGACGATGTTGCCTCAGAGTGTGGTTTAGACAGTTATAATAAATGGGATCTTGTTATAAATAACGGGAAGGAGAGGCAGCCGTTAGAGGAACAATTGAATAGTATTATGGCTTTAATACCTAATTTATGATAAATGTTATTGTTACTTTTTTATTTTAATATGGCAATAGGGAAAAGCATTTTTTAAAATTTGTCTGGTATCTATTTAATTAGGATATGTGGTGACTGGTGATGTTCGATAGTATTAAGGTTATAATTTATGATAGGAGTTATTTTTATTCGATAGTATTATTTTGTAGAAGGTTTTTATACCTACATAGTGTATGATAGGAGTTATTTTTATTGTTAACATGGCAATGGTGACAAGTATGTTTCGGTGTTTGTCTGTTCTCTCTATTAATTGTAAAAGGTGTTAAGGTGGCTAAAAGTGAATTCAGTTGTTATAATATCTAGTATCCATACCAATATTCTAAATGCGAAAGTATGTCAGTCTGTCTGCTACGCTTTAACGGCCCATCTGTTCAACCGATTTTGATGAAACTTGGTACAGGGAAGGACATAGGCTAATTTTATTCCGGAAAATTTAAGCCTTATAATAGAGGCTGGTCAGCTTAGATTTGTAGGGGAAGGCAGTCATGTTTTAACATGTAGCAAATATGATTGTCTTAGAAAAGCTTGGTCACTAATTCAGCCCCCCGATTATGTAAGAATTGTCCATCAAATGGTAAAGGTGCAGCGTCAAAGTAATATAAACCATAACTGCATTGAATTAGAGCTCAATTTCGCGTATCCATTCTTATACGTTTGAGTATCGTACATACCTAAACGTATAAGAATGGGTACACGAAATTGAGCTCTAATTTAATGCTGTTATGGTTTATTTACTTTGCCGCAGATTTTTAACGATTTCATCGGTCATTCTTACATGATTGGGGGGCAGTTCATTCGTCCCCGTGTTTTAAAGTTTTTTTTTAAATCCTGTGGGGATTCTTTGATATTTTAAGATAAAAATATACCTAAGTACTATGTTCATTTCTGAGATGCCAGTCATCTCTTACAAATTTGAAATTTTGTCAAAACAGGAGGGCCCTGAAAAGGTGTCAGCCAGACAGACACACTTTCGCATTTATAATATTCGTAGTTAGTACCGCCCATTTGAGCCTTACTAATCTTGAATACCGCTTGTTCGGTATTCAATATTAGTAGGAGGGCTCAAATGTTTAATTTCATTTCCTTTTTCAATTATTTATTTGAAAAATCATCACAATGGTGTCGTTTAGAACCAGTGGGGCAGTGATTTCCACACTAGGATTTCCAGTAGATAGGATTCAACGTATACTATAAAACCATTTATAAACACCATAATTTGGAGTTTTGTGTTGGTAGGTATTTATTTCGTTGTTTAATTTTACTACGAGATTAGTAGTATAGTATGGTGATTTGTATATTTTGTATGATTTGAATATAAAGATATTCAATAGAACGGCGGTGTATTTATTGTTTTTAATTAGTACCTATTGCCCCCCCCATCGCTCCCCCCCATCGCTCCCGCTCCCCCCCATCGCTCCCCCCCTGACATCAAGCTAGCCACTGGATTCAGGTGCCGGCCTCATTGGTCAAACACAACAAATTGGTTCACAGAACAAATAGTAATAAGCAGATTACTATTTCTGTGTGGTTGGTAATAAGCTCGCGCGTGACAGGTGCAGATCATAACCGGGTAACTAGGTACATAATAAAACAGACCGTTGAGACCCGGGCCGGACCAAAAATGTTATGTGTTTTAGCCAAGGGATCCTCAGTAGCGACCCGGAATTTATAAGGGTGTTGTTAGTTGTTACACCCAGTGCTTCGTGGAATATTTGAAGCTAAAAAAGCACTTGATCCCGTATAAAAAAACCCATCAAAAAGATGCTAGATAATATGCACAATATATCCATCTATAATAGCAGTTTAAAAGATAGGTAGATGGACCGATGGCTACTCACGCATACCTAGGTACGGGATTGGCCCGCGTGCAAGACATAGGTACGCGCGCGGGACCCCGTGATAAGTTAACCACGCAGCGTGAACTTTTGTGCCGCCCAAGGCAATTCAGCGTGCCGCTGAATCACTAAAACCGCCGTAAGAACAAATTTTTGAAAATTCCACCCGAGCGAAGCCGTGCATTAGTAAATACGACATTTTCCAACCTACCTACTCCAATTTAGTAATGTTTTCTGGGTTCATGTAGGTACGAGCATGTTTGTGAGTTCATTCCACAGCATGTTTGTTAGTCTCATGTTTGCCATAGCTTCGAAGTATAGACTCATAAAATAAGTTAGCCAGTGTCTAGATGATTCACAATTGTCAGTTTTTCTTTGCCAAAGATAAATAAGATATATATGTACCTACCTGTAGTGTACTAGAGTACATATCTCACTTTTTAAAGTTTTTTTTTTAACCACCACAAGTTAGCCCTTGACTGCGATCTCACCTGATGGTAAGTGATGATGCAGTCTAAGATGGTAGCGGGCTAACCTGTTAGGGCATGGCAGTTATATTAAACCCATACCGCTATTCGGTTTCTACACGGCATCGTACCGGAACGCTAAATCGCTTGGCGGCACGTCTTTGCCGGTAGGGTGGTAACTAGCCACGGCCGAAGTCTCCCACCAGGCCTTCTAAATGCCTCAACAGATTTGGATGTACCTATGGGATATAATTAGAATCCTTACATCCTCCCGAGTGACACTAGCTATACATTTTTTGAAAAAAAAAAAAAAACAATATGACAGTCATGTTTTATAATAATTGTTTCAATTTTCTTCACTTGTTTTTCTTGTACTTTTCTCAGGTACTTACATAAGCGGATTAACTTTAAGACGCTCAATAAAGCAAAATACTTAAGAACAGAAGCCTTTGAAATAAGTATAAAGGCAAGTCTTAAGTAAAGAGGTAAATGTGTAAATGTGTGCGTAATTTTCACGTGCGGATAGAAAACGCGTTGAAGTTTGTTTTAGCTACAATAATGTGTTAGCACCTATTGATATGGCATATAAACCTACGTACACTGTTGAACACAGGATGTTATCAGAGAGCGCGTTAGGACGATAAGTGGATATCACACTATGTACTGGCAGGACAGAAAAATACGTCTGGGCGGACCCCACGCTTCGTAGGGAAATCACGTTTTGTCCTGTCACGGTTGTCTGCATAAATGTGCACACGCGGACTTTTTGTCCTTAGTTTGCTTTCGCTCTTACATTGTCCTCTCAATTCCCCATTCAGCCATGTCCTGTAAGCGTGTCGACGTGAAGTGATTCATAATATCGTAGCATTTGAAAATCGAGGCGTTACGTCGTAGCAAGATTTCGTTCATTCAGTTCATTCGGAACTAGGGTTTTGAACCAGTGGTAGTGGCATTCCGAACCAGTGGTCACTCGACGATTCAAAAGCACTTGTGATAAGTTTATTTGAATAAAAAAATATGAGTTTGAGTTTGAACGTTAATGTGCCATTGAAAACTTGAACTTTTGAGCTGCGCCGTAGCAGTTTGCTACATGATAGATAGTTTGCTCAAAAGATGGCTCTACGCGCTACCAGGATTTGTAAATTGCCTTCCATCCACGATGATAACTATTTACGGAATGTATAGACTTATTATTAATTATACTATTACATAATTATTTATTTACTACCGATGGCATGCCTTGTTTTACAAATATTCCTTATTCTGTATGCAGGATCTATTTTAAGATTTTTACTACGAAAACTAAAATTATTTTCTTTTAAAAATATCTATTATTAAATATACCTATATATAATACTAGCAGATGCCCGCGACTTCGTCCGCGTGAAATAAGTTTTTAAAATTCCCACCGGAACTCCCTAATTTTTCGGGTTAATATACATATTATAGCCTATGACACTCACAAATCATGTGGCTTTCTATTGGTACCAGAATTTTCAAAATTGGTCCAGTAGATCCAGAGATTACCCCCTACAACCACACAAACTTTACCTCTTTATAAAATTAGTATAGACACTAACCTAATTATATGAATACGAATAATTTAATATATTCTTGTATTTTGACGAACGCTTTTTTATAGTATTGGTTTATTCATTAAAGTAACAAAAGGTCATCTAAAGGTTAAGACAAAAGTGAGACATCGAGGTAGACCTTGATTTCCATAAAGATTTCTTGTGATAAAAGATTCTGCGGGGAACAGTGACCTTCGGTCTAGAGTTATGCTGAACCTTCAACGGCGGCTATGTAAAAATTCACTAGTCTGATAAACAAGAGGATTTTGTTACTTATCAATTTCTATATGATTGAAGATCGAGTGTTTTCTCGTTGATATCACGCTACGAAAATAGCTCTCTGAAATAAGCTCCATTTGAAAACTAGATAAGTAACTGTTTGTTTAAAAGCTACAGCTTAAAAAGTAATTAAATTACCAAAATCCATCTCCATATCCATATCCATACTATTATTATAAATGCGAAAGTGTGTCTGTCTGTCTACCTGTCTGTCTGTCTGTCTGCCCAACTACTCGACCGATTTTTGATGAAATTTGGTACAGAGATAGTTTACATCCCGGGGAAGAACATAGCCTACTTCTTGTCCCGGAAAATTGAAGAGTTCCCGCGGGAATTAAAAAAAAATCTATCCACGCGGACTAAGTTGCGGGCATCATCTAGTTAGTAGTTAATAATTACTGAATGTGGGCCATGTAGCCTATAGTTACAAATTAGGATTGCAATGACAATCCGAGCCAACTGTTTGGTTACGACGGTTTACAAAAACATATCACAACGTATAAAATAGGTACCTACTCAACTACCTTTACTTTAGTGCCTGATATTGTTTTCTATTGAAAACATACTAAAACACGTCAAATAAAACAAAGTACCTACTTACTCTCTGAAGATTTGCGGTGTTAAGAGAAACTTCGAGCAGGTAAAAATAAGTTTTCCGCTGGACCTACAGAGAGAACATTCGTCGTTTTAAATAACGTGGAATTCTAAAACAGGTAAGAGATAGGTAATGAATCTACTGACTTGTGAGTGTCGCAAATGGTTATTTTATGTAAATTGTCATCATCGTCATCTCCACTTATCGGCCCACTACTGAGACCACGGGACTCCTCTTAAAATGAAAGGATTTGGACACCACGCAGACTAAGTGCGGATTAGCAGAACTAGATTAGGATTATAAAGAACTTTAAGGCATGCAAGTTTTCTGACAATGTTAGCCTTCGAGTTATAACTATTTAATTGCTTGAAACGCAGGTAACTCTGAAATGATTTCTGACGTTGATGTATAATTTTAGTGTACCTACAATTCTATTTCGATGACTTCTGACCATTATTGAACCGCGGGTTGTAAATTTTTAATGCTATGGAAAACCTGAGGCTATTTTTATAATAAGACGCGCCGATGTTTCCCTACACATCTGCATGGCGTGCCGATTATCTCACGCTTATTTAACACTTCTATATCTACTTATACTGAATTCAGTGTTATAGAGTAACGTCAATTGGTCGGCATGCGAGGCCGGCGCTGCAGTACCGCGGCAGGCGCCGTCGGGCGGGGCGACATGCATCTACCAACTTTATTGTCTGAAACAACCGCTTTTGCGGATAGAGGGAGAAGCACATAGAACGTAGTTCGTTGATTGTCGTTCAACGGAACGGAGGTTGGTTAGGACGGGTTTTGCAGGTCGACTTGTGTCAGACAAAATTATCGTCATAAGTGACATTAAATAAAGGGTCATAGCATATAGTCATATATTAGTATCCCGGTTTTATAGGAGCACGAATCACCTTTACATGGCAAAGATGTGAATTCAGCGCCTGTTACTCTTACCTAGTTTGGCTGAAGTAGAATCCTAAAGGTAAGTTTCAGAATAGAGATTTAGATTATGTCACATATTTGTCTCTAAAAACGTCTAGATTTTCTTGTTCATTGTTAGGGTATTTCGATAGTGTATTTAAGTTTGGCGATGTCGTAGTGTAAACGTGAACCATAGCGATAGCGGTTCGCGATACGGATTCGCAGTTCGCAGAAGCGCGCTGAGCGAGGTCGGCCACCTGCGCGTCCTCGTATCCGCGGGCACTCGGGCAGGGTATCGATGCGGCTGCGCGCGCACGCTCGCGCGCCCCTCGCGTTCGATTTTCCCGTCCGGGCGACAGTGGCGGCGCGTTGCATAACCGTGCGACGGCACTCCGCGCGCGATTCCGCTCCGAGCGCCCGCGAGCGCGTCACACGCGTCGCGCCCTTTACGTAACGCGCGACCACCACGCGCTCTCGCGACCCGTCGACACCCTGAGGAAAGGTTTGGAGTGTTACACGTTAATTGTGCTTCGTTTTGGTTTTGGCTTCTGGCTTTATCGGAGACGGAGCGGCGGGCCGGCGGTGGGCCGGTAGGTGTCGCAGTGCGCGTTCTTTGTCCGTGGTGGCGGTGACGGCGGCGGTGGTGGCGTGGTGAATAATTGAGGCGGAGGCTGACGGCCGCGGTATCGACCACGCTCGCGTGCCTGGCGCTATTACCCGCCACAAGGACGCCGCGCTGGCTGCGGCAGCGCCGCGCCGCAGCCGCCGTCGTCGCCGTCCGACCCCGCCGTAACGCAGCTAGGGTTACCTTCTGGCTTTCTTTTCACACAATTTAACCTAAAAACTATGAGGTTTTCTAAAGAGAACCAAAATTCTGTAAAAAAAAATGGTTGATAAGTCATTTTGGAACAGAGCTGGATTTCATAATTACATCAACCCTAAAACTGCTACTTTGAATGCGTTACTAAAGAGTTTTTCTAAATAATTCGCTAAATTATTAAAGTCACAGGGAATTTGGCAGTCACCTGGTAACCCTAAATGCGTCTTTTGACTCTATATACCTAGTGCATATCTTATTGATTACTATGATATAAGACGAACTGCATATCACACGAGTTTAAGCTTAAAAGAAAGAAAACTATAACCCCACGTTTACTGTAAATTAATAGTAACAAACGTTTTTAAGTAGGTACTTAAGTAGTCATGGCATAATAATAATATACGAGTATAACACGTGGTATTTTGATTGTAAAACGAAGACGACATAATTATTTTGTGTCGTTACGTAAAACTTAAAATGATAAGATGTTTATTATATAACTAGACCAGGAAAAACGCTCCCGGTCGTTATTGAAATAAAAGGATGCAATTTATGTGGTCGTTTACCAAAGTAAAACGACGCTGAAGATTCGTAGCTATCGTAGCACCCCGCGTAGCTGCTGCTACGGAACTTTGTCAGCTTTTTCTATTCCAATTTTTTAGTGCTTATCAGATACTTTGCCAAACCGGATTATTAACCATATTACATTTTATTTATTTTCAGTGGTTGCATCGATTTTCTAAAGTTTATTATTCTTGCCCTTGTCCCATTTTATTAGGGGTTGGGCCTCCTAGCACGTAAGCACCATGACTAAAACTAAAAGTTCTATCCTGGGCTGTCCTTGGCGAGACTTTAAAGGAACATTATACTTTCCCTCGTGTTTTGGTAGAGATGTTCGTTAATTCCTTTATTGGGTAGTCATCACTTTTTCGATCTATGAATCTATAGTATCTTTAACATTGTACACTTTTTGAATGTCAATAGTATTTGTTTATAGAAAAAACGTGATGGTGATACTTAAATATGGTATCTTAAGGCTTTAGCTCCAAACACGCCCTGGTCAGGGAAGAAGCCCACAGCAAACTCAGCCGATTTTTTTTTTACCGTGTCACAATACACTTCAATTAATTAGATCAATTCTAATAAGTTATTTTTCAAAATGAAACGTCTGGAAACAGAAACTTGAATTGATTAACCCACAGATGAGAACCTATGTTAAATCTCTAGATTTTCAAGATTCCCTATGGACAAAATCTCGAAGTTACGTGAAATATAACGTATGATCGTAACTAATTGATTACTAAGTATGTAGTGAATGCATGTAACGACGTTTCTGATACGAACCGCAAGGGTGTGGAACACCCTCCCAGCGCACGTGTTTCCTGCCACATATATATAACTTAAGTACCTTCAAGGCAAGAGTGAATAGGCATCTTCTAGGCAAGCGCGTTCCAACCTAGACCTCATCATTGCTTTGCACTAAGCATGATTGTCGTCAAGCGCAAGTCTATCACGGAATAAAAAAAAGAAAGTAGATTGCTCATGATTAGGTTCCATAATGGGATTTTTGATAAGAAATTCACAATACTATCCCGGAGTGAGGAAGTTGGCGGTGTTTCAACCGCTGCCTATTAAATAACGTATTTTAGCTGTCTGTCCTGCACCTGTTCTCTCTCCGGTGGTATCGAATGTTCCGTTCCATGGGACTGTGAGAGTAGGTAAGGGAATAGAGAATGAACCTGTATTTGCGCACACACAATCGCTGTGGATTGACAGTCGTGGCCGAAATAAGCTCAGGAGGGCTAAGAAGCTGATCAAAGGATCTATAAACATAATCTTAAGTTTATGTAGGTACCTAGCAATTGGAGATGTATGTGTTTAAATGTCAGTAAGTCATTCCTCTTCGGTTCTCCTCAATTTAAAGATAACTTTCATTGCTTACGTTATAAGTGTCAAAATAGAAGTACATGAAAGAGCACCTGATGAATTAGGCTAATCCGATTGCCTTGAAACAAAATATTTGTTACTACAAATCTATCTATGTGCGGTTCAAACAACTTTATATTAGTGTTTTAAGAATTTTAAATGATTTTTTCTATTAAAATGTTATCTTATAGTTGAAGATAACTTATTTAACTGTAAAGTCACCCCTGTATGGAATGATGCCAATAAAATTGGCAACAAGTCCGTGCTGAACAGCCAGGCTGGTTCTTTGCACATAAAATGAACCAGCTCTTTTGTCGGCCTTAGGATTCTAGTGTAACTTTCAAGTTAATGATAGGCATTTTACCTAGCTAGATCTTACATATAAAAAAATCAACCGTACCGATCTGTTATTTTAGCATGGACGTAAGGGATGGCAGAATTATGCTTAGTTGACGTTATAACTGTGTAAAAACTGTTAAAACCTCGAAAGTTAGTGGTTTTAACAGAAGCAAAAATCTACAGTCTATTACAAATTTTTGAAATCTACATAATATCTACAAAAACTTTAATTAATGTATTCTTGAAACATTTAAATTTATATACTTACTTCTAGCTTGTACTATTTCCCTCATTTACTAGCTTCTCATAGTGTCGTATAATTTGTATACTGCCAATGAAGCCACTAGGGATACTTTTCTTTCGTATCTACGTGACTCATTACGTCGCCTCAACGACAAGGTACTTGTATTATATTATATCTTCGCAAACAGGAAGTTAGTCTCATGTTTGCCATAGCTTCGAAGTATAGAGTTTTTTTTTTGCCAAAGATCAATAAAGACAATTTTTGACAAAGATAAATAAGATTTATATGTATCTACCTGTAGTATCTACCAATCTCACTTTTTTAAGTTTTATTTTATCCATAATACAAGTTAGCCTTTGACTGCTATGTCACCTGATGGTAAGTGATGATGCAGTCTAAGATGGTAGCGGGCTAACCTGTTAGGGGCATGGCAGTTAATATATTAAACCCATACCTCTATTCGGTTTCTACACGACATCGTACCGGAATGCTAAATCGCTTGGCGGCATGTCTTTGCCGGTAGGGTGGTAACTAGCCACGGCCGAAGCCTCCTACCAGGACAGACCAGGAAAAATTCAGAAATAATAAATTCCCAAATTGACCCTGCCGGGGATCGAACCCGATACCTCCGCACGTTAAGACAACAGCTTTACACACTGCGCCACGAAGGTCGTTAAATAGGTTATCTATAAATCTATCACTGACATACTCAAATCTGCCTTGTTTAAACTCATAGATTTAGGATTGGTCTCGCTGCGCTACAACCAATCCTAAATCTATGTTTTAACTCTAATTATCGGACAATGGAAGCTTAGTCGAAGTATGACATAATATAAATTGCAGACTAGGAACATATAGCGTAAGAAACACGCAGTAAAAAGACAGCCTTAAATTTTAATAGACAAGCAAACGTTTGAATTTACACGATCTCCTAATAAATCATAGCCTACGTTTTATTCTGAAGTAAGACATTGCAATAAAAATAATTCAATATACATCGGTTATTTATATTATTCCTAAGATATACTTACACTTACATAAAGAAGTTATTTTAGATCTATCTATCGTTTTATGATCCCACATAACCTATTCGATAAAATAGGTACTAAAATTCTGCTTCAATGATAAAATGCATCCTAAAATTCTACATCGATGATAAAATGGGTAGGTACATATTTGGCCTACATACATTTTCAGGTCAAATATTGCAAAGCATGCATTGAAACAATGAGCTTGCTATTCATTACGTTTCAAAAAGAGCTTTTTCTTTGTTTTTTTTTTCTCCGTAGGAAATCGATATAAGTAGTATAGTACCACAGAATCAATACTAATATTATAAATTATAAGAAAGTTTGGATGGATGTATGGATGGATGGATGGATGGATGGATGGATGGATGGATGTTTGTTACTCAATCACGCCACAACGGCTTATTTTATTTTATTTTATTAAAAAGGTACACAGAAGGCTGAACGGATCTGGATGAAGTTTGGCACAGAGATAGATAATAGTCTGGAATAGCACATAGGCTACTTTTAATCCCGGAAAATTAAAGAGTTCCCGCGGCAACCAAAAACCTCAATCCACGCGGACGAAGTCGCGGGCATCAGCTAGTTGGTAATAGTTAATAGTAACCTTTTTAAAATAATACCTTGACGTTCCTACGTAAGTACTGATTTTATTCCCAAATTCTTTCATAAGATCTCAAAATTATTTTTTAAAGATTTCAAATAATAGATAGGTATCTTCTTCTTCTCTACATAGTATCTATAGTAAAGTCCTGATTCATTCACTTACTTACTGACTCTTATAAGTCAACCCTTTGCACCTAAAAGCTGAAGTTTGGCTGGTTTTGACTATAAAGGGAACCCCTTTATAATGGAGACGTGGAACAAGGCCAGATTATTCGAAATCCCCACGGGAGCAAAACCACAGGCGATCGCTAGTACAATAAACATCATAAATATTTCGTTATTGCATTAATACGCGTTCATGTTAAATGACTTATATAATTATATTTTTTTACTGTACGTATTGCGGCAAACATAGCCTTGTAGCAATTAATATATGAAAAAATATGAATTTAAGTAATGTTTGGAAAGTACGTACGCTACAATTTCGTAGTATCGCCTAAGTATACTAACTATTACTAATCGCCTTAGGTACGTGGCTGCTTAAATGCACTTAGCAGTAGGTACATAACTAAGCCGGTAGTTATGTACGGTAGTAATATTCACAAGGATTAATTAGTTCTTGTATTATTATTAATTAGTTTTATATTTAGTTTTTAGCATTTTAATATTGTATTAAGTATTAATATAGTACATTTATTATTATTACTTCTTAATATACTTAATATTAAAATGTGAAAGTGTATCTGCCTGTCTGTCTGTCTGTCTACCTTGTAACGGCCTATCCGTTCAACCGATTTTTTCATAGACGGTTTTAATCCCGGGAACTTGAACAACAAACATGCTTTTTAAGCTGATGGTACTATATCAGAAAAGGTCAGAAACCTTTACGCAAGTCCCAAAAAATTTTACAAAGTTTCACCGCAATCAGATGAGTGATTGTAAGGAACATATAAAAAAAAGCTTTAAAACTAAGGCATTAAAGTTTAATTACGAATGTAGTATATATTTATATTTAAGACCTTTTGTCTTCGTAACAACGCGAGCATATCGGTGACGGTGTCGGTGAAGCGAATCCACAAGTTTACCCCCTAACAAAAAGTGCTCAACGCGGCTAAAGAAGTTTTCACTTCAAAAATCTATTTTCCTTTTTTATATTTTAACTACCAAAGAAACAAATTACCTACGGCGCTACTACGGTGCTACGACAAACTTAATGCTACGACTCGTAGCAAATAAATCAATACTAGGAAACTAAAAAGGAAACTAAAAATACATGTAGCGCTGTACTTTATTAAAGTAACAATCACTGAACGATCGATGTTTAATGAAATTTCTCCATCGCTATAAGTTAATAATTGTTCGTGTGGGCGTAGGGATTACATTTCATCGAGTTACGGCCTGAGTTTTGGTAAAGTACCCAAGCTGGCATGATCTAATTTAATACTGCCATGTTATTAAAATCATATTATTAGCCTTTATAGTATAAACTAGCTTTGCTTGGGTGGGATTTTTGAAAATTTTACTTGAAAGAGAAAAAAAAGGTTTCCTTCACGTTTCTAGAACCAGCGAATTAATCTCTATGTTGATGTGTCAGTCAGACAGAGTACCCTTTTTTATGTATCTACAGGTGATTTCCAAATAAATCACTAATTTCAGTTAATTAAGAAACACATTCATCCCCCACGCCCACTTTTTTTTTATTCTTAAGGGTAATAATGTAACAATACAAGAAAATAAATATTGCATAGAGATATCGGTGATTGATTGAATAACTCGAAATTGAGTACTCGAGTATATTTACTGAAGTATACCTACTACTGATCCTACTGATCTGTTGGAATAGGTATAATTTATTTCCCGTCACGGGCATCTGCTAGTAAAACTAATAAAAGCAAGAGGAACCATGCATACATTTCCATGTTATTCGCTTTGGCGGTCGCCTCTCAGAGAAATTGGTTCGGATCTTTCGCGCAAAACTAGAGTTTTTATAACCAAACTTTTTCGAACAAATATTATCCGAACTAAAAAGGGAGTGCTGCATCCCTTTTGAAACTTAAAGGTCGTAAAAATATACTCTTATAGAACCTGTATTGTGTATTTTTTCTCGTAACTTTTTCTAAAATAGACTAAAAAATTATACACTTATTCAAGTAGGTAAAACATTTTTGTTTCATGCCTACTCACACTCACACTCAGCACGAACGGTGGCATCTTAAATATGGGTCATTCTCAAACGGCTCAAAAAAGCGTGTCCGGGTCGAAAATCTGTATGAAATAGATTGCTAGCCACTTGATAATTTTATGTATGGTAGATATGATCAAAATATTAGGGGGGCCCTATGTCCTTTTTTAGGTAAACATTATGTAAGTTAAGTTAAAAAAAGAAAACCGCGGAAATATTGACCTCGGTGCCGTGTCCCGCACCCCATATTGCGTTGAAAATTATTATTTTTCTTTTTTTCTATAAAATATGCCACTATTTTGCAGGTGCTTACAAGAAACTAGTTAGTTACTAGCTCAAATTATAATATTTATAATCAATAATAGGCCTTAGTTGACAACTTACAACAAATTGTTATCGCGTCCGACGTTTAGAATTGATACCGGTGGCGCGCTCCAATTCTCTTATAACTTCTGTACTTTAATAACTACGAGAATAGTAGTAAGAGTAAGACAAACTATCCGTCGCGCCGCATCGGTGGTTAAAGGCAACACGTCTGTGCCTCTCTGTGCGTCCCTTTTATTAAAGTAAGTAATCGCTTTCGGTGGCTTGGTATACCCATAAACTTGATTTCGGTGGAACTGTTCTATCCATATCTATTTAAACTACTATTATTTAATTTATACAAACGTATATCGTATGAGTGCTAGATTGCAATTAAGGAGGTTATTATTATAAATTTAGGATACTTTTGTAAAAATCTGGGATATTGCTCATTATTTTGATTTCAGTGGGATTGATCTCAGTGTTTTCGGTGGAAATAGTTAATCTATTTAGTAAAAAAAAGATGGTTGCAAAATTCATTTTTTTGATTTTTCCAATTTTTGAGCATGTTTCTAAATGGGGGCTGTATTTTTTTATTATTTCACAAGAAAGTATAACTCAAAACGAAAAAATTGCGACCTGAAAGAAGTCTCTACGACAATTTTCCAAAGGAGAATTTTAATTAAAAAATATTTTTTTGGGCCGAAAAACGTGATTATCTCGGGAGTCTCTTAACATTTTTATCTGAAAAAAATTGTGAATATTTTAAATACAAAAATGTATACTTTCACCAAGTTTCGTCAAAATAAAATTATTTTTGTGTAAATGAAAAATAAAAAACGATAAAAGCGGTTTTTCGCATTTTACTCGGAGATTTTTAGGTTATGTGAAAAAACCATTCATATAAAAGTGGTAGATCTTTTTATGATCTACAACTTTTTTATTGTACACTTTTCTCTCCGAAGTCAACTTTCGCCGGAAATCACAATAATCCAAAATTTCCCCCCTTTTCATCCCCCTAATATATCTGGAAAAACCCCTGCTCACGCATTTTTTTTTACGTTTATTATATGCCACTTTACCATCTCCAACTGTTCCCATCCTGTTAATAATTTTGTTTTTTTTCGCTTCAAAATGAGCGACTGGACTATGTGTGTTATGATAGATCTAAATAGAGACAAAACAGTCTCAAGTCAAAGTCTCAGCCAAAGTTCCTACTTTGTTATGGTTACTATTTTTAATTTATTATTTATTTAAAATACATACATAAGTACAAAGTCGTTTTTCCTAAATCTAAGTTACGTAATTAAAGTAGGTACATATGTTATGTTGTAAGTAAATATGTTGATAAAATAAAATATTTTATTGTAAAATTAACCTGAAATTCTTTACGTTTAGTCTTCAAAATATTAAATACCTCCATAAATAATTTTATTTTGATTTCGGTGACTAAAATATTGATTTCGGTGGACACCATTTTTTGAAAATCGAATTACGATGTAACCGCTGGGCCTATAAAGTTCCCTTTACTACCAATAATAACTAAATTAAATCTAGATTTGATATTTCCTGCTAGTATGTCTCAAATACAAAAAAAAAATTGTGCCACCGAAGTCAATCAAATAATGAGGCGCCTGAGAAATACCCATATTATAGAGCTACAGAGCAAAAATAATCGTAATTTGCTGTCCCGTAATCGCAAACGCCCACTGTCATTTGTCAAGGCGGGAAGAGAAACCATGGAATTAGGAATTACGACTTAAAAAACTAATGCCTTGTACCTACTAGGACGAGCGGGGAAGGCGAGAAAGCTGCGTAGCACAATTATGACATGCAGGATCTGTTTTTCTCTCCCCTTTGTTGTAGTTAAGACATGTTCTCGTCAATTGTACGCAATTTGCAAGTTGCATTTATTAACGTAAACCTAAAAGTTTGCTGGAAGTTGCGTGTAAGTAGGTTTTGAATTTGTTAGCAAAACGCGAACTGGCGTACAAACTCTGGTGCAAACACTTGCTTGCAAGTTGCAAGTAACTGCATCTGATGCAAGTAACTTGCACGCGAATGTAACGTCATACCAATATGCAAGAACTTGTGTAATGGAAACGCCGCTTTATGCTGATTCGCTTTAGGATTAAGGAACCTACGCACCAGGCTGCCAATTACAGAAAGCTTTGTTTAAAGTGTGTGTAATTTGCGTTGTAAGTCGATCTACTTTTTATTTGTGTCCTAATAATTCTTCTTTGAGTTCAATATAAATTGACGGATAAAACGTTATCCCTGTTTTAGGGTTCCGTAACAAGGAACCCTAAAACGTAGGAGCGTAGTTTCGCTCGGTCCGTACACGTGTCCGTTTGACCGTTTGTCTGTCTGTCTGTCCGCGATTTAGCTCAGAGGCCCTCAATACTACAAAGCTGTAATTTGGTATGGGTATACATATTCTAAACTTACTTAATCACGCCGGCAAAGTGGTAAAATAAAATTTGAAAAATAATTAACTTTAGGGCACCTCCCCTACACGTAAAGTGGGGATGATTTTTTTCTCGTCTATCCCATTGTGTCAGGTCGTTCAAAAATATTCGCATTGGGCTATTTCATCTAAATTAAGAAATTCTTTAATACTTAGACTAAGACCTTCACGCCGCTGCCACTTGCCAATGCTACTAGCATGGACCAACCATCCTACTTGTGACACTAGAAAGCAATGATACAGCTGCATTGCTTTAAAGCGCGCGTCTCTAAAAGGCGCGCCTTTTTTCTCTCGTTTTGAAGGTGACCCATATTATACCTACGTGAAAGAGAATAACGGATTCCGGAAGGAGATTGCGCGTCTTTGGTCTAAGTAGGTACTCGTACGGATTACAAACGAGGAATTGTAACGCTTCGTGCGAAGGTATTCAAGGAATGGAAATTACGAATGACTCAGAACCGAGTGTTGCGAATTTTGATGATCATTTAGGTACCTATACCTTTTTGAAACCTACTTAGGTACTTACTTATACTTGCTATAGAAACGACCTTTTTTATTTACTTTGCTTATTATTACTTTTTTTATTTCTTAAATATTTATTTCACCTCTTATGCTCTAAAAAGATGTCATTATATCAAGTAGACAGACTAAAGTTAGCATTTAGCCTCTAGGGATTAAAGTATTTTTATTATTTTTATTTTAGTCGGTAGTAAATGGGTGGTAAAAATTTATAGTCTATGCGGTTACTATCAAAAGCCCACAGACACAGTATAACGAGATACGTTCTTTCCTACCAGTCGTTCAACGGAGTGTGACAGTGTGTGTGGTGACAGGAGCGTGACGAAGGAAACTAGCAGAATTTTTACTATACAAAATTGTGTCACTCTAATGTTTTTGATGCAGTACCGTACCTACATCATCTAAAACTGTCAAGGTATCGGTCTGTCATTTGTAAGAGCGACTCGACCCCTCTCGACCCACTGTATGAAATAAATAAATAGTTTCGGTATGTACGATTGAAACAATGTTCCATTTTTGAAATAATTTCTTGGAATAAAATATATAGAGAAAGAAACTTTTTTTTAAAAATGGAACTGATAGCGACTGCACGCAATCATGACTCTATCAATCCTTGGTTTAATGTACATTAACAACTGTCAAGGTATCGGTCTGTCATTTGTAAGAGCGACTCGACCCCTCTCGACCCACTGTATGAAATAAATAAATAGTTTCGGTATGTACGATTGAAACAATGTTCCATTTTTGAAATAATTTCTTGGAATAAAATATATAGAGAAAGAAACTTTTTTTTAAAAATGGAACTGATAGCGACTGCACGCAATCATGACTCTATCAATCCTTGGTTTAATGTACATTAACAAGTACATCATGTACGCATATACATGCGTCAATGTGTTAATGTTACCCACCGTATCCTATATATAGATAGCTCTATGTCTATATTACTTACTGTCTTTGTTAATATCGTCAAATGTAAATAAAGATCTTACTCCTAATATGGAAATGTAACAGAAAGGCAGAGAAATAATTAAAAATAGTTAATTATCTTATTTTCTCGCAGTCGAAGTAAAAAGTAGAGTGTTTACCTCGGAATAAGCCTTTCTCCTCGATTATATAGCATCCCTCGCTACGCTCGGGAGGGGCGTATGAAATGGCTCATTTCATTTGATGAAAAATTTACTATTTGACATTTAACAAGAGCGCCTTTGCGATTCAAGCTTGGGACTCGATCAGCTCAGGATCGTGGTTTCGAGCCAACCTATCAATTAATTTTAATGGAAATTTCCGACAGTTTCATTAATCGACGTCTATTACGTAAACCTAATTGCGCGATTTATACTTACATACAAATAGCAATATCATGTGATTCATAAGTACTTAAGTCAATTTTATAGTATACCTCTGTAGGAAATAAATGAAAAAAAGTCCAAGTTACCTTTTCTATCATGCTGTGGTTGCAGGCGTATTATGTAATTAAATAAATTAATGAGTACAAAACACAAAAGAAGCATTTTCATCATTTGCGTGTTTAAAAAATAAGCCACAGTAAAAGCCACGTATATATAACAAAAAGTTAATGTCACGAAAAATACCTACAGCGAAACCTACAGTTATTTACTGTCACGCTATGAGGTTAACGTAAAGACTCGGCCACACCAACAGCTTAGTATCAGCTTACAAGATGGACACAGTGCATATGTTGCTCTTTTAAATGTGACGCCGCTCAAGGTTGAGCAAACTAGGTCGCCTTTGATGGATAGGTTTAGGATTACCAGTTAGCAATGGAGAAGAGAAGTATTCTTTTAATAAATTGTACTAACTGATGCCCGTGACTTCGCCCGCGTGGATTTTTTTTTAATAATTTCCACGGGAACTCTTTAATTTTCCGGGATGAATGTGTCATTCTCCAGGTCCTCAACTATACCCATGAAAAAATCACGTCAATCCGTTGCTCTGTTGCGGTGTGATTGAAGAACAAATCAATCACAGAAGATTTGAAGAACAAATGTTTCCGTGTGTACCTAAAATACGCTGAAAGTGATTTCCTGTAACCTTTTTTAATTATTTCAATGGATTTACCTACTGGTTTCAGTTGTAAGGTAAATACGACTATATAATTATCAATAATAATAAATATTATAAATGCGAAAGTTTGGATGTATGGATGTATGTTTGTTACTCAATCACGCTCCAACGGATGAACGGATCTGGATGAAATTTGGCACAGAGATAGATTATAGTCTGGAATAGCACATAGGCTACTTTTTATCCCGGAAAATTAAAGAGTTCCCGCGGGAACCGAAAAACCTCAATCCACGCGGACGAAGTCGCGGGCATCAGCTAGTATTTTAATAAATTTTAATTATATGTTAATATTTTATATTAGTTGTGATAATTAGATTTAATGTGTAATTGTTAATCGTCCCCAATAAATAAAAATAAAAATAAAAATAAAATTCCTTCTAAACTTACTTAAATACATATCAAAAATCTGCGGAACCGGCAGGATTTTAAATTCCTTTACTGTATATTTTCTAAAGACTTTTTAAACCAGACAAGAATGGTCTCTTTTTTCGACTAATTGAGAAACTTCAAGTACTACCACTAGGTACGACATTGCTCAGTAGCATGTATAGCTCGCGCGCGAGTTGAATGCAGAGCTTATGTAGGGTGACAGATACATTCTCTCTGCATTCAGCTCGCGCGCGTACATTTTTTAAATTATTAATTTTAATCTGCTAACTACACCGCTGTTAAAACTTAATTAATGAAGCGTATTGCATTACTAATTGGTGTTGTTACCGTCCAGCATACAAAGCGGTACAACGTCGTCTCGCCCTGAGAGCGTATCGATCCAGGCCTTTATCTCTCATCTGTGCGACGGCGGGCTGCCATCTGCGGCTCTTGAACGAATATCAATAGCTGTCAGGTCAGCATGAGATGTAGGTGGCGTGCTATCTCGATCGAGACACCCGCCGTTTATCAGGTCAGATTTCAAAGGAAGGTCAAATTGCGTAACAGAGGAAGATTTAAAGTTATGTGGGGTAGGTAGGTTTTTTTTTTATAATATAATTCTAAAGTGTCCCCTTTCGTTCTAAAGGGTCGTTTTTTGCCGTTATATTATTGTAATGCCGTGATATGTTGTTTGTAATATATTTTATTATTAATTTTATTTCTAATCTTTTCATTTTAACGTCTAATGTCTTCGGTTTAACATCTATCTGGCTTTTGCGAGGAGCGGTGCGATTTATATGCAAGTGTCGTCTTCATATGCTCATCATATTGGGTGAACTATGCATCTCTATCACCGCTCTGTTTCTGGCAATAGCGATCTTCGCTATTTTGCAGGCATATTTTATCAAGGCTTCACGGCCAATTGCTTCGCCCAGGATGGTGGGCACAGGGTCATTTGCAGTTCCTGTTGCAAGTCTTCTCGAGCAGCTATGTGCTGTGGGCAGTCCATCAGAAGTCGTCACAGACGCAGCTTGGGTTGTTTTTGCGTTTGAACCTGTGCAGGTACTCCGCGAAACCTCCATGACCTGTTAGTACCTGCGAGAGCACCATATTGTGGTCGATGTGCTTGGCCACTCGATGGGGTAGGTAGGTTAATTACCTACCGGTAGGTATAGATGTTCATAATCATAACTTTAATAAAATTTATCATAATTGTTAACCGACTTCCAAATAGGAGGAGGTTCTCCATTCGGCACGTTTTTTATTTAATTTAAAAGTAGGTACTCGATTAAGTAACTAGATTTGCTCTCGGTTTACGTCATTTACGTATATATTCGGTTAGATAGCCTCGGTTTGTTCTCCGATCATATGGTCAAAAAAAAAGAAAATGATGCCAACAGTACAATTTTTTTTTTTAATGTAATTGATTCTTATAATAATAACGCAGGTGCACAATCCAACATCCTTAATTTAGTTCTTTTTGTAAATTCCATATTTTCGCATCATAAAGAGCAACGTGTCCGCCGAAGTGTATTTCTCCTACGTCAATAACGTCGCGCATAATTGTTTATGCGGACGAACATTCTTTTATTGGCAGCTGCTTAGTCACTTCTGTATGCGCTGGGTGTATATTCTACCTAGATGTGAAAGAGAATTTTTTTGCGGGATAGCGGCTGACGTTCTTCGACCCGGCCAAGCAGATCGGCGGCATCGAAAGGTGGGTAGTAAATCCTTATTGCCTGCTAATTGGTGATGTCGGTTTCCTCAGCGATAGGAAATATCGAAACACAAAACCCCATAAATTTACAGTCCACTAAATCCCAATTATTCGCTCACCACCAGTGAGCTGATGTGAGCCTTACAACATCGCGTCAATTTTATATATAGGTGGGTATAGTGATGTGGCAGTTATATTAAACCCGTACCGGAACCCTAAATCGCTTGGCGGCACGTCTTTGCCGGTAGGTTAGTAACTCGCCACGGCTGAAGCCAGACCAGACCAGAGAAAATTCTGAAATTATGAATTCCCAACTTAAACCTGCCAAGGATCGAACCCGGAATTACTCAGTTGTAGTATTTTATATAGTAGAGAGTTAACCCTATGGCAAATTATACGTAAGAACGGCAACTAGGCGTGGAATAGTTAAACCTGAAACGTTACAGTAAACGTAAAGTAACAAAGGTACACAGTAATCTTCGGAATAAAACATGCATGAAAGAAAACCTCTTTCTATATAATGTCGTTGGACTATAATTTGGTTTCATAAACGTGCGGCAAGATCATGTAGCATGTTATAAAAGCTTTTACTGTAAACTTTTATATATCACGTGTGCAACTTCAAGCCCAAACCAAAAAAAAACATGTTTTATATTTTTAGCGATCAATTACGTTCTTTTTATATTCATTATTAGTTTCTTCGTATTGAAAAAACCAGTAAAGACATTCGAAGCGTAAAATATATTCAAACGACCTACACACAAAATGTATATAGTATAAAATGAAATTCCCAGATATTGTCGCAAGTGTCTGTTCATCGTTGGAACATCTGTTGGAATCGGGCGCAATTGGAAATCTGTCAAATACATAGGAATGTGCTGGTTCCTCCTTGCGTACCTACTTACCCGGTATTTATTGAGGCTTTGTCTTTAGATTTTCGCTTAAATTTAATATACCGTTTGATACCTAAAATGTGTCTTGAATTCAAGAAAAGGAATTGCTATAGATTGGTACTTAAAAGCTTTCAAAGTATAAATAACTGTATGCCTAAGTACTAAAATTATTTATCAATGTTGTATACCGTAGGTTATGGTACCTTTTTACATTTTAATAAATGCCTAATGTAATCGTACTATCTACGAGTATATATTATTTTGTGACTTATTGCTTACTTTAACGTAGTAATAAACTTTAAAGTTAGAATTCTGTGTTTTATCACTTGCCTAGAAAATATTATTTGCTATAGTAGGTACTAACCGTCACGCACGTGCAAATTATACCGTCACAGACCTGCAAATGAGAACCATGAATAGCTAATTCACACTGATCCATGAATGTCGCAAATCGGTTTGTAAACGTCATGCTATTAAGTTCAAACGTACACAATTAAGATTAACGGTGACGTACTCTTCGGTGGAGGCTGTGGAGAATACGCTGGGTTTCAATTTGGTCGGGTAATACTTTTACATGTACGCATAGACCCGCAGTGGCGCCTGGAACCGGGAACCTTGAACCAGCTCCCCTCCCCCGCGCTCTTAGCGCCCCCGCCCTGCCCGCTCCGGCCTCTAAAAACTTACTTGTTTCCTTTATCAGTCTGACATACAACTAATTTTGTAATACGATTTCCATAATCATCGCTATAGTAGGGCTAATGAGCTTTTCTCGAACAATTTTTTTTATATTGAGCGGATTTTCCTTGACCTATTTCTGAATTTTATCAAACTATGTTACTGAGTATCTTCAACTTTTTCAATATGTAAGTGTACCTGGAGGTACGAGATAATTAATTTAGGGGTGTTGTTAAGTTCGATGAGCAACTCTTTACGTAATCTTTCTAATAACAAGTTAATTCTAATATTGATAAATAAAGTATAAACTATCAATAGGAATGACATTTCACCATTATTTAGTTATTTAGAAAATACTCCGAATATTATACTTTAATATAGTACTAAGACTTAGTTACATAACATAGGAAGAAATCGTAATGTATGCAAAACATTTTCCTTGCAAACCGTTATTTTCAAGTTACAGGTTATTATAGCTGAGCTTGACTTTCCTATTTGGCCATAATCTAGAATTCAAAAAAATAACATCAATATTGCCTTTTAAGGGTATAGGTTTGTTCAAGAAAATTTTACCGAAATTGTTAGTTACTCGTAGCACTTTCGTAGCACAACGTAGCACCACGTAGCACTAATACAATGTAATTCAAGTAGTTGACGAAGCGAGTATTTAAATTGAAATACAAAATGAGTTTTTAATTCTTAGAAGTAATAATGCGGTAAGTATAATATGAACATTGAAGTCAATATATTAACGAGAGAATACGACAGGCCTTGTACCTTCAGCTGCGCGAACGTTTGGCGTTAAAATTCGGGTCACGATATCGAATATGCGTCTTGTTTAGACTTACGTAATGAAATTTCTGACCTAAATAAACTCAAATTCATCTGACTGCTACCTACTAATAAGCTAGATAAAAAGATATTTACCAAAGATATTACCCATTTTTAAAATTTAAATATTAACACTCTGGCATTTTCTCCTTCTTACGCTTCGATTTTATTTACCTGCTTCAAAAAAAGCACTTCATCTATTCTTCATTCTTAGACTTTTCTTAGAATTTAATAATGATAAATGATTTATTTATTTCATGTAGGACAACTTGTGTCACATAAGGTCGTAAGAATCTAAAACCGGTTCGGAAAGCTGTTCTACTGAGAACAATAACAAAAAATATCAAATTATATCTATGAATATATATATATTATTTAATTTTAATGAATATATAATAAATAATTATAATATAATTTATATTTAATATTTAGTTTTTAATTAAGGTTTTAATGTATACATTTTTTAAGTATTTACATAATTTTTTAATCATCTGTTCTATTGTTATTAATATTTAATTATAGGCATTATATGCTACCCTTATCTACCTTAGCTACCTTAGAACTGTTCAGACGGGATTTTTCAATAACCTAAATCTACGCGGATGAAGTCATAGATATAATCTGCTTTTAAATATTAATCCTCGTTAATTCGAATACATTTCGATAAGTTTTCTAATTCTTAAAGTATAGCTACTTGACTCTTTAAAAAAAAATTCTAAAATTATTTAAAACATGCAATTTCCCTCTCATGCAGCGAATTGGCGTAAAGACTAAAGAGAAAGTCGTGTGCACTAATTTAAAAAAACCATCGAGCGCTAGGTATTCCCCTGGTTTGCGGCGACGCGGCGTGAGCGCTGGCCTAGCTCGCAACTAGGTCACAGAAGTAGGCAAGCATTTGTGGACGGGCATTTGTGAACGTGATTAGCACCTTCGGCTACGAATACGCTTTCATTGTTGTGCCACAGTGACATTTTATTGATTATTGGATTTTGTTGACAAAATTGCACGTAGGTTATGTTATAATTCGTTATAATATTAAAATTCCTAGAGGTTACTTATACAGTAGTGTTAGGTTTCTATTTATTTGTGATTCATTTGAATAATTGTTGATTAAAAATTCTTTCCAAAAAACCGACTTCCAAAGCCACTGTAAAGTAAAAAATAATTTTGATTTCTACACACTATGTTGAAGTCGGGCGAGCCTGACGCGTCACTTTGCCTATCTTTGTTATACTCGCCCGACTTCAACATAGTGTGTAGAAATCAAAATTATTTTTTACTTTACAGTGGCTTTGGAAGTCGGTTTTTTGGAAAGAATTTTTATTTTTAACTTTTTAGTGTATGGCTTAGGAGTGCAGTACCCTGCAGCATCAGAGTTGAGGAGTTGGGACTTGGGTTTAAGTATGAAGTCGTTGCTTGACACCTACAATATGAATTCAACATAAAAAATCGTAAATCGCTATTTTTCAGGAGTTCTGTACCCTGAAGCATCAGGGTTGAGGAGTTGGGACTCAGAGTTGAATCGTATACACGTGACTTGATACCTACTATATGAATTCACCATCGAAATTTCCTAACTCCCTAGTTTTGAGGAATCATGTAGTATGGTACACCTACAGCATCAGGATTGAGGATTTGGAGTCAGAATTTTTTATGGGACCACCTCGGAAGCTTCCTCTAACCAATGAAAAAAAAATTTTTCAAATCGGTTAAGAAACCACGGAGATATGCACCGACATATATTAAACAAAAAAAAAAAAAAAAACATACGCGCCGAATGGGGACTATCGTTTCTCTGCTCACCAGTTGGCGCCACTGTTGACTAAGGCCCAGAGGTATAGCTGTCAAAGGCGACTTTATAAGATCGGCGCCGAAACAAAGTTTTAAATCTTGAATCTCATTAAGTTTAATAATTTATAACTATCATCATAATATCGAGTAGCTAGTTCCGCAATGTTGTGCAGTTCCGTTTTGTTCGGAAAAAAAGGAGAACACATGTTTCCAAAAGATAAAACTGTTCTAAAACAGTGGCTAGTGGCGTTTCGCAGGAATTCGCAGGATTCTGAGGAATTAATTATATAGGCACTTAATAAATAAAATAAAAATAAATTAATTACTTATTAAACTTATATTTATCCTTCCCTTTCCCTTTAAAACACACTGCTATACAAAAAAATATTAAACATTGTACTTAAATCCATACAATGGATATGATACTGAAAGATGGTTGAGTTGTTAGTTGAAACTACTAAACAATGGTAGATACTAGATTAAGCTGGAAAATTTTCTAGCAATAGCAGGTATCATGTATGTATGATAGTAGGGGCTACTTTCTTTCAAGCAATAAGTATTCATTATTGATCATTTTTATGTGCTTATAATAATTATCACACTGATAAACTCATCTTATAAAGAGAAAGTACATTTCACTTCCAATACTGTTAGTTAGTTCTCCAATTAATCCTTCTGGAGAAACCTGAAATGAAACATCTAATATTAATCAAGAGAAATACCTACTATTATTAAATTCTGGTCATCTCACACATAGTAATCTGATCCCAAGATAGGTGTGTTCTCGTTAGTGATACCTACTGTGGGTACATAACCAGAGACATAGGTATATTTCAATATCATGTAGTAAGTGTGTCCTTGATGTGCATGAAACCCATAACCTTTCATGCAGAAGTCTTAGTAAGTAAATATATATAATACCTATATTAGGTAAATATATGTAAAAAGAAAAAACATAGCTGTTACCTCGGCAAACAAGCATACTTTTGGCAAAAAATAAGTTTGGAAACAGTAAACAAACTAACCTCTGAATTAGCTGCTCTTTGAGGCCGCCTATTTTTGCGCCTCTTTTTCTTAATTCCGCTTTCAAAGCGTTCACATTCGTCGCCAAATAATCCATATTTGCGATAATTTCACGAAGGAGATCACTTTTCAACAGGTAAATTAAAGAAATTATAATTTATGTCACGAAGCCCGCCAAAACCAGTGAAAAGTGAATGATATTGGACCTCACGCGACACCAGCGCCCCTAGCGGCAAATTCATACGCGATAGCCCCCATTGAGAACCTCCTCCTTTTTTGGAAGTCGGTTAAAAAGCAAAATTAACAACTTGGAATCCGGGTCGTGGTTTTGTTTAAAAAAATAAAAGGCTCGGTGTTCTGCGGCACGCGTCAGCTGTCAAGGGAGGATACGTCATGAAAAAAACCGGCCAAGTGCGAGTCGGACTCGCGCACCGAGGGTTCCGTACAAACCTGTAGTAAGTTTTACGATTTATGACGTACTAGAGGACGCCCGCGACTTCGTTCGCGTGGCATAAGTTTTTTTAATTCCCACAGGCACTCCCACATTTCCGGGATAAAAAGAAGCCTATGTCACTCTCCAGATCCTCAACTATAAAACCTACCCATGCAAAAAATCACATCGATCCGTTGCTCTGTTGCGGCGTGATTGAAGGACAAACTCTCTATTTAACGTCCTTGGGGATAGAAATTTCAAGACTGTGGAATACGTATTTCATAAATTTAAATCGGAAGCCCAAATACCAAGTTTCAGGGCGATAACTTGAAAAACGACGGACTTTCATTCAAAGTTTCAACCCCTATTTAACCCCTTTGGTGGAGAAATTTTTAAATATTTTGACACACGTACTTCTTTATTTTTTACCGATAGCCAAAATACCAAGGTTCGTTGATATAACTTGAGAAATATCTTGAGAAATAAAGGACTTTATTACAAACTTTCATCCCCTATTCCATTCCTTTGGGGGTTGAAATTTCAAAAATGGTGAAGTACTTACTTCTTCATATCTAACTGAAAGCCCAAATGCTAAGTTTCATGGCTATAACTTGAGAAATGAAGGACTTTCATACAAACTTTCAACCCTTATTTTAACCCTTTGGGGGTAGAATTTTGAAAAACTGTTACACACGTACTTCTTTATTTTTTACTGGTAGCTCATATACCAAGTTTCATGGATATAACTTGAGAAATGACGGACTTTCATACAAACTTTAACCCCCTATTTCACCCCTTTAGGGGTGGAATTTTGAAAAATCCTTCCTTAGTGAGCGCCTACGTCACAAAAGGAACCTACTGTCAAAATTTCAAGTTTCTAACCCCAGCGGTTTGGGCTGTGCGTTGATATATAAGTCAGTCAGTCAGTCAGTCAGTCAGTCAGTCAGTCAGTCAGGACTTTGAATTTTATATATATAGATTAAAAATAAAAATTACGTTTGTTGTATGGGAGCCCCCCTTTAATATTTACTTTATTGATATTTAATTATTTATTTTGAAAGGTAATATACAAGTTAATATTCTGTGAAAATTTGAACCGTCTACCTGTTACCGTTTTTAATATTGAGCAAAAAAATACGAAAAAAACACGTTTATTGTATGGGGACCCCCTTAATATATATATTTTTTTAATTTTTAGTATTTGTTGTTATAACGGCAACGGAAATACATCATTTGTGAAAATTTCAGCTTTCTAGCTATCACGGTTTATGAGATACAGCCTGGAGACAGACAGACAGCGGAGTCTTAGTAATAGGGTCCCGTTTTTACCCTTTGGGTACGGAACCCTAAAAAGGACTAGTTTATGAGTGATCTGTGAACCTAACTCGGGGGGGAATTCTTGTATTGGGCTGGCTTAGATTTTGTTAAGTTATGAGAAAGTGAATATAATGTTGGAGGACTGAAATAGCCGCTTGATTGCAGCCCCCCTAGCATGGGCCGGAGATAAAAATTTTATCCCCCGATTTTATCCACTGACAAGGGATAAAATTAACTTATCCGCCTCTCAGAGCACGGCAACAGGGGAGAGGAGAAGTTTATCCCCGTTTGACATTTCACGGGGACTCGGGGGACTATTTACCCACCGTGCGGAGTTTCCTTACAGTAGATTAGGTTTTACGCATTAGAGGTAATATCTAAGGTTTTTTAAAACTTTCACTAGAGTTGAGTCAGCCTACGAGTAGGTATTTCACCCACAGATCAGGTATTAGTTAATTTATGGATAAATAGGAGAAATTGAGTTAAGTAATTAATATAAACTGTAGATCAATAGAAGTGTGTTAAACTTAATACGGGTATTATCTAATTCTAAATCTATTGAGTGAAAAGTAAACTGAATAAATCGTACTCTTGAATAGGTTTGCGTGCGTAGGACGTAAGTATGGCCAGTGTCGAGCTGATTGAACTTGTGTTCCATACAATTTAAATAATTACATTCCGTTATCCTTTGTATATAATTATTTATATATTACAGTAGTACCCACGTTTCCGTGATGTCTCACAAAATATATATTTTTGTTATTAGTAGGTACTTAAAAGTTTAAATCAAAGGGTCAAAAGTGAAATAAATTATTTTACTTTTTATTTTATAAAAGCGGTGTTTCCTTATGGCTAATTTTAAGATTATTCTTCTAAAACTTCACCCTCTACATTTAAGTGCGTACTTAGCTTCACTTCAGTCTGCGTAAAAAACTCTTATTCTAAGGTCGAAATCACTTCTGATCACACTTTTTATTTCACGTTGAAGCTCACAGGCATTGTCTTCGGTCTGAATGGAAAACAAGGCCAATACGACATTGATCGCAATGTCAGCATCTTCTTACTGTTTATAATAAGTAACCAATAATAAGACTGGGCGTTTTTACTTGAAGGAGTCCTTGACATGGAAATAGTCCTGAAAATCGTCTTATTTGACTCGGATCGCTATTAAACGTTTTCTGCTGAAGATAGGTCTTGTATTTCGTAATTTACCTAAGTTTCGTAGCTTTCTCTTGAGAAAAAGTACCTCTTTGGTACTTTTGCTTTATATATATATTTTCATCCCACCATCTCGGAAAGAGTATTTTTATTCTTCGATATCTGATGGTAAAAGCCGTTATTATCCTCTTGAGGATAAAGTAAATTGAATTTAGAACATCGTGTGCACGTTAGTAAATATCACTCGTCTATGAAGTTTGTGAATTCAAAACATCATTAAAACCTATTTACTTGTACCTCTATGGTGCCGAATTTCCATACAATCGTTTTTAATTTGTTAAAAACTCACACTCGTAACCTTCTTGGTGTACTTTTTTAATTTGCTTTGCGCGCACCATTTTCTTTCACGTCATATTGTTTAAAATTAAAACCGATTAAAAACAAGAAAATTGAAAATAAGTGAAAAACCTAAAATGAGTGATTCTAGTGACGAAGAACTTAACAGAATTGAATTTAATCTTGTGATTTTTTTTGCATTTAGTCGTTTCCTCGCTGAGGTGGGATGAAAAGTTACCTTGTGATTTTTTTTTCATTTAGTCATTTCCTCGCTGAGGTGCATACTAAAATTCTACATCAATGCTGAGGTGGGATGAAAAGTTACGTGTTGCACTCGAGTGAAAAGATTTTTTACCTCGTGCTCTTTTGATTCCCTCGCTGACGCTCAGGATTCTAATTTTTGAATCACTCGCTCCGCTCGTGATTCAATTTTAGAATCCTTCGCTTGCTCGGTCATCAAAATTGAGCACGCGGTTAAAAAACAACTTTTCACTCTTGTATAACAAATAACTATTAACACATTAGTGTCTTTCTTTACCACGTAGGCAAAGCATTTTTTTTTTGAGAGGTGTCACGGAATATGGGACACAGGCGGCTTCTTCCATTGAAATGAAACTCGCTTTGGAATACGACCTTTTCATTCGAAAGACAAAAACACGGCCTGAAAGCGCTGTGCATACAAATTCCACTACGTTATTTTTGCTATAATTTATGTGAAATATTTAAGTTTTCGTACGAATTTAGTTTGTGATGCATCATATTATGCACCGTTATTGATATCTATTGTTATACGAATAATTTATTATAATCAATTTATAAAATACTAGATCATGGCCTTCCCCGGAATGTTGCCTATCTCTGTACCTAATTTCGTCAAAATCGGTTGTACAGATGGAATGGTAAAAGCGTAGCAGACAGTATTATAAAAGTGATAGTGAGTCTACGTCACTTTTATAATATTAGTATGGATTAATTACGAACATTATCAAGAATTCGTTTTTGTCCACGTAAATGGGAATAACTCCGTTACTGGTAATTTATTAACTAGACACTTTATTTTTATTATGTGGTGGTGTTTGTGGTGTAGGTGGTGATAGTTTAAGATGTGACTCTAAGAATCTCAAGAATCTATTTCTACATAAGTACGTGTTTTTTTTCTTCAATACCATTTCGCACAGTTGAAAATAGCAGTCCAGACAGTCTATTGACGATTCATAAGAGCTTATTGAATAATGCATATTTTCGTTATAAATATTCGATGTTAAAATGAGAAAGAAGCATCCTTATTCTGGGCACTGCACTGGGAATTTACAACGTTCCGTTCACAGATAAACTTTTATCTTCCCTCGCTTTAAGAATGAATATAGTGAAGCTAGCGATCGATATCTGACGCCTGCATGTCTATTCCAAGCTCTCTCGCTTTGACGTCGACGAACGTCGTGGCAACTAGCTCTTTTCTAATGCTCAATTTTCTATCAACTCACAAAGAGTTACATAAGTAGGATTTAACTTTGAAGTTGTAAAAATAACTTTTGGCCCTGCGGGGGGTTAATCCTTTTAAAACAGTTTAAATTAATTACTAGATGATCCCCGCGACTTAGTCCGCGTGAATTTAGTTTTTTTAATCCAGAGAGATACTGGGACAAAAAGTAGCTTTAAATGTCCTTCCTATCCCCGGTATGCAACCTATATCTGTACAACAAATTTCGTCAAAACAAAAGATGGGCAGTGAAGCGGCATACTGTCGGCCTGCCTGTGTGTCGGTATTATTCATCAACTAAGCTCTGAGCTTTGTGTTGTAGGTACGTGTGGCTTTTATTCCGGTCAATATAGGCATTATATGATCTCAAGAGGCTTGATAAATCACATAGGTATTATATAAAAAATATAGAAATTCGTTTTCCTATACTTACCTATGTAAAAAACTTTAAAAAAAAATTACACAAAAGACGAGACTTTTCAAATGCACACGTTTGCTCGGAAAAGGAACCTTCATTGAAAGCCTGACGCCTCTATTAAATGTGGTGCGCCACGCGAAGCAATTTTTTTTCTAAAGTTGTATTCAGGTCTCAGCTTTTAAAGGATCTAGGATAAGTGCAGTGTGGTGAGGCGAGGCGAGGCTAATGTTTTTTTTAATTCGACTACTATTTTTGGAAAGGTTGTACAGTGTACACGGTAACCTCTAGACGTACCCACAGAATAATTTATGATGGACAAAGTCATAACTTGAAGCTTATAATCAAAAATCTTCCGAATGAAGTTTGAATAACTGTCCGTATACATTTTCTTCCAAAAGCACATTAGGTAAATAAAACTTAATATTTCCTTTTAATGTACCTACATCAAATATTGTATTGATAGGCCCTTGATATTTTTGATCGATAAGCTATTTACAACCACTTCGTTCTTTTTGCATAAAAATTGTATCACAACTTGTCGCGCATATTGAATGCTCATTTTTCGTAAATAGAGAGTTCACCGACCCACGTTCCATGTCGTGCGAAATTTATTTTTAAGCCAGGGAAAAAGCTGCTGGGAAAGGTTTATTATACTAACCGTGTACCCACTTAGGAGAAAAACTCATTTACTAAGCCAACCTTACTTTAAATATGCAGTAGATTCGTTGTAGGTATGTACCCTATACTATATAGGTAGGTTTAGGTATCATATCTTGCAGTAGGTACATATGGTATGTATAGTAGTCATTGATCCCATACGATGAATCGAAAATCATATGCGCTGAGTGAGTGTTTATTCTTTTCGGGAGTTTGAAACTGCACAAGGCTCTACACTACAACTATTATAAGTGCGAAAATGTGTTTAAATCACCTCGCAATAGAGCAACGGATCAAGGTGATATTTTGCATAGGCATAGTTGACGACCTGGAGAGTGACATACCTAGGATATTTTTATTTATCCCGAAAAATTAAGGGAGGACGAAGTCGCGGGCATTAGCTAGTTTTCAATAATCTCTTCATCTATCCTGCATATCTATATATACAAGTGCATAGCTATCACTTTTTAGATTTGTACGTGAATCAAATTGTCTTTGATCCATTCATTGTTTTGCTAAAAACTTCTCTTGAATTTCGAAAGTGCATTATTACCTATTGTAACTCTATACCTACTAGCTAACGTAGCTGGCTAACCTATTTTTGAAGCCGATGAATCATGATAGTGACGTGGGCCATTGGCATCACTGGGTAATAAAAGCAGATTCCTTGTTCCATGGTAGTAAGCCGATGTAGGAATATATTATAAATAGGTAAGTTAGAATGCCTTATGCGGCTGGTAGGTAGACGCACGAGTAAGTTACGCTTACTTTGGCATATTCAAGACTCAACAACGTTTTTCACCAGTGAAACGCTCATTGTTCCTAGCAGCTCGCGAACTTAAACTCGCGTGTCTGTCACTGACTTTAGTTTTCCGTACAGGAATGGACGATATCGACCGTAGAGTCAACCCGCGAATACTGGGGTCAAACGGCGGGTTATCTACCGCTGACCGGGTCGGTGGAATCGATCGACCCGCCGATTGTGCCTTGTTGTGGTTACAACAAGACATCGGTGCATTACCGACTGTACACTTATACAGGCGGTAATGCGACTTTAGAAGCGAACTGGAAGAAAGCATTCACTTAAAGGGTAAAATCATACTACGGACAAGGAAAATGGTCTGGCAGACAAAATGACCGCGCGCGCACTATTAAATATCGAGCTGCCCCCCTAGCATGGGCCGGAGATAAAAATTTTATCCCCCGATTTTATCCACTGACAAGGGATAAAATTAACTTATCCACCTCTCAGAGCACGGCAACAGGGGAGAGGAGAAGTTTATCCCCTTTAGACATTTCACGGGGACTCGGGGGACTATTTACCCACCGTTATTTAGCGTTTTTATTGATTTATTTAGGAATAAATTTTTTATCCTTTCCTCGGGGAGAAAATTGTCTCGGCCCATGCTAGGGGGGCTGTACAGACAGACCTCCGCGACAGGGCACATCGTGTTTCCCATTCGACGCGGGCGTTTCGCGTGGTTTCCCGCGGACGTTTTGTCCGTTCCAGTCCACAGTGTTTTCGTTAGTTCACACTAACTTGTAAAATACTTATAAGCAGAAATATTGACTCTACTATTTGCTAAAACATTAAAAAACAAAAATTTATTCTTGAAACAATGACAATTTGGCTTGTTATAGTTGGCATAATTATAAACTAGGGATAGCACAAACATAAGAGGATTTTTTAGCGTTCCATATTTAAAACAAATGTACAGTTTTATTCAAAACCTTTTATTTAAGCCTTTAACACTAAGCTGATAAATACGTTAAAGAAAACTTGATGAACGCTTTGTTCATGATTTAAGTAAAGGCTTAGTTCATAAGGTAAGCCCTACAAATATAAGCCCAACTGGGGACACTATTTGGAACAGCTAGTGTTCCAAATAGTATGTCTCTGTTTTCCTATGAGTTAATATTCTGTGTGACATATCTGCTGTTTGCATGCAGCTGTATGTTACGAGTGTTGACAAGGGTGTTTCCTTCATTAAACATTGGATGGCATGCACTAATTACAAGCGAGGAAATATGGGTCAAAGGCAAATGATACTTTCTAGGCTAGGTATGACGGTATGATGGTAGGTATTAAATTTAAACCCAATATATTATGTAACATCCCATTAGGTATATATTGCAACACTACTAAGTAAAGTAAAGGCTACTTTGAGAGGGATATATAAGAAGCTTAGACCCACCTCGTAAGTGAGCGGATGACATACGTATACAAGAGTACGAGTACCTACTTGCTTTTGCGTATCAATTTTTTTTTAAATGTGTCCTACATTAATAGCGTATGACGGGTTATAACACTACCGGAGAGTAGAATTTGCTATTCATCCATACTAATATTATAAATGCGAAAGTGTGTCTGTCTGTCTGCTACGCTTTCGCAGCCCATCTGTTCAACCGATTTTGATGAAATTTGGTAGAGGGATAGGTTGTGTCCCGGGGAAGGACATAGGATAATTTAATATCCCGAAAAATTAAAGAGTTCCCGCGGGAATCAAAAAAACATAGTCCACGCGGACGAAGTCCCAGGCATCATCTAGTCTATTTAAAAATCAATTAAAATAACAATATATTTTAGAATATTAGGACATACCTTGACGTCAATAAAATAAGGGTTACATTTATGAAACAAGATTAAAATAATACTGCTTTATGCGATGGTAGGAAGCCTTCTGAAAGCAAAGCCAACGATAGCTTTCTTGCAACGTTGTCGTTATCACTTGTCTAACAGGTGCGTCTCCAATATATTTATTATTCCAGAAATAAGTTTTAGTTCCTCGATTTTATTTTTATTTTGTACAAGTGGAGTAAAACAAACTCTCCTTTGAAAGCTTTAAGAATGTTAAGTTTTTCTGCACATTCGAATTCATCAAAAGTACACATCATTCATCACGATTCAAAAGTACTTGTAAAAGTTTATTTGAATAAAAAACATTTGAGTTAAAATTTTTTTTTTAATTCAAAAAATCAAAAACAAAAGCAAAACAAAAAACAAAAACGACTTTATTTACCTATAAATAGAGTCGTTTTTGTACAAAAGTATATTTTCTAATTTAAGAAATACTTTGTGAATAACAAATTACGCCGTCACGAGTCACGAAATTCACGATCAATAAGAACGATGGCATTAAGCGTAGAAATCTGAGGTCACCTTACGGTTCTTGTTTCCAGAACTAAATATACAGGGTGGAAAAACCGAACGAGACATATTGGAGCAAAAGTACATTAAATAATGAAGTTATCAAATTTCCGTCAAAGGAAAAATTCTTTTACTTTTTAATATAAGAATTCAAAAATTTTGGAAAAATATTACTTGACCCGGGAATCGAATCTACTAAAGATACAAATAATAGACATTAGACAGTCTTGATTTTAATGAACCATTCGATAGAGCCATTGTGACAAGGACAATTTATCTCTCGAGCAAACATTGTATCTTAAAAATACTTTCCCTCCATATCCCGTTGGTTTTTCCACCCTGTAAGTATATGCAATCCATAATCATTATATTTATGCGAAACTGTGGGATGCAACTATGCACCAAATTTTGTCAAGATTGGTTGAAATATGAGCCGTGAAAGCGTAGTAGACAGATAGACAGACACACTTTCGCATTTATAATATTAGTATGGATACCTTACGTCACGTCGAATCAAATGTTAGAAATGTCGCAACATCACAATGAGAAAACATAGAAACATTTTACTCTGAACTAAAAGCTTTTAGTGAAACTATTATAAATTATTTATATAGGTAGGTAGGTATCTACGCTCGTAGCATTTGTAGTGAATAGTAATGATACGAGCTTTACAGTTTTCTCTTTTAGTCATCTCGCATGGCTTAAATAATGTGTTTGTTTTTAGAGCGTGACTTATGACTATCTTATAAATCATGTTCTATCTAAAATCACAATAAGACAATTTAAAATATTTATAATATTAATATAGGTATATATTTATAATAATTTATCCGGTAATTACCTATGTATATTCAAGTCAAGTTATTATTATTTGTTCTAGAGTTCTCTATTTTGTCTAATTTTATTAGACAAAATAGGCATGAGGCATGAGGTAGATACTTTATCCGAGATTGTTATTACAGAATGTGATTTTTTTCTTAATCCTACACTAAAAAATAATTAAATTAAATTAAACCTACTTTCACCTTTCACAGACGTTCCTTTTCTGGTACTCTAGAAAAGGAAATTACAATAAAGATGAAAATCTGATTTGCTCGTAGCTCGGGACTCTGAAATGCTTCGGATTAAAAAAGCGAACTGCGAGCAAACTCACAGAAATTCTTTCGTAAGTTGTTGAATCCAATGTTTAAAATTGTGAACTAGATGATCCGCTCTGGCCTCGCTCGGGAATTTCTCAAAATATACGTCGAAATCTACGTTAATCAGAGATCTTTCTACAGAGAAATCTAAGTGTATGCAAAATCTTGAGCTCTACGTTGACTCAACGTTGTATCAGCTGTTGATACCTACCTACGTTTATATCGGATAATTTATTAGGCTTGTACCTAAAAGTGTTGTTTCTAATAAAGTTAGTAGATAGCTTTAATACATGTATAACTAATTACGTTTATACTAGATAGACTAGCCGATGCCCGCGACTTTGTCCGCGTGGATTGAGATATTTGGTTCCAGCGGGAACTATTTAATTTTCCAAGATAAAAGTAGGTAAAATATGTTACTCCAGACTCTGTGCTAAATTTCATGCAAATCCGTTCAGCCGTTCTGGCGTGATTGAGTAACAAACATCCATCCATCCAACCAAACTTTCGCATTTATAATATATTATACTAGCTGATTGAGGTTTTTGGTTCCCGCGGGAACTCATTAATTTTCAGGGATAAAAAGTAGCCTATGTGTTATTCCAGACTAATTTATCTCTGTGCAATATTAGTCCTAGATGTGTAAACTAAATAAAAAAATTGTGAAGGCGAACTGTCTGGCGGAAAAAAAAACCACGCAATGCACTGAAATTATACGGACCGCACACACTGCGCGACAAAACATCGTTCCCCTCCGACGCGGACGTTTTAAGCAGATATTCTCCCATCCGGTTTATAGTGTTTTCGCTGCTCTTGTTGTCATGTCAAAAATATTATATTTTAGGATGTTTCAAGAGCTTTTCTAGTGCCATCTTTGTATAAAAAATTTTCAGCTTGTATATTCGAAGCCAAATTGCAGTTTTTGCCTTTCAATGGAAACGTGAGTCGTGCTCAAGTGCTCAAAACATTCTCTTGTTAGCCGACTTTAATGTAGCCGGATACTTTTAATTATTTCCAAAGTGAAATTTAACAAGCTACATACTTATAGTATATAAGTCATTGAAATATAGAGGTCATTGGGATAAGTCTAAAACGTATCTAGAAGATCATTTCAATAAATAGGGCGTGAAAAGGTAACAGAGAGACATACATACGATTTAAGAATTTATAATTGTAGTGTAGTTACTTAGTAGCACAGTAAGTATGGAGTAGACGTATGGAAATGATTGGGAGGGGAATATACAAGTACCTATATTTCGCCGTCTCCTCCAACTTAGGGTAAAGGCCCGTAAAGCTTGTGCTAGGATTTGGTATAGAGATTAGATTTTAACTTAGGTATACGTCACAGATTTAGATAATTACCTACTTAGCCTTCGAAAATAGTTTATCTTCTTATGATAAAGGTAAGGTCCCGGGTAGGGTCAATTTGGGAATTTATAATTTCTGAATTTTCCCTGGTCTGGCGTGGTGAGAGGCTTAGGCCGTGGCTAGTTACCACCCTACCGGCAAAGACGTGCCGCTAAGCGATTTAGCGTTCCGGTACGATGCCGTGTAGAAACCGTATAGGGGTATGGATTTAATAACTGCCATGCCCCTAACAGGTTCGCCCGCTACCATCTTAGTCTGCATCGTCACAGGTGAGATTGCAGTCAAGGGCTAACTTGTAGTGAATAAAAAAAACAGGAAAAGGTATTAAAAAACCGGCCAAGTGCGAGTCGGACTCGCGCACCGAGGGTTCCGTACAAACCTGTAGTAAGTTTTAAATTATTAAAAAAAAACTACTTACTAGATCTCGTTCAAACCAATTTTCGGTGGAAGTTTGCATGGTAATGTACATCATATATTTTTTTTAGTTTTATCATTCTCTTATTTTAGAAGTTACGGGGGGGGGGGGGGGGGACCAACATTTTACCACTTTGGAAGTGTCTCTCGCGCAAACTATTCAGTTTAGAAAAAAATGATATTAGAAACCTAAATATCATTTTTGAAGACCTATCCATAGATACCCCACACGTATGGGTTTGATGAAAAAAAATTTTTTCAGTTTCAGTTCTAAGTATGGGGACCCCCATAATTTTTTCTATTTTTGTGTGAAAATCTTAATGCGGTTCACAGAATACATCTACTAACCAAGTTTGAACAGTATAGTTCTTATAGTTTCGGAAAAAAGTGGCTGTGACATACGGACGGACAGACAGACAGACAGACAGACATGACGAATCTATAAGGGTTCCGTTTTTGCCAAATTTGGCTACGGAACCCTAATAAAAAACTAGCTATTAGAAGCCCGTTTCATGTAATATCAACGACGCTAGAAAATAGGATCACGTCGTCTATTCCTTCACGCGAGTAATATAAGATGGTTCTTCTTGTGAAACGGAGTAAAATTGAGTTTAGATACAAGGCGCCCAGCTACACAATGAATAAATACTGCGGACATCTATTGAACCGTGTAAGAAAAAGTTTGAATTTCTCCCCTAAGGGATCCCCCTTTCATCTTGTATAATGTCCGCCTATCAGTGATGTATGTACGGTTCATAGAACCCGTGTTGATCTTGTCGCAATGGAAGGTTGGCATTTGCATAGAGCTCGTTTTTCATCTTCAAAAGTTGGTTTAAGTTGACAGTTGATATTCGGAATTGGTAAAATCAGTACTTGGACCATGTTATGCGATTATTCAAAAATACTCTATTTATTTTATTATATTTAGAAAAAGGATCGTAGAATTTTGTAGCACAGCTACCATTGCCTAACTATACCTGCTACGAAAATTAATAGTAGTTGGGAATTTTAAATGTCTTATAATTGGTTATCGTATAAGTTACAGGTAGATCTACCAATTCAAATAACAAATACCTAAAAACATCAATTCATTATGTAGTTGTCACCATGACGAAAATATTAAATATGGTTTTAGTTTAATACCAAAAACTAAGACAGAAGAAAAACTAAAGGACTCAAATTAAATATCTAGTTTAACAAAAAAAAAACATAATTATATGAATAGACTACGGAACTATAATAGAGCGATGCACGAGCGATGCATAAAAGTCTAAATAAAAGTTTTAGTTAGGTTTGACTTTATTTAAGCAAGTTTTAAGAACATGATAGATAATAATATATTTTTTTACGTGACATGGCTTTGAAAATATACTTAGTAGGTACATAAAGAAGTATGTAGAAGTTATAAGCGAATACACAGGCAGAGGCGTATTGCAACTGAATCTATTAAAAATAGTAGGAAGTAGTACTGTAGTAGTAGTTGGACAGTAGCGTTGGGTAGGTAGGCATAGGTAGGTCTGAGTAGGTAAAATCGAAATGGCTTTGATATCGTACTGCCCCGGGCTCTATCTAAAGTGCGCCGGAAGCCATCTATCTATCTATCAAGATATTTTGAAAATTTTTTTTGGAGGGCACTCATTATTCGATACTGAAGCCAAATCTGTAATTTTTTTCATTTTTGTCTGTCTGTCTGTCTGTCTGTCTGTCTGTCTGTCTGTCTGTCTGTCTGTCTGTCTGTATCTTGGCCGCGCATCACGCCGAAACTACTGAATTAATTCAAACGAAACTTGGCACGATTTGAGCCCATACTACGAGGTAGGACATAGGATACTTCTTATTCCGAAATTCTACCCCCGAAGGGGTGAAATAGGGGTTGAAAGTTTGTATGAAAGTCCTTAATTTCTCAAGTTATAGCCATGAAACTTGATATATGAGCTGCAGGTTGAAAATGAAAACATGAGTTTCACAGTTTTTCAAAATTCCACCCCCGAAGGGGTGAAATAGGGCTTGAGAGTTTGTATGAAAGTCCTTAATTTCTCAAGTTATAGCCTTGAAACTTGATATATGAGCTGCGGGTTGAAAATGAAAACATATGTGTTTCACAGTTTTTCAAAATTCCACCCCCGAAGGGATGAAATAGGGGTTGAGAGTTTGTATGAAAGTCCTTAATTTCTCAAGTTATAGCCATGAAACTTGATATATGAGCTGCGGGTTGAAAATGAAAACATGTGTTTCACAGTTTTTCAAAATTCCACCCCCGAAGGGGTGAAATAGGGGTTGAGAGTTTGTATGAAAATCCTTAATTTCTCAAGTTATAGTCATGAAACAGCATTTGGGCTTTCGAAATATGAAGAAGTACGTGTTTCACTATTATAGGGGGATTATACCGTGGGATAGTAATATAGGTTACTTTTTATCCTGGAAAATTAACTGAAAAACTTATTCCACGCGGACGAAGTCGCGGGCATCAGCTATAAAGAATATATATACATACATACATACATACATAGGCTACTTTTTATCCCGGAAAATTAATGAGTTCCCGCGGGAATCGAAATAACTTAGTCCACGCGGACGAAGTCGCGGGCATCAGCTAGTACGTAATAAAATCTCACGAGTAATAGGTATTATATACCTATCTAAATTATATTTCACCGGTTTTGAGGGACGAGTGGCCTAGTTGCGACTCGACTGCGATTGTTAAGCAACGTTGACCCAAGGCGGTAACTGGATGGGTGACCGGATTTGGTAGTCAGAATTTGGCCTTTTCGTCTCCTCCGCGCCTCGGAGATCACGTTAAGCCGTCGTTCCCGGTTATTATCACTAACATCTGATAATAATCGTTATAGTAGCCTAATAGTTGATATAGTACCCGTAGTCGAGTCATATGCGGAAGTACCTGGGAACCCATAGCATTGTTATCCCAGGAAAACCCCTGCCATTATATTTGATTTATGGAATGGGCTCATGCCCCTCAGCAATGGGGAATACGACGCGGAGAGAGATCTATAGAGCCTTCGCTTTCTTAACAATCCAAAAATTATTAACTTTTAATTGAATGAAGATAGTCATTTTTAGTTTTAGATTAATAAACTTAAGGGTAGGTATTGTATCAGCTGTCTTTCATGGTAATGACACGATTCCCATAGCTTATTCTATAATATATGCCAGAGTTCATAGTGGGAGGAGCTTTTAAAGGTCATTTTTGTATGTATAAAGATCTTTGATGGCGTTCATTTTGTTGCGATACGTTTCGGGCTTTTGAGTTTTTCATTAAGGGCAACTTTGACATGCTTAAAAGTTAAAGTTTAGCTCATGCTGATTAGTTTTCTTTACCTATAATTGTGCTAATTCTAAGATGTAACCACCATTGTTACTTAAACTCAAACTCAAATCTCTTTTATTCAAGTAGATTTTGACAAGTGCTTTTGAATCGTCGAATGAATCCACCATTAGTTCGGAATGCCATTTCTAGTTAAAGAATAATTCCTCCCTATATCCAAAGTCATATTGCTGATTCTCATTATAAGAGTACTTGGATATACCTACCCTCTTCAAAGGTTACTTCTATTCCTTAGATATCTATACACAGTTATCAATAACTGGATGATGCCCCGCGCGACTTCGGAAAGGATTTTTGACTATCGCGGAAACTCTTTAATTTACCGGGATAAGGATACATGTCTTCCCTCGGGATACAATCTATCCCAGTACCAAAGTTTCGTCAAAATCGGTTAAACAGATGAGCCGTGAAAGCGTAGCAGCCAGACAGACAGAGAGACAGACACACTTTCACATTTATAATATTAGTACCTATGGATTGTTATTCCATTGGTCGCTTTTTTTATTTCATTATCATTTGAATAGCTCGGTCTTTTCACCTCTCCCTTTTGAATTTTGATCTTTAGATTTCACATGCGATCGAATTTATAGTATATTTCATTACAAGTGTGGAAAGGCTGTCATTGCAAAGAGTTCCGACAAATGTCTACCCGAGCCGAGGCGCAGCCGAAAGCGAGGGTTGACAGCCGGAACAAGTTGCAATGACGGTTCCGCACGTGTACTGAACGACTATTTTTAATACAGTTGCGAAAAAATGAAGCAATTTAATAAAATAATAAAAACACAATAAACTCAACTAACTTAACCACAGAACTTAACATTTATTTCTTATAAAAGTTATAATTCACATATTACATTGAAATTGGTACAGTTTTTTATACTAACTGGGGAAGTTTTAGGTTGCATATTTACTGTTTGAGACAAACTATTATTTATTAATTTCGTATGATTGTTCATGTATATTTGTCATACAATGGCGTTTGCTAGTTATGGAGTTGGATCTGATGAATTATCATTATCAACGAAGGTAGATGGACGAACGTTCTCTGCAACATGTGAAGGAGACGGACTGGACCTTAAATTAATGGAGTGTGTGATTTTTTTCCCAGTTTCTAGTTTGTTGCATTTTCAGCATACTTTTTATCATCGAAAACCTCGACCATAACGTAGAAGGTTTTAATTTTGCTGAGAGTTCGGAGAAGTATGCCAACATAACATTTTCTGAAAAACTATTTGCTTTTTTCTCTTCTCTCCACGCAATAAATTCGTCGTATGTAGATATGTAGCGACTTTTTGACTTTTCCGGTAAAATGTTCTCCGAAGCATTTTGTGCAATTATACTGAGTTCCGGTGGTGTTAATTCAAAAAAACTAGGGTCGAAATTACTCATTTTGTGCAACAAACAACTAAACTCGCAAAGAAAATTTCTGAAAAATGGCGCCAACCGTAGAATATAAGCAGAGTTTTTTTTTCTTCACCCATTCTGGTAGGCAAAGGGATCTATGCCCATACAGCCAAGTCTTAAGTAGAATTTTTTTATTGATATGAAATGAAAATGAAATTTAATGAGATGAAATGAAATGAAACCTAACCAAACTCATTCAATCAAATCATTAAATCTGATATTGAAACAAATTAGTAGCTTATTTTTAGAAATATACGTATTTGCATGAATCATAAAAACTTCTATGAATTGTTTTAGTAAAAACTTCATGGTTGGTTTTTCTTTTTAATAGACATTATTTTGACAGTTGGGAAAGAGAACGCACGAGTTCGGGAAAGGTAAAAAAAAAGCACGAGTATGTAATAGCCCACATCCCGAACGCTATACGTCCCTGCAATACGCCACTTTTTGAGCAACTGTATTAAAAACTAGTATGGCGCGTGGTTGCGCGGCCCGCTACAGCGGACCGCGTAGTGGACCGCGTGGTCCACTGTCTACTTACTCGCTGTCCTACTATCCTGCCCCCCGATTATGTAAGAATGGCCGATCAAATCGTAAAAGTTCGGCGTCAAAGTAAAATAAACCATAACAGCATTAAATTAGAGCTCAATTTCGAAACACGAAATTGAGCTCTATTTCAATGCTGTTATGGTTTATTTTACTTTGACGCCGAACTTTTACGATTTGATCGACAATTCTTACATAATCGGGCAGCTGGTTTACTGTCTACGTGTTCTGATCTGATCAACACACCGCTATGCTAGTGAGCACAGTGGAAGCGCCAGCACGCCAAGCGTCCGATGTAAAAGAAAATTCTCATAAAGGAAAAAAAAAACAAAGACCACCAACCCCCCGCCCCTCCCTTTTTGTTTGAGCAGCCCCTAAGTAGGTACCTATCTTTAATACCCTAACCGTGCTCCTCACCCATCATCCGAACCTTCGATCATCATCTCTCTCCATATTTTTTTCTCCGAACCATTCGTCAAAATGAGATTTCTTCCATAAAAACAAACCTTGAAAAGGAACCGTAGTCTGCAAATAGTTCTACACTTGTAGCCTCTTCAATATTCGCCATACATTAACTATGGAAAAATAAATTCCGCCATCTTGAATTTTTTTCCTGTTCATCAAGTAGATCTTCATGTCCTGATCATCTTTTGCCAAGAAACCACTCTTCCATCTTTTATACTCTCCGAGATAGACACCGGCGAAATTTGTATGGCGGCCATCTTAAATCCGCCATTTTGAATTTTTTTTCAGCTCACTGTCAATTGGATTAAGTTTCGAGTGACATTTGGTCGAGCACCCCCCACCTATCTTCAATACCCTTTTCTATGGAAAAATAAATTCCGCCATCTTGATTTTTTTTCCTGTTCATCAAGTAGACCCTCGTGTCCTGATCATCTTTTGCCAAGAAACCACTCTTCCATCTTTTATACTCTCCGAGATAGACACCGTCGAAATTTGTATGGCGGCCATCTTAAATCCGCCATTTTGAAATTTTTTTCAGCTCACTGTCAATTGGATGAAGTTTCGAGTGACATTTGGTCGAGCACCCCCCACCTATCTTCGATACCCTGGCTGGTGCTCTTCATCCGTCTTCGAAATCCTCAATCATCAGCTCTCTGTGTATTTTTCCTCTTAATGAATTTTTATCTTCTATACGAAACGATGCGTGAAAAAAAAAATGTTCATACAAAATTTTACAGGAGAGGTGATCAATCAGTGAATCAGCACGAGCAGCTATATATATATTAACTAGTATGGCGCGTGGCTGCGCGGCCCGCTACAGCGGACCGCGTAGTGGAGCGCGTGGTCCACTGTCTACTTACTCGCTGTCCTACTATCCTGCCCCCCGATTATGTAAGAATGGCCGATCAAATCGTCAAAGTTCGGCGTCAAAGTAAAATAAACCATAACAGCATTAAATTAGAGCTCAATTTCGTGTTTCGAAATTGAGCTCTAATTCAATGCTGTTATGGTTTATTTTACTTTGACGCCGAACTTTTACGATTTGATCGACAATTCTTACATAAACGGGCAGCTGGTTTACTGTCTACGTGTTCTGATCTGAACAACACACTGCTATGCTAGTGAGCACAGTGGAAGCGCCAGCACGCTAAGCGTCCGACGTAAAAGAAAATTCTCATAAAGGAAAAACATAAAACAAAGACCACCAACCCCCCGCCCCTCCCTTTTTGTTTGAGCAGCCCCTAAGTAGGTACCTGTCTTTAATACCCTGACCGTGCTCCTCACCCATCATCCGAACCTTCGATCATCATCTCTCTCCATATTTTTTTCTCCGAACCATTCGTCAAAATGAGATTTCTTCCATAAAAACAAATCTTGAAAAGGAACCGTAGCCTCTTCAATATTCGCCATACATTTTCTATGGAAAATAAATTCCGCCATCTTGAATTTTTTTCTTGTTCATCAAGTAGACCTTCATGTTCTGATCATCTTTTGCCAAGAAACCACTCTTCCATCTTTTATACTCTCCGTGATAGACATCGACGAAATTTGTATGGCGGCCATCTTAAATCCGCCATTTTGAATTTTTTTTCTGCTCACTGTCAATTGGATGAAGTTTCGAGTGACATTTGGTCGAGCACCCCCCACCTATCTTCAATACCCTTTTCTATGGAAAAATAAATTCCGCCATCTTGAATTTTTTTCCTGTTCATCAAGAAGACCCTCGTGTCCTGATCATCTTTTGCCAAGAAACCACTCTTCCATCTTTTATACTCTCCGAGATAGACACCGACGAAATTTGTATGGCGGCCATCTTAAATCCGCCATTTTGAATTTTTTTTCAGCTCACTGTCAATCGGATGAAGTTTCGAGTGACATTTGGTCGAGCACCCCCCACCTATCTTCGATACCCTGGCTGGTGCTCTTCATCCGTCTTCGAAATCCTCAATCATCAGCTCTCTCCGTATTTTTCCTCCGAATGAATTTTTGTCTTTTATACGAAACGATGAGTGAAAAAAAAATTTTTCATACAAAATTTTACAGGAGAGGTGATCAATGAGTCAGTCAGTCAGCACGAGCAGCTATATATATATTAACTAGTATGGCGCGTGGCTGCGCGGCCCGCTAGCGGACCGCGTACTGGACCGCGTGGTCAACTGTCTACTTACTCGCTGTCCTACTATCCTGCCCCCCGATTATGTAAGAATTGCCGATCAAATCGTCAAAGTTCGGCGTCAAAGTAAAATAAACCATAACAGCATTAAATTAGAGCTCAATTTCGAAACACGAAATTGAGCTCTAATTCAATGCTGTTATGGTTTATTTTACATTGACGCCGAACTTTTACGATTTGATCGAAAATTCTTACATAATCGGGCAGCTGGTTTACTGTCTACGTGTTCTGATCTGAACAACACACTGCTATGTTAGTGAGTACAGTGGAAGCGCCAGCACGCCAAGCGTCCGACGTAAAAAGAAAATTCTCATAAAGGAAAAACATAAAACAAAGACCACCAACCCCCCGCCCCTCCCTTTTTGTTTGAGCAGCCCCTAAGTAGGTACCTATCTTTAATACCATGACCGTGCTCCTCACCCATCATCCGAACCTTCGATCATCATCTCTCTCCATATTTTTTTCTCCGAACCATTCGTCAAAATGAGATTTCTTCCATAAAAACAAATCTTGAAAAGGAACCGTAGTCTTGCATAGTTCTACACTTGTAGTTGTAGCCTCTTCAATATTCGCCATACATTTTCTATGGAAAATAAATTCCGCCATCTTGAATTTTCTTCCTGTTCATCAAGTAGACCTTCATGTCCCGATCATCTTTTGCCAAGAAACCACTCATCCATCTTTTATACTCTCCGAGATAGACACCGACGGAATTTGTATGGCGGCCATCTTAAATCCGCCATTTTGAAATTTTTTTTCAGCTCACTGTCAATTGGATGAAGTTTCGAGTGACATTTGGTCGAGCACCCCCCGCCTATCTTCAATACCCTTTTCTATGGAAAAATAAATTCCGCCATCTTGAATTTTTTTCCTGTTCATCAGGTAGACCCTCGTGTCCTGATCATCTTTTGCCAAGAAACCACTCTTCCATCTTTTATACTCTCCGAGATAGACACCGTCGAAATTTGTATGGCGGCCATCTTAAATCCGCCATTTTGAATTTTTTTTCAGCTCACTGTCAATTGGATGAAGTTTCGAGTGACATTTGGTCGAGCACCCCCCACCTATCTTCGATACCCTGGCTGGTGCTCTTCATCCGTCTTAGAAATCCTCAATCATCAGCTCTCTCCGTATTTTTCCTCCGAATGAATTTTTGTCTTTTATACGAAACGATGAGTGAAAAAAAAATTTTTCATACAAAATTTTACAGGAGAGGTGATCAATCAGTCAGTCAGTCAGCACGAGCAGCTATATATATATTAATTAACTAGTATGGCGCGTGGCTGCGCGGCCCGCTAAAGCGGACCGCGTAGTGGAGCGCGTGGTCCACTGTCTACTTACTCGCTGTCCTACTATCCTGCCCCCCGATTATGTAAGAATGGCCGATCAAATCGTCAAAGTTCGGCGTCAAAGTAAAATAAACCATAACTGCATTAAATTAGAGCTCAATTTCGTGTTTCGAAATTGAGCTCTAATTTAATGCTGTTATGGTTTATTTTACTTTGACGCCGAACTTTTTCGATTTGATCGACAATTCTTACATAATCGGGCAGCTGGTTTACTGTCTACGTGTTCTGATCTGAACAACACACTGATATGCTAGTGAGCACAGGGGAAGCGCCAGCACGCCAAGCGTCCGACGTAAAAGAAAATTCTCATAAAGGAAAAACATAAAACAAAGACCACCAACCCCCCACCCCTCCCTTTTTGTTTGAGCAGCCCCTAAGTAGGTCTATCTTTAATACCCTGACCGTGCTCCTCACCCATCATCCGAACCTTCGATCATCATCTCTCTCCATACTTTTTTCTCCGAACCATTTGTCAAAATGAGAATTCTTCCATAAAAACAAATCTTGAAAAGAAACCGTAATCTTGCATAGTTTTTCTATGAAAAATTAAATTCCGCCATCTTGAATTTTTTTCCTGTTCATCAAGTAGACCTTCATGCCCATCATCTTTTGCCAAAAAACCACTCTTCGCCATATAATTTGGTATGAAAAATAAAATTCCGCCATCTTGAAATTTTTTTCATTTCGCTGAATAGACCTCCTCGTCCTGATTATCTCTTGCCAAGAAACCACACTTCCATCTCTTATACTCTCCGAGATAGAGACCAAATAAATTTGTATGGCGGCCATCTTAAATCCGCCATTTTGAATTTTTTTTCAGCTCACTGTCAATTGGATGAAGTTTCGAGTGACATTTGGTCGAGCACCCCCCACCTATCTTCGATACCCTGGCTGGTGCTCTTCATCCGTCTTCGAAATCCTCAATCATCAGCTCTCTCTGTATTTTTCCTCTTAATGAATTTTTGTCTTCTATACGAAACGATGAGTGAAAAAAAAAATGTTCATACAAAATTTTACAGGAGAGGTGATCAATGAGTCAGTCAGCACGAGCAGCTATATATATATTAATTAACTAGTATGGCGCGTGGCTGCGCGGCCCGCTAGCGGACCGCGTACTGGACCGCGTGGTCAACTGTCTACTTACTCGCTGTCCTACTATCCTGCCCCCCGATTATGTAAGAATTGCCGATCAAATCGTCAAAGTTCGGCGTCAAAGTAAAATAAACCATAACAGCATTAAATTAGAGCTCAATTTCGAAACACGAAATTGAGCTCTAATTCAATGCTGTTATGGTTTATTTTACATTGACGCCGAACTTTTACGATTTGATCGAAAATTCTTACATAATCGGGCAGCTGGTTTACTGTCTACGTGTTCTGATCTGAACAACACACTGCTATGTTAGTGAGTACAGTGGAAGCGCCAGCACGCCAAGCGTCCGACGTAAAAAGAAAATTCTCATAAAGGAAAAACATAAAACAAAGACCACCAACCCCCCGCCCCTCCCTTTTTGTTTGAGCAGCCCCTAAGTAGGTACCTATCTTTAATACCCTGACCGTGCTCCTCACCCATCATCCGAACCTTCGATCATCATCTCTCTCCATATTTTTTTCTCCGAACCATTCGTCAAAATGAGATTTCTTCCATAAAAACAAATCTTGAAAAGGAACCGTAGTCTTGCATAGTTCTACACTTGTAGTTGTAGCCTCTTCAATATTCGCCATACATTTTCTATGGAAAATAAATTCCGCCATCTTGAATTTTCTTCCTGTTCATCAAGTAGACCTTCATGTCCCGATCATCTTTTGCCAAGAAACCACTCATCCATCTTTTATACTCTCCGAGATAGACACCGACGGAATTTGTATGGCGGCCATCTTAAATCCGCCATTTTGAAATTTTTTTTCAGCTCACTGTCAATTGGATGAAGTTTCGAGTGACATTTGGTCGAGCACCCCCCGCCTATCTTCAATACCCTTTTCTATGGAAAAATAAATTCCGCCATCTTGAATTTTTTTCCTGTTCATCAGGTAGACCTTCATGTCCTGATCATCTTTTGCCAGGAAACCACTCTTCCATCTTTTATACTCTCCGAGATAGACACCGACGAAATTTGTATGGCGGCCATCTTAAATCCGCCATTTTGAATTTTTTTTCAGCTCACTGTCAATTGGATGAAGTTTCGAGTGACATTTGGTCGAGCACCCCCCACCTATCTTCGATACCCTGGCTGGTGCTCTTCATCCGTCTTAGAAATCCTCAATCATCAGCTCTCTCCGTATTTTTCCTCCGAATGAATTTTTGTCTTTTATACGAAACGATGAGTGAAAAAAAAATTTTTCATACAAAATTTTACAGGAGAGGTGATCAATCAGTCAGTCAGTCAGCACGAGCAGCTATATATATATTAATACATTTTCATTAAAAGCTACAATTCTCCAAATCGACACATGAATATAATATACCTACCTATAAAATACTTAGGTATGCAATCTCAATATTTTTTTGACCTAGATCTCATAGCCTAGAAATCCTAGATTCATTTTAATATAAAAAAAATAAATAAATAAAATCTTTATTTGCAAAATTACAAGGTTCAAAATTATAATTTGGCCTATAACTCCCAAAAAAGTAAGAAGAGTTTGGCCACCACGCTGGCCAAGTGCGGATTGGCAGCTTTCTTCCTTAAAACCATCGTGGAGAGTATGATATGAAAAGACATGCAGGTTTATTTCGACACGATTATTTCCTTCACCGTTATATATCAAGCATCCGAATGTGAGGCTGATGGTCTAAACCGCTATAGGCTATGGCCGCTTTTTGTTAATCCAAAAAAAAAACCGGCACCGAGGGTTCCGTACAAACCTGTAGTAAGTTTTAAATTATTAAAAAAAAAACTACTTACTAGATCTCGTTCAAACCAATTTTCGGTGGAAGTTTGCATGATAATGTACATCATATATTTTTTTTAGTTTTATCATTCTCTTATTTTAGAAGTTACAGGGGGGGGGGACACACATTTTACCACTTTGGAAGTGTCTCTCGTGCAAACTATTCAGTTTAGAAAAAAATGATATTAGAAACCTCAATATCATTTTTAAAGACCTATCCATAGATACCCCACACGTATGGGTTTGATGAAAAAAAATTTTTTGAGTTTCAGTTCTAAGTATGGGGACCCCCAAAATTTATTGTTTTTTTTCTAGTTTCGTGTGAAAATCTTACGGTTGCGTCTTGAAATCTTGAAATCTTGCGGTTCACAGAATACACCTACTTACCAAGTTTCAACTGTATAGTTCTTATAGTTTCGGAAAAAAGTGACTGTGACATACGGACGGACACAGACAGACAGACAGACAGACAGACAGACATGACGAATCTATAAGGGTTCCGTTTTTGCCAAATTTGGCTACGGAACCCTAAAAAGATACGCACCGAATTGAGCTCCTCCCTTTTTTTGGGAGTCGTTTAAATAATAGATTGGCAGCCGGGTTTTCTTCGCGGATAATGTATAACTAAATTTATAAAACTTAGGTACAAAAACTTATTGTAAAAGTTAAAGAAAATAGATGATGTTTTCTTTCTGTTATCTGTGTTTCCAGTCAAGCATGAGTAAGTGGGGTAGGTATTTGTTTACTTAAGCACTTATAACGTGAGCCTGCTAATCCGCAAGTAGGTATGGACGTCCACGTCGTGACATAACACGAGGATACCAAATACTTCATGTGTTCTATCAATTTTGATACAAGGTAGCTCTTCACTGCGGTCTCACTTATGATATTATTGACGATAACGTCTAAGATTGAAGCGGGATAACCTTGAATAGGTCATACCTATAGGTATATACTTACCTACCCTATCACTATCACCTATCACTTGACGGTATGGTGATAATTAGCCACGGTCGAAGCTTTCCACTAGAGACAAAGAAGTCCTGAATTGCCGCTGCCGGGGATTGAACTCAGGACTTCCAGATCCAACCACAATCCTCACCAGTGCGCTAGTGAGGTTTTCATAAGGCAAAGCGTGTTCTGCAGTGATAGGTGCTGAATAGTAAGGAAGCGCTAGTCAAGATTCCCTAAGAATTGCATTATGCATAGGTACTTGAAGATAATGCAAGCGCATGTAGTAACTAAAGCGTATATAATCCCTATTATATGATTTGAAGTTACGCTTTTGGGCGCTAAGGTTAATACCCGTGAATCCTATTATTCATTGAAACGGTATTTTTATTTAATAATCCACGGTTTAGTAAACCGAAATACTTGATAGAGTCTAGGCAAAACCCCGGTGGTAAAAATGCTGGTCGGCTGGTAGGTACACACCTAATAGGTAAGAATAGGTCCCTACTTAAGTATTTAACAGTTTCCGTAGCACAACTTACTTAAGATTTAACTTTTTGAATAAAGGGATGTTTCGAATCAGAGACACCTTACTTAGGTGCACGGATCTCTATCCCATTTATAAGACCACGCTCGACAGCGCTTAATACTGCGCCAAGGAGGTCATTTGAAAATCGTCTCAATATTATTTATAGTCTTACATTAAAAACAGTGAGAAAATGATGGGTAGAATCAAGGGGTAAATGCCCTTTCAAGTTAAATAGGACAAAGCTATAGTACCTAGCTATAGTCTACTTATAGAAGCAGGCAGTTGCAGTGTTCTCATTTGATAATATTCTCTCAAATCTGAAATTCAAAACAAACTGACAATAATTCAGCACTTAGATAGGAAATAGCACATAGCACAGCAATTCACGCAAACTTTGATGGCCCCTCTAGGTTTTCCTGACCGAGTGGCCCGGCATAGAGAGGCACTTTGGCAGATGTCTCGAAAGGATGGTCCCATTCCTTTTGGCTACATAATATTTCTCCATGTCGCGCCGCTGGAAACAGCCGCCGCCGTTATGTCTGGTAAGGACTTGGCAACTGGCAAGCTCCAGACAAATCGTCTCACACGCTCTATGGTATACGTAATCACTTTAGCGGGTTAAATAGGTTTTTTCAAGTTATCCACATCAAAGTTTATTCTTTTGGAAAGTTTTTAAAAAGGGATTCGATAAATAAGTACGGGTTAGAACTTAGGCATTAATGCTGATTTTAAATATCTTATGAAACAGCAAGCGATTTCCGAATTATCCGAATTATTTTTGTGATTAACAAAGCCACTGCATATAGATAGGTTATTACGTCACCCCTTGCTAATTCCAGTCATTAATTCAAAAACAGCTGATTTCTTTTCCTATTCTTTTTCCCTAAAATTCCAAAGTTCATGCCTGAATCATATCATGTCGAACAAACATTATGAAGACGAGTGTTTATTATCATACATAAATTTAAAAAATTACATAAAAGCCGGGCTATAGGGCACAAACGGAGGTTAGCGCATGCGCTGTCAAAAACAGTGACTGCGGGAAATAGCATTGCGGCGCTAGGCGGCCACCGATACTGTATTGGAAGCTTACCTTTGGATTACCAAATGACTTAAGCCTGCTTTCTTAGTAGGTATGTAGACGTTTGAAACTCTAGGTATAATAGAAAAGCTGCGGCGCGTGTCGAAGTCGCGATAAATACAGGCTACAAGACTTATACGTTAACCAACCAGTGTAGAAAGCTTATGAAGTTATTTTATAGCAGTTCAAATATAAGAAGTTTAATTTACTATAAACTAGATGATGCCCGCGACTTTGTATGCATGAATTAAGTTTTTTTTATTCCCGCGGGAACTCTTGAATTTTACGAGGAAAAAGGTACGGTCCTTCCCCGGGATGCAAGTTGCAACCAGTGTCTTTGATTTTTTGATTTCAACCAAATTTCATCAAAATCGGTTGAAATGATGGGCCGTTAAAGCGTAGCAGACTGATAGACTGACACATTTTCGCATTAATAATATTAGTACAGAAGTATGGATTAGTTTATAATATTATGTTGTTTGACTCTAATGTTAGGTATGTAGGATCTATATTCTTTGTTACGTATACCACAAAACGATAAAAGAACAAGCTACAAAAAAGAAAAACTAAAAAAATAGGTTCCTTAAGGCGCTCTTATCGATAAGTAGCGATCTCTTCCAGACAACCCTTCTCCTTTTTTCTATGTACCTATGTATCTACTACCTACTACTACAAAGTCAAACATGCTTAGTTAATTATGCAATTATTAAATTGAGTACCTAATTCATCATATTGTGATAAGTAACCTACTCTATAGATTTTAATTTATTTCTAAATATAGCAAAAAGGCTAGTCGACATCACAGGAGACCGAAGAGCTGGCAGCTAGGATAAAGAATTAGTCTAGCTATTCAAAGGGCAAACGCTGCTAGTATCTTCGGAACCTTGCCTGATTATAGACTTCTTTTAATAATATATTTTAGATAATAATATTTTTATTTGTCAATAGATGTCAATTGTCATTACCTTTAATTTTAAATTTAATCTGATAATAATAATTTATACATTTATTTCTTAATTTTATTTAAAATAATATGCCTAGCCTTAACAAAAATGAATAAATCTAAGCCTTTATTTTAGTTGCATCGAAAATAATATAGATAACCTACTCTATATCTATATATATATAAATCTCGTGTCACAATGTTTGTCCTCAATGGACTTCTAAACCACTTAACCGATTATAATAAAATTCGCACACCATGTGCAGTTCGATCTAACTTGAGAGATAGGATAGTTTTTATTATATAGATTAGGATTATTAGTGCTACCCGTGCGAAGCCGGGGCGGATCGCTAGTATGTTATATAAATGTAAGGAACACCGAACAATGTTATGCTTAACTCATATATTATGTCCAAACTACAAGGAATTGTTGTTTGTGATTTTAGTTAGCTACATATGGGTTGGTATATGTACTTGTACGTATTATGTACGTTCAGCTTTTGTGAGGGTTACATATTAGCATTGTTATTATACATAATATGTGCCTACTTGCGTTGTAAATTTTCAAAAATTTCCATACCTATATTATGTACAAACATTGATGTATAATTTTAGTACTGTACAAATGTTAGATCCGGTGATTAATAGGAAATTGGAATACCTACTTACTTTTTAGGTAATTAAAAAAAGCAGATCGTAGTATAAACGTTTATGTTTAAAATATTGTACATTGTAGATACTTGTGCTTACACACGATACTATTAGTTATTTTATTATTCTACTACAAGTTAGCCCTTGACTACGAACACTTATTCTTCTTCTTCTTAAACTATAATAATTATAAACCCATACCCCTAACAGGGGTAATAATACACGAATAATACACGGCATCGTGCCGGAATGAAAAATCGCTTGGCGATATGTCTTTGCCGGTAGGGTGGTAACTAGCCACAGTCGAAGCCTACCATCAGCCCAGAACAGAGAAAAATCAGAAATTATAAATTCCCAAATTGACCCTGCCGGGAATCGAACCTTAGACCTCCCGCTGTACGACCACTCGCGCTCACCACTGCGCCAGGGAGGTTGTCAAACTTAAGTATAACTTAATCACATTCATACACCAATTTAAATGAATAATAAGTTTATGCATACCTTTTGCCTACAATTAAAAGAAAAATGTTTTAAACACTCACTGACTGATTAACAGTCAGGACTAGACTGAGCTGAAAATTTTGCACAGGTTGCATTTAAGCACAATTTCCCTTTACAATATAAATAAATAAAGAATTAGGCCCTATTGCAGCGAGGCCGCTGCATTTTACAAACATAATTTTTAATAGTCGCTTTCTTAACATAAATGACAAGTGGAGCTTTTAGTTTTCACTGACCCAGTTTCATCTGCGTTAATGTATGTCGTAGTACCTAAGCACGCTCGTGAGCTTTCTTTAATTTTTAATATACTTACTGCTCCTCTTTTTAAATATATGTATAACTATGTTAATATCTATTTTTGCTAAACAAACAAAACAATTCATAAACCTTAAGTTAAAAGTTAAGACTATTAACTTAAATAATTGTCGCTACGGAATTATCCTACTCAAAATAGAAGAGATAATAATACACATTATATATGTAAAAGACTTTAGAACTAATAAGTTTGTACCTAGTATGTTCTATCAATTACAATATCAATTTATCTATACTAGGATCACGCGTGTCCCTTCGTGAAAAATTTAAAGAAATTGGCATCCTTACGGTTGCATCGCAGAACACATACGATAATAAAATCTTTGTGAAACAAAATATTCATCTCTATATACACAAAATCGACTTACTAGAAACCGGCATGTAAACTAGTAATGCCGCGATATCGTCTACGCAAGGTGTAGAAATCCTTTGTGGGGTCGAGTATTAGCTTTTATAATATGGTTCCAAAAGAACTTTTGGATTTGTCGTTACACAAATTTAAAAAAGCCGTAAAGGAATACTTGTTGAGTCAAGGACTTGTTGTTGTTGTTACGAATTTCTTAATGACAAAGTTGTATGAAAGCAATCGACTTAGGGTCCTGCAGCTCCCCACAGGATAAGTAGTATACACTAACAGTAGTGTATACTATCCTGTGGGGAGCTGGATACAGATGAGGAGGACAACTGCTGATGTCTTGCCGGGCGCCGGCTCTTCTCAACAGAGCTGGTAGAGTCAAAACATGACGTAACATAAGAGACTCCTGTATGTCCTTCAAGTTATAAATAAATTGAGTTTGAGTTTATTGAGTTTAATTAACGTGATATTATGAAATTTTCCATTGGATACAAAACTCGATGATAAAATAATTAACCTATTATCTTAATTTGCTATATATCTATAAGTATTTTTATTAGGCACATGTAGCCAAGTCCTACCTCGTGTTGCCCAATATGACACACAAAAGTCAGACGGTAGCTTAATACGTCAATAAAATAGTAGGTAGCTAGACACCTATATTCAGAATTTGGGATGTAAGCAGGGACAGGAAATAAATGAAGTTAAATAGACAACTGTAATGATAAATTATGTATTTATTCACGTAAGACAACTTGTGCCACTTATGACATGTCCACACCCTACCACCGGATCGGAAAGTTGATTCTACTGAGAATAACAGCTCTTCACTTGAGAGTTCTTCATAATGTTCTGAAAGATGGCCCACTTGGTCAGCGTGGAGGACTATGGCCATACCCTACTCATCTGAGAGGAGACTAGTGCTCAGTGGTGGGCCGGCTGTGATGGGTTGATAATGATGAATAACCTAGCCCTCCTTTTACCTACTGTTATAATCTCACAGAGATCTATACCTACTAATATTAAATGCGAAAGTTTGGATGGATGGATGTATGTATGGATGGATGGATGTTTTTTACTTAATCACGCCAGAACGGCTGAACTGATCTGAATGAAATTTGGCACAGAGATAGATTATAATTTAAATAAAATTTCCAGACTATAGTCTGGAATAACACATAGGCTACTTTTTCCCGGAAAATTAAAGAGTTCCCGCGGGAACCAAAAACCTTATTCCATGCGGACGAAGTCGCGAACATCATCTATAATAGTTAAACAATAAACACGTAGGTAGGTACTTTACTAAAGTTGTGATAATGCGAACAAAGTTGTCCGCACTCCGCAGTACAAATATTGAATGACATGTCATGCTCAGGCACAAGTAGGCAAAACATTACCTAGAAAGCGAACACCGCACCGGCCTATTTGCGACCTAGTTACGGAGCCATAGCGAAGAGTCGGGCGATTTCACTGTCAGTGCCATACATCGTCGTCTGGTTTGGAATCACTTGCGAATTTTATAAAACGAAAGTATGTGTCTATCTGTCCATTATTACTAACCTAATCGATGAGCAACCAACATCTCCAATACTTACCATGTTTATTTAAAATGGCTGTAGTTCATAACTCACGAACATACGGATTAAACGAGACAAAAGAAAGAATAATACCTACATACTCGTATGTTTAACTACGGAACCCTAAAGACGGAGCAAGTAAAAATGTTTATTTACTGCTATTTCCCGCCTGATGTTACCGAAAACGGTCAAAATAGGACTGTTAAAAAGATATACGACTGGCATAATAAGTTACTCTGTGGCCAAATGCGCAGAATTAGATCAACATCAGTAGGTACTTAAAATATCAAGACATCGAGAAGGGTCGTTAAATTGCATTTATGACGGGAGTCAATCATTTTTACATCATAATCAATAAGACGTACGACGTCGAGTTGAATGCAGAGCATGAGAGACTGTATGGTGACACATACATTTTACTCTGCATTCAACTCCCGCGCCAACGATACGGTCTACATTATTATATAAAATGAACCTTTTTCAGAAAACCACCATACAGCACCATAGGTAATATTACTTTCGTTAGTCCATCTGTATCATAGAAGCTGGTTACATTTTACAGCACAGGAATTAAGATGCCTGCTTTATTAATTAAACTATTGAACAGAGGAAAAATCCTAAAGAAAAATTGGCCGTAAAGAATAATAATCATAAACGGCATAATATATTAATCGGAGGCGTAGCGTTAAAGCATAAAACATCATTGCGGCATAGATACTACCTACCACTGTAATATTTTAAGTATTCTATGATACTTTTTAGGTGTGCTTATAACCTACTTAGTGTAAACTGCCCCTACTGCATGTTTTCTTTTAATTAAATAATTTTCATTTCAATCAAGGCACGGTTTACAAACATTTTAAACCGTTTAAATGTTCGTTTCAAATTTATTTTCTCATAGGATTGATTTGTTGTTTGTTGTTCTGCCAATGAAGGAGCGGCGATCAGCGCGGCGTCGAGAAGTCTGGCACTTTCCGCTTTCGACTCACGCATCGAAATGTCCATTAGTAAAAAGCATATATAATAGTTAAATGACCCAGTGTCGAAGGTAGGTATACTTGTGAATAGAACAGGGAGGGAGCGTGTCAAAGAAGCTATTTTAATATCTTAAAAGATTATCTGGTTACGAAGAACATTTTTTTATAGGTCATCAGCCTGCATCCGTCCACAGCAGGACATTAGCATTTTCGAGAGCACCTTCGGTTTGTATGAGCACCAACCAAACTTGCTCTGACGTATCCTCGTCCACCCGCTTCCCGTCACCATCTAGATATCACTCGGTCCAACAAACATCGGTATAGTGATATACACAAAATATTTCTAATATTAGATAGAAGCAGGCGTTACTTTGTGGAAGTCCATGATAATGAAGGAGCTAGAAGTTTAATTCGACAAATCTATGTGGTAGATATAGCGTGTAGCTTGTGATATTCACAGCCCAGTAAGCCAGCAATTTGCACCGGCACATCACCACACAAATCTTCCAAATTATTCTCAACGTACGTTTCCCTCCGACACCGGAGCATCTTCAGGAGATGTTGACTCGACAATGATTTGACTACATTTGTCTGTTTTGGCGGATTATAGCGAATTAAACTTCTAATTAGCTATTATACCTACCATAAAATGCTCCTGAAGATTGTTGATTCGAATCGAGTTTGGACTCCTCAGGCTCATCAACATTTCATAAGTGAACGAATTGACAGTTAAAATTACCGAGAACTGACAGTATCACGGACAGCATATTAAATCGATAACCACGCGATTATTAAACTATGAAGTAGGTAGTTGAAGGAGCTGACCTGGTTTTCAATATTTTAGCACACGAAGTACATAGCTCCGAATATTAGCCCCAGATTTCGCAGTCCCCGGCAGAAGGCAGAAGAATCGGAGCATTGGAAATGAATACAAAAATTTACGAAAACAATTTTATTTTATTTTGAATAACACATTACAAGCTTAGATTTATCATCCGCTGCGCTCCCTACCAAATTAAATCTATGCCCTAAAATAAACTACATTACTTGGTACAAGTCGAAATACACCATGACGATCGGTAAATAATCATAGAAGCTACATCACTTTTTATATACGGAAATACCCGTTTTTCCACAATTCCAAATCTAAAGGGACCACGTATAGGTCACAATTATTAACCGATTTTCAAAATTTTTTCGCCATTTTGTAGCTAAACTTTATGGCTAGGACCTTTTTCAAATTTTTTCTTAAGTCGGTTTTTGTCCGAAATACTTACAATTTAGTAAACAAACACCTCCCAAAAAAACTCGACTTTTTACAAATATAAAAAAGTCTATGTTTTTACATTTTTCAAAATTCCAAAAAAAGCCTCCCAAAATCCTCGCATCTGATAACCATTTTCAATGGTAAAAATACGTTATTGCTTAATTTCGTCGTAAAACCTGGCCTGTTTTGTGGTAAAATTACAAACATTTTGGTAGTTACATTTGGACCGCCTTAAGGGTAGTGTCCCCTGAGGATGATTTGCTTTATCTAAAATCTAGATCATTATAATATGCTGTAGGTACTTTGCGTAACTTTCTTAATTGTTATATTTGACCGAGCGAAGCGAAGGTCTCTGAGTCTACTTGGGTGAATTGGCACTTGTCCGTCCGTCCGTCTGTCCGTCTGTCAGAGCCTTATAACTTCTGAATTGCTGAACGTAATTACTTCAAATTTAAATATAATATGTAAATCGATGGCTTCCCGCTGAATATGGCTTAAAAAGTTTTAAAAATCTTTATTTCAGGGGGGCTCTCATAGAAGCGAATGCGAAGTAAAATATTTTTTATAGCGTTACATAGGGTTGCAGTATATCATTTTAAAGATAATTAAGAATAGAGTCCAAAAATATTTTTTTTTTAATTTTTCCCCTAAAATTGACGAAATGGGAGGCTTTCAAAGTAGCGATTTTCTAACGTCCAAAGTTGACCTCAGAACTCTCAATTTTCTGAACTCTCAAGCCTGAAACTTGATCAATTATTTGAATTATATCCTGTACTTGAACAACAAATACTAAAATTAGATAAATATTATAAGAAAACGAAATTATTTAATTTTTAATGATGATGATATTTTTAACAGAACTTCACACTGATGTCAATAGATGGCGCTCTGTGAAACCGCGAGGTCTCAGTTCGGGGCGAACCACTAGTAATATGTTATAATAATTAATTCATTACAATTTTTATTTCGTGGTTGGTTTTGATGTTTTTTTCTTATTTTTTTATTCCACCACAAGTACCTACGCCCTTGAGTGCAATCTCACCTGATGGTAAGTGCTGATGCAGTCAAATGCTGAGATATATAGAGCGTACTTTGACTTAGCTCAGACTTTACTCAGAGTTAAAACGAGATGGACTTATGTGAGTAACATAAATCTGTCTCGTTTTAACCATGTCTTATACGCTGTATAGATCTCACACGTTAAGGTAAGCGGGCTAACCTGATAGGTTCCTAATCGGTCGCTACACGGCATCATACAGGAACGCTAAATCGCTTGCTGGGCGGCATATTTTTGCCGGTAAGGTAGTAACTAGCCACGGCCGAAACCTCCCACCCAGACCAGAGAAAACTTATAAATTATAAATTTCCAAATTGACCCTGCCTGGAATCAAACCCGGGACCTCCCAGTATAAGATCACTGCGCCAGGGATGTCGTTATGAAAGGTGATGAAACAGAACCTACGTAAGATACCTACGAGTATTTACCTTACCTACTTAGTTTTGAGGGATAATTCTTTGATTGGTATAATAATATACCTACAGTGTTTTCGTAATCAAAGGTATCAACATTTTAATATTTGGATTTGTAGCTCCTACGTATTGGAAAGTTCTTGGAAAATGAATTATTATGATTATTATTATTATAACCCGGCCAAGCCGCACAGCTTTTGAAGGACTCTCTGAATGTTTTCTTCTGTCAACTACATATATTAAGGAGATAGTCATATTATCTTGTTAACGCTGAGAGTGGATAATTCAACCTTTTTATGGATACTGGAAATACAAAATTATTATGAACGCGTTAATAATTTTAATATAATCGTTTTGCGTCTTTTCTTGGTAAAATATTTAAACGTACTCCTCCCTTTGGTGCGTTAACTATGTGCTGTGGGTCAACCAAGATACTTGTTGGCGTTTGCTTGGATGCTTCAACTCGGAAATTTGACAGAAATTTTATCATACATATACGGCTTTGCATTCTAGCAAAAAGCTTACCTGAAACAATTTTTCTAAATGTATAACACGTAAGAATTATTATTATCAAGTATAAGTAGGTACTTACCTATAGTTGCACTATACATATATTAACCAGTAGATGAGACAAAAGATTATATTTCAAATATTTCTGTTGCTGCCTGGGTATTTCAAATGTATGCGTACGCGTAGGTATAAATGATAAACTGTGTATATGGTCCAAGAGCTGGCAACGAATTTCGGGAAGGTCCTTTTGGCAAGCTGAAATTGTGAAAAAATATAATTTCGTCAATTGGCGAATCCAGTCCTGCCAGTTCCGAAATTCAATTCCTGCCAAAAATTCCTGCCGAATTCCATTGCCAGCTCTCCGTCTAATACATTGAAAGTATAATATTAATGTCAAATAACTTACCAATACATTGCCGAGGGCCAGCGCCAAAAGGAATAAAAGCACAAGGATGTATTTTACTCTCATTCTCGGGGGAAAATCTTTCTGGATCAAAATTTTGGGGATTAGGATAATACTTTTCATCGTGACTAATGGCTAACAATGGCACCAATATCGTTATCCCCTTTTCAATAGTAATGTCTGTACCACATATATTGTAATTTGTTTTTGCACGTCGTACTAAATCTTTTAAAGGGTATTTTCGAAGAGTTTCCTTAAAAACTTTTTCCATATAAGACAATTCACCAAATATCTCATATGTTATCTTGCCGTTATGTTGATCTAGAACTTCATCAAGTTCTGCAACAATTTTTTCTTGTATTCGAGGATTCATGGCTAGCTCATATAGCATTAATGTCATAGTAATCGCAGTAGTTTCGTAACCGGCTATATAAAAGATAAACGCTTGCGCAGCTATTACCTCGTTGGTCAATTTTACATACTCATGTACACCATTATCTTCTGCTTTTTTTGCTTTTAACACATTACCTTGATTTTTGATTTCCAAAACTAAATCAATAAAGTCATTCCTGTTAGTAGGTACACCATTTCTCGCATGTAAAACATCATTAACCAATTTAAGAAAAAAACGATTAATTCCCTTCTGGAAAAATGAAGCATTTAATTTTCTTAGTATACCAGGATGTAATAAATTCAATTCTACCGCAAAATTTCTGGAGAAAACCATACGATTAATTTCACTTATCTTTTCTAATAGTCCTCCACTATCTTCATTTATGTCAAGTCCAAAAGCGCAGGCAAAAATGGAAGATACTGTATATCTTTTCACAAGTGCGTATAATTCTTGGTCTCCCTTTTTTTGTGTTGTATTCCTTATGTGTTCAATGAATATATCTCCTCTTTCATTAATCAAAGGAATCATTTTTTTTAATTTACTAATTGCAAACAAAGGCGAAAATCGATTTCTTAGCGGCCGCCAGATTTCTGCATCAGCATGAAAGAGATTAGCTCCCAAATTTTCTACACTGAATTCAACACCGCGATCCTCGAAATATTCGAAATGTTTTATTAATACATTTTTAATAATATCTAAATCTCTTATTAGCAAGCTACGTGTAGTCATTCTGTAAAAACCAACAACTTTCTCGTTTGGGTAAGCATCATAAATCTGTTTATGAACCATTGTAGCTGTAGATTTCCTCAGAACAAATTCTTTAAAATTACCGAAAAATGGTAATGGTTGAGGGCCTGGAATTTTTCTCGATTGCCAGTATTTGAAAGTTCTTGTAAAATAAAAGTATGCTAAATAGAGAAATGCCGCTAACAATACGGTCGTGTACAGAATTAACATTATGCTTACGGGTTTTTTGTGATAGGTACAATAATTAAACTACCTAGAATAACGTATACTTACGAACTGTGAGACGATTTCGATAATTGTTGGCGAACATATTAAATGTTCAAAACCTATATTATCTTCATCGCTATCAGTAGGTTAATTAAGTCGTCATTATGCAAATAAGAGCGGATAAAAAATTTAATTCCTATTTAATTAGGTACACATGTTAGGTATGTATCACACCTTATTTACTTAGGTACCGTCTGCCCTTGTATGCCGTCCGTATGATTATATTATTTTTATCAAATAATGGCCATTTTTTGTATCCTATCTATGTTTTTAATATTGCTACGGCATAATATGTAAATAAAATTAAAGAAATGTACATAGATACATGCATAAATAATTATTGAAAAGTTTGTACTTTTAATTAGATAACGAATATGCAGTAAACTTCGTATATTTTATACCAATTAAAAAATAGAATGTGTCAAGAATAGAATCATGCGAATAGAATAGAATAAAATATCAAATTTTCAACTTTGTCTTGAATAATACTCGAAATAGCAAAACCTGATTTATGCTATTCGAATAAAATTCTGACCATTTTAAAGTCGTGTGTTAAGAGCTTTCGTATAAAATAGCTGAAACCTTAGAACTATGTTTTATTTCCATGCAGGACAACTTGAGAGACCTATGTGCTCTTCGTCTGTTTCAATCAATGATCTTACTTAAGAGTACACGGAAAATGTAATCCTACCTACCTTCCAATTATTTTTCTCCAGTATGTCGTTAGCGGTCTTACGGAGTCGGAAACTTAGTTTTACGTACTCGCAATTCCGCAGGCCCATTATTCCTGATGATATAGTGATAAAGCCATGCTTGGAGCTTAACCCGCTACCATCTTAGACTGCTTCATCACTTACCATCAGGTGAAATCGCAGATAAGGGCTAACTATGTAGTGGAATAAAAAAAACATTATAGAGAACTTTCGGCCATGCCAACACCTCATGGTGTTTCCTTTCACCGGTAAAGCAAGTGATAGATTCTTAATTTCTATAAACGCACAAACTTGCAAAGGTGTTGATCCCGAGGATCGAACCCCCAAGCAACCGAATGTCAATATCAAGCTGAGCTTCTTAACCACTAGGATATCACCGCTATACAAAATCACTGGTGAAAGTTTATTAATATTTTATTCCAGGCGCAGTTTAAGGTGTATCGCAGATGTGGCGCGCGCATCTCGCAGGAAGAGAGGAGCGCGCGCGGCCAGCTCGCGACGCGGCCACCACCCGGCGCGCCCTCTAGACACACAACACTGCATTATTATACGGTATGTGAGCTACTATATTTTACATACGATAGATCTACGCATCAGGATCCACACTACGCAGGCCTTAGCCATAAGACCGCCTAAAGTAAACACGAGAAAGGTCCTTTCCTGCACCTGTAACTTGGTATGAAGACTCAGCTTTGAGGCCCATACCCCGTTTTGCGCTTGGCCAAGCGGAGTAAACGGATATACTCTTTCCTATTTATAACAGCCTGGCATACTGAAAATTGTATTGCAAAGGTTTTGAGTTTTTGATTTAGAACAAAATCCCTTTGAAATCATTTGGAGAACACTTCCCCGGAATTGATTACTCAGTCTCCTATCCTTTGTCTTTTGACCTTCCGTTCTGGCTTAGGGCCTTATAGTATTGGTCATCGGACCCAGGTACAACGCCTTAGCGGGGATTGTGGTCGAGTTCACTGTTCAGCTCAATAACTACTCGAGTTGACCGCAAGAGCTCGCGAGTGGACGCCTTGCCACTTGCCTTAAGAGTTAAGGTTTCTGACAAAGACCATAAACGCACAAACATTAGGTGGAGTCAACATTGCAACGCATGCAGAGTAGGTACCTATTACCTACTTGGTAGGTACAAAATATAATTTATTACCATAATAAAATACTAATTAGAATAATATAATCGGTTACTGAAGCCCTACCTATACCTACCTACTTATAGCATAATAATCGACAATGGGATTACACAGGGATCTATGTCATTCTTATGTCCGCGTAATATTATAATTCTAACATTTTGCATCGCTATTATATTATTAAATCTAAGCAGGTAATTTTATTCTTGGAAAACTTTTTAAGGTGCTCAATTTGACCTCTAAACAATCCTCCGTCACGATTGGTGGCGTACGTTTCCTTGAAGCACTGAGTAGTTAATTGAAGTATCGAAATTGAGGGGACACACACAGAAATTAAATGATAAAGTCTACTTAATATAAACTTGTCCGATAATATCATTTCAAAATCGGCAGAGTTTTACTGACGGTTAAGGTGGGCAATACCCTGCCCTGGAGCATATTAAGGTCCCTGGTCGAGGAGTTGGAACTTAGAACCTACAGTTCTCATAATCTTCTTTGTAATTTATCTACAATCAAGCAACATTATACGGTACGGCATAATATGTCCAATGGGTGAGATATGAACGTATGAATTACCTGATTTCATTCGCCTATTGAGACTTCATATTATGTATGACACTAATTTAATATCGTTTGAAGTATTTTCCGTATCGTACCTACTGTACGATATGTACACATACGGAAGCTACTGTTTACTTCCAAGAAAATAATTAATGTATTGCTCAGCAGACGTTTTTGCACACATTTGTGAAGACAATTCGCTGTTTCCTTTACTTGCCTAAATAACACAACATTACCTCTATCTAAAGGACGCAGATGATGAGATTAACCGGTAGTTCCATTTAAACCAATTGTGAGCGTAGCGTCTGCACTTTGCACATCAACAAAACTTAGTAGAGATGTGGATTGTGTTCACGATATAGGTTGTAAGTGCTCAGTGTTCATTATTTTTATTGATTTTTCACCTTTTGAAACACGATATGGTTTGTGCTCACTAATTACTTAGGTAGTTCTTAATAACGTTGTGGAATGGTGGTATATAGGTACTTAAGATGGATAGTAACTCTGCGGAGTTTGTTATGCACTTGTTATTTAAGCAGGGCACATTTGAGTGCCTTGAGTAAAACCTTAAGAGTTTTAGTGTAAAGTTATCACGATCACTCCATTACTGTGAATCTATTTAATATTATTTTTTACCATTTTATCATTCTTAATATTAATATATTTTTTTATTTATTTTAAGTGTAAAAAATCCATTTAGGGTTTTAAGCATACCTCGAATCAATCCTACATTATCCTTTACTTAATTAAAAAAACATCAATTAAATATTGTAGTAAAATTTAACGAAACCAATAATAATTATTGTTTCAGGTCGGACATGAAAAATCTCGCTCCTTTGCTGGCTGCCCCTATCAGCGAGTACGTGGTGACTTTCATCTCTCTAGTAGCCGCGGCCACACTGCTCTCGTGGACGACAGGTATTGAGATAATATTCACACTTCTATCAATGTTACTCACTAGTAACTAGTTGCACGCGAATAAGTTAAGGGTACCTACTGTTAAAGTTAACATGTCTTACAGACATGTTGCTTTGCTATTAAAGTCCTAAAGAAATCTGATTGAACGGACAATAATGCGACATGGATCTAAAGACCCTGAAGTTGTAAAATGCAAAGAAACTATGCCTACACTTGTATTTGTAAAATTCAGACCTTATAGGCTTGATATAGGCATTATAGGCTCGAATTCGTGTTGTTATCTCGAACAACCGTCATACTTATTTGACCCCGCTTGAAAACCTAATTATCTTCCTAATAACGTGTTTTAACACACGTTTGACTCAAAAGATCATCCTTAAATACTGTAGAGTCTAAAGTGCATTACAGTCCCAGAATTATATAAAAAAAATCTAATCATCACCTAAAGCTGGTAAATGAAATTGACCTTTGCCACTCTAGCCTGAAAACGTTCTTATTTCTTAGCCGGCAGGAACACAATTAGCGAAAAATTGTACCCGTTAATGTTAATTTTTCAATTTCCAAATAAGCTTACACAACCACACAAATATAATCTACAGTATAATTACTCACTAGAAAACTTACTTATTTATTTGGCCATTTGCGTGGGTGGTTGGGTCTGAATCTTAACTAGTTAACTGTGTCTAGGATTTCATGCCCATTTCCTTCGCGGTTTGCAGCTCGTAAGTTTAACCAGTTTATTAGATAAAATAATGGCGGGTCCTAAAGACTATTATTTAATCTCTCGCTACCATAACGATTTTGTGTGATGTCCAGAAGGGCGCTCCGCCCGTAGGTGGCCGGCGGGAGCACGCGGGCGCAGAGTGTACTGCCGCGCGCGGTTTCCTTACCACACACACCCGCCTATTCACTGTTAGCAGGTATAAAACCTATATTATCTACCTATATTATCATCCTATTACCGATTAGGGGTTTGGGTTTAATATGTACTTAACTGTTTTCCCCCTGGCCTAGAAGTAGCCCGCTACCATCTAGACTGTTCATCTATAATAACTTGTAGTGGAATAAGATTTAAAAAAATACTATAAACCTTAGAACTGCTAAAACCCACCAAACTGGTTTTCAATGGAGCAGGGTGGAAAGTACCAAACTCCCTGGGAAAGAAATCGGGCTATTGACTCAACACGTACTTCGTGGTTTAATGATTTAATATCAGTACTAGTACCTATTCTGTGATAATAATATATCGAATTCAATAACGGGTACGTACCACGATAAATACCGCAGGCCCGTCATGACCACGATCCGTGCAACTGGGTCGAAACATCGACGGTGAAATAATCGTCGCATTTATGATGGAACGTACCAACCCGTTATTATATTACTCGTATATTAAATCGGGCAAGGCTCCGAGATCTCAGAACGCATCTGTGTGAACTCCCTTGCACGACGCGCTTTGGGCTCGTCCCGAGAAAGACCTACCAACCTGCATAATATTTAGAGTACGCGGTAATTGGTCGGTGTTTAATCACCTACGCTTCGGCAAATACATTTGAGAATTTCTTCCAAAATATTCCAATCTCCACTACCAGTTCCCTTAATTCCTCGCCAACAGAAGCCTATAAACTTCTCAGTAGTAATGTCTCTGAGTGCAGTGTTAAGTTTAAGTTTCAGTACGTGACCCCCTATGATATTATAAAAACATTCAAATCTTTACAATGCAAAAAAACGGGAGATCTATGGGGGATATCAGTGAAAATTATCTGCAATGTTATTGATGTTATTGCGCCATATCTTGCTCAAATTTTTAATGAGTCTGTGGATTTGGGATCTTTTCCTGACCTCATGAAATGTAGTAAATTGATTCCTCTTTTTAAATCAGGTAGCAAAAGTGATCCAAATAATTACAGACCAATTCCAATTTTGCCAACCCTTAGCAAGATATTTGAAAAAATTATGCTTAACCAACTGCTCCAACATTTTAATTTAAATAAATTACTTCACTCCGAGCAGTATGGTTTTACGAAAGGTTGATGCGGGCGCGGCGCTGTTAAAACATATATTTGATGCCTGGGAGAACTCACAGAATGCTATTGGTATTTTCTGTGATTTGTCTAAGGCATTTGACTGTGTTGAGCATGATACTGTTGACCAAATTAAGCCACTATGGAATCAAAGACACTGCACTTAGCCTCATTGCGTCATATCTTAGTGACCGTATTCAGACGGTATGTGTAAATCATGTGAAATCATCCGGATCAGCCTCGTTAATGGGTGCCCCTCAAGGCTCTATTCTGGGTCCCTTCATGTTCTTGGTATATATAAATGATTTACCATATTTCGTCCAGAATACTTGCGATATTGTGCTATTTGCTGATGATACGTCTTTAATTTTTAAAGTCGATAGAAATAAGGAAGATTTTGACGACATAAATAGTGCCATTTCTCAGGTCACTCACTGGTTTACTGTAAAACTAAGTGTATTGAGTTCGCACTGCCCAATACCAAGAATACACGTAACATTAATCTAGTGGAAACAATGATATGTTAAAAATAGAAGAGGCTGCCGTGTTCTTGGGAGTGACCTTAGATGCTAAGCTTCAATGGGGCACCCATATATCTAATCTAGCTGGTAAACTTAGTTCTGCTGCTTATGCTGTCAGAAAGATTCGGCAGTTAACAGACGTTGAAACTGCAAAGATTGTATATTTTGCTTATTTTTATAGTATTATGTCTTATGGAATCTTGCTGTGGGGTAAAGCGGCAGATATTCAAAAAAAATTTGTATTACAAAAAAAGGGCAGTACGTGCAATATATAACTCAAAACCACGTGAATCCCTTAGAGAGAAATTCAAGGAAATACAGTAGCTTCGCAATATATTTACAGTAATTTAATCTTTGTAAAACAGCACGTTCAGAATTACAAAAGAATATGCGATTGAAGATTACGTAAATGACAAAGGAGCATGGATTTGAATCGCTCCAGCAATGCTGAGGACAGCGGTTACTCATGTAATTACAAATTAATGAAATTGTAAATTATTTATTTTCAAAAGAGCAACCGCCGAGTTTCTTGCTGGTTCTTCTCGGTAGGAATGTCATTCCGAACCAGTGGTAGATTCATTCGGCTATTCATAAGCACTTGTAAAAAGTCTATTTGAATAAAAAACTTTTGAATTTTGAATTTGAAATTTTTGAATAGTCCTGTGCGTTTCGCAGTCGACGATATCCATGGCGCATGGACGATGAGGTTGGATCCCCGGCAGGGTAAAGGAATTTATAATTAAAAATTTTCACTGGTCTTTTTTTTTTTTATTTTCACTGGTCTTTTTTTTTTTTTTTTTTATCCACTACAAGTTAGCCCTTGACTGCGATCTCACCTGATGGTAAGTGATGATGCAGTCTAAGATGGTAGCGGGCTAACCTGTTAGGGGCATGGCAGTTATATCAAACCCATACCCCTATTCGGTTTCTACACAACATCGTACCGGAACGCTAAATCGCTTGGCGGCACGTCTTTGCCGGTAGGGTGGTAACTAGCCACGGCCGAAGCCTCCCACCAGGCCAGACCAGGGAAAATTCAGAAATTATAAATTCCCAAATTGACCCTGCCGGGGATCGAACCCGGGACCTCCGCACGTTAAGACAACAGCGCTACACACTGCGCCACGGAGGTCGTCAAAAAGAGGTCTTGTGGGAGGCTTTGGCCGTGTCTATAGCACCCACCGCCATACCATCCTACCCACCTTGTAAAGACATGCCACCAAGCAATATAGCGTTTCGGTACGAAGCCACATCGTACCACCGGTGGTAGAAACCGATTTTGAATGTTTGGGCTTAATATATCTGCCATATCCTTAACAAGTTAGCCCGCTACCACCTTAGACTTCATCATCACTTACGACATGGTAAGATCGCCATCAAGAGCTAACTAACTTGCAGAAGAGTAAAGAAAACTCATGCGAATCCGAAAAATGATCCTGCATCTCTTGTCAGGAGCTCTAGTAGCATCCCTATATTTTACAATAAAAAATCTATATACTAACTTATATATAGATATAATGTACCTATATAGATTAGCAGATATTAATTGCATCTCTTACATGGAGCTCTAGTAGTATCTCTATATCTTATATAAAAAATAATATATATATATATATATATATATATCTAGATTGTAAGCCCTACTAATGTGTCGATGCTGATATTAATTCTTCTACTTGTCAGCTACCTACTGATAGCAAGAGGTTAATGATAAAAAACTGGTGCAATTATATTTATTTTATTAAACGATAACGCAATTATTTATGTACTCGCAAGTCGCAAGAATAAATGCAATGAATATATTTTAGTCTTAAATATATTTAAGTGTACCTATCCATCAGTCTGCCTGTTACGCTTTCGCGGGTCATCTGTTCAACTAATTTTGACGAAAGGCAGGGAGATAGATTGCATCCCGGGAGAGGACAATAATGTAATCTATTTTCTATCCCAGAAAGTCAAAGTTTCTACGGGAATTTCAAAACCGATATCCACGCGGACATCATCTAATGTTGGTTAACATTTTTCAGTAGGCAGTTCACTCGGGGGGAGTTCGATAGACAATGTCCGAGGACTTGGACTCGATCAGCGAGGAAGAAGTCAGCTTGTTCCGACCCTTCACCCGAGAGTCATTGGCCGCTATCGAAGCCCGCATAGCTGAAGAGCATGCCAAGCAAAAAGAACTCGAGAAAAAACGAGCGGAAGGCGAGGTAAGGCACCCGCACCTAATTCCAGCTTTCAGTATTTTCTGTGTGCGCTATGTCACAGGAGTGTCTAGTGCTGGCTATTCAACCATTGAACGATCAGCAATATTCTACAAACTTGTAGGCTATACCACAGATCAGGTATTAGTTACTACGTGGCTATACCAACATAATAATTAATAAATATACCAAAATATCCAACACAACTTTACTTATCTTTCGTCCAAAATGAACGGCGAGGTTTATTTAAAATATTACAATGGACTAGTCTCTGACGAATATTTTTTATTTAAACTATTCCAGGCCGATTTGGGGCGGACGAAAAAGAAAAAAGAAGTAAGATTGCTTGCTTGCCCCTTTTTACATTTTACGGCTCGTTTTTAGAACAAATAAATAGCAAGTTATCGCTGGTTCAAAATTATATTTTTGAATGTCGTTAATATTGACAGAAATTGGCGTGACGGTAGTCAATGCGATAACTTGCATTGCATTCTAATTTATGCATATTAATCGCATTTTTTGAACACATTGCTTTGTTGACAAAGTCGCGAATGTATGAAAATATCCCGAAGCTTAGCTGTTTGAATCATTTAGCAAATTCTTACAGGTAATCTTTCAGTAGTTAAATATGAAAGCTTATCATGTTTATTTGCATTCAATAATGTTAAGGTATTTCCGATCGATATGATGAAACGATCGATACCTTTAATACAGAATAGCCAATGTCCTTAAAATACATATAGAAACAAAATCTCCCCGAGTGTTATAGATTCCAAAAACTAGAAATAGAAGCGTGTTTAGAAATTACCCCTAGCATTTTAATAAAATGAGCCTAGTGAAACTGTCTATAATCTTACACCCCAAAAAAAAATACACCTAATTTGGTCCTCGAGTGCAAAAAAGTCTGATTGTCACCCTGTAAATGTTTAACGAAATCCCAAATGAATGGACACAGGAAATACACAATTTAGCACATTAACATTAACATTAACCATTATCATGCATTGCACACGATTGGCTCATAATATTTGCAAATCCATCGGCTGCTGTCATCTAGGTCTAGCATGGTGTTATCACCTAGCTGGTTTAGCGCAAGTAACGGACGACCCCCTATTTTGATACCATTTATTGGAACAACTTATATAAGAAAACAGATACGTGACTTTTTCTGCTGGAAATTTGTAAGCACTTTTGCACTTTGAGCACCTTTGTCATGTTTATCATAATCAAAGGCGTTAAAACGGTAACACAATAGAGGGAAACGTTCTGCAATCGCTTCTAGTTTTGCCGAAATCGCATCATGATAACACCGACAGCAGCACTAAATGAGCAAGTTGCTTCAAATGCGATCACGAGCAATGCGCAGACACCGTAATAATACCTACTTGTTACCGTTAACATAATTAGGTAGGTACTATTCTCTAAAAGCCACAATACCTTCTATAAACATTTGGTAAGTTCTCAATCTTTTACCTAGAACATTAGAGAAATTACTCTAGACATACCTAATGTGAATAAGATCCAACAGTACCTATTTCTTACAAAAATGCCTTGATATAATATTTAAATAGTATAAAGTGACTTGTAATTTCAGCATCCCACAAAATAGGAAATATTTACACACAAAACACGATTTAAACATCTTATTATCTGTAATGGCAATCGACAAATCATTTTTGTTCCCAATAAATGAGTGTAGAATAGACATGAGTGAAATTGATCATTGTAATTTATCATAGTTTAGATATTTCGATGTACCTAAGATTCAAGAAAATGTTATTACGGTTTATTACTGAAAAGGGAATTGCCAGTACACGCACCACTCACATAATCAAAGGGCTAAAGTAATCGATGCGGTGTATTGTATAGGTGCGGTACGATGACGAAGACGAGGACGAGGGCCCCCAGCCTGACGCGACACTGGAGCAGGGTTTACCTCTGCCAGTTCGCATGCAGGGCTCCTTCCCTCTCGAACTTGCATCCACACCCCTCGAGGACATCGATCCTTTTTATAGCAATCAAACCGTAAGTTCCAATAGGGCATATTAATTATAGTCACATTACCAACGCTTTTTTGCACCTTGATATTATTCTGCGTAATTTTGTGGATATCTAGTTAACTAATAGTTTTAACAACAGATGCCTATATTAATAGCATCCATATAATATTACAAAGTGTCTCTGTCTGTCGATTTTGACAAAATTGTGTATAGAGGTTTGTATCCCGGGCAAGGATATAGGCTAGGCATAGGCTTTTTATCCCAGAAAAGTAGAGTTTCTGTGAAAATTAAAAACCTTAATACGCTCGGATGAAGTCGCAGGCCATTAGCTAGTATGAATTAGCATACTAATCTGCTCTTAGTTCGTGTAATTGATAGATACATTTAAAAATGTATATTCAGCCTTTAGAAATTGATATAAATTTTACTTGTTTCAGACATTCGTAGTCATAAGCAAGGGTAAAGATATCTTCAGATTTTCGGCGACCGATGCCTTATGGATACTGGACCCATTTAATCCTATAAGAAGAGTGGCAATATACATATTAGTGCATCCTTTGTTCTCCTTGTTCATCATAACTACCATCCTTGTGAACTGTATACTTATGATAATGCCTACTACACCAACAGTCGAAAGTACTGAGTAAGTATTAATTTGTAACGGTTAGGTAATAGTTAAAATTTCTAAAGGAATTACGTTACTATATAAAAGATTACCAATTTATATCATCTAATCATTTGTAGAATGCACGTTAGTTTCAACATTTTTAGTATTCAACTAGTTATCGATTTGTCTAAATGTCGCAAGATTTAGATGATCGACTTAATTGTATTGTAATACTTATTATTAGATAATTAAGTTTATTATAACGGTCAGTTAAGCCAATTTATTAAAACAGTAAATATGTATGTTATATATATTTCCTTAATAATAGAATTAGAGTTTCAAACAATATATTTTTATTCATCTGGGCAGAAGGTTATTCTTATGAACAAAATTAGTTTGTCGGCCGCAACAGGAGTTTTCACAAGTTTCCAATTTATAATTGTGTGCAAAATAGACTTTCTCTAGGTACTTACATATTTTTCGAAAATGGTATCGTTAAGGTACTTATCATCTGCATTATGTAAGTTTTCATTAAAAATGTCGGTGTGTTTCGCGTTGCAACGAGTGACTGTAGAAAATATAATTACACATCATCAACCACGACACTGAGATGCTGTGACCTATACAAATTAGACATCCATCTCTTTTAAGTCTTTCTATTTCGACACTACCTACTTGTTACAAACCTAAAAAATAATTGTAAATACATAGGTATGTATTTCAATTTCATTTAGTTATTTCCTAGGTGTATTTAGATAATTGTATTGTTCTTGCTACATAATCTACCCTTCATAAACTAAAATTAGATGTTTTATTCTTTTGAAAGCCCTAGAAATATTTTATTGTGACGTTATTGTCTACTTTTTGAACGGCGTTCCACAATGGAGGTGAATTTTTACAGAGTTATCTTTACCGGCATCTACACCTTTGAATCGGCGGTGAAAGTAATGGCCAGGGGTTTCATACTACAGCCATTCACATACCTTAGAGATGCATGGAATTGGCTTGACTTCGTAGTTATAGCTTTAGCGTGAGTAGTAGACAAATTTTATTATATTTATGTAGTAAGATGTTACAACCGTTAAATTGTAGATTTTCGTTCTTATTTTAATACTTATATATTTTACTTAAATATATATTTTATAGTTATTTTATAGAAAGGATTTAAATTAGATAATTGTATGTTTTATGAATATATTTAATTGATATTATGAATTGTCGGATGAGAAATCAAGGTCGAAGAATTACTTCTTGTGAAGTCATTTTTTGTAAAAACTGTGGAAACACTATTTTAGTTAATTGATAGTGTTATGTAGTTAGATATTATTAATCTAGATGTTGTGGTTGTGGGTGTGTGTTGCAGTTATGTGACGATGGGCATAGATCTCGGCAACTTGGCCGCTCTAAGAACATTCAGAGTTCTCCGAGCTTTGAAGACTGTGGCCATCGTACCGGGTAAATTTATTTATCCAATTATATATCTAGAATATTAAAATTACGTATATTTATTTAGAAATTAAAAGTAGGCAGTAATAAAGAGCTTCCTTAAAGTAGAAGAATGAATAAATTTAATAGTATGGAAAACCAGGCTAAAAATAAATGAGACAAAGACACTGAAGTAAGTATGAGTGTTTGATATACGATTTATTCTAAAGTGTTGAGTGAAAAATTATCATAGATAGATTTTAGCATAGAAGAGTTAGTATATGTATAGAATAATTATAAAATTACAACCCGCAGGCTTGAAGACTATCGTGGGTGCCGTAATAGAGTCAGTGAAAAATCTACGGGATGTAATAATATTGACAATGTTTTCGCTATCCGTGTTCGCATTAATGGGCCTGCAGATTTATATGGGTGTACTGACACAAAAATGTATCAAAGTCTTCCCAGAGGACGGCAGCTGGGGTAACCTGACTGACGAAAACTGGGAGAGATTTTGTCAAAATGAAAGTAAGAATTTAAAAATGAATACAAAGAACTATCTAAACTTTAATGGTCAAAATTTTTGACAAATTATTATTGCACATTTCAGCAAATTGGTACGGTGAAGATGGTGATTATCCTCTTTGTGGAAATTCGTCAGGCGCTGGGTTAGTTTCAATTTCAAACTTTCCAACTTTTTAAAAAAAACATAAAAGTCCAACTTTTGTGTTATTATGTTATTTTATTACCATTATCTTTATTGTTCATATTATTTGTTTCGTGGGTTTCTTGTTATTTTTGTTATACATATTATAAATTAAAAAAAAAAAACTCAATGCTTAAATTGAAAGTTGACCTTATTTAATTTATGACAAATGTACCTACCTTATTTTGGTTTTCTTTTTTAGGCAATGTGAAGCAGGTTATATTTGTTTGCAAGGGTATGGTCCGAATCCCAACTATGGCTATACAAGTTTCGATACATTCGGATGGGCTTTCTTATCGGCATTCAGATTAATGACCCAGGACTACTGGGAAAATTTATATCAATTGGTTGGTATTATATATATCAGTACAATACTAATATTGTTACCTTTTCGTAATATCTGATGATATCGTTTGAACTACTTATACCTATTGTCTTTCAGGTGCTAAGATCAGCGGGTTCATGGCACGTTCTGTTCTTCGTTGTGATCATATTCTTGGGTTCGTTCTATCTTGTCAACTTGATCTTGGCTATTGTCGCCATGTCATATGACGAGTTGCAAAAGAAAGCCGAAGAAGAAGAACAAGCTGAAGAGGAAGCCTTAAGGGTATGAAAGCCATTCTTTCCCGAATTCTTTAAAACAAATGTTGAGAGAACTGGTGAATAGAATATAAAACTAATAAATTTTATTATAGGAAGCAGAACAAAAAGCAGCAGCTAGAGCGGATAAGCAGGAAGCTAGGGAAGCACACGCCCGGGAGCAAGCGGCGGCAGCAGAAGCGGCGGCATATGCCGAGGCACATCCGGCCAAATCCCCTAGCGACTCCTCATGTCAGAGCTACGAGCTGTTTGTGAACCAGGAGCGAGGCAACCAGGACGACAATACGCGCGAGCGCATGTCCCTCCGTAGCGACCCCTTCCAGGACTCGGTGAGCACTCAGCCAACGCACAAGCCAACCGCCACCGAATCACACCACGAAACGGCACGCCGGCAAAGGAAAGTCAGCATGGTGAGTATGCGCCCCTCACGCCGACATCCCGCTGCCAATGGTTCCGAAATCAAAAATAAAACAAACTACTATAGCTAAAGCTGTTAAGGCGAAATGCATTATGCTAGATTTGAAATACTAAAGTAAGAAAGCAAAAAACTATAAAGCTTCGAATATAACTAAGTAGAGATACTATATAAGAAAATAAAGAATTTGAATAAAAATATAGCATCAAAAATTTTGCAATAAGCACTTGCTGTAATAAAACAGTAACTAAACTTCTTACGGATAAGAATAACACTTATGAGTATTATGGTTCTGTTTCGAAATTTTAAACATTAATATCAGAAACATGATGTAATTATTGGCAGCGGAGGACCGTTTTTCAACTTGATATTATTAAGAGAAGATCACGCTGCTTAACCACTTAAGCAAGAATATAATTCTATAATTATTGGAACACGATGTTAAATCAATCATAATTTCATCTTCACTGTTAACACATTTGTCACATAGTATTATAACAAGTTGAAAAAAATGGTTTAAATCGATTTTTTAATTTATGTGACGTCAAGCTTTCATTTTTTTCCTTTATTCGGATTTGCTGTTTTGCAAATATACAGATAAATATAAAATAAATGAAAAAATAAAATAAAATGTTAAAATGTTTAAATTCATCAACATTAATGATGTCATCAAATGTTTCATAATTTTTTGAAAGTATTTCAAGAATTTACAAGATACAAATCTGAATATTTGCCATAAAATTTTGTTATTTTAAACTTTGTTTCAAACATAAATTAGCGATTATTTTTAAACACTAATTTCAAGAATTTATTTGGATTTTGGTTTCGAGGCATGCTATTAGTTGAACCTACTATCTCTACTGTCACTTTCATATACTTCAAGAGTCCAGCTTCAATCGTATTCATTTTAAATTTTTCATACTTGCTCATCTGCAGTTCCCATCTTACTATTAGACGGATTATTTCATCTTTGTTTACATTTTGACGGCAAAATAAATAAATACATTTTTAGCATGGTTTAGTAATCAATGTCTTCAATTTAGCTTGTAGAGACTACTTATCTAGTGCACTCTAGAGTTTGATTTCATTTTTTTAAATCTCAATCTCCAATATTATTTTTTCAAATGGTCTTTAATTTTACATGATCCAAACAAAATTTGTCCTGAAACGTAATATGTAAATATTTAGGAAATATTACAATCAGAATAAATACTATTGGAGAATAAGAGTCTATTGTCATGTTAGATTGTTTCTTTGGTAATGTACGAACGGGCCGAGCTGAGACTGAACATAATATCACCGGTGGAGAGGTAGGTTCGGTCTATGTACTAACATAATTAACCTTAAGAATTTTACAATTAATTACTAAGAAATTCCTCAATTTTGATGAGTAAAGGAGGCTACTCTATAAAGAACAGTTCTCATGACTATAGATGTAGACGTAAAGAACATAGCTATGGTAGGAATTAGTAAATATGCAAAAATGCATGAAATTTAACCCTACATTACTTCATGTGTTTATAAACAAAGTTACTTGACTAACTGTTGCATTGACATCATTGCCATCGCTTTTTTTCTGTACTTCATTCATATAAATTACTGCTTACAATAAGAGTCTTGTAGAAAAGAAAACCATGTTCTACGTAAAACCAGTGTTATTTAAAATTCTACAAAATCTTATTGTAACATTAGTTTCATCAAATATTTATTTATTGAAATTTTATTTCGAATTTATGTTGCTTATTTGATGTATTCGGGAATTGCATTTTTTTCTAAATTTAAATTACGCCCGTCCTATCTGGTGGATGTCTTTTTCTTAGTAACGTTCTCGGAGGTGATTGTAATTCCAATTTTTCTGTGTATTAAAGGTTCCCCATCCTGAACGCATAAATAAATACGGACAGTTGTCATATGGGCCACTGCGCGAAGGCTCGCAGGTTTGTCCAGATAGCCACATTGGTGTTTGTGTTCCCCTTCCTTTTCCTTTAAAACTTGAATAACAGTTTTTGTTCTCTTTCCCTTCGCTATAATTTGATTATTTTGTTTACTTAGTTCTAGATTATCTTACCTTCATATTGCAGCAATTCATGACATACATTAATTTCAAATACTTAGTTGCTTTCGAATAAAAATGTGTTCAACGAGTAAATCATGCATTGATGCAATTAGGCTGTACACAATTTAATTGCTGTATTTTCCTTTTTAAACTGAACTTTTTTTTCTTGTTTATTGGCACATGAAAGTAAATTTTAAGGCGTCGTCGTAATGTAAAATTACAAATAGTATACCTACTCCAAAAATGCTTGAAGTAATACAGCCTCAGTAACCAATTGCCAATCAGTATTAATATTCATATCCATTTTCATACTCGATCTGAATTGAGGAACGAAAACATTAAATTAATGACAATAACTTTAGTATTTCTCGAATCCAAATTAAATCAAATAAGTATTCTAAAATGTGAGCGACTTCTCTAATTTGAAATTAAATAATGGTTTTCTTAGTTTTACTGTGATTGTTTATAACTGTTTTAAGATATATAATGCTTTAGGCTTCATTGTCACTGCCCGGATCACCGTTCAATTTACGCCGGGGTTCTCGAGGGTCACATCAAATGGCTCTAAGGCCGAATGGAAGGAATCGATATCCACCCGGAGCCGATCGCAAGCCGCTCGTTCTGTCAACATATTTGGATGCTCAAGAACACTTACCGTATGCGGATGATTCGAATGCTGTCACTCCAATGTCAGAAGAAAACGGTGCTATCATCATACCAGTCTACTATGCTAATTTAGGTTAGTATACCAACTTCTAGCCTCCACCACCATATTCTCTCACCTCAATTTCTTGTGCTCCCTCAATTTATCTTCAATCTCTGGATTACATTGTACACATGCTTAGTTCTTCGTTTTGACTTGGATTCATGTTAGTTGTGGACATACCTGTGATAACATAAAAGATCATTACTTTGGATCATTACTTTAGCGAAGCATTAATATTTGTAAATCAGTAAATTAAGCCAAGGCTAATATCCATATTTGCTCTTGAGCGCTTTAGATGAAATTTCATGGAAGTACTAGCCTAACTTTTTGAATTATGACTCAGGAGAATGGATTTTATATAAACTTCGAAGTTTAGCACTGTCTGCCATAGGTTCAAGGCATTCGTCGTACACGTCACATCAGTCCCGGCTATCGTACACTTCTCACGGGGATCTGCTCGGCGGCAAGGCACAAACAAAGGAAGCGAGACTTCGAGGACGATCAGCATCAAGAAACCACAGCGTGACTTCACAGCCACATGCGTATCCTCTACCACGGCAAGATTCTTCGCTCGCGTCGAGACCTCTTAGAGAATATGTAAGGAAAATCTTTTTTTTTTAAATATATAGCGAGCAAACGAGCAGGCGGGTCACCTGATGATAAGTGATTACCGCCGCCCATGAACATTTGCAGAGGAACCGGTAATGCGTGTCTGGCTTTTGAGATTTGCTAGATTTTATAATATTATCGCAATTTAAAAAAAATACAAATCAATGCAGACTCCTCTTATTCCTAAGAGACCTAAGAGTTTGATAAACATTTTATTTTATAATGTTTATATGATTCATGGATCCAATAATTTGTCAACCTGAGAATTAAAAATAAAATAACCTAAGAATTAGAAATAATTTGTTATTTAGGGCTCAATGAACTTCTTGCCCGATAGCACTGTGTTAAATCTTCACTAAAAGTTTCTCTACATAATATTGCTTATGTTTTTCAGGAAATAAGCACAACGGAATGCACTGATGAAGCCGGCAAAGTGTTGAAGCAATCCAACGACAACCCTTTCATTGAGTCATCACAGCAGCCCAACGTAGTCGACATGAGAGGTAAGACAAACTCTTCTTGCTAATGCCAAGTTACTTATTAGTACACTCGATTCAGATATTAGCGAATTGAAAGGTTTAAAGCATTTTGTTAACTTTCTTGTTAAGTTTCTTAGATACTGGTTCTTCTTGGTAGTAATGGTCTTCCAAACCAGTGAAATTAATTTAATTTAAAAATGTTTTATAAAAACATTTGAATTTAATTGAACTTGAACAAATTTCAGGTTTTGTCGTATTCTATCCACTAAAACCACATAATACCTATGCAATTTTTAGAACTCTGAAAAACACACCGGAGGCCTCGTTATACCATGTGATTTCGTCCCCTCCTCCGTAACCTAAAACCGAATAGGTTTCTTTATTGCTACCTGACGAGTCTGTTTGTAAATTTAATCTATTGTATTTTAGTCACGTTATGTATGTGTTATATACGAGTTTGTCTATCAGAGTTAGATAAAAGCAGAATCGTTTGCTTCATATTGAACTTGAATTTAACTCATATTTTATCAATTTTCAGACGTAATGGTCCTAAATGAAATCATAGAGCAAGCTGGAAGGCAAAGTAGAGCAAGCGAACAAAACGGTAAGATTTCAAACCAAATGAATGTTAGATATCTATTTATTATAAACATACTTAGTTAAATAAAAATTCATTTATATACGTGTACGTATAAGTTTATTGTAAATTATATTATAATGTGTTTTACTTTAAATATTTACTAATTAATTATTATCGCTTGAGTGTTTATATAATAAAAGTAAATATAAATGTTATACATAAACTAAAATATTTTAAAACCATCACTTACTCGTATAACCAGTTCACTTTTATTTTTCTTTAATACATAACACAATAAAATGTTACTCATTTAGGTACACAACACTTCAAACACAAAGGTATTTGCTCATTATGCAGACAGCATAATTGGCAAACTGAACCATTTGTGGGTGTCATTTATTAATTCTCAATATTTGTAAAGCACTAGCACAAAAAAAAAAATTGATAACTACGCACGAAAATTCCTACATGTCTGTTAGCAAAACCGAATATTAAAATTTAAGTCACAGTGAAACTATTAAAGTTTCTAACAAAATAATTCACTGCATATCTACGCTTGCTTTGCTGCAATATACCTATTAGAGGTCATCCATAAAGTGCGTCACACGAATTTCGTGATTTTTGACCCCTCCCCCGTCCTTGTCACAGTAGGTCACATTTGTGAAACCCCCCCTTCCTAGTGTGACGTCACATATCTTGCAATTTTACATTTTGTCACCACCCCTTGTCACACAATGTCTTATGTCACTCTTCGTCGACCCTACCCACCCCTTAACGTGTGACGTACTTTATGGATGACCCCTTATTACCTACTATCACAAAAAGCAGAAAAAAGCACTACTTTGTTTATAAAACATTTTTACACGATAATTTTGTTTTCGTTTTTTATAATGCAGCATCGTAACTCAACTGAAAAAATATTTTCCTGCAAAATGAACCACCTATAATTATTTAAAGTTTTTCTTTTTTTACACTACCTAACACCTGAGTTATTTAATTTAACCATTTTTCCTTAAAATACACTTACAAAATAATTAATATTAATTATTATTTATGTGCACAATATTTTTTGCTTTTTTCGCTTTTCTATAACTTTGAGAGTTTGAGGGTGAACGCATGTATTGCTAAAAATTACTTTTATTTTATTTGTGATAATCATTGCCTTTAACGTATTTAAATTAGACCAAATTTATGTAAAAATCAAATTATTATTGTTTTTCAAATGTGTTAGTAGTGGCCCTTAACACTTAGGTATAGTTGAGAAATCACGGTATTCATATTTTTTGGTAATTGAATTTTGAAACTAGATAAACCGCAGTATGATAGCATCATCGTCATCATGTAGATGCAACAGCTTTGCGCGAGTCACTTGATTTTTGAGAAGCCGCTTTTGACGTGGTTCGAAGTATTTGGAGCACGGTAAATTATGCACATTATCTGAAAGCGTGGTATTATAGATTATACCTATACCTATATATAACAAAATATGGGTCTCGACTCTTTGAGAGATTCGAGGGATATTTTTCATTCAAATACTTTGTTATTGAGATAAATGACAACCAACAAATTCAAAAAATATGAATATTGGTGTCTAAAAATAAGAAAATAACCTCGACCAAAATATCCTAAAGTTCCCTTACATTTTATATTCGAACTCGAGGGCGATAGAAGTTTAAGAAAATAAATAATGAGCGAATACTAACATACTTGTTTCTTTCTCTCTTGAACACACAAAACACACGCACTCCGGTAAATGGGACACAACAGTGTCAGTGTACTACTTCCCAACAGCGGAAGACGATGAGGATGGGCCGACATTAAAAGAGAGACTCCTCGAGTGTTTAATGAAAGGAATAGATTTCTTCTGCGTGTGGGACTGCTGTTGGTTGTGGTTGGAGTTCCAGAAGTATGTGGCCCTGCTGGTGTTCGACCCGTTTGTGGAACTGTTTATCACCTTATGTATTGTAGTCAATACGTTGTTCATGGCATTGGATCATCACGATATGGACAAAGACATGGAAAGAGCACTCAAAAGTGGCAATTATGTGAGTTCATACATCTTTTTTTACCTACTACTTAATAGCTCTTCATGCTCCATTTGCTGTTCTAAATCATGACAGTTTAAATTTTAAAGGATCGATCTTATTTTAAGAGCGATTTATCAGTTAATTCACCTAGTTTATGATAATAACTAATTAATTAATATTTAACTCATTTATAATTTTTATTGCAGTTTTTCACAGCGACTTTTGGTATAGAAGCTATGTTTAAATTAATAGCAATGAGTCCAAAATATTACTTTCAAGAAGGTTGGAACGTATTTGATTTCATTATTGTGGCCTTATCATTGTTAGAGTTGGGTCTGGAAGGTGTACAGGGTTTGTCAGTATTGCGTTCATTTCGTTTGGTAAGTTATATTTCAATTACTTAATAGAATAATTAGATTATAAAACATATTGTATTATGTACCTACCTACGAATAAAATTAATCTAGAGATAAGTTAATGATAGAAGATATTTCTCCAACAAACATTTTTATATGATTGCCATTTATATTACTAATCCCGCTATAAATTTTATACTAATTATTAAGTACATGCATTACACACTAATTTAATAGCATATATGTATTTATGTGTTATAAAATATTTTCAGCTGCGTGTATTTAAACTGGCTAAGTCTTGGCCGGCGCTAAACCTTATTATATCCATAATGGGTAGGACAGTGGGAGCTTTAGGGAATTTGACCTTTGTACTTTGCATCATTATATTCATATTTGCGGTGATGGGAATGCAGTTGTTTGGGAAAAACTATACAGGTTCTGTTTAAAAAGCAATTTAGCATCTCTAAAGAATTTAGGCTTGGTTATTAATTATATTCAGCTTCACACTCCCCAGTATTTCACACAGGGCTTGATAAACCATTACTTTCATACTGGGAGCATTTGGCTCCCGCAGTGGCTTTATAACCAGAACTGGCTCCATCACAGATGGGCCTGCGCTGAGACACGTTATAAAGCTATTCCACGCAGCTTGTGATTATAAGTTAAGCTTTGCATCAAGTAACATAGAACCAACATGCAGCTTCGCTTCCCGAGGGTATTTCGATGTATCAGGACGACCACTGATGGGATCTATGTCAGTATTAGGCAATAAAAGACTGTGGCTGTAGTAAAGAAAAATTAAAATACTCAAGTCACATTTACCAAAAACGTACGAATCGAAAAGCTCTCACAAATCAATTAGTTAAGATTATAGAATAACATATATCCCACTCATACAGAAAAAATCAACGCACATTTTTGATAGGTTACTCAAGCACACATTTGCTAACTATAGTTTAATTAGATCTAGAATCACTCAAGTAATTCCAAACATGTATATTTTGTAGAATAGAAACTTAGAAAGGACTGGAGTGATTGTAGGTCCTCAGAAAGGTGCTGCAGTAGCATAGGTGAAGCGCCGGTAAGCGAGCTTGTGTGACGCCTTGTTTCACAATTTGTACTTGCAGCTTCGAGTATTCAAATTGGCAAAGTCATGGCCGACACTTAATTTACTCATCTCTATAATGGGTAGGACGATGGGTGCCTTGGGCAACCTGACCTTCGTATTGTGCATCATTATTTTCATATTTGCCGTGATGGGTATGCAACTATTCGGAAAAAATTACGTGGGTAAGTCGAATTGGTGGGAGTCTTGCATGTTCGTTGGTGTATGTTTAAAGTTGGTGACGCAGTGCCCGCTGAACTTGCCAGTGAATCTACTTCAAGAGAGATTAGCTGAGTTTCATAAACATGAGTGAGATTTTGTGAAAATAGTTAAATAGTCGCGTTATTTTGAGCTGTTATTTAGTTTTTGGGTGCATAGCTCTGATAGCGATTGAAGTAGATTCACTGATGGCCAAGTTGTTTGTTAAAGTGTGGATAGCGTCATTAGTTGGGGTCAAATCTCTCCGGTGACATGTTCGACTCCACACTTTAATTCGGGCTTCAGTCACGATGTACCTAACTATTGTGTTGATGTGCGTCACACTCTTGTGCTCATTTTGTTAGGCGATTGGCAAGAATCGGTGTTATATTATCCTTCCAAGTGAGCTTGTATTTTCGAATATTGTCTATCTATTCTTAAAGCCCCCAGCGAAGGCGCCTCACTTGTGAGACATTCATTGCCAGCTTTTCTGATCCTTTCGACTTATAGCAGACTTACTACTTGCATCTTATTCTTCCAATTATATAAAAGCCATCAAGCTAAAATATATTTTCTGAGTACACTTTCAATTATAAGATTACGAAGTGCTGAGTAGACTTTTGAATTTTGCATGTACATATTCTAGAAGTTATATTTCTTCGATATATTTATACATTTTTGCGGTCGTAGAAAATCCTTGCAAACTATTTTATGCATGGAATTTTCTTCACAAGTAACATATTTATAAAAAGAGAGATTTCGAGTTGTTTTCGATAAAACATGTGAAATTGTTGCAAAATTACTAAGTCTTTGATCTTTGGTATCATTATTTACTTTCTTAAAATGTTTTACTAAATAAACCCATAGATGTTGAACTTATTAGATACCCATTGGAACTAAATAAACTGACAAAATAAAAAAATCTCGAACACGAAATCTCTGCTAAGTACTTACGCAGTACGCAACTATTAATAATAGATTTTGCAACTTTATTACACATGAATCTAAAGAATACAAATTGCCGAGTCATTCGTAATTTCAAGACAAATCTAAAATTATATTTAATTATTAGTTGAAATTCATTATTGATCTTTTTCTATATTTCTGTTCTAATCTTATATTATGCTGAACGGTAAAGTCTATTGAATTTTTCACGAGCTTTCAATATGTTCTTATAAACTTTATATGCAAGACTGCTCCTATGACCATATAAATTAATTGTATTCTAATGTTTTTTACCGCTTTGTCGTATTAATATTTTCATCTTATATCACAGATTATGTAGACCGGTTTCCTGACGGTGACCTTCCACGATGGAACTTCACGGATTTTATGCACAGTTTCATGATTGTCTTCCGAGTGCTTTGTGGAGAATGGATAGAGAGCATGTGGGATTGTATGCTCGTTGGAGACGTATCCTGTATACCCTTTTTCCTAGCCACAGTAGTCATTGGTAACCTTGTGGTCAGTATTTTCCTCTACATTAACCAAAGCAATATTATATTATCTTTGATAAATATTTTCCGTTTAGCACTAGAGCTGTTTACAATCGTGCGCTTAAAAGCTCTTGTTCCATAGGTACTGAACCTCTTCTTGGCCCTGTTGCTGTCAAATTTTGGCTCATCCAACTTATCCTCGCCAACGGCAGATCAGGACACAAACAAAATAGCTGAAGCATTTAACAGAATATCCAGGTTTATCGACTGGATAAAAAGAAGCGCAGCCGACATTTTAAAACTAGTTAAAAATAAACTTACGAATCAAATAGCTATACACGCTCCCGGTAAGATATGTTTGAGAATGGTTTTAGTCCAACATTATTTATGTTGTAGCATGTTGTAAGTACTTGTAGAATGATTATTTTAGGATATGTATAAGTAGGTAATTGACAGATTAAAATAATACTCGAGTTTTAGTACCTGTAACTACTATATTAATATTATTATAATATATAATAATATTTATATTCATATTATGATAACATATAATAATATTAATTCATTATGTATAGAGTCTGAAAAGTATTTATGCTTAAATTTGTTTGATTCAGTGAAAAAATGATATTATATCTACTGCATTAACTTTTAAAGCCGTCGCTTTAATTAATAAATTCATTAAATCTATTTGAAATTATTTCATGACAACGAATTGTGGCGTCGCATGCTATGACAAACTTATGAATCGGTCTAAAAAGCATGATTATGTGTTTCTTGTTTTGAGAATCTCTCATAATAATTATTATGTATATAAGTTATGGTATGTATATATATTGTGAACACGAGCGTTGCTTGTCCCCTAGCATTCAAGTGTAGAGCTGCAGACCTGTCGTGTATTAGATTCTGTGTTTTTGATTGTGTTTATTTCAACTAATTATTATTAAAATTGCATCACAATATTAGTTTTGATTTATTTGTGTTGTTCAGAGTGTGAGTATATTTTATTTTAAAAGTGTGAGTATATCATTGTTATTATTTAAGCGCTTTATATGTGTTACGCATGTTGTCGGGTGTCTTTTGTTACTAAAAATTGTTAAAGAGTGCATTTTGTATTTACAAAGAAAAACTAAAGATGACATTATTTCCTATTTATTTTGCGTCAAATGTCGAGTAACAATTTTCAATTAAAATACCACATTTTGTTATTATCAGATACGTAGGTATATTATATAGCAATTTTAATTTTTGGATCCACTTTTGCTTTTTGGGATTTTTTGTTACGTTTAAAATGTTATCCGAGATCGTTAATTGAGTGGCCCTGGTCTGATTTCTATGCTTGGGTGCTGCGGCTTCGCGCGGTCGACAATGACGAACAACATGTAGGCTTAAAGGCGGCTTTATGTGGCCGCTGTGTCTCCTCAGAACGTGTTGACAACGAATTGGAGCTAAGTGCAGACCTTGAAGATGGAGTACTTTACAAAGACAAGAAGCTCAAAGACCAAGTAGAAGTAGCAATCGGCGACGGAATGGAGTTTACAATACCGGGTAAATTTTATGCTTGAATTTGAGTACCTAATTGAATTTAAGTATCAGCATTAAAATATTCTTAACAATGTGATCTTTTAGGTGACAATAAATATAAGAAAGGCAAAATATTAATGAACAATATAAACGCAATAACTGACAACCATACAGATAATAGAATCAACTGCGAGCTCAACCATCATGGATATCCTATTCAGGTATTCAATATTTCCTACCTTAATTTGACTAATAATGTGATACAAACTGCTATATATTTAATATTCCCTGATACATTTATAGGATGACGATACAATAAGTCAAAAGTCGTACGGAAGCCATAAAATAAGATCATTCAAAGATGAGAGTCATAAAGGATCGGCAGATACGATAGATGGCGAAGAAAAAAAAGATGCAAGCAAAGAAGATTTAGGGCTTGAAGAAGGTATACTATGGGAACTTTTGCTTCTGTGTTATAAAAAAGAATTTTTTAACGATAAACTTATTTTGAAAATGTTTATGCAATCACAAATACGTATGTCGTATACAATTTGAATATAATATTTTCAGAAATGATTCCAGAAGAAGTGGAAATGATTGATGGCATACCAAAAATAGACATTAAAGTGATAGAAGGCGAAATCGAAGATACTCCAACGGACTGCTGCCCAGATCCTTGCTATGTTCGTTTTCCATTCCTGGCTGGCGATGATGAATCACCTTTTTGGCAGGGCTGGGCGATGTTACGACTGAAAACTTTTAGGCTTATTGAAAATACCTACTTTGAAACAGCTGTGATCACTATGATTTTACTCAGTAGTTTGGCTTTGGTGAGACCTTGTTTACGCGAAAATTGTCTTGAAAAGTTTCCTCGGCATTATTTTAACCAATCCTTCATATTTGTAGGCTTTAGAAGATGTCCATCTACCGCATCGACCAATCCTCCAAGATATCTTGTACTACATGGACCGCATCTTCACTGTTATATTTTTCATCGAGATGTTGATCAAATGGCTGGCTCTTGGATTTCGGAAATACTTTACAAATGCTTGGTGTTGGCTTGATTTCATCATTGTAATGGTAATCGACTTTTCTCATCCTTAACGACTTTATTTTTTAATTATACATTTTCTTATTGAGGGTTCGACCAGAAACTCTACTTATTGATTATAGAATCAATATTTAAAATCAATTTCAATCATACCTACGTGGTGTCTGTTCTATAAACAATAGAACTTGCCATAACTTTCCACTAAACAGGTATTGCTAAAATACCATACTTACCTACGTGATTATTAAATCTTTTGACTATAAAATATAGCGTTGGCAAGACATGATGATAGAAAGGTAAATGTTGAAAGACACTGAAGTTATATATTATTATATAAATGACAAATGGTGTCGTTAGTTGTCGCTCGTAAACCACGGAGCCGTGATGGCCGGTGCGGACGACATCCCAGCGTTCCGTTCGATGCGTACGTTGCGCGCCCTGCGACCTCTCCGCGCGGTCTCCAGATGGGAGGGCATGCGCGTGAGTACGCGCAGTCAACGTCAAATTATTGGTTGCTCAGCAAGTGGTCAAGTCGTGCTGCCTGGTTTGATCAATTCCATTTGTATTTTCAAAAATTCTATGACATTAATTTATAATTCGGAGTTTTAAGTTTTCCATAAAACACAGGCAGCACGACGCAAAAGCGTGAGCTTTGACTGTTCAGTGTCAATCGCAGCGAGGACTACGACCGGTCTCGCTGACACCAGCTCTCGATGTCGTAATGTTATTTGTATGTGGATTTGCTTCTTGTCTTACCCATGACTCGATATATTCATTAAATAGAAATCCTTACTTCAACTACAGAAATCTATTAACGTGCATGTTGGTACCTATACTTATGTCGCGACTGTGCCGTTTTTAGGTTAATACGAGAATCAAAGAATTATAATTATCTACTATTTACATTCAAAAAGTAATTATTTACCTACAATAATGTGACTCAAATTAAAAATGGCACATTTCCTACTTTTATGCTGTCGGTGTTATACGATGCAATTTAAGAGATAAATGTATGTAAACTGTGCATTCACTATGAGTGTAAATAAAATGAGAGATCAAAGAAATACTTAATTTGATTTCTTTGTTCTCTCATGCTTTGTATATTTCCTGAATGTAACCTAAAACCTTAATCTACTTATTAACTTATTTGTTTAAGTTCACGAACTTACTCAAATAATCATACTTCGTTCTTATGAGTGGTTGGTGCTAGATATCCGTCTTCATGACTTACTTTTTTGTTCTCTTTAATTGTCATTTGGGTTGTAAGTCTTCAAGATTCTCGAATCACGTTTTCTTCCTTCCTCGACAGGTTTTCTTGATTCGTAGATTTGTAGGTTCGGTACAGAACTTGTTACTGTAATGATACTCATAGGTATAACGCGCTGTAACTATATTTATTGTGTTAAGTGCTACTGTTGATTTTATCAGGTATCGCTTATAAACTTCGTAGCAGCGCTCTGTGGTGCCGGTGGCATTCAGGCGTTCAAAACGATGCGCACGCTGCGGGCGCTTCGGCCGCTCAGAGCTATGAGCCGAATGCAGGGCATGAGGGTATGTACCTCTGCCTCGCGAGCTCTACCACACTCTCTTACTGACTGTCCACCTCTCACCATCACACGCCCGCGCCCGACCGACATCCACATCTACATCAGACCAAATTCATAATCACAGAACTCGTGTACAAGTAGTTTAACATTATGGCCTGAGACCCCACAGGAAATTTTGAGGTGCTTGATAAAAGTTGAAAATTCGAATGGTGATTCTTTTGCGTAACCTATGCCATCGCATAGATTATAATCGATTATCGTATCGTTAACTTTACCTGCCAGTCGGACATTAATATTTCGTGAAAACCTGAAATGTACCATCTTAGTTAATAAAACATTTAAGTGAATCAGAGTGGCAGGCGATTCTGCTAGTATATTGTTTATTGTTGAAAATAGAAGCTTCATAACACCTTGTTATTTTCATATTGTATTTTAGTGGGGTTTGTTCACAAGATTGTACCAATGCCATAACAGATGATTGAGGTAATCCAAAATATATACCTATCAGTTATACTTGAAATTCAAGAATTTAAAACTCACTCCGGACCATTTAGACCAAACAAGCCACGTAGAAGGACCACCATACCAAATATCAGCTTTTGTTAAAATAACTAAAAATTTCCACGGGATTTCGAGCCAATAGAACATCCCACTACAATCCAGATCATTTTTGGAATCATTTGTATACTGTAATTACTTCTCAATTGTAAAGAACTCATTGAATTTATTGGCCAAAAGTCAAATATTGAAATATTAGCAAATCATTCTGAAGTCTTCGATGGCACCCCTGAATGGCTTAGTATCATCATGGCTCGTCATGACCTCTTTATATCAGTCGGATTCAAGTCGTCTAAATTAATCACTATCATGTTTCGATAATCTTTTATTCTCTTGGATTCTATATTCTTTAGTGTAGATATTTATTATAGATATATCTGGAATGTTATTTTAGATAGCACATTAGTTTAACCTCTTGCATTCAATCGGCAACGTCTTTTGAAGAAATTTCTGCGTGCATGCGGTAGATTTTAGTTCCATTCACGTATAATTCTGGACATAGACTCATGTTGAACGAGGGTAAGTTAGCTATGCTTCCGTTTTGGTAGTTTTATGTGTTTGACAATTAGCTGTTGCTTTTGTTCTGTTGTGCATGCTTAGCAAATAAAAACGGCACAAGCGAATATTTTCGATTGAAATTAATTAGTTGATGTAAAATTGAAAATATTCTCTTGTTTCAATCTAATCTCTTAAGGGTAACAAATCCATTTTAGATACTCTATTGTATTTCAAATGCATATCAAAGCTACTGCATTAGAAAAAAATACGCATATTTAAGCTTACCATTAAAGTATCATTTTTAGGGTTCCGTAGTCAAAAAACCCTTATAGTTCCACCATGTCGGTTCGTCCGTCCGCGGCCTAACTCAGAAACTATTAGTACTAGAAAACTGTTTTTGGCATGGGTAATGGGTATACATATGAATCACCCCGACAAAGTGGTAAAGTAAAATTTTGAAAATATTTTTTGGGTACCTCCCCTACCCTACACGTAAAGTGGGGGTGATTTTTTTTCTCGTCTATTCCATGGTGTGGTATGTCGTAGAATAGGTCGTTCAAAAATATTGTGAGTGTGGGCAACTAATTTTTTATTCAGGGCGGAGCCCTTTGCGAAATATTGAGCTTTAAAGTGCTAATATTTATTAGAGTATCTAGTGTCCCCCCTCTGCCAACTAACCGGATATATGTGAAAAAATCATGGAACTACTAGGTACTACATAGGTACTACACCTATATATAACGAAGTTAAAAGGAAAACTATTACAGCTAAGTAGACTACAAGTATACGAATAATAGTCGACCAACGTATTAAACGTCCGCATATTATGACGGGCAACTACGGAACCCTACACTGCGCGTGGCCCGACACGCACTTGGCCGTTTTTTTTCAAAATAACAACACCAAATCCATTTTAGGTGAAAATCAAATTTCCCGTATTCAATTTCAATAAAAGATATTCAATTATATGTTATGTGGAACTTACCAGTGCTATCAATTCTAGGTGGTAGTGAATGCTCTGGTGCAAGCGATCCCATCCATCTTCAACGTGCTGCTCGTGTGTCTGATATTCTGGCTTATCTTTGCTATTATGGGTGTGCAACTCTTCGCTGGAAAATACTTTAAGGCCAGTGTAGCAATTATTTAAACATTTTAATATTCCAAAAAGTTTAAGCCAAATATGTACTGTTAAATAATTCTTTAGATACATATCAAAAGTCTCGAAGCTAGCGGAATTATGTATGTAAAAAATTATTTAGATATTTTGCTTTAAATTTGTATCAACTACTTTATCGCTATAATAAACTTACAACAAGCTATTATTAAAAGTTGTAATAACGAAAATGGCACAAAATATTTTTGTAATGATAGCCTAGTAATAAAACCCCTTTTTATTACAGTGTGTCGATATGAACCATACAACTCTCAGCCATGAAATTATACCAGATAGAAATGCATGTATATTGGAAAACTACACGTGGGAAAATTCACCGATGAACTTTGACCACGTCGGAAAAGCCTACTTATGTCTCTTTCAAGTTGCAACGTTTAAAGGCTGGATTCAAATCATGAACGATGCAATCGATTCACGAGAGGTAGCTGTTCCTTGAAACCTAAAAACAATTTATATGTCAAAATACGAAGGTATAGGTACTTGGACTCTTCTAACCTTTTCATACCATTTTTCAGGTTGGGCGGCAGCCAATCAGAGAGACTAACATTTACATGTATTTGTATTTTGTATTTTTTATCATATTCGGATCATTTTTCACTTTGAACTTGTTCATCGGAGTGATCATCGATAACTTTAACGAACAAAAGAAAAAAGCTGGTGGAAGTCTTGAAATGTTCATGACTGAAGATCAGAAAAAGTATTACAATGCAATGAAGAAAATGGGATCCAAAAAGCCTTTAAAAGCAATCCCTAGGCCGAGGGTATGTGTCTATTTCCCTATGTTCCTATTTCTATATACGAGTATTACTTAGCAGAGTTTTAATACAATGTTTCTGTCTTTCAGTGGCGACCGCAAGCAATAGTATTTGAGATTGTAACGGACAAGAAATTCGATATGATTATTATGTTGTTCATCGGCCTCAACATGTTGACAATGACTCTAGACCACTATCAACAATCAGACACGTTCAGCCAAGTCCTGGACTATCTTAACATGATATTCATAGTAATATTCAGTTCAGAGTGCCTGTTAAAAATTTTCGCCTTACGCTACCATTACTTTGTGGAACCATGGAATCTCTTCGACTTTGTTGTAGTAATGTTTTCTATTCTTAGTACGTATCTAATATATTTTGTTGTATTTTGCTCATTTAATATTTGTATTATGTAATGAGAAGTCATTTTTCTTTTATTTCTGTTAATAGGTTTGGTGTTGAGTGATATCATAGAAAAATACTTCGTGTCACCAACTCTACTAAGAGTAGTCAGAGTCGCAAAAGTTGGTAGAGTACTCAGACTTGTAAAAGGGGCAAAGGGCATTCGGACACTTCTATTCGCCTTGGCCATGTCACTGCCAGCCCTTTTCAATATTTGCCTATTGTTGTTCCTTGTCATGTTCATATTCGCAATATTCGGAATGTCGTTTTTCATGCATGTCAAGGACAAAGGAGGACTCGATGATGTGTACAACTTTAAAACTTTTGTCCAGAGCATGATTCTGCTCTTTCAGGTAACTGGTGCTAACATATCCACGCTGTAACACTAGGGTATAATTTATAGGTACATTTACATTGTTTTTATACAGATGTCAACTTCTGCCGGATGGGATGGTGTTTTGGACGGCATAATAAACGAGGAAGAATGCGACTTACCAGACAACGAGCGCGGGTATCCTGGGAACTGCGGCTCCGCAACCATCGGCATCACCTACCTACTCTCCTACCTCGTCATATCGTTTCTCATCGTCATCAACATGTATATTGCCGTCATTCTCGAAAATTACTCACAGGTATGTATATGTCTTTATACATAAGACTTTATACGAGGTCCGGGCGCCGCGCTCAATATCAAATAAATATTATAAATGCGAAAGTTTGGATGGATGTATGGATGTATGGATGTATGGATGTTTGTTACTCAATCGCGCTCCAACGGCTGAACGGATCTGGATGAAATTTGGCACAGAGATAGATTATTGACTGGAATAGCACATAGGCTACTTTGTATCCCGGAAAATTAAAGAGTTCCCGCGGGAACCGAAAAACCTCAATCCACGCGGACGAAGTCGCGGGCATCAGCTAGTATCTCATAAGTGAAAAATTACCTGTTAAATGATGGCACATTTTGCTAATGTTTTGTGTAATCTTTTAGGCTACTGAAGACGTGCAAGAAGGCCTAACGGACGACGACTACGACATGTATTATGAAATATGGCAGCGGTTCGATCCCGAAGGCACTCAGTATATCAGATACGACCAACTGTCCGATTTCCTGGACGTGCTAGAACCGCCGCTACAAATTCACAAGCCCAACAAATACAAAATAATATCAATGGACATACCCATATGTCGCGGCGACATGATGTTCTGCGTGGACATCCTGGACGCGCTGACGAAGGACTTCTTCGCGCGCAAGGGCAACCCCATCGAGGAGCCGGTGGAGGTGGGGCGGCCCGACGAGGTCGGCTACGAGCCGGTGTCGTCGACGCTGTGGCGCCAGCGCGAGGAGTACTGCGCGCGCCTCATCCAGCACGCGTGGCGGCGGCACCGGCGCGCGCAGTCGCCGGGCGGCGGCAGCGCGGAGGCGGAGGCGGGCGCGGGCGCGGACGGCGCGGCCACGGCCGTGCTGCTGGACGCGGGCGCGGGCGCGGGCGGCGCGCACCGCGTGGTGCTGACGGCGGCGGGCGCGGCGCCGCGGCCGCCCGAGCCCGCGCCGCCGCCCGCGCCCGTCTGACCCGCGCTGGCGCTCGCGCTGCTGCCCGCGCTCGTCGACGACACGCCGCTGCCGCTGCCCGCACCGCTGCCCGAGCTCTTGAGCCCACCCAAGCGCACTTAATTATTTTTTACGCTAGATGTTTCGACGTAGTGTCGGCGGGCGAGCGACGCGACTCGAGTCGGCGCGGGCGACGGCGCCGCGCCCTCTCGCGGACGATAGCCTTGCGCGTGTGGAGACGTGAGCGTTCATCGGAGTGTTTTATATTCGCGTGGCCGAAGCTTGCGAGACGATTTGTTTTGCGACCGATGTTCGCGTTTACCGAGTCTATACTTTTAGTGAAATTTATTTTATCGCGTTGTTTCGTTCTCGTGGATGAGTCGTGTAACAATCGAAGAAGATCGTTTTAGCGAGCACGCTGTTTTTTTGTCACTAGTGATGTAAGATATCGGATAAAATTGAGAAAACATGAAATGCTTATTTTTGTATTCGACGATTGACACTATTCCTGTGTAAATACAGATCGCTACGATGATAACTAAGATTTTCTAAAATGTTAATCGACTGCGGGACATCATTTTCCTTCCCCAAAATGGTGTCAAGCAGTGGCACTGTAGCGCCGGAGAGCGCTGAGCGACGCGGAGTGACGTTTTGCTTTGCTGCCGAGATCCGCTTCCCCGGCGCCTGCGGGCGGCGCTGTGCGCTGCCGAGGGCCGGGCGCCGCGCTCAATATATCTCATTGTAATAATTAATTATTGTATTCAAACAATCGAACAGCATACCTAGCATATTTTGTAACGATACGTTTATTTGAAATTATCTACTGCGTATACCTAAACGCAGAATTTGCGTGATTGTATTTATTGAAACTTAAGTAAACGCTTGAAGAAGCAATGGCTACGCCGATCATATCAATTTTGTCCGTAATAGTTTATTGATGAATCCGATTTTACACTTCTTTCTTAACCGAAGCAATCGCCTTTCGAGGTCGGTCTAATCGAGTAAAGAGGTTTAGAGAAATTTTTTGCAAAGTCGTCTATTGTAAGCTTAGCAATTCAGCAGTAAAATTGGTACCAGAGTTCACTTCCGTCCTAATTCAGTACGCATCATAGGAATCGAGCCATTTTACGTAATGCGCACCTTCTTCTTCTCGTAGTTAATGTAATTGCCTTCCTCTGAATTACATTAGCTATGGCGTGCGGCCGCGCCGCCGTCTCCCTTCCGATTGCTGCCAGCGGGCTGGCTCCGCTTTATACACATCTTGCACGCCATTTTAACAATGTCGAGTACAATATCGTATCGAACAACCGCGCTGTGGGTGCTATTATTCTACTTACCTAATTCAGAACAAGCGTACCGATTGAGCTATCCGAAAGACATGAAAAAAATTAGCAATAAGAGATATTATTAAATAACTAAGAAATCGAACGTCCCTTACCGAGTAAGGTAGATATTATTGAAATATTTTTATTTTTCGATTAACATCTCTCTAGATAATGGAAGTAGCGCAATTGTGAAGTCGATGAGAGAATGCGATCGCCGCGTCGGAAGCCTGCAGGCCGCAGGGTCTTCGTGCTTTGCGCCGGCGATGACGACACGATTGATCTGAATTGTGCTCCGTCAGTATTGTCTTTTATAGCACAAGAACATAATATGAACGTATATGAATAATTAAATTTTGTAAATTACCTTTGGAAGTGGTAAATTCTACTTCTCTGTACATATTCAGAGCTAACGGCCGATCGGACCCGAAGCGCATGTCGCGATGTCGTATTGAATCGACACCCAAACAGCGAGTCGCACAGCGACACAAATAAGCTTGAAGCAATAACGTTAACGTGTGCTCGAGTTTCGCTTTTTTATTATGGATCATGTCACTGAATAGTTGTGTGTTGGTTGTTTTTCAATTCGTTTTTATAAAATGTGAAAATTTTTGGAAGTGCAAGACAATCTGAATGCAAAATTTTGAAGAGTCGATGTATTGTAAACTAAGATGAGACGCTTAAAACGTTTTGCACCTATTTTGCAATAATAATAACGGTTGCAGAAAATAAATTCGTAGATACTTTTATATACTTAGAGGTTTAGCAGTGCGTGACGCACGCGTTAGCGATCATTCCCCATCGCCAACGCACGCGTCGCCGCGACCGCAGTCCTCGTTTCTTCAGTTGACAGTCGACAGCGCCACGGCGCGACCACGACGCGACAATAGGGATGATGACAACTCAATCAAATCAGCAACTCTCTATCGAACTTAAAAACGCGCTTCTACTAAGGAAGTTGTATGAAATTCACAGTTGTGACGTCATCAAATTTTAACGTACCTACTTTTTTTATTTAATATATATTTTAAAATAGTTATCAAACTTAAAACTACCCGAGGATGTGAATTTTAGGTCTTTTGGAAGACTCTATTTAATAATCATTTAGAAATAATTTATTTTTGATATACTTAGGCATCATCCCTATTAATGCAGCGCGCCGTGGCCGTGTTCTCAGGAACGGGAGCATGACGGCAGGGAGCGGTTCATTCATCCCTTTATATGATGTTTAGTTCCAAATTGAAAGGGAAAAGAATACTTGTATAAGTACAAAATTAATAGATAGGATAGTCTACCACGTCTATTAGATAAATTTATTATTGTGATACAGCAATGTCTGTCGCTAAACTGAAACAACTTAGAAACACTTCCAGTGTTATTAATTTGCGAAACCTAGAAACTAATTTAACTTTTTGTCTAAAAACAGAGAAATTAACATGTAGAGAAATTCCCACTCATATTTTAACACTATGATATGAACCGCACCATGACGCTCGAAAATTATGTTTTTGTTATTACGGTATATATATTATAAAGTTATTGTTTTGGTAAAACCAAATATTTTATCTACTATTAGGCATATTGGCACAAAAAAGTTGTGTTTAATTAAGTTTAGACAATAAGTTACGATATCATTGTGTTATTTCTTTAACTAAACTTATGACAAAAAGTGAGTTCAGTTTGCTGAATGAATAGAGATTTAATTGAGTATTTATTATATATATTGTTGAAGTTTGTACAAAATAAATTAAGTAAACGATAAATATAGAACTTGACTGCTTTAACAATTTGTTTCATTTTTTATTTTGCATCTTCCTCGTACTGTAATCGCTATATGGTGGGGGCCGGGAACACTCTCAAGGAAAATGGATCTAGGTAATTAATATTTTAATGTGAAGGCACGAGTAGGATTACTAATTATATTTTTAATATCCTTCGTATACCTATTTTAATATTCATGAATTACTTTGTACGTTCTCAAAGTAATTCATGTAAATCTAGGGTCACGTTAGTTCGTATGAGAAATTACTTTGAGAACTTACTCAAGTTAATTTGGTCCAGCCCCCCTAGCATGGGCCGAGACAATTTACTCCCCGAGGAAAGGATACAAATTTTATTCCTAAATAAATAAATAAAAGCGGGTCCCCAGAGTCCCCGTGAAATGTCCCCTGCAGGGCGAAAAGCAGGTACCTAATATTTTTGTGATTCCGTAAGCAACTTACTAAAATAAGGAACTTGTAGTTTCTTCATAACTCATACCTATCCTTCAGCAGTAGATAGTTATGTTGCTTAACTATTGCTTTAAATACTCTACCTAAAAAGATCATTCTTCAATGCCAAAATCAAACTTCATTCTCTATTTTTATTTTGGTTTTATTTATATATTTGACCGAGCGAAGCGAAGGTCTCTGAGTCTACTTGGGCGAATTGGCACTTGTCCGTCCGTCCGTCCGTCCGTCCGTCCGTCCGTCCGTCTGTCAGAGCCTTATAACTTCTGAATTGCTGAACGTAATTACTTCAAATTTAAATATAATATGTAAACCGATGGCCTCCCGCCGAATATGGCTTAAAAAGTTATAAAAATCTTTATTTCAGGGGGGCTCTCATAGAAGCGAATGCGAAGTAAAATATTTTTCATAGCGTTACATAGGGTTGCGGTATATCATTTTAAAGATAATTAGGAATAGAGTCCAAAAATATTTTTTTTTAATTTTTCCCCTAAAATTGACGAAATGGGGGGCTTTCAAAGTGGCGATTTTCTAACGTCCAAAGTTGACCTCAGAACTCTCAATTTTCTGAACTCTCAAGCCTGAAACTTGATCAATTATTTGAATTATATTCTGTACTTGAACAACAAATACTAAAATTAGATAAATATTATAAGGAAACGAAATTATTTAATTTTTAATGATGATGTTATTTTTAACAGAACTTCACACTGATGTCAATAGATGGCGCTCTGTGAAACCGCGAGGTCTCAGTTCGGGGCGAACCACTAGTTTTAATTATATATAACGTTACACGGAGATTGTATATAACATACCGTCTTTAACTACAAAAAGAAATGTAAATAAATCATTATCCATTTCGTCTTTATTCACTTTTCAAATTTTTGAGACATGATCAATTTGTGTTTCCAGTGTCTGTAAAGACAAAAATGGTGTGAATTATATGTTAATATGCTCCAAATATGCTCCAACCCAGCTAATCAATCCTGGGAAAAACCAGCCAATCCAGTTGCATGAAAGGCGGTGTTAATGTCACGTTACGGTTGCTGTAAAACTTAAACCGTCAATATGAGAAAAATGGGTAGAACCAGTCTGGGTGTATTAACTTGAGACCAAAACTTAGAGACATGAACACTGGATAGTGCAACCCACCTTGCTTTTTATCGCTGCTCGAAGTATAAGCTTATCCGCAGCGTAACTTTAACCGCCTGTCATGCAACTGAACCCAGCTTCCTAAGTTAAGAGTCAAAGGTCGAAAATCAATTTAGGAATCGGAGATTTCTGGCTTTATTCTTCTTCTATATTTCTAGATCTAGAGTAAAGATAATTGGCGTGCGTTATTGACCGAGCGAAGCGAAGGTCTCTGAGTCTACTTGAGTGAATTTGCACTTGTCCGTCCGTCCTTCCGTCCGACTGTCAGAGCCTTATAACTTCTGAATTACTGAACGTAATTACTTCAAATTTAAATATATTAATATGTAAACCAATGTCCTCCGAATGCCGAATATGGCTTAAAAAGTTATAAAAATCTTTATTTCAGGGGGGCTCTCATAGAAGTGAATGCAAAGTAAATTATTTTTTATAGCGTTACATAAGGTTGCGGTAGGCATTTTAAAGATAATTAGGAATAGAGTCCAAAAATATATTTTTTTTAATTTTTCCCCTAAAATTTACGAAATGGGGGGCTTTCAAAGTGGAGATTTTCTAACGTCCAAAGTTGACCTCAGAACTCTCAATTTTCTGAAAGGCTGAGGCTGAAACTTATCAATTATTTGAATTACCTATATCCTGTAGTTGAACAACAAATACTAAAATTAGATAGATAAGACCTCTCTTTTTATTTTGATTTATGGTTTTTATTAGTGCCACGAAACCGAAAGCCTAACCTCGTATGGTCCTATCTAGCTACAATCCAAAAAGTTACTTTTAGATTATTTAAGTAATTTGCTGAATATTTGAATAATTTATGAACAGTATCTACCGCGCTTTTGTGTCTATTTAGCTTAAAGAACTACCAAAATCTTTTTCAAAATTGATTTTTATGGATAACTAACACAGAATCGGGACCATATTAAACCAACAGTGGACGATGTACCTAATTAATAAAAAGAGAAAGTTAAAGAGTGAATATTAATTATAATAAAGAATAAAGCAAATACGAACCAATAAACATTCTTTAAGCTTTACTAGACCTCGTAGGAGAAGGCGCCAGCGCGTCCCTGCATCAAATAATACCTATTTAATAACTATCTAGAAAAATCGTCATCTTATTTTTTATTATAAGTAGTCCTAATGTGTAACTGAGACGATTCTGAGATAGACACGCGTGCGGAAGGGATGACGGTTGCTTTAAATGTTACGTCAATTAACGAGCTTCCTACCTTTTAATACATAGTGATCCGAGAGCCGGATACACCAGGACCTTCCCCGATCATCCGAATTAATTTAAAAATAGCCTGGTCAGCCCCCCTAGCATGGGCCGAGACAATTTTCTCCCCGAGGAAAGGATAAAATTTTTATTCCTAAATAAATAAATAAAAACGCTAAATAACGGTGGATAAATAGTCCCCCGAGTCCCCGTGAAATGTCAAACGGGGATAAACTTCTCCTGTCCCCTGTTGCCGTGCTCTGAGAAGTGGTTAAGTTAATTTTATCTCTTGTCAGTGGATAAAATCGGGGGATAAAATTTTTATCTCCGGCCCATGCTAGCCCTGCTGGTAGGCAAACTATTTTAGGCGTATTTATCTATTATAGATAAAAATAAAAAATATGTTTCATATATGGTTAACAGATCGGTGAAGGTCGTGGTGTATCCGGCTCTTTCACCATAGGTAGTAGGTACCTTCAAATCAAGAGTTATCTTCTTGGAACGCGCGCTCCACCTTAGACTGCGACACCTCATGCAAGCAGATCTAATTGCAGCCAAGCGCTGCCCTATAAATTAAAAAAAAAAACACGTAGCTACCTCAGAAACCAGCTCAGTATAAGGGTAGAGAAAGCCTCTATGTGATACCTATGAATAACAACTCATTTTTGGCCAAAAAATATTTTAATAAAATAGTTATGTACGTGAAGAATGCGAATCCGATTTTGAAGTTATTGTAGAAATAATCTCAGAAGCGTAGACCGAAATGATTCTTCATGTCAACAACAAAGGCGAAAGCCCAGTTTACGTACGTACATAACTGGCATTCCCTTCTTAGCGTCAATATGTTGTGATGGAGAATTAAATGTAGCTCGTTAATACTATGTTTATACAATTTGTCCAAAAGCTTCTCCATACAAGTGTTGGCATGACGAAACATTTGGAAATAGGTCCGCATCTCAGTAAAAAAACTGGGCAATTTAAAATTTAAGGAAATGTACAGGATCGAGGATAGTGGAATAATACGTGGAAGTGTGTGAATAACATACACTTTTCAATGTTAGGTACTATTTTTATTTCCGCCTTAACTCTTAGGACATTATTTTGTCTTACATGTGTCATTGCCGCGACACGCATACAAGATGCCCTTTATTACATAATCGTGAATTAGAGTATAAATATTTATACAGCATCTAAATATGTACAACGTATGTTTGTGTCGACTGTCGTCCTCCGCGCACACCGTGAGGCAGCTTGAAGAACTGCGACAGTATAGCGACGGTGTAACGGAAGACACCCTACTCTATACGTAGTTCACTAAGTGAACACACGCCAAGCTTCGATTTAGTACAATTTACCACGATTACTGGCAGTGCAACGACTTATGCACGATTCGTACCGATTAAAATGACAATCCAATGCAGATGTGTTGTATAGTCCTTACGATCAAGCAGAGGTTTCGCGGTATCACTTCCGTAACAGATCATGCGTGAAATAGGTATAGCTATTATACGAATATAAATATAATCTGTCAAACGTATTCTTAATCAAATATCATTGTTATATTCAGATTTTCAGAGCCAGTTTTTAGATAGTTGATAAATGATCTTACAATTTTAATACAATTATAACAGTTTAATTTATTATGCCAGCATTGAGTTTTCGACGAAAATTCTGCCATTCAACTAAGTTCAGCCTTCGAGGCGTCGAAAAATTTTCAATCACAGAATAGAAACACACTATAATAATATAATTATATTGAACTAGCTTAAAGTTTTATAGTCGGTAAACAGTATTCTAATAACAAAAATAGGATTTTTGGTAAAAAATATTTTTTCTCGTTTTCCCTTAACCGATAGTTATTAATTATATTGTGCCACTATAATGATTCCAAGATTTAGTTTAGTCAAAATTAATAACAGAATAAAGCCAACATTATTATAGCTACACGCAGTACTTTACACAATTAAGAAATGAGGTCATTAGACTGTTCGATGATTTGAATCGAGATTGAAGATATCACTCACTATCACCATCCACGGGAAGGGTAATGACTCCTGAATAACCGATGAAGATGAACGCTACACTGAGTCTCATCACTCATCAAACATGCTAACTGTCTTCAAATTTAGGATGAAAATAATTTTATCCACCACGAGGGACAGGTTATACCTAAAGACTCGTTGTGTAACTGAAATAGTTTCTAAGATAGCTATGTGATGCGAAAAAGGGTGACAGGGATTTGAAATGTTACATGTACCGTTACCCCTGCCTGTAGAGGCAGTAACAAATAGAGTAAGTTATTAAGTAACCGCGTTGTTGTTTACTACTTTCGTTTCGCCATTAAAACGGCTGGCCTAGTTACAAACTGGTTACGCAATGAGGGATAGAAAGCAGAATAGCTGTCTCTGTCACATTTGTAACTCAATATGTGCGCTCTCTTTAATTTTAAATGAGAAATGCATTGTCACTGGCTCATTATGGTATTTCCTTAATACCCTGCCCGCAAAACGCAGCTACCTCAGAAACAATGTCAGTTAAATGATAGGCCTAAAGTAAATATGTCACGAGTAATAACATCGATAAACAGTTGCACTGACTACATTGATAGATAAACGCAAAAGAAAAAATTACATATAATAATGTTTCTCTTTTTAGCTTCTCTTATTAGTTTATACTAATTTTGTAGCAAGCAAACTCTTAACTAAACAAAATGGACAGGTCCAGTGCTATCCTTTTCCGCAAGGAGTATTATGAAAGGGATAGCAATATATGTAGACATGTACATAGTTAAGTTTAAAGATTGTGTACAACAAGGTTAGCAACATTGTTTGAACTTATTTTGTCGTTCACGATAAAATTACTCAATAGTTTTTTGTAAATTCAAAACCGAAATACAAGCCTTCATTTGACCAGACCTCAACACATTAACGAATAATTTGTATACTAAATACATCTAAAAGGGTTTGTTACAAATTAAATGAATTCTAAACTTATAGAGATCCGACATTTACATTTAAATAAAATTCACTAACAATATGAAATATTTAAATTGCCTTGCAATAAAATTAGGCCACCCTTGAAATTATTTGGAACCCCACGCACTCAAACTTCATATGTTGCAAAATTCCGAGGGAAATAATTAAAAAACGGTGAAATTTCGCAGTGCGGACTGCAAAATCCCCCATACCTAAATAACGTACCCCATTTTAAGGGTACCCTATTTTTATTGCAAGCCAGTTTTTACGACGGACTCTATTTTCTTATAAAGAAACGTTTTAATCAAATTATATACATTACAATAAAAGATCATTACTAATGTCGCCGAAAAAAAAAGAACCTAATTCATTTCGTAAAAAATTAAACAGAATACAATAAACATTTAAAATCGACGTTCTTTTTAGCCTTTTAATGAACTATCATAATTTCATAAGACAAGTATATTATACTCAATTGAAAATGTTAAAAGTGAGTCGACCAAAAAGATCTAAGAAAACAAAATTATTTTAATCACTTACCCGATTATTTTCATGTTCTAAAAGTGGCAATACATTTTAATGTGTGTGAATGTTTGTGTCTTTTGGCAATAATGTTTACCAATACGCATGTAAACATATTATGTAGACAATGATAGGTACTCATTCGGTAGAACTAAGCACACTCTCTAAACTGAATTGCCAAAAGGTTTGTAACAGTTATTATTTTGGTTTTAATCAATTATTGTGTACAACCGAGTACAGAGTTAAAAAAAGCACTAATTAAAAATTGTAAAAAAAATCATACTGAAAAACAATTACCACGTTTTCATTAGTAAACTGAATTCCCTCGTTTTCAATCATTCGCCTTGGTGCCGGTGGCATTCCTGAACATTTTGCCACGTCAACAATTAGCAATAAGCTGCCACGCAACAAGATTGCTAAGGTAAAAATGACACCACACCAATACTAATATTATAAATGCGAAAGTGTCTGTCTATCTGTCTGCTGCGCTATAACGGCCCATCTTTTCAACGCATTTTGATGATATTTGGTATAGAGGTAGGTAGGTCTCGGGAAAGGACAAATGCTACATGTTATGTCGGAAAATTAAGGAGTTCTCGCGGGAGTCAAAAAACTTAATCCATGCGGACGAAGTCGCGGGCATCATCTAGTTTTTTTATATTTTTCTGGTGAGCACCTACCGTGCCGACGCACCATTTTGTTCTACCCTTAATTAAATTAACAGGCGAAAGAATCCAACAACTCCTATCTATTTATAATTACCAAGTAGCGACACTATTGGAAATATCTATTTATGAGATCTTTCTGTTAATGATAATGGCAAAGACTGTTTCCTTGGATTTCTTAGATGGGTTAGGAAAGAGAACACACAAATTACACAAGGCAAAGTGAATTCCTAATACAAAGTTGTGTCGATCGATGCTATAATATTATAGCTAGCGCAAATAAAACCAATATAACTGAAATGCCATAGTCGTAAATGGCCGTCTAAACACTTTACATCTATAGATCTGACTTATCTGTTCCTATTAAATTAATTAAACGAAAAATAATACTAATCCATGTAAAATATAATATTTATACTTTAGGCCAGGCCACTTGTAAGTTATTACGTAAGTAGCGTAAGTAAGTATTCTATTAAACTAACATTTCCCTACCATACGCGACTTACAAGACTTTCGTAAGTTACTCATGCAAACGACTTCCGTGAGTAAAACTTACAAGCGTAATCCTGGCCTTATGAAAAGTCTTCTCTGAGTATGTCACTTTCACCTAAATCTTGTGGCAAAAATAATGAATTTGAATTGATTTTTTTTTTAATTTTTAAGCTCCGGGCTCATAATATTTACAGTTGACAAAATATTTGGCATAGTCTATGCTTATGTCAAAGTGTTTGCGTGCAGTCATGAGTAGTGCGAGAGAGTTAGCTAGATGTGACATGACAGTATGTCGGACAAGGAAGGAGGGTGTTTACTCTGTGTAATCCCAGCCGTCCTTCTCGTAGCCTTCGTGCACGTGCTCCAGCAAAACCTTACGCCGACTGTCGCAATATCTGGAAATAAAAGACATGGTACTGAGAACAAGTAGTAGGTACCTAATTGCGTATATGAGTCTATTAACTCGTCATAAAGCATTCTAGTCAGCATGTTGCGAGACCACTTGGAGCGAAAAACTTCAATGATTTCATGCTGTGATCATGGAATAATTTAAATCTACAGTTCGCGCGCGAGTTGAATGCAGAGTAAATGTATGTGTCACCATACATTTGCTCTGCATTCAACTCCTGCACGAACTATACGTAGAGTGGTGATTGCGTAGGTACTAAGGAGCTCGAGTACTTGTAGTTATGTACATTGCGTAAGTGCGCGTGCCTCTCGGAGCGGTAAGTCGTACGTACGTATACGCACACATTTACACGTATACAAATGTATAAAGATAGGATTTTAACACAACCATGAGCCACGCGCACTCATGAATAATATGTTTGACGACCTTCCTGGCGCAGTGTTGAGCACTGTTGTCTTAACGTTAACGGGAGGTCCCGGGTTCGATTCCCGGCAGGGTTAATTTGGGAATTTATAATTTCCGAATTTTGCTAGCTGCAATTGGCTGCTAGCTGCAAGTAGTTTGAAGTGGCTAGTTTGGTAATTAGCCAAGTACCCTACAAGGCAAGTAGTGGTAGGGTGGTCCCTACTGGCAAAGACGTACCGCCAAGCCTATTTAGCCGTGTAGAAACCGACTCGGGGTATAGGTTTAATATAAATGCCATACCCCTTACAGGTTAGCCCGCTACCAAAAAAATGAGCGCCTTACCTGTATTTGTCCTGCACTTTCTGCTTGATGTCGGCCAGGTTCTCGCTAGTGATCTCGCGCTCGAGGTACTCGGACAGGGTCTCGGTGGCGGACTCCAGGTCGCGCTGGTTGTCCTCGAAGATGACGGACTGGTTGTTCTTGCGCAGGTAGTACGCGAACACGTACGTGTACATCAGCGTCTGCCGGCATTGGCAGAGGATGTCTACCGCCTTCTTCAGGAATTGCACCTGCCAAACAAGCACCGATCGATTACTTTGGATAACATATTGTTTTTTTTTAATTTAAGCTACCGCGTGTACATTCATAACCGATACTTAGACTGGTTTCAGAGCAATGCCTATGCTCCGACTGTCGGCCTGTAGGAGAGTATGCAGTGCTCTAAAACGAGCCTTCCGTTTCAAGGACATGGACAGCTTGAATGAGCTTCGCGCGGAGCGTTTTCCGTATGCAGTAATCCGCGTCATTAGAAAGCAATGTTTCTCTTGTGTGTGTCCAGCTGTGATTAGCACGGACGGACTTTCGAATTTACGGACCTAGGGTGCTCTTCCATTGAAGCAGAACGGAGCGGAGATGTGTTGGGCAGAGAGACCAATCGGAGTTGATTGATAAAGCGATAATTTTTTCGAGTCACTCCGCTTCAATGGACAGGCGCCATTTCATATTATACGGATGCAGGCTCAGACGATGCTCAGCATGATGCAATAGTACAATAGTAGAAAGGTGAGGGAGGAACAAGATCAAAAAATTCTTGGGCACACTCCAAAATATGTCCTGTAGAATACCAATAAACACTATTTACTGTTGTATCCTATAGGGATATAGAAAATCCAGCTCACCTCGATCCAACTCATGTTGTGCTGCTGCATCTCTTCCATCTTCTCCTTGACGGAAGCGTAGAGTTTGGACTCGAAGCGCAGGGATTGCATGTGGTTCATGTATCGGTTGCAGTAGAACAGGTAGCGCTGCAGCGCCGCGCGCGACCTTTCCTGAGCGTCGCGGGCCGCTTTCGCTTCGTCCTCGTCGTATCTACCACATCCAATTAGAGATGAACGCGCCCTAACGTTTACGTCGTTTATGTACTACAAGACCAACAGATCCAGCCCTAGAATTTAAATGTCTAAACACTAACGCGCTCCAACCTGTATTAGGCATGATTGTCGTCAAGCGCAACCCTATCTCGCAATAAAAAAAGAATAATCAATTTGTGTGTAGTAGGTTTGTAATACACCTGCTTTGCGTACAACCGGATAGAGAATAAATCGAAACAATAATAGACGGTCGTGTGGATTATCTTAAATTCTATCTCATTCTCTCGTAGGCTTAATGAATATGATTGTCTCTTATTGGTGTCGCTTTTCCGTTTCGTCGAATTTTCAAATCACAACGATTCTAAAGAAGTTTTACTTCAAAAAAAAAAGATTGATGATGATTGTATAGCACACCTGTTGCAGTTGTACCAGCTGCTGCCGTGCGGCTCCCAGGGCCCGAGGCACACCCAGCAGAAGTCCGCCTTGCAGTTCTGGTTCTTGCAAACCATGTGGTTGCACCCACCATCCTTCTCGATCGTCACGTTGCACTTCGGACACTCCTTAGTGTTCGCGGCGATCCAGTTCGACGTCTCCGAGTCGTCGTCGCATTTCTGTTATGGATTTCAAAACTCAAACTCAAAACTCAACTCAAACTCATATTTTTTTATTCCAATAAACCTATTGCAAGTGCTTTTGAATCGTCGAGTGAATCTACCACTGGTTCGGAATGCGATACCTACCGAGAAGAACCCGCTAGACACTTGGTGGTTGCTTTTTAAAAAAAAAATCATTTACAATTATTACTCCATCAAGGTGTAGATACATGAAGAAACCGCTGTCCTTAGCATTGCTAGAGTGAGTCAAATCTCTTACTCTACTCTTTTATCATTTACACCTTCTGATTTTCTTGAGGCGGAGCGATGGAGTTACGAGCCTATTGCGGCCTCTAGTTTGCCTAGCGTGCAGATCGCATATTTTTTTGTAATTATGGATGCGCTGTTTTACGAATATTATATTACTGTAAATCTGACTGAGATTATCGACTTGATTATTGTGACCAGACTGTGATTATTGTATTGCATTATTTTGATAACAAGAAAAGATCCGATTTTTTGGTACCCACGGGAACTCTTTAATTTCCCGGGATAAAAAGTAAGCCTATCTTATTCCAGACTATAATCTATCTCTGTGCGAAATTTCATCCAGATCCGTTCAGCCGTTATAGCGAGATTGAATAACAAAGATTCATCCATCCAAACTTTCGTATTTATAATATTAGTAAGTATAGACTCATAGAGTATAGATTAGAATGAGGCTAGTATAAGGTCTCTTATCAAAGCGCGCTCGGATTTGTAATTTGTTCGGCATCTTAACAGAGTACCGTGGAGTTAGCCACTAACCAGTGCTTCGACGTATTCTCGATTGACTCGGTTACCTTGATGATTTGCCATTCACGACTCAGACCACACTAGGTAACGGACGGGTGTCAATTTTTTTTCGCATTTTTTTCGCATTTATAACATTACGAGTAGTATAGACAGCATTCAGCACCCACCTTGATCCACTTCCTCAGCAGGCAGCAGCGCACGGGGTCGTGCCAGTTCTCGCCGCACGCGTAGCAGAACGTGTGTCCGCAGCGGCACGTGACGGGCGCCGCCTCCACGTACGCGACCTTGATCGCGTTGTTGCAGTCCGGCGACGGGCACCAGCGCAGCAGCCGGTTACACTGACACAAACGACACACAATTGGCTATTTGACAACTAGTTTTTAGTGATTATTAAATAGAGGATCTCCCAAAAGTAGTAATATCCACGTCCCCTGTTAGTTTATCAAATAAATATTATAAATGCGAAAGTTTGGATGGATGTATGGATGTTTGTTACTCAATCACGCTCCAACAGCTGAACGGATCTGGATGAAATTTGGCACAGAGATTGATTATAGTCTGGAATAGCACATAGGCTACTTTTTATCCCGGAAAAATAAAGAGTTCCCGCGGGAACCGAAAAACCTCAATCCACGCGGACGAAGTCGCGGGCATCAGCTAGTTGTTGAATAAGTAATAATCTGAATGAATAAAACTATCTATTAAAGTAAAAGTGCGTCGAACTTTAATGACGTCATTATTCAATATTTCATACTAAGCACGCGTGTTGACGTGTAAAAAAAGTTGCTGATTTGACTAGTTGTCAAATACCCAATTATCATCCTATTATAAATTAGACAAACCATAGTATAGTAGATGTAGAAAAACAGAGTACCTGTATGAAATTATTTAACTAGTGTTGAAAAGTTCGACGACCTCGAGTATTAAGCGGAGGCCCCGGTTCGATCCCCGGCAGGATCAATTTGGGAGTTTCCTGGCCTGGCTTCGGTCGTGGCTAGTTACCACCCTACCTACAAAGATATGCCGCCAAGCGATTTAGCGTTCCGACTTCCAGTACGATGCCGTGTAGAAACCGATTAGGGGTATGGGTTTAATTTAACTGCCATGCCCCTAACAGGTTAGCCCATTACCATCTTAGACTGCATCATCACTTACCATCAGGTGAGATTGCAAGGGCTAACTTGTAGTGGATAAAAAAAATCAGTTGGGTGCCCAACGCCACCACATGGCTTGTTTAAAAACCAGACATCTTCATTTCGACATAATTGATCTAATAAAAGATTGTTATAGTCACCTCAATAAAACTATTAGTGATAATGTGCTGGTATTTGAGCTTGACGCGTGGCTCCCGCACGAGCCGCATGACCGTCGCGTCGTCCACCAGGATGTCGCACGCGTGAGCCGCGCACGCTATCGTTTGACCCTACGAAACACAACTATTACAGACCGTGTCACGAAAGAAGTCCTGCGGCAATTAGTGAAACTAATCCATTTTACATGTAACACCTATTGCTTAAACATGCAACCACAACTCTGCCTCTATGGGGACTTCTTTGGGATCATCCTTAAAGTACATCACATGTTAAGGTATACCACAGAATACTTAATATAACACTCTGAAAAGTTGTTCGAATAAGATAATGCCTGCAACTGCGTTAATTTTTGAAGTGAAAACTTCTTTAGCCATGTTGAGCACTTTTTGGTATGGGAAAATCTTATGGGTTCGCGTCACCGACATGCTCCCGCTGAGCAATTTTTGGTAGGGGAAAATCTTATGGGTTCGCGTCACCGACATGCTAATGTTAATTGTATATCTATATCTATTAGTATATAATAATTATACGAGTATCTATAGACTGGCGCATGCGGCCTGTGTACACGAATACATATATATACGTTTTTTTTTTTTTTTTTTTGTTATTTCAGTGCTATCTGCAATCAGTCATAATTGATTGGACTATAAGCAGATTTTTTGAATGCGTCGAGGGTTGGGAGAAGGTTACTCCATCGAGAAACTCTTCTTATGTATTCAGTGGCTTTATTGTTCACAAGACAGTTCTTCAACTGTGGATCTTTTGAGCCTTTTCACTCTGCTGCATGTGGTAAGTAACACTGCCAGACTATTCACATGACCTTGAAGTCTGTTCTTATGTTTTACTAGCTGATGCCCGCGACTTCGTCCGCGTGGTTGAGGTTTTTTTGATTCCCGCGGGAACTTCTTAATTTTCCGGGATAAAAAGTAGCCTATGTGCTATTCCAGACTATAATCTATCTCTGTGCCAAATTTCATCCAGATCCGTTCATCCGTTGGAGCGTGATTGAGTAACAAACATACATCCATACATACATACATCCATCCATCCAAACTTTCGCATTTATAATATTTATATGGATAGCATTTCGACGTATTTCCTCCCTTATAGTGGGCATTTCAAGATACTCGTGTGTTTCCGTAGTTCTGGTAAACCATGGAGCATTGAGTATTGTGCGAAATACTGAGTTTTGGTATCGTTGTAGTATTTCTATGTTGGAGTTACTGGCTGTGCCCCACAGCTCCATCCCGTACGTCCATACCGGTTTAAGACAGCTCTTGTATATGAGCAATTTGTTTTTAAGCGAAAGTCTTGAGTGTCTGCCAAGCAACCACATAAGCGATCTAGTGCGAATTCGCAGCTCTTCTCTCTTTTTTTTAATATGCGCTTGCCATGTTTGCCGTCTATCAAGATGCATACCAAGATATTTAGCTACATCACTATGTGGAAGAGTCTCATTTCCAAGTTTCACCTGTGGACAATTTTCTGGCCGGAGTGTAAATGTTACGTGGGTTGATTTTGATGCACTGACTTTAATTCTCCACGTTCGCATCCACTTGTCAATGTTATCTAAGTGGCCCTGAAGGTGTTCAGATGCTACTTTTGGATTAGAGTGACTACTCAGTGCCGCTGTGTCGTCAGCAAACGTTGCGGTAAGGATACACGGTGTGTCGGGTAAATCGGCTGTATATAGGGTGTAAAGTACCGGCCCTAGCACGGATCCCTGTGGGACACCTGCTTCGATATCGTAGAACTGGGAAGAACTTTCTCCCACTACGACTTGAAATATCCTATCTTGCAAATATGACTTTAGCAGGGTATAGATATTGTGAGGAAAATTTGTTTTAATTTTATACAGTAGGCCCTTGTGCCAGACCCTGTCAAAAGCCTGCTGAACATCTAAAAATGCCGCTGAGCAGTATTCCTTCCTTTCTAACGATTGTCTTATTTTGTTAACAACTCTATGGACTTGTTCTACTGTTGAGTGACCTTCTCTAAAGCCAAATTGGTGATTCGGTATAAGACTTTCTTTCGATATTACAGCTTTCAAGCGACGTAGAAAAAGTTTCTCGAACAGCTTTGATAAAACGGGCAGCAGGCTGATGGGTCTATATGATGAAACAGCAAGGGGGTCTTTCCCTGGTTTAGGTATCATAATTATGCGAGATACTTTCCACATTAGAGGAAAATACGATGTTCTGAGTATAGAATTGAAAATAATTGTGAGGAAGACAACAGCCTTCTTTGGTAGCTGCTTAAGGACTTCTGCAGTTATGAGATCAAATCCCGGTGCTTTTTTATTGTCAAGATGTTTTATTGCTTGCAAGACTTCAGCTGGGGTAAAACACTTGATAGGAAGACTAAGTTGAAGGTCACTATTCAAGAAGTCATCAATTTCCTTCTCATTATTATAAGTTTTATCGCTCGCGTTTGGTGTAAAAGTTGTATTGAGAAATTGGGCAAATGCTTCTGCCTTTTGTGAGTCAGTTTTTGCCCATGTGTTATCAGCAAGTTTTAGTGGGTGTGATTGAATCTGCGGGCTAGTACTCGACTTTGTAGCTTTCCATAAGGAATGGTCGCTATTGCCTACTGATGACATATTTTCAAGTCTATTTTGAAGAGTTTCATCTTCTACTTCTCTCAAGTAAGCCTTGAGGTCTTGAATGGCTTTATTCAGTCGTGTTTTATCTTCTGATCTTCCTTGTGTTTGCCATATCCGTCTTAGGCGTCTTTTCTCCAGTACCTTTTCTTTAGTTAGAAATGGCACATTTTGAAGCGCAGTTTTCTTCACTGCTTCTTGAGGGGTGCTTAACCAGCAAGCTTTTTGCACCAACCTTGTGAAGTTAACCGTCGCTATTTCGATTTCATCTTCCGTCTTGAGAGGAATATTAAGATCAAGGTGTTCAGTAATAAACTCACTAAATGCATACCAGTCAGTCCTTCTATTGTATAGATGTTGTTTAGGGGTTCTGTCGATTATAGTAGTGCTGATGGTAGCTATAATAGGCGAGTGGTCATCTGACGTGTCGTAGCAACTTTCTATCTTTAGATAGTGTTCTGTAAAACCTTTATAGAGGAAGAAATCTAGAAGGTCGGGTCTCCTGTTTGGATCTGCAGGAAAGTATGTGGGCTCTCCTGTACTTAACACTTTAGTGTTGTTCCTATCCATTGCACTCTTCAACTCTCTACCCCTGGTGAGGGTAAGTCTGGAACCCCAGCATTCATTTTTCGCATTCCAATCGCCACCAGCCAGGAATCTTGGACCCAGCGTTTTAATAAAGTTGGTAAAAGTAGCTTCATCTATTTTATGCTTCGGAGGGCAGTATACAGCAGTCACATTAAATACACCAACTTTGTCATGTATACAGATTGTTGTCGCTTGTATGTACTCTGTGCGGAATGATGGTGCAACATTGTGCTTGATGTTCTTTCTCACTATTATTGCAGTGCCTCCATGGCTTGTGCCGTCGGGGTGATTAGTTGTATACACGCAGAATTCTTGTAGTGAAAAGGCTGTTGCATCTGTTAAGTGTGACTCACTTATAAGCATGATGTCAACTTTATTCATATTTATCATTGTAGATAATTCGAGTTTGTGGCCTGAGAGGCCGTTTATATTCCATGCTGCTATTCTTAGGGCCATTATTTGGCAAGTTTGGTAATGACTGTAGTTAACAAGCCCATAAGAGTGCTCATTTGTCCTATTAAAATATCTAGCTTTTCAGCTTGTTTTGTGAGAAGATGTTCAAGTTTTTCTAGATTTGTAACATCTTTGTTGGCAGTAGCTTGTGCATACGTTTTTCGATTAGATTTAGGTAAATCTCTATAGTTAGGGTCAGGTTGCTCTGTCTTGCGGTCAGCATATTTTTGGCTATATTTTTGGTGTTCTTTTTCCCAGGTTCCTTCTGGCTGCAGGTTTGTATCCTTGGCTTGATTTGGTGCATTGTATACATTTGGATGTTTGGATTTCTTATTGAATTTTCTATTCTTAATTTCCACATAAACGTTGCAACCTTTGTAATTGGCAGGATGGTCGCCAAGACATAGGGCACATATATATACGTATACACGCTTTTTGGGTGGGTGATATCTTGTGAGTTCGCGTCACCGATATGCGTAATAGCAGTATATCTGTAGCTATACAGGTGACGTATTGTGCAACATTAGTGCTGTGTATATCTTTACAAGTAAAATTGAATAGCAAATAAAATTGAATTGAGTGGCTTCTATCGGCAGTCCCTATGACTGCCAATTTTTTTAATGCATGAGAGTATGATGCATCTCTGTACGATAATTTGTCAAAATCGGTTAAAGAAAAGGGGCCACGAAATGGTAATGGACTGGCACATTTGCAGTTGTAAATTCTAATAATTAAATTAGCATAGGGAATACTTGTTTAATCTTATCATTTCATCATAATAAGGTGAAAGTTGACTGTAAATGTCACAAAAAAAATTATGACCTTGCTCTTCTCATTAGTCCATTGTGGACATATTTATTACATTAGTACACATATAAACGACAAGCATATACCAATTTTTAATGAATTATAATGAATATGAATACTCACTAATCCTTCCTCCATTATTTTAGTTGTTAAATATTCACACCAGCACTGTGTGCAGAATCTGTGACCACATTCTAATCCTGTCATCATCTGCAATGGGTGAAATGTTATGCATTAGAGAAAAACTGCAAAGAGACTGTTAAAAACAGATGAGTACGAATTTCATGTAAAGGAAGATTCATTCAAGGAAGAAACTTACTGATGTGGGAAAATTTATAAAGCATATTTCACATTCCTCTGTTCCCGATGTTGATATCCGTCTCGGCAACTAAAATAATACAAAAAGCAGTAAAAAATTGAACATTAATTTAGAATTTAGATTAACTCTCACTGCTTTGACCCTATTGAAGATCATTATCGTAATATGTTCAGTATCAGTATCAGAAGAGAGTAATTTTTATTGGTTCTTTTTGCATAAAAACTTACTCACACCTATCATGCCTATTGCCTAGTGATTAATGGATCTGTTTGGTTAGGTATATGAAGTACCTATGGTACTATAAAAGAGATAGTTTGTTGTTTGTAGGTTGATATCCTAATTTTCGATTCTTATGTACTATGAAAGTGCAGCATATGTTTGTCCACCAAATATTGATGCAATCATTGTGACAATGGCAATCTTTTTAATTGCCTGAAACACAATTAACTATGATACGAGTAAGGGCAGTTTTGCTTTGACCCATAATAGTCCCCAATAGCCTCACCAATATTGGAATATGAAATGAAGCTAACTATGATACTTTTCACTAACAGAAACTATACTGATAATAAATTGTCACTGATAATGTGTATCACATGTGTTGGCTGAAATATTACCGTTATCCTGTTGGCATATGAATGAATGTACAAAAGCATGCAATTACTAACACAAGACAGCTTTATATTTAACATTTTGATTTAAAAAAAATAAAAAACATAAATTTTGCATTAGTTATATACAGGAAAATAATCAACAATACCAAGTATTTGCTGAATCTGAACCCATGTTTGTTATTGCTTTTTCTATTTTACATGCCTTTATAGCCAAGTTATGCACTGAATTCTCTGGCACAATGAGCACATAATGTGAATGTGCCATATATACCTAATTATGATAACTTCATCCCGATATAACCAACACCATCTGCTTGGATTTAGGTCTTTAACTATGCTATGGGAACTTACATTGTTAGGGACAATATATGTCTATCTCTGGGGTTCGACAGGTTAAACTAATGGGCTTTGAAAAGGTTAGAAACAGACACACTTGCATTTACTTCCAATATTAATATGGACTTTATACATTTCAAGATTTCAATATTGTGATTATATTGGTTCATCACTTGATTTGTTACCTTCGGCCTTTGAATGACAGGTTTCCTAAATGGATTTATAACTCTAGCCTCGGCAAACAACTGATCCTGATCTCCATCATAGAATCTTTCCATTAGCTTTTCTTTGTCCCATTTGAAGTGATTGAGAAGTATGCGAGTTGTTGTGGCTGGAATCTAAAATAAATTCAACTCTTAAATTAAACAAAGTAAGCCTACATAATATTTTGAATTAATTCCATTTCATTAATAAAGTAAGAAATAATCAGCATTCTTTACAGCATCTATGTATTTAGAACCACTTAACCTATGAAAGAAATCACTTTGTCATCAATCAATTTTCTCTACAAATAAATGACCTAATTAAGGAAGATTATTCTACAGAAGTCGAATATCCTTTGTGGTCAGATAAAAAATGCTAGTAGGATACTGTTGTCATAGTATGACTCATTTTGCTTTGCATTTTGTTGATTAAATTGCAACAATAACATGGATAAGATTTTATTCCAATTAGACATGTCACATGATATCCTTATTACTTAAAATAAATACAAGGTGAGGTAATTCTATATCCTTGAAATAGTATTTGTAACGATTTAAAAAGAGCTAGGAAAATAAAACAGTAAAGTAAACCAACGTTCGAGTAACCTCATTCAAAGTACCCATTGTTTACTACTAACATACTGACCTCAACTACTGTATTCACTTCTTTGATGCAATCAACCATGTGTTGGACGATTTCCTCCGTAGATAACACTTCGTATGGATATTCTTCGAGTTCCGTTTGCCGTTCCCTTGTACTGTGAGTCTCGTCCATGACAAAGTCGACATCGTCTCCGCTGGATTCGTTACCAGAATCGACATCGTCCTTCGTGTCGTCTTCGGAGTCCATCGTGGCGATAAATTATTTATTAACTAGATTATTATGATACAGTCTGAATACTCCTAATGATGAAATAATTACACCTAAGATTTAGGAAAGGTCAACAATGAAGAAAATAGTTCACCCACGGGCTGCCAAAGTGCTGCCAAAACTCTGACGTATTTTGAGGGTTGTCTATGACATCACTCTGTAATTTGAGATAATTTCTATTCCTTACTCTGAGTTTCTATGTGGTTTCTATTGTTGTCTGAGGTATGTAAAATCATGGACTTAATATACAATATATTATATATTAAGTCCATGTGTAAAATCTACTTTATCTACTATATATAAAAAATCAAAATCTAAATCTAGTAACTATTTTAATATATATGTTATATTGTTATGTTATATTGGTTATTTAAAGTATTCTTGATGTATAGGTATAATGTCACAGAATAATATTAAAATGTTCTTTTAATATTAAATGCTGATATAATAATGCATTGTTCACAGAAGTTTTCACAGACATCTGTGGTAATTTTGAATCCTTGGCGATCCTTGGTTGGATGATTGGAACCTAATCAAAGCCTCAGATATTGGAACCATGGAACTTTGTTGGCCATTCGTGTTGGAACCTGTGGTCTGAACACTTTGATGGTTGGAACTTAGAATTTGGGTCATCGGGGACCACTCGGGGTCACACCGAGTATTATTGTGACATGTCTGTGATGTGATTGTGATGTGACCTTTGCACAGAGTTGACCTTTGTGACCAATGAAAAAGGAAACTAATTTGTGACCGAAGTGTTTGTGACCGACCAAGGCGAAGCCACAGCGAAGCATAGACCACAGACATATTAGTGGCATAGACTAACCGAAGTCTCTGAGTCACAGAACAGTTTATTCTCTGTGAATTTGATTTGCACATATTTTGTAGATGTTTTGTAGCTTTGATTACTATGTAAAAGTTTTGTAGCAATCTAGCAAAGCAATCTAGTCTTCCGTCCACTGTGGTCCAATCACATAATATGATGTCTGTGCCTTGGTGCCTGTCACCTGTGCGTCAATATGTCTGTGGTGCGTCCAACGTTCTAAGTGTCTGTTCCGTTTTTGCGAGCACTGGCAGTGCTCTTTACTGGGGACTTTCAGTCAAACGTAAGTACTTATTACATCCATGCTTTCAGTGCTCTCAGTGTATTTCGGAACGCACCCTAATTTCCTACCTCTATGTGACAGCCACAGAGTACTTTGTCGTTCGCTTTTGCTTTCGACGGCTTCAAGCACAGATTGGCTTCAAGGTATATATAATGTACTCTGTGGCTTCAAGGCTCAAGCTGAGGTAGTACCTAGGTATAATAATTTAGGATTGCTGGTGCAGCGCCATCTATGAACACAATTGAAAAGAAAAAAGTGAATTCAAACGTTTTATAATAAATACATAGGTACCCGTACAACCTGAAATATTCAATGCAGAAGCAGGAATAAAGTCTAAAAATTTGGTTCTCATTGGCTTCCTTCCTTTAGAGCACCCCCCTCTAAAGACTTGTAACTTTTTGTGTAATTCTTGGATGTTTGAATTAATAATTATATTCATTAATTCGGAAGTTATAAGGCCGGACGGACAGACAGAAACAAGTGCCAAACCACCACAGCAATTCAAAGTTTTCTTTGCTATGTCAATAAGAAATGTACCTTCAGCAAAATAGCAGTCATAATATTAATATTATATTTTGGCATAGGATATCATTGATACATAATATAGTAAAATTAATAACACTAAGTAGTTAGGTTTACCTATTTATTTAATTTTACAAGTACTTATATATTTCAAATTCTCAACATAGAAGGCACATATTTATTACATAACAATATTAATTAATATTACCTACAGCAAATTATCTAGTTCATTTTGAATTGCTTCAATTTGCAAGAATATTGAATTGAGATCCTGATGAGTCACTTCTATTTCAGTTGAATCATTGTTACCTAAAAATGATATGTAAGCTTTAGGTATTTTACATTTCTTTTGGTATTCTGAACTGAGTTCTGCATTAAGCTTCCAATGAAGAGTAGGATCATCTTCGAATTTTTCATTTGAACTTGAGCCCATTTCATTTAGCACCACACTAGTTTCTGTTGACCAAACTTTGATAAGAAAATTTGTCTTTTCATTATTAAATCCCATATTTAATAAATCATTGCTCAAATTAATTGGCATAAATATAAACTTTAACAGCCTTTTAAATATATACAGAATTGTTTTAATAGCAAACAGCAGCTGTTCTTCACTTATTTGAAATATTCTTTCCAACTTTCTTTGTTCTTCTTCAGTGAAAATTTCAGAATCTTGAAGTTTTAATTTTGCCACAATTCTTCTGAGAAACTGTTCAAATCTGCTTTCATCTAGATTATTTACAACTTCAATGCCCTTATTCAAGCTAAAAGAGAAACCTTTTAAAGTTTTAAAAAGAGAAACTAGGCTACAGGGAAGCATAGTATGTTTAATTTAAGAGTAAGTACAGAAAAAATTAAATAAATAAATTAAACTGGGGGCACATGATATTCCTACATGGGAAATAAGTTATAAAATTCAAGTCAATAGCTCGTAAAGACTAAAAACACATTTTAGCTTAAAACTGTTGTGTTATTTGTCTTTAACCTACATAACAGGGCCAGTAATGCCCATGCTCCAATAAAAAATATAGATGGTTATTTTGCAATATTTTATATTATTATATTCACGTAATTTCTATCAATACGTACCTTGGAGATGTTCTAAGCCATGTACAATCCATTTTGATTAATAACTTTTTAGAGACTTATTGGGCTTGAGATAATAGTAAAATATATTTCATGGTACTCTTGGGTCACCCAGTTCATAAAAATATTGTGGAATAAACTGGAATCACTGTGTGAAATGTTAACATAATATTATTGTTAAATAAAATCACAATAAAATGTACTGCTGTTGCCAATATGTGGTATTGTGAAATCCAATGTGTAGTGTGTGTTCTTCTTCCGAATTTGCTTTACCTATGACTTTTATTATCTTCTTTTGGGTGGCCTGAAATGATTTCAATTTCCAATTTCTAACGTGAAATATCAAAAACAGAGCACAAAATCAAAACCAGAGATCAAAAATCAAAACACAGACTACAGTATATATAGGGAGAATCAAAACATGTAGCACCGACCAGAAACAAAAGACATGTAAATAACAAAGAGAATATAACCAATACGTTTGTAGCTTGTAAATGTTACTCGTCAGTTGTTTCGTTGTTTCAGGAAGGTTTCAGGCATGGAAGAAGGAATTACGACTGCCGTCTAAGGAAGTAGGACTAAAATAAAAACTAAGAATACTATATTTTATCCAATTTCTGTTTATTACCATCACGTAAGTGTGAGTGAAACAAAATATCGCTGTTTGTGTCTATTCGATTAGCAACTGGTCACAAGGTTCAGATTGTCAAATTATATCTTTTATCTTTTAATACTGTCAAATTCAAAATACCCTATTCTTGTACGAATAATACGGGTCGTTAACTTTACACATAATTTTGTTGCTTAGTATTTGTTTGTTTACATTCGAGGTTACAGAAAAGTTTTTTAAGAATTTCTATAATTAAAGTAAATTCCTAAGGTGCTTATAGCTCTAAAGTCAAAGCCAAGTGTCCACAAAAAATGTATTGTGCCTTTGAGGGACGTAAATCCAATAGTTTAAGAAAATAAAATGATACAGAATCTGTCGGGTTTCATCGGTGAGTTTTGGCAATGGTTCTTGTTTAAGACTAAGGATTTTACTAGTAAATAGGTAAGCAAAGGTAAGAAAAAGTAAATAAATATGTTTTCATCCCATGTATTCGAAAAGGACGACTTGGTTCGCCTTTATGTGCGCCCAAAGGTGGTGTTTTCTATAAGAAACTTTTAGCGGGCAGTAATGAGTTTTTAATCCTCTTTATACTCGTAAGTGCGCCGCAAATATCTTTGCCGCGCACTTATTGAATTTGGAACATCTTAGTGTTCAGCGCCAACGCAAATTGACGACCTCCGTGGCGCAGTGTTGAGCGCTGCCGTCTTAACGTGCGGAGGTCCAGGGTTCGATCCCCGGCAGGGTCAATTTAGGAATTTATAATTTCTGAATTTTAACTAACGACAGGGCTATATGGATATACATATTAAATTAAAAAAAAAAAAAAAAAATTATATTTAAATAAATATTATTATAAAGGCGAAAGTTTGGATGGATGTGTGGATGTATGGTGGTATGGATGTGTGTTACTCAATTACGCCCGAACGGCTGAACGGATCTGGATAAAATTTGGCACAGAGATAGATTTAAAAAAAAAAAAAAAGATTATAGTCTGGAAATAGCACATATGCTTTTATCCCGGGAAATTAAAGAGTTCCCGCGAGAACCAAATTTTCTCATACAGGGTGATGAAAAGTAGAGTGTATCATTCGGGCGCAAATATATTTTTGGCTCGGGCGACGTACTTTGAATCCCTCGCTACGTTCAGGATTCTACTAAAGAATCCCTCGCTACGCTCAGGATTCTACTCTAGAATCCCTCACTTCGTTCTGGATTCAAAAAAGCGCCCTCGCCGTAAAAATATTATTTTGCTCCCTTATAATACAATCTACTATTAAGTACTCAATTACATACTTATTTAATAATAATAATGATTTTTCGCCAAAACGCTTTTAGGTTACTAGTGCTGTGAAATAGATTATTGATAATTATTGCACTAGTACGTACATACGAGTATTATGTACTTACTCTCTAATCTCTATGTTGTAGATTTCCTTAAAAATGAACTAATAAAAAGGAAATGGATAGAAATGATAAAAAGACCTAATAGGATAACCCGTCATAACAGTCGTATTTGCTCAAAACATTTCACAGAAGACTCATTTTTGCCAAACGAATACACCAAATGTAGGCGACTGAAATCAAATGCCATACCCACTATAAATTTACCCCAAGAAATAGGCGTTATCACGACAAGAAAGTCAACTTATCTATAAGAATAAAACAAATAAACTATCCTATCTTTTAAGTTAGACCAATTAATTACAGATAGTTACGAAGTTTGATCAAAATCGGTTCAGTAGTTTCAGGGTTTATCCCGAACATACCTACATCGTGACACGAGATTTTTATATACTTATATAAGATCGGATATTATATTGTACCAATTTTTACCCGACTACGACAAAGCCCAAAGGAAGGGTTCTGAAGTATGATTTTAGCTGTCGATGGTATTTAGCTATTTACGAATATTCCTCCGTTACACCTTCATGAAGCAATCATAATCAAATAACGAAAGTTGGTGGTATTCTCTAAAATTGATTGGGTGTAACGATCGCAATGGCTTTCACTCTCCCGCTAAAGGTTAAAATGCATTGATACACCAAGAACGCCGTAAGTGCAGCCAATCAGAGGTCATCACGATTGTTACACTGATGCAATAATTTTTAGATAATACGAGTTTTTCTAATTAGAATTCTTTTCTAATTTTTTTCTAAAACATTAGATATTTGCGGTATTATACTGTCATCATTTCATTTTGAAATGGGATATTTGGAAGACGATATTTTGGGCAAATTATATTCTTTGTACATGTAGTATGTAAATAAAATAAAATATATTGAAACTTACTAACTAAACTGCATTTTAATTAATAACCCCGTGCGTAATTATTATAAGGAGTGTGGTGCCAACCACGTAAAGATTTTTTTTAGTTTTAATTAATTTAGTAACTAGTAATATAGTTAAAATTTTACCTTCTTTTATAAATTATTTAGTTGCTATTTGGGTTTAAATAAGGTTATTTATCATTATTTTTAGTATTAAATAAATAAATAACAAGAAATTTTACTGAAAAAACTAGAAGTTTAATTCGCTATAATCCGCCAAAGAATTATACATTCTGTGGCGGATTATAGCGAATTAAACTTCTAGTTTTTTCAGTATCATGGACTTCTGCAAAGTAACGCCTGCTTCTATCCAATATAAGAAATTTGTAATCAATAAAATATGTACTACTTTGATTTCAGTAAAGTAGTTAAGTATTAAAACTAATCTGTCGTACTATGCGGGCTAGTTCGGGTTGCTAGATTCAAGAAAATTTTGCGACAGTGGCGCCCCTATTTATTTCACGACTTTTTTGCCAAGCTATAGTACCTATGGTTTGTATATTTTTTAAAATTATTGTTAAAATCTGTCATCACCTATCCCGAAGGAACCCTATAATTTTTGGGATAAAAATATTCTCTGAGTTAGGTATCCCAGGGCAGAAAGTATGTCAAGTTGCAATCAATCCATATTGCAACTTGATAGTAAGTATTCACTGGTTTGAACGTGATCGGATAACAGGCAGCCAAAAATAAAAAAATAAACTGTAGGTAACTGTAAACTTTTAGGTTCTTTATGGATACTAAAGCATCCTCTATTAAATGATTTTTTATACAAAAATCATCCCTTTATATTTGATAGATTACGTATGATAATTATACAATAATATACATAATCAACAAATATCCGACCCATCACTAGGAAAATCCTACCTAGTGACAAATTAAAAACACAATCTTACTTCTGTAGTCTTCATATTTCTATGGTTTCAGGTATATTACTTTACTCTATGGTCAGTACTCAGTTGTCCACTTTCTCTGCATCTGCATAAGCTTGTCGCATCTAAACATAATCAATGACAGCTACAGTGTAACGATCGCAATCACCTCTGATTGGTTAACATTCTTCCACTATAGGCCAAAATCCATTGACGCAGCATAAACACCATAAGTTCAGCCAATCACAACAATTAGGACTGTAACAATGATTGATGCAGGTTTTACATAGAGTGTGTTCTGAACATAGAAGAAGGAACCTCTAGAATCAGGGTCAGCCTGTAACCGAAAGGGATAGGTTACTATGAAACACCTCCGAAACGTCATACAAACGTCATAATTTGTCTGGCACAATATATGGTTTGTTTGTCGTGACACGCAGAAAGGGAGAGAAAAACACATATTTTTTTCTCATTCTATCTTGTGTAACATCCCAACACTGCATCTCTTTCATGTGGGAGTGAAAAGGAGATATGGCGGCGTCTATATATCTTACTCAGTCTACGGTTCCGAAATACACTGCGAGAAATACACTGTGGAGAAATTAGTTCCGTTATGAACTGACAGTACACTGCCGCAGTATCCTAGGGAAACATATGACGTCATTAATCGACGCCATTTTTGCACTGTGAGCACTGGTGTTTTGAGGTAAGGTGCTCTCACAGAGTTATAAAGAGGAGCAGAGGCAAGATAAAGTACAAAATAGCGTGGCAATTACAAACACACGAAAACATTACGCACACATACACAAAACTCAGGGCCGCTGTTGCTGCATAAAACATTATATTAATATGTAGGGTTAAGTTGTGTGAAAAAAATTGACCTAAAGTTACCTATCATTTGGAAGCTATAATTTGTAAGGATTTTAAAAATAATTATTGGTACTTTTATGATTTCTTCATCACAAGCGATCACAACTGCAATATAGTAACACTAGTAATGGTAATCACCGATTGTAATCACCACCACGTGCGGGACCCTAGTCAATGTGGTGAATATAGTTATAGGCAGAGATGACACGAATATTATGAGCTCCGCGCTGCGTGTGATATCGTCACCGTCGCGCGCGGAGTTATAACTCCTGTTACAACTCAAATCCTGAGGACTCCGTCAGTATCATGGCCAGTGGTTCTCGCGTCGTTCTCGCTCTGCGTCGACGCGCAGGTGATGGGGATATTATTTAGAAGAACAGTACCAACGGATATCGTGTAAATACCGACAGATTTTAGCTCAAAGTTCCTATTGACAATAATTTCTTGGCAGTAAGCCAAATAAATGTTGTAAAAAAAACGTGTGGTGTCGTGGGACACCAGATAGGAACGAAGTTCCTTATTACATAAATATTAATTTTAAAAGGTCAGCGCCATTTTGAAATTCTTTGTTATTGAACCGATTTCGTTCAAAATCGATATCTGAGAATCCCTAGGATCACAAAACAGGAAACTGGTAATAGAATTTTAAAAAAAGTCAGTTTTCTGTTTCGATATATTGAACGAAATCGGTCAATACCAAAGAATTTCAAAATGGCGCTGAATTTTTTAAATTTAGGTAACAGTTTCCTATTTTGTGATCCTAGGGAGCCCCAAATATCGAAACTCAATAAACACTTGGTTTCATTCAACACTAATCGTAAACACATACCAAACGCCATTCGTCTTTTCGAGTTACCTAAAGGATTCTTTCAAAAGCCTCTATGCGTCATCTCACTCATCTGACATTTCGTTTCTTCTCTCTCATACCTCTCAACTTATGTTCCACATACTACATTCGAAATTTAATGCTTTATTGTTAAGGTTTAATTTCGAATAAACTATACATAAAAATCTTACTCAACGTATTTTCGGAAAGACATTTTTACGAAGACAAAAAGTCTTAAATACTACATTCGAAATTAAACTTTAATTCTTTAATGTTAAGATTTAATTTCGAATAAATTATACATAAAAATTTAATCTCGCTACGGACGTTTTTTGCCGGCTAGGTTCCCATCCGCATCGTGCCATAAGGAACTTCGTTCCAACAATCGCATCAAATCGTTATTCCAAAAATAAGGTTAGAAGGTTAAATAAAAAAACTACAACAGGTTAAACTCACATATTTTTTATTCAAATAAATTGGAGAACACAAAAGGGTACAAATATTATTATCAAATACACCTAAAATCGGAGCGTAGATAATATATTACATTAGTTTTTATTTCACTTCAATACATGTAGTATTTCCGAATTATTAATATTAATAATTACTTTATGTAATTCGTCCACTTAATGGCGGGTGTTACACTATAAGTATTATCACGCGATCCGCGATACTCGATCCAAATATTGATGGTTTTGCGATAATATTGATGGATCACCAGATGTTCTTGAAATCCGCGATCTCGGGGGGCGTGGCTTCAATAATACTGACAGTCTAAACGCTTAACGCGCTGTACCATCAGCACGAATATTTTGAATGTCAAGTGAAGTAATCGTATCGAGTGACGATAGCGATACTTACTCGATACTTTAACGCGGACCTTCCTCAGCACGAGCCTAAAAAATTCACTCACGTTACTCGATACGATTACTTCACTACCATTTGCTGCACGTTCAAAAATTCACTTTTACCGGTTTTTAACTTTTTGCAGATTTAGGAAAAAAAATACAAAATTATGCAAAAAAGTAACTAGGTAATTCACATAATTCATTTTTATTCAAAATAAAGTGCATTTTGATATTTTTTCTATAGTTTTCAATAAAATTACCAATGAATCGAAACAAAATTTAAATTTGTTTTTCGACGTATACTCGTCAGTTGTTGTTACCTACTTGTTGTCTGCGGTCTTATGTTCACGCGCGCCTTCTAGTTAGTAAAATGTTATTTGTTATATGTATAATTTTTAAATTTCCATAAATTTTGATAGTATAAATTTATAACTATTGGAAATATGGCATTAAGTTATGCGCAATAAAGTAAGTAGGTACGGGTAATTATTTAGGTATTATTGTTATTTATTACCTTTGTACTAAGTACTTTATTAGTTTCAAGATTATTATTAGTAGGTATTATGTATCAAGATGATAGTAAGTAGGTAGCATATAATTATAAATACAGTTAACACCTTTTTAACTTAACTTATTAACTTATCTTCGGTTTATTTTGCAGAAACGGTGACTTATCTAAGCCCACAGGTGGACCTAGAGGCCGGCCGCCAGTGGTGCAATCTAAAATGGAGGGAATTGGCGGAGCCAGGGAGTCTTGCACTGAGGACAGGTGTTGAAAGGTGACCTACTAACATTTTCTTTATGAAATTAACTTTACCTAGCATATTTTCTCCGCATTTCGATAATTTTTCTTTGCTTTGTTTAAGGTTTGGAGTGATCTGAAGAATAATACAAAGAAAAAATGGACAAAGATCAATAAATCTGTAAAAGGCACACAATACCTGTATGATAAGATGGTATACCTATATCTATTTTGTGTTTATGTTACTACATACTTCTTATTAATACTCATATTTAAGATTGAATCATTATAATTATTTCTGAATAGGATATTTGACTGCATTAAAAATATTTGCACTGCTGTAATCCTAAAAGATTACTTTAAACATGATAAAATTTATTTCATAGCAATATTTATTCATAATAATAATAATTATTATTTTTGGACTAAATTATCATCATCTTATCAGTAACTTTACTGACCTGTCAATAATAGGTACCTACTTATAGAATTTAAAAAGAAATGTAGAGACCACACCACCTGTGGATAGCTAAATAAAAACCATTATTTCAATTTTGTCGTTTTATTTAACATATTTTCATAAGCGAGTATACATATGTTATATAGCTTGTGAAATGCTTTTCCAATCATTTAATTTGACACACACCAAAATAATATTTAAATTAATAACAGAATGCAGCTTAACATATGGAACGGAACACTCTTAAACCCCTTATTACCCTTTCAATATAAATTTTTAGATTAACGATTGTCTTCACATCAGTCTTGGAAAGTATTAATGCAGAACCTGTGTGGGCTTAAAAGTTTAACTCCATCATGATGATGTTTTGTGGTAGTTCTGAAATATCAAATAAACTTGAATAAATATACATATTGTGGGGATATAAATTGTTATTTGGTGACAACTGCCCTGGTATGTTGTACTGGGTTTGATTCCTGGCAGAGATTCCCTGAATTTGGGAATTTACAATTTTATCTTAATCTGATGGAAGCATCAGTTGTAGCTAGTTACCTTCCTACCGGCAGTGTTATGCCACCAAGTTTCATTTCCGGCATAATGGAATGTAGAATCTGATTAAGTGCTGTATATGGTTTTGATTTTAACCATGGTTTGGTTATGGTTTTGATTTTTTGGTGAGATCACATTACAGGGCTAACATAAAATTCATTTCAATCAATTATAATTAATTAAATATAATAATATAAGTACCTATCATTTCAATGCTTCAGGAATTTTATAATTACACACTTTGATTTAACAGCCTCCTCCAATAACCAACTTGACTGCAATATACCTAATATTGCAGTCAAGTGGTTATTGGCTACAGTGGTTTTTCAAAAATCTGGCCAATCTAATCAATTAACTGAGTTTGGTTCATCACATTCTTGAATAAGGTTTGCCTTTCTATGTAAACAGCTTGAGAAGTACCAGCGTTACAATTTTTTCCTGCTATCATCATCATGCAAACTTTGATGGCAAAACTGCTTCTCTAGTGATGAATAAATCTTGGGCATCATGTCTAAATTATAGTAAAGTGTAAGTATGTACTTGAAGTAAACAAAATCTTCCTCTATCTGTAACATTTATATACCTAATTATTAAATATTATACTTAGGTAGGTAGGTACTGATAAAGTATGTTTATCCCACTCTTAATCATACCTAAACAACATATATTATCCATATTGATCTTATAGAACCAGGCTGGAATACTTTTTACTAAAATAGTTATAAATTAGTAGGTATTCGTAGTGGATAATATACATCAATCAACAAACGCACATTATTTGTACTGTACCTAACCTAACCTAAAAATAATAGGCTAGTGAAGTGATAAATCAACTTGTGAACTTAGTAACCTGCATCAAAAGGATCCCTAAAGGGAAAAACACTTGACGTACGTCCACTATAGCTTTTATTTAGCACAGCATTTAGCAATTTTATGGTACCTTTTGGCATTTTTTGGAACACTTCCTTTTCTAGATACCTACTTATAAGACATATCGAAATCGTACAACACAGATTAGGTAGGTACTAGCTACTAGGTACAAAATCACACTCGGTCATTGACTTTTTATACTTGCTATCAATGCACTCGGTAGACAATTTTACTTTGAGTTTAATCACATTAAACATTACAATTAAAGTCATTTCTAATATTTATTATTTGTCACAATACATAAATGACGTCGCGCATCGTCAATTCGTTATTGGTCGGTGGTTGAGTTACAACTTACAAGTTAAAGGGATCGTCACCGCGGCATTTTTGAATTTATTTGAATTGAATGTAATAGGTAGGTACATACTAAGTTTTATGTTATTATTATTATTGTTAGGAGTTATATTATTAATAAGATTGTTTTATGTTTCTAGCAAACCCACTTACTTTTATTTCTAAACTAGTTAACTTCTTGCAACTTGCATGCGCCAAGCGAAATAATAAAAAGCCGCCGAGCGATTTCTAGGCTCTCTATCTCTAAACATTAAAAAAATGTTATAGTATTAATTAAAATACTAATTTAAATTATTTTATACACTTATACAGCAAATAGTATGATGGTCACGTCAATGTTCTCACTTCAAAAAGTTCAGTGAGCTAGGTTAGGTAATTCTCGATAGCCAGCTTTCGAAAACTCTCGATACCGAACGTCAAAAAAATATTCGTGCTGCCGATTTTTTGAATTTGTTCGGGAAAAACGCGGCGAAACCGAACAGTGACGTCATAGCAGCGTCACGTTTAACGTAACGTAGTTGCAGTTGATTCGTGCTGCCGAATTTAACACCAAAAACGCTCACCAGGAGCGCTGCAGTCGTTTTCATACAAAATTTCATGTCGGCGTTAACTTTACCTTTACTATTCGAAAGTTGAAAATATTCGTGCTTAGGCTACAGTACGTGACACGTGTTCGACAGCCGACGACGGAACGTCACAGAGTTCAACAGAACATGCAGGACGAGGAATTTTGGGAATATGGATCTCCGACTGCTTCCGACGTCTCGTAGACCTCGCAAGATGTTGAAGTAGAATTAAAAGGATTTTTATATACCTTTGAAACGTACCAGGCGCTTTGGAATCCCAATGATTCTATGCAAATCAAAATCCATGCACCAAAATGTACATGGCCAATAAAGAATCATTAAAATACTTAATTTTTTTTATTTAAATTTATTATCCTAATAAAAAATTGAACTTAATACAATCAAAAATCTACTCATTTATTGCCTCTAAGGCGGAACAAAGTTCGCCGGGTCAGCTACATAAATGAATTAAAAAAAGAGGGATGAGGAGCTGGACAGGCCGCTAGTTATATGGGAATGTTAGGATCGAAGTTAAACAAACCCAATGTAATTTACGAATATTTATTATTTAATTTGAAAGTTGCTTATTTAATTGAAAATACAAAAGTCTATAGATTTATGATAAACACTAATGGCGAATACGGACGTTACAATAAGTAGGTATGGTATAATAATTAGTTGGTATTGAGTGAATTAGCCGGACAAATAAATGCGTGTACGCGGCTTCCCTGCGTCGGGGTTCAGAATTCACTGACTGGAAGTTGGAACACTCGGGAGTATCCCGACCGAAAACGAGTCGGAACAGACGTTCCCGAGGGTTCAGCATGTCTCGCAGGACTTCGCCACAGTTATATTATATAGTAAAATAAAATCAAATGCGACTCGAGATTTTTTAACAAAAAATTAAAAAAAAATTATTAGTCTTCGCAGTAAGGCCAATAGTTCCTTAAACAAATCGTCTTTCAAATAATTTTCGTAATCATCCAAGTCATCGCCTAAAAGCATTTCTTGCGTTAGGTTAGCGACAGCTGCTTTCTTTCTGTTATCCATTTTTAATTATTAATGGTCTGTGAAAGGGTCTGTGTTGAAGATTTTTGACACAGATTATTTTTTAGACCAAAGTGGACTCTTTTTTTAAGGATTTTTAAGTATATGGCACAATCACAGAGTATGTTTACTATGAGAGCACAACTATTCTCTACGAACTCGATGTTAGTACTGATGATGATAATATTGATGGTTTGAGACCCTACCATCAATACTGTCACGATAAAAATATCACGATCCGTGGATCGTGATACGGTATTGATAATGTAACAGGCCCCAATGGAAGATAAGGTAAATTAGTACCTACTTAGTACTTACCTCAGCTAACTTTTTTTTTAAAATGGTCGGTATGGCACCAGGAGATGGAATCGTACGGAATTCATTATGTTGTATTGCATTCTCTGAAAAATGCTTGGAGCATATAACACTCCATGAGTTGGGCTGCCAGTCTTTTCTATTTATATGTTTTATCCATTGGTGTTTTATGTATTCATCCTTTGGAAACCTGAAATTAAAAGTCGAAGTTATATACTAAATAAAAGAGTCGTCATTAAATTAGGTATGTTGGGGTAAGAGCGGAAAGGGGGTAAGACCGTATACATCAAATTTCTCGCGAATGAGACCACATTTTTTAATGTTGGCATGATTATGTTCAACGCAATTTTGTTATGCGTCTACTTAAGTTCGCGCCAGTCGCTCCGACGTACCGTACGTGTGTTATGGTGAATTTAAAAAAACAAGGTAATTTTTGTCTTTTTTTCTTCTATCCGATCTTTCCCTTTCACTTTTAGTTTCATATTTTGGCGAAAATACAGATTGTTTTGCTAATATTTCGCGTTAATACTAGGTTTTAAGTAGCAATAGCTAGATAGATCTGATCAGAATACGCCTAGGATATCTATTATCAGATATCCGATATACCCCCTTTCGGGTAAAGATCGGATTAAAACCATCCGTTCTTTACCTGTACAAAATGAGGCAGGGATTGTCAAACTTTTACAACATGAATATTTTTAATATTTTTCATCTTAAAATACAGTGTAAGGATTATTCTATTTTGATCTCGAGATTATGATGGAAATGTGTTCAGAAGCGTACAGATATAGAAAAGAGCCCAATAACATTAAAAATGTCTGTATATGAAAGTAATATGTATCTTGGGTATCGTTATTATTTTTTTTATTTACGGCATTAATTTTTATTTGTCATTTATTTTACTATCATGTTATTTATTTATGTTTTTATATTTCTGTCTTTTATTTTTATTTATGTTATTTATAATGGATATAAAAAATTGTCTTTAAGCAATTTACATGCTTGGGATCAACGTTACAATTTTGAAAAAAGGATAGATAGAATTTTTGATGTCTTTACTTCGAACATTGAAATCGTTTTCTATCCCTTTTTCAAAATTAAAATTAGCTATTAATATAACTAGCAAAAAATGTATTCATCCGATCTTTCCCGCGGATCTGGATAATTCATCTTATGATGAGAGCAAAGTTTGGGAATCACAAAATGTAAAAAAATTATCACTGGGGGTAAGATCGGATGCCTTTAAGTAAAAAAAAAAAAAATCGATTGGAACATTCATGTTTTTAATTACATAAACGTAATTTTTTTATATATTGTAGTACGTTAAAGATCGGATTTATTATTCTTATACACCTTGTTCTCAAAGCCATAGAAGCTGATTTGAAAGTACGTCCGATCTTGCCCCCGAAGGACATTTTTTTAACCATAGCCATAAAAAAGTATGTCTTGTCTTTACATGCGTATAAAGCAGAAACTGATGAGTGTACAAAAATAAACAAAATTGAAACCTAAGCTACATTTAAAAATTAATCATATGCACCATATTTTAGTAATTTATCTTCAATAAATATCGAGAAAATTGAGTTTTTACAAAACCTTTTCAATTGGTCTGAAATCCGTCCGTTCTTACCCCAACATACCTTTCATTTCAAACTCCTATATCTTTTGATGTATATAATCTTTTAAATTACTCAAAGTGTTAAAAAATTGCTCAAGTTGCATTTATAATTGCTCAAGTACATACAAGTTAGGTACTTACTACTTATCAAATAGGCTACGCCAGAAGACTAGGTCGAATAGTGTGACAGAACCGAATTGGCCAAATTCGACTCCACGTAGTCTTGTCTGCCCTACCCCTAGAGTGTTTTTATGAAGCGCGAAGCCAGTCTTCTGGCGGAGCCTATGTGATATTATGTAACTTGAGCAATTAAAAATGCAACTTGAGCAGTTTTTTAACACTTTGAGTAATTTAAAATATTGTATAGGTACATCAAAAGATATACGAGCTTGAAAGTATGGATAAATGAATTTTTTTCAACGACTTTATTGATTTTTAATTAAATAATTTAAGGTGAGCAATTTTAAAGGACAACGTAGTTGAATTGAGCTATTGAAAATCTATCGATTAGTATTTTTTTTATTACAAATATGTATAATATCAATATTTTGCAGGCTGGGGTGGGGTAGGTCGGAAGTGCGGCCAAAATTTATTCGAGTGTGCGTGACAGCACTGTCTGAGCACATGCATCAGTGTGCGTGAAATGTTGCCAGATTAATGAAAAGTGCCAAATTAATGAAAGAAAATCTATTTGTTGGTTCTTTCTTTAGGCCTTACGATTTCAACGACGTACGTACCTCGTACAGCTCTGCGTACCTCGAAAGTAGCTGGCGTACCTTAAAAATAGCCTACGTACCTTAAAAGTAGCCTGCGTACCTCTAAAGCAGCCGGCGTACCTCGAAAGTAGCTGGCGTACCTTAAAAGTAGCCTACGTACCTTAAAAGTAGCCTGCGTACCTTTAAAGTAGCCGGCGTACCTCTAAAGTAGCTGGCGTACCTTAAAAGTAGCCTACGTACCTTAAAAGTAGCCTGCGTACCTCTAAAGTAGCCGGCGTACCTCTAAAGTAGCTGGCGTACCTTAAAAGTAGCCTGCGTACCACCAAAGTAGCCTACGTACCTCCAAAGTAGCGGGCGTACCTTAAAAGTACCCTACGTACCACCAAAGTAGCCTGCGTACCTCGAAAGTAGCTGGCGTACCTTAAAAGTAGCCTGCGCACCACGAAAGTAGCTGGCGTACCTTAAAAGTAGCCTACGTACCACCAAAGTAGCCTGCGTACCATCTGCGTACCAAGCAGCTGGCGTACCTATAAATTAATCGGCGTACTTCGAAAAAAGCCGGCAGCGTAGCTGTTTCACAAAAAAAAACTATCTACTAACAGCCCATTTACACCTTCTTTAATTTAAGGGAAAATATTTCAACGTAAATTAGCAACACTGATAGATATCGTTGAGGTTTTGTGTTTCAAGTCATCAGCAATTATTAATTATCATGGAAAAAAAATCTAACAGAATGAAAATATAAATTTTTGCCTATGAAACGAAACACCATCTTCCTTTTTTAATTTTTGGTAACAATTTTTACAGTGTTTCGAGACACAAGACGGCATTATTTTGAGAAACTTGTCTACACACACGTCACGTCAAAACTTCTCGACGCGTCGCATCCAATGAGAATTGTATTTGCTTTTCGCTTTGTTGGCGCGTCTGCCATGTTCCGAGCGCGGTATCTGGTGGATCGAGCGAAGCGAAGGTCTCTGAGTCTACTTGAGTGAATTTGCACTTGTCCGTCCGTCCGTCCGTCCGTCTGTCAGAGCCTTATAACTTCTGAATTGCTGAACGTAATTACTTCAAATTTAAATTTATTATGTATACCGATGGCCTCCCGCCGAATATGGCTTAAAAAGTTATAAAAATCTCTATTTCAGGGGAGCTCTCATTGAAGCGAATGCGAAGTAAAATATTTTTTATAGCGTTACATAGAGTTGCGGTGTATCATTTGAAAGATAATTATGAAAAGAGTACACAAATATATTTTTTTTAATTTTTCCCATAAAATTGACGAAATGGGGGCTTTCAAAGTGGCGATTTTCTAACGTCCAAAGTTGACCTCAGAAGTCAGAACTCTCAATTTTCTGAAAGGCTGAGCCTGAAACTTATTAATTATTTGAATTATACCCTGTACATTAACAACAAATACTAAAATTAGATACATATTTTATGGAAACGAAATTATTTAATTTTTAATGTGCTTTAGTATTATTAACAGAACTTCACAATTATGTCAATAGATGGCGCTCTGTACAAGTTTATGGATACCGCAAGGTCTCAGTTCGGGGCGAACCACTAGTAGGTACCTACCTACCTTCATGGGAAAATCCATTGCCTACTGTGGCGTAGACAGAGCAATTATTCTTCTATGGCCTAGGGCCTACATGGCCTACACACAGACATATTAGAGTTATACTTCTCTTTATAACTCTGTGGAGTTATAATACGGCCACGCCAGGGTTACATTATTCTATGGCCACGCCACAGAGGCGTAGATTGACAATTGACATTTTGTTGTCATTTTTGTCTGTGGTGATGTGGATTTCTGCGTGGAAGTTTTAAACTTTGAATTTTAGAGGATTTTCATCATGTCGCTAAAAGTGGATAGGGTTCCTGAGAATATAAGTTTTCCCAAAGAGGAAGAACAAGTTTTAGCATTTTGGAAAAAAATTGATGCTTTCCAGACTTGTTTAAAGCAATCAAAAAATAAACCCAGGTATAGTTTCCTAACCTATATTGTTATTTAGGGCTTATTAACTTTTAATTATCAAGAGTTAAATTATGTATTATGTTTACATTTTAAGCAGTCTATAAAAAAATTGGAAAATTATTTGCTCAACTCAATTTAGTTTTGCATCTGGTCAATAGAAACCAATTCCCGAGTGCCGTATGTCGTCTTTTAGTAGTCCCTTTTGTCGACCGGTTCACCGGTAGACGTCCACGCGGCTGTTATGTAGTCTGCTCAGAGTTCCATCAAAATAATCTTTTATCAAATAAAAATGGCAGACACCCTCATCTGCATCATCACTTATCATCAAATGTGATTGCAGTCATGTTCAAATGTATACAATATAAAATTTAAAAGTTAGGTTGTGGTAGGTACCATTTTTACCGGAATGATATTTGTACCTACAGATATTCGTTCTATGATGGACCACCATTTGCGACTGGGCTGCCTCATTATGGTCACATCTTAGCTGGAACAATCAAAGACGTTGTCACTAGATATGCACATCAAAAGGTATTTATACAATACAGTTTTTTTGAACAATTTTAGCAAAAGTTTAAAATGCTATAATAAACTAGTCATTTTAAACTATAGCTAAAAATTTTTTTTACTTTTCTCATATAATTAGGAAATAGTAAAAGCTTGTGCAAGGTAAAGATATGGTGATTTCATTGACAGTCTTACAGAATTCAGTCTGCTCCTTGATTCATGAGCTAGTGAGGCTCTGTTAAAATACTGTTAGTTTCATTTTATCATGTGTGCTTCTGAGCCTGGAATTATTAATGTACCATTTTCATGGTGATTGAGATTAAGTGGAATGTTAGAGTTTTACTCAGAGGCCTCCAACCATTGCTAGTATACTTTCCTAGTAAAGTATACTAGCAATAGTATACCAGCAGTAGCTAGCAGTAGTAGTAATATACTAGTTAGTAGTAGTATAATAGCTAGTAGTAGTAGTAGTAGTCCCTGAAAGTATTCAGGGACTGGTAATTTTACATTTCATAATTATAACAGTAATGTAAGGACCCAGCTTTAGAGAACTGATGTTCTCAGATACAAATTATGTGAGCGATCTTCAATTATTTTGTGTTTTAGTATGTATGTAGTATAAATATATATTTGCAGACATACATAAAACCTGCTGCGAGCACAATATGTCCAGCCTATTTCAATACTCACTAGTTACATTGTAGTTTGTAGTGCTGTCTTTGTTTGCAAATATTGCTATATGCAAAGGAGCTTAGAGACTTGATAAAGCAAGTGCGACTGGTGCAAGAAGTCAAGACAAAATGTATTGTGCTCTATAGAATAAAATATAATATTTGCACACTGCTTGTTCTTTTCACTATATACATTTTGTTTTTGCGTGCCCAAGTCACGTTCCTTATGAGTATACAACATGAATTGTTATTTGTAAATACAAATAAAGTAATATGTATGCTTTTACAGGGTTATCATGTGGAAAGAAGATTTGGCTGGGACTGTCATGGCCTTCCAGTTGAATTTGAAATTGATAAAAGTCTTGGAATAAAAGGCCCAGAAGATGTTGAGAAGATGGGTATAGACAAATATAATGCTGAGTGTCGAAAAATTGTTATGAAGTATGCAGATGAGTGGGAGACTATTATAACACGCATGGGAAGATGGATAGGTAATATTTTATTATGATCATATTGTTGTCCCAAAAAATACAAAATGGCCCTAAATCACTGAAAGCCTTAGCCACACTTAGTGAGCTAGGCTGCAGGGAGACTGGGAATCTGGTGGAATAGTTAGTCCTAACATAAAGAATTAATATGTAATAAACCTAACAGTGAGGGACGACCCCTCTGTAAGTGAAAATATATTTCAGACATGGCAAGCACTGGACAAATATGCCATCTTAATTCTTATGTGATTTCCTTAAAGAAAAATAATAATGTGCAGAACACCCATCTGAGTATATCAAATGCTAAAGCTGTAGGATAGATCATTTTTGTAAAAGTATAAAATGATTCACTAGATGAAATTTAAAGGTTCCCATAATGTTTGCAGTTTAGTGAGTATTTTTTAATATATAAGTAACATTGTTTATTTCCTCTTTACAGATTTTAAAAATGATTACAAAACTTTATATCCATGGTTCATGGAATCAGTGTGGTGGGTATTCAAAGAACTCTACAATAAAGGCTTGGTCTATCAAGGAGTTAAGGTAATGCCTTATTCTACTACATGCTCTACCCCACTGTCCAATTTTGAAGCCGGACAGAACTATAAGGATGTTGTAGATCCAGCTGTTGTAATCTCATTTCCTACTGCTGAGGGGTTTTCTCTTCTCGCCTGGACCACCACCCCTTGGACTCTTCCTAGCAATTTAGCCCTTTGCGTTAATCCCAAATTAACTTACGTAAAAGTAAAGGAAAAAGCAACAGGAACTTGCTATGTCTTACAAGAGGATAGATTTCCTGCTATCTTCAAAAATATTGAGGATTTTCAAGTGCTTGATAAATTTTTAGGTGCTAAGCTGAAAGGAATAAAATACACCCCAATTTTCGATTATTTTGTGGATAAATGTCCCAATGGTTATCAAGTGCTAACTGATGGGTATGTCACCAATGATTCAGGTACAGGTGTGGTTCATCAGGCGCCATACTTTGGTGAGGACGATTATAGAGTTTGTTTGGCAGCTGGTATTGTAACCAGAGACCAAGATATCATATGCCCAGTTGATGCGAGTGGCAGATTTGTTGCACCTGTAAAAGATTTTGAGGGACAGTATGTTAAAGATGCAGATAAAAATATAATCGCGAACATCAAAGCTCGGAACCGACTCGTACAAGCTGGGCAAGTGAAGCATAGTTATCCATATTGTTGGCGGTCAGAGACTCCTCTCATTTACAAGGCAGTGCCTTCTTGGTTCATAAGAGTCGAACAAATGAGCCAAAATCTGTTAAAATCTAGTGAAGAAACATATTGGGTGCCTGAGTATGTCAAGGAAAAACGGTTTGGCAATTGGCTTAAAGAAGCTAGAGACTGGGCCATAAGTAGGAATAGATATTGGGGGACACCTATTCCCCTGTGGATGTCTACGGATAAGCAAGAAGTAGTTTGTGTAGGCAGCATTGCAGAGCTCAGTGCTTTGACTGGGAAAGAGATTACAGATCTCCACAGAGAGAGCATTGATCATCTAGAGATTCCATCTGCAAGACCTGGCCAGCCACCACTCAAGAGAGTTCCAGAAGTGTTTGACTGTTGGTTTGAATCAGGATCTATGCCCTATGCCCAGTGTCACTATCCTTTCGAAAACAAAAAAGAATTTGATGATATTTTCCCTGCAAACTTCATTGCTGAAGGTATAGACCAAACTAGAGGCTGGTTTTACACTTTGATCGTGCTGTCCACAGCTTTGTTTAACAAACCACCGTTTAAGAATTTGATCGCTAATGGTTTGATCTTGTCATCTGATGGTCAAAAAATGTCAAAGAGGAAGAAGAATTATCCAGATCCCTTAGAAGTTGTGTCAAAGTATGGTGCAGATGCATTGAGACTTTATCTTGTTAATTCGCCTGTTGTAAAAGCAGAGAACCTTCGTTTTAAAGAAGAAGGTGTAAGAGATGTAATCAAGGATGTGTTCTTGCCATGGTATAATGCATTTAGATTTTTAATGCAAAATGTTGAAAGGATTGTTCAAGAAGACAAAGTTGACTATAGATTCAACGAAAATGCAGTTAGAGAAAATGTAATGGATAAATGGATAACTTCGTTTACACAATCTTTGATCCAATTTGTAATGACAGAAATGGCTGCCTACAGGCTGTATACTGTTGTACCAAGACTGACGAAATTTATCGATCACCTCACCAACTGGTATGTCCGAATGAATAGAAAGAGGTTAAAGGGTGAAAATGGGATCAAGGACTGTCAGGTGGCATTGGATACTTTATTTGATGTTCTGTTTGATATGGTAAGAGTAATGGCTCCATTTACTCCATTCTTGTCAGAGCTAATGTACAAGACTCTACGCCAACTTTTGCCTGGAAGCTCAATGGAAAGCGTTCATTTTAACATGATACCGGAGCCAAAGCTGAATCTGGTAGATACGAATATCGAGAGAGCAGTTCAAAGAATGCAATCTGTGATTGAACTTGGCAGAGTTCTAAGAGACAGAAAAACGATCCCAATCAAATACCCCCTCCCTGAAATGGTTGTCATACACCAAGACCAAACTTACTTGGATGATATCAACTCCTTGTTGAATTATGTTTTGGAAGAAATTAATATAAAGAAAGTAGAACTTTCGAGTGACAAAGAGAAATATGGTATAACATTAAGAGTAGAGCCAGATCACAAAACACTTGGTGCTCGATTGAAAGGCGACTTTAAAGCTGTAACACAAGCTTTAAAAAACCTTAATAATGAACAATGCGAAAAGTTTGTTGCCGACGGCTTCATTGAACTCATTGGGCAGCGCGTCGACATCTCTGAAGCGAGAGTTATATTTCAAGCTCAAGGTAACGACCAATACGAGGCTCATAGTGACAATGATGTGTTGATCTTACTGAATGTTACTCCTGATCAGAGTATGCTTGACGAGGGTTTTGCCAGGGAAATCATTAACAGGTTACAGAAACTCAGAAAAAAAGCCCATTTGGTACCAACCGATGAGGTGGACGTCTATTTCTCAGTCAACAAGGAAAGTGACATTTTACGTATTATAAATTCACATCGCGATCTCATCGAAAGCACTGTAAAGGCGCCTTTGAAATCTATCGATGAATTGTCTCCTTCGAAATCGCTAATTATTCAAGAAACTCAGGACCTGAAAGGTTCACAGCTGAAGTTAGTTATTACATGGAGAAAGGAGGTAGAACTGCCTTCCAATCCTTGGGCTAATATAATTTTACAGAACATTACACCTCGATTTGGAATAAATACAAATCAAGGAAGCATCATTCTCACAAATAAAGAGAAGTTTATAAACTTGGGCAGTTTGTATAGGGAGGTGGAAATTTTGTTTGGTCTGTATGGAATGAAGTTTAATTTATGGTGCGATGGGGTGGAAGTAAAGGATACTGTTGATTTAAATGCAAAGTGCATTGTCGTTTCGCCCACAAAACCTAAGGATGTTGAGACACAAAGTAGTCCTTTTTGTAAGTTCGTAAATATTGCCAATGGTTCAAAAACGGCTACACTCTTTGTAGAAAATCCTCGAGGTAATATAACACTGAATAAGGAGAAAGCTGCGCAGTTCGTATTGGATAACTTAGGAATTAAACTGACTGAAAAGGACATGAAGCTCTTCAATTGAGTAATTTGCTGATTTTGCAGCAGTTGGTAGGTTGTTCTAGGTGCAAAATTCCTCACTCTAACCTGTGCTATTTCTAAAATGAAAATGTATTATCCGTTGGTTTGAATACCTATTGCTACGTCATTTAGCTTTGAATCCGTGTAAATACACCCGCAATGTGTCTATGCATGGGTATATCGCACAGAATATGCAGATTCCTTATTCTGTAGTAAGTATATCTATCGTATTCGTAGTAATGTTATCTTCTGACTGAAGATTGAACCGATACCAAATAAATAATAGATCGATTCGATAAATCGCCCACTGCGTAGGTTATTAGGCGTAAATAAATCTTATTTAAAAATCTATTTATTAACCTATGTAAGCCAAACTGGTTTAAAATTTACATTCACTAGTAAAATATCTTTGTGGCAGTATTTTACCATCTGTAAATTTGTAGACTGTTGAATTGATTATAAATAAATAAGTTTTTAATATCCACTTGTGTATTTTTATCTTCGTACGTTTCAATTACATTATTCTTGACGTTATATCGAGCTTCGAGATGTCTTCTCGTCCAAAATTGCTTTGCCAGTGGTGACATACGGATCCGAGACATGGTCATTAACTATGGGCCTCACAAAAAAACTCAGTCACTCACCGGGCAATGAAGAGAGCTATGCTGGGGGTTTCTTTGGGGGATCAAATCAGAAATGAGGAGATTCGTAGAACTAAAGTAACCGTCATAGTTCGACGGGTAGCGTAAGTAAGAAGTGACACCTACTTAGAAGAACCGATAGATGTTGGGTCAAAGGGTGCTCGTATGGCAACTGCTAAGTTGAAAGCGCAACGTTGGTCGGCTACCTCAGATGGACGATATCAAGCACAGAACATTTAATAAGAGGTTAGAAAGGCGATGTGGGCGGGTCACGCGCGCCACTATGTTGAGCGAACGATCATCTATGGTTCAAACGTACCAAAAGCACACCTCAGTCGGCCGCGGACTGTCTTGGGAAGTTTTACGCGCAAAAAAGTGTTTATAATGCCTTCTTGCGCGGTAATAACCTGCAGAGCTAGAAGCCAAAATGTCAATGTGACTAATGGCAAGATATCTTTTCATCGGTAAGTACATTAAACCTTGATTTTAAATGATTTAATTGAAAATACTAAAGACATTATGTTTTCCTTCACTAGTGTGACTGGATCGCAAATTTGTATGTACATCGCTGGTGCGAACAACGCGCTCCAACAGAGTCATGTACGCGAGCGGCAATGTAAAGCGTAGTGCGTATGAACGATCAACTCCACTTGTTACGTGGTATTACCCAATAAGAGTAACTTGTCGATAGGGCTGAGTAGCATATTTCCACCGTATCGATAAATAGTTTATTTGTTTCTGAGTTTATTATTATGAACTTTTAATGATAGTTACAGATTTAGATTTTAATCATAAATGTTTGAAATATTGTTATAGTATTTTGTGTTTGTTGGTTTTGTTGTATAGTGTGTTTTAAATATTGTTGATGTATTCAAATAAAAACCATTTGTAAACCATAGTTGTTTTTTTATTTTATTTATTTCTTACTAGCTGATGCCCGCGACTTCGTCCGCGTGGATTGAGGTTTTTCGGTTCCCGCGGGAACTCTTTAATTTTCCGGGATAAAAAGTAGCCTATGTGCTATTCCAGACTAAAATCTATCTCTGTGCCAAATTTCATCCAGATCCGTTCATCCGTTGGAGCGTGATTGAGTAACAAACATACATCCATACATCCATCCATCCAAACTTTCGCATTTATAATATTTATTTGATAAAGAAACGGTAGTTATAAGCAAAAGAAATATCATTATGTCTCCATACATTTTTTAATCTATACTTATAATAAAACTGTAACAGGTCCAATTCTGTACATTGAAGATATTTTGAAATTTTTTTTTTGAGGTCACTCATTATTCGATACTGAAGCCAAATCTGTAATTTTTTTCATTTTTATCTGTCTGTCTGTCTGTCTGTCTGTATCTTGGCCGCGCATCACGCCGAAACTACTGAATGAATTCAAACTTGGCACGATTTGAGCCCATACTACGAGGTAGGACATAGGATACTTTTTATCCCGAAATTCTACCCCCGAAGGGGTGAAATAGGGGTTGAAAGTTTGTATGAAAGTCCTTAATTTCTCAAGTTATAGCCATGAAACTTGGTATATGAGCTGCGGGTTGAAAATGAAAACATATGTGTTTCACAGTTTTTCAAAATTCCACTCCCGAAGGGGTGAAATAGGAATTTGAGAGTTTGTATGAAAATCCTTAATTTCTCAAGTTATAGCCATGAAACAGCATTTGGGCTTTCGTTAAAATATGAAGAAGTACGTGTTTCACCATTATAGGGGGATTATACCGTGGGATAGTAATATAGGATACTTTTTATCCTGGAAAATTAACTGAAAAACTTATTCCACGCGGACAAAGTCGCGGGCATCAGCTATAAAGAATATACATACATACATTTTATCGCGGAAAATTAATGAGTTCCCGCGGCAATCGAAAAAACTTAGTCCAAGCGGACGAAGTCGCGGGCATCAGCTAGTTTAAAATAAAATAGTAAAATCTACAGACATAGAGTCCAACTTAAGTTAACAATATGAATATTGACATGCTGTCAACCGTACGAAAAATAAACATCGATAAAAAATATTTTAGTCAATCCCTAGCGTATGTTGCTGTTTTACACGACAACACGCGCAAGTTTAAAGTATCACTAGTGTGCGTAGCTTCGCCAATCGCAGCGCTTTTTTCTGCCTCACGCACACATAGGAACTCTCGTGTGTATTCGTTTAGATTAGTAGTAGTGAAGAATGGTGGGATCAAAACGGCGACAGCGGTTTCCGTACAAAATTTGCACTAGGGCCTTTCTAACCTCTTATTAAATGTTCTGTGATATCAAGCGAGTTGCAGAGAGCCGCTGCACTGGATCGAAGCGACGGGGATACGTTGGTAGGGACTAGTGGAACAGACCGTGTGTTAGATCCTAGAAGAGACATACTCGTATGTCAGACGTTTATCGGTTTGACGACGACGTTGGCTTATTACGGAAGCTGTATCAATCATAAATAAAATCTCAATTGCTGTGATTGGCTGTAATTATGGTATTTTATCTGGTGCCTGAAGCAATGTATTTTTCTCCTACTTGCTCGGTAATTGCTTCATTAATAAAAAAACTGACAGATAATACTCAAAAAGGGAATCATATCATTGCCATACTAGAGTATTAGCGTGACTTCACGCCATTTATCGGCATGTAGAAAAGCTTAGTTTCCTCGCAAATTAGAGAAAAGTACTATACAAGTCTCAGCCGAAATAGCAATTCACAGCCTCGATTATTAAAAAAATCACTTGGGAAGACCTCGGCTCCGCCTAGTCCTTCTAATATTATTCAACCGTGTATTGCGTTTTATTTCCGGCCTGGGCAGTAATGTACTATTACTCAATTGCGAGGAAGAGGTGATGTTGATGGCTATCGTAACAGCTGTAATTTTACCGTTAATAGTGCCCCGGCCCATGGCCGTACGGATAGGTCATAGGGAATAATGAAACGCGTAGTTTTAGATTAACCTTTATTTTAAACATTCTTTCATAAATAAAACAAAATAAGCTTTAAACCATACGAACATTGTTCACAATTACACTAACACAGACGCAGCGTGTAGATTTACATAATAAAATATCGTAATAATAGGGTACTTGACTAGTATGCTTGATAAAATAAAGCGTAATAGGTTAGGGAAGAAAGTTTAGGGGTCAACACTAATGCTGAGATCTATAGAGCGGACTTGGACATGACACATGGTTAAAACGAGACAGATTTATGTTACTCACATAAGTCCATCTCGTTTTAACTCTAAGTAAAGTCTGAGCCAAGTCAAAGTACGCACTATAGATTTCAGCCTGTGTGAGATCTATAAAGCGAACTTTGACTTAGCTCAGACTTAAGACGTGGTTAAGGCCCTTTAAACATTTACCCCGCGACCAACTATAGGTAAAAAACTCAACTATAGGTATAAAACTCATCACACTACAGCATATATATGCACGCTTTACGAGAGCGTAGAGCTATAGAGCGTAGAGACGCTCGATTTTATTGCCAACTAACCAATTTTGTTACTTGAAAATATTAGACGATTATTTATTTACTTTGGCCGCGGTAAATATTATGTACCTATTTATGCGCCGAAACAATACTCGCGGCTACAATAATACTCAGTTTTTGAGATTGTAAAATAATGTATAAAAGATTATCTTACCGATTTCGTTCAAAATCGATATCTGGGGTTCCCTGGGATCACAAAACAGGAAACTATGAACAAAATTTTAAAAAAGTCAGCGCCATTTTGAAATTCTTTGTTATCGTACAAATTTCGTTCAAAATCGATATCTGGGGTTCCCTGGGATCACAAAACAGGAAACTGTTACCAAAATTTAAAAAACGGCAGCGCCATTTTGAAATTCTTTGTTATCATACCGATTTCGTTCAAAATCGATATCTGGGGTTCTCTGGGATCACAAAACAGGAAACTGTTACCAAAATTTTAAAAAGTTCACTGCTGACTTTTTTTTGATTGACTGCTGTTTTGTGATCCCAGGGAACCCCAGATATCGATTTTGAACGAAATCGGTACGATAACAAAAAATTACAAAATGGCGCTGACTTTTTTAAAATTTTGGTAACAGTTTCCTGTTTTGTGATCCCAGGGAACCCCAGATATCGATTTTGAACGAAATCGGTACGATAACAAAGAATTTCAAAATGGCGCTGACTTTTTTAAAATTTTGGTAACCGTTTCCTGTTTTGTGATCCCAGGGAACCCCAGATATCGATTTTGAACGAAATCGGGACGATAACAAAAAATTTCAAAATGGCGCTGACTTTTTTAAAATTTTGGTAACAGTTTCCTGTTTTGTGATCCCAGGGAACCCCGGATATCGATTTTGAACGAAATCGGTACGATAACAAAGAATTTCAAAATGGCGCTGACTTTTTTAAAATTTTGGTAACCGTTTCCTGTTTTTTGTGATCCCAGGGAACCCCAGATATCGATTTTGAACGAAATCGGGACGATAACAAAAAATTTCAAAATGGCGCTGACTTTTTTAAAATTTTGGTAACAGTTTCCTGTTTTGTGATCCCAGGGAACCCCGGATATCGATTTTGAACGAAATCGGTACGATAACAAAAAATTTCAAAATGGCGCTGACTTTTTTAAAATTTTGGTAACAGTTTCCTGTTTTGTGATCCCAGGGAACCCCAGATATCGATTTTGAACGAAATCGGTACGATAACAAAGAATTTCAAAATGGCGCTCACTTTTTTTTAATACATACATACATACATGCGTACATACATATATATTCCTAACATACCCTTTCCTTGTGGCTTTGCCGTAATCGGGTAAAAAAAATACCTACACCTACACTTGAGAACTTCCTTCTTTGTGGATGTCGGTATCAAGTTTTTCTAAGCGCAGTACACATAGAGAATATTATATCTCTATGGCAGTACACAACACGTTGTTCATTTTGTCGTAATAAATTTCGTGCAAAAAAGCGATACACCCACCCGTCCACGAGCGCGTCTCAGCGCGTACTGAGCGCCAAACGCCTAGCGCTCGGCTTCTTTTCATAGAAAAATGTATGAAACATTTTTTTTTTGCCACATAAACTATAAACATATTTATTTGTATGCTTAATGCTTTGCACCATGGATAGAGGACTATATAAGCCCCACTTTATTGTTAATATTCAAGTTAAAATATGCAGCGGATCTAGCTTTATGGGTACCTATCCGGACCCCATTTTTCGTCATTTTCAGCAGATCTTGCGTTCGGAGAAACGTATTTATGCAGAAAATTTGTATTGGAGTGTGCATTTTTATAAGGTCAAACGAGAGATGAAGAAATGAACTTTAATTTGATACCATGACATCCCCACAGCTGTGACTCCCGATTCTTTAAAGTGTACCTGGAAAAGGATGACACATCATGAAATCCGTATAAGGCACCTTAAACCGTGACAGATTTAAATGTCACTCACTTAAGTCCATCTCGTTTTAACTCAAAGTACTAGTAACTAAATACTCAAGAGCAAAGTCAAAGTACGCTATAGATCTCAGCATAAGAGGCTAATTCCGTTGTACACAATCTCTAAAGTTAACTTTTAAATGACATTAAATATATTGCTGACCCTTTCATAATACTCCCTGCGGAAGGGGACAAAACTAGATTTAGAGCTGCCATTTTAGTTTAAAGATTGTGTTAAACAGAATTAGAATCTAATTTTCTCTAAATAAGAATACTGGAATAGGTATCAAATATTTTTTAAGGATACAATTTAAAAATACTTCAATTTACAAATCACATTCTCATGTGATGGTTACGTAGAGGCAGGTACGGTTTGAATATACTTCATTAAAAAACTTCAGATTGAAACATTTTAAGAAATAGTCAAAGACCCTATTTTACAATAATAAAGTATTCTATAGAATATAGGGCCCTTACTGTAAGTTTCCAAGTTACCGTAACATCGGGGTTGAGTCTCTCATTTCATATTATGACTTTTTCAATAGATAGTAATGGTTTAGTTACGTCTTTGACTTGAAATGTTACAGTAGGGCGGGCCCCTGATAAATTTTGGCTTGGCAGGTTTTAAGTATTGCAATATTTCGTAGCAATATATCATATTGTATTGGTGATTGATAAAAGAACACACGAGACGGTTGATTCCCTATAAAATTCTAAAAAGAAATAATTTTATATACATAATAAACAACTATAAGTATTGCTATTTTAAATAATTATGTATACGTGGCTATGTATTTGCATATATGGGTGTCAAACGGATATTGATAATTATAATTAATTATAATTAATAACATTAAATACAAGGTTGATAATTTCAAATAATTGTAATTAATCTATTGTAAATTAATATAAATATGGACAACAAAAAATAATTATTTTTATTTATTGAGTTAAACCTCATACTGATTCAAAAAAGCCCAACCTAATGATTTCTTAGTGATGTCATACAAGGACAGCTTGAAGCATAAAGTCGGCTTCAACTGGTCAACTGCAGTTCAATGGAGATGGAAACCTACCCTGTTAGTATGGGAGCTTGTATAAAATAGGAACATGTGAATCCACTTGACGTGCTTTTTGTAGATAGTTCGACTTTTTTGAAATTGTCGAGTAAACTAGGGCATGGATTTTACATATTAGGAAGACTCTATTTAGAAACATCCTTTGTCAAAGATCGATTGTACGATCAATTGCTTCAAGCAATCCGTGTATGCCCACACTTAGAGCGAGGTCTATAAAGCGAACTTTGACTTTTCTTAGACTTAAGACTCTAAGAAAGATTTATGTTACTCACATAAGTCCATCTCGTTTTAACTCTAAGTAAAGTCTCAACCAAGTCAAAGTACGCTTTATAGATCTCTTAGACTTTGAATCTTCATATTACTCTATTGAAATGCAGACACTGCTTGACACCTACCGCCAACTTCATTCAATAATGGAATAATGTTGAAAATAACGTTAGCAGGAGGCGCAAAACTGCGCCTGCTCCGGTGCATTTACATATCCGCCAATGCGGTCCGGTTCGCTACTCGTCGAATAATAATGAAATGCCGCGCATAATGACTGCGCGAGTGCCAGACGAGACTGACACCAGCGACGAATGTATTATAATATTATGTATATGTATAGGTTGCTCGCTTCCCGGCTCGACTTAAGTCTGGCAGAAAATTATCAGAAATTTCCGTCAAAAGAAATTCCGACGCCCGAACTCTTGCAGACCAGGCGGACAGTCAGAACTCAGAATGTTGTCGGATCGGACTACGCTTCTGAATTCTGATGTTCGTAAAGTGAGAGACGGATTTTTTTCTGGCAGAAATTACTGATATATTCTATTTAATATGCGGCCGGGCTAAACTACTATTCTATTACTCCATTGATATACAAGGTGGATCTGCTCATAAAAAACTGACAACAAATTATTATTACATTCACCTACAAAAAGTTAATTATTTTGTCTATAATAAAATTACTATAAAACAAACGAGCAACGTCAATTTATTAGTATACAAACAAAAAAGATAAACAAAGGGTATAAACCAATTAAAAGGTATAGGCATTAGGCATACTTAATATATTTTCAGGGAAATAATGGCTTTTTCCGATATGCTATTTACAATAATTTATTAAATTGATTTTAGAATTCTACAATACTATTACAGGACATTACTTTCAGCATTCGTTTTTATATTGTGTCTGTAGATAATTTCCTGAATAATTGTTTTATAAATACACGTATTACTTGCTTATACCATAATATATTTTTTTGTCAACATTGTCTAATCAATTTTGAATAGTTTTCAATAAGGTGCAATATGCTCATGCACATAGGTATTTAAATATACCCGAGTTTCAATAATATTGTTACTAGACTGAATAATATTTTGTCTGCCTGTAAATTTTTGCTGTGTATTTTTGGTATTTCATTACTCAATCAGTATTTATCAAATTGTTTCATGTGCGAATTTTAAAATAATAAGACCTAAAAAGATGGTAACTTCCTTCAAAAGTAAATTTAAAGGTACTCGCTATACACAACTTTGGCGATAAAATAATATTAACCTAAAAAAATTACAAATAGTTAACCGAATATAAAATAACGAATCTGTCTAGGAAAATATGTCTTTTGACAGTAGACATGTGGTATAGTACCATTAAAGGCAATTCCACTGCGATTACTAGTCTTTTTCACGATTTTACGTATTAGAAAAGACGTTAGTTTATAATTATTTATTAGACAATTAAAACTTTAGCAGTATTATGTTAAAAATAAATTATTATAAGAAATGCTCTAATTAAATACTCATTAATTAATTATAAGTTGTAGTATACAAATTAATATTAAGATAAATTATAATATATATTTCGAAATATAAATATTGATAAACTAAAACACACTAATTATTATTAAGCCTTGTGGACACACTACGGCGTCAACGACAGCAAGTTTGAGTATGAACGTCCCGCTTGCATTGCCTACGGCTTCTAGTAGCCGCGCCGCGCGTTTTGTGTCCAAGCCTTTAATAATTGGTTGCATTCACGTAAAAATCTTCCAAATTATAATTAGGTAAGTAAATAATTTTGTAATTTATTGGAATATAAAATGCGAAACTGACGTTCCCGTCAGAACATATCACAATGCACACACAAAAATCGCATACGCAATGGCGTGCAAAAAACGCGTTTTATTTTTCATTTTGAAACAAAATTTGCTATTTAATGTAGTTATACTTCTGTATTTTATTTTTAAGTATTGATTTGAAAAATCCTATATGCACGCCAAAGCGTATGCGGATTTTGTTTTTGAGAAAACGTCTTTCAGCCGTTCATTCTGTGATTAATAATACTGTTAGCCAGAGCGTAATGCAGCGCAAGGTTTCTTTATTGCTTTATTTTCAAAATTGATTTCAAAGAACGTATTGCTTTTAGAAAACAAAATGGACGTATAATTTCGAAATCATCCAATTTTTTAAATAGAGAAGACACTTACACCTAATAGAAAGGGTGTGAAATTTTTAAAGGTTTTATTAAAGGTTACAATTATTTAAGAATGTCTCAGAAACTTGCGATAAGTCGCCCGATACATAATATTATTATGAGTCGATAATATGATTAAATAGATAATATACACTTTAACATTACACGTAATAAGCCACGACAACACACATACGGTAAATCGTAATATATAATAATAATATGTAAATTATTTATTATGCGTCAACAAGTTACACGTATTAAGATTATGTGCACTCATATAAGCTAAATATCTCGAAGGATTATCTGTTAACAAGAATAAAGGCTCGACCGCGGTCGAATTCATAAGTTACAGAGTTATTGCACTCGAAGAGTTCACTCCTCCACTCCGTGGCAGCTCCGCTGTTCCCTACTAACCCCCGCCAATAAATAAATCGTATATCCCTCGTCTAGGACGAGGTTAAAGGTAAAGACAGACTGTTCCCAACAATGGAACATATGCAACGCATTATGCATACGATGCGATGCTTCTCTAGTATTCTAGTCATTATTAGTTTTTAAGGCAGGTGGAAAAACAGACGATTGATGCTACTCATTAACTCGGTCATTTTTAACTTTTCAACAAACTTTTGAAAGGATTTTTAGTTTTTTTGTAAATTTGGTTATCTACAACATTTGTCTCCTTTTTACCATTAAATGTATATTATTCGAATTAAATTTCACTTGATACTTTCACGGCTATGAGTGTATGCTCTACAAATTGTCATAAATTAAATTAATTGAAATAAATATAAATTCACATGTTTCCATTTATAAAGTCCAGTGTCCATGACACTTAAGTTTCTATGAATAAAAACACGTGAATTAGAAACATCCTATGCAACGCAAACGCATTATCATTTGACCTATTATGTCCGGGTCAGATTGGACCGAATGTCCGGGTCAGATTGGACCGAATGTCCGTATCGTCCAATATGCGTAACAAGAATAGTGTTTTCCTTGACCATACGCACAAAGCACAGTACGTACGGTTTTAAGTGAAAAGTCCACACAAGAGTTGCGTACAACATTGCATCGTAAACGTACGTGGGACTAGTCTGTCTTTACCTTAACACATAAACAGCGAATATTTCGCACTAGAAATAACTAAAGATTCATAAACATTTGTAATACACTAAAGATACAACATCGCCTACTCAGTGACTAGTCTAACGGCGTATAATCCTCATCGTACAACAAAACAGCAACACAACAAATACATCACATCGGGACGTAGGGCGCCTCTCCACTCCGGCCCTCGCTATATACTCGCTTCACTTCACTCGGCTATCATACTATTATACCTGGAAATAAAAAAATATATTTGTAAGCTGATCGTACAATGCGCCTAGTACGCGTCGTCGGGGTCAATTTTTAGCAAACTAGATTTTCATGTTCAGGAATCCTACCTTGAATATATACTTAGGTAAGTATATTACTTTTAAATTGTTTATATTATGCTCTTGTGTATTGGGTACGGTAACAAGTTTCTACAACTGAACTGTCAGCTAATAGTTGACATTTGACATGGATGTGACACACAGACAGGCATAAAACCCAAAAACTATACAAAGAATGTGAAAAGTTCACACAACTTTGAGGATATTATGAAGAAATCTCAGGCATGCAGACTTTCTCAAGATGTTTTCCTTCACTGTGAAAGCATGGGATATTTAAGTTCTATGTGCACTTAACTCCGAAAATTTATTATAATAAAATTCTATAGAAATATCTCATATATCTTATAGAATAATATATCTTATAGAAAATTTTGTTATAATTTAAGTATAACAAAATTCCACAACCTATTTAAAACTTGCCTTTACACAAGTTTAAGAAATCCATTAAAAGTATTCTCCTGAAAAAAGCTTATTATACTTACTGTTGAATATTATGTAAATGATAAAAAGCACGGATCTGAATCGCTCCAGCAATGCTGTTTAATTGAATTTTTAAAAAATAAGTTTTTTAATTAGGCGATCACGTCTATAGGAAAAAGCTTGTCCAACGATTTATTTTACTTTTGTCATATACACGTCTATGAAGTGTCTTAATTATTGACAGCCAACCATCGACAAAAAAAAATGCAAATTTAGTGTACTGTTGTATATAAATGATTTATTTTAATAAATCCTTTATGGCTGAACGCTAAGGCGAGCGGACGTGTACCGGAACCTCCACCAAGGTCTACAAGTATTTTATTTAAGATCTATAATTATTAATCAAACGCCTAATTCAGTGGCATCCAGAAGGTGGACGCCACATACATAGTCATTTGAACGAAACATACCCATGTTTATAAAACAATAAAAAAATGTTGAGCAAAGATAAATATCAATGTGTCAAATCGATTAAAACTTCATCATAAAGAAAGTCGATTGTAATCAAAAATCGAAATCATTGACTCCATCTGCCAAAAGTGAAATGAAATTGAAATGAAATTTATTTATTTTCTGTACACTGTAACAAAAATTTTGCATCTTATTTCTAAAGAACGATGACGGCTAAAAAAGTATAAAAATATACAATAAATGATTGGACAGAGGTTAAATCGCATTTATTTTCTGCGTATGCTCCGTTAAAAATTAAAATGTGTGGTAGCACTTACTATGCTGTGGTGTAGTGGTGCGGCGCGGGCTGGTCGCGCTCGGGCAGCTTGCGCACCTTCATCGTGCCGTCCGCGCCGCACGAGAACACGCGCCCCGCGCCGTCTGCACGCAAACATCAAAACTCAAACTCAAAACATCTTTATTCAAAATAGGTACCTTACAAAGTACGCCTTCTGAACGTCATGTTTACAAAGACTAAGACTTGATGGTGATAATTCACTACGGTATCTTAAGGCGCCAGCGGAGAGTGAATTGCTCATACAAACGTAATACCAAAATAATTTGTAATTCGAGCATATTTCCTCCATAATATGCGATTATTAAGATTGAACTTGTATTTATCTAGGTCCCTAGATAATTATTTTTTCAAAATACTTTCCCAAAATTAAATATAAGCACACTGCGTTTTGCATGTTTTTACGACATAAACGACATGTTTTCTCCTTATTTATTTCATATTAAAACCAACGATATCTCACGTACTAATTGATCAGGAACATAGCCTATATTGTTAAGTTACAGAATAACAACACGAAGTTAAAAAAACACAACAATTTTTCATTCATCATTTTTGGTATTCACGGAACAAGACTAATGCATAACAAATTCTGTACGCTCATATTGCTATCGCGCTTGCACACGATCCAGTGTCATCGGCCAAATAGGGATAGCAATATACCGGCAAATTTATATTTGCGGTTCGAGTAGAAGTTGCGAGCGGTGTTCGCCGGCCTCTTAAAACTAAAGCTACGAGGGTTCCAAACGCGCCCTGGTGTGAGAAGAGCCCACAACAAACTCAGCCAGGTGTACATCAATACACGGCCGTCAATATACGGTATCAGTCGATTGCGATTGTTAAGCAACGTTGACCCAAATAGGTAACTGGATGGGTGACCGACTTTGGAGGTTTAAATTTGGTATTTTCGTTTCCTCCGTGTCTCGGAGAGCACGTTAAGCCGTCGGTCCCGGTTACTATCACCAACATCTGATAATAATCGCTACAAAAACCTAAGAGTTTTTGATGACCTCCGTGGCGCAGTGTTGAGCGCTGTTGCCTTAACGTGCGGAGGTCCCGGGTTCGATCCCCCGCAGGGTTTGGAAATTTATAGAGTTAATTCTCTTAGTCGAGTCGTATGCGGAAGGACGTGGGAACCCACTGCATTATTATCCCAAGAAAACTCCTACCATTATGTAACTAATGGAAGGGGTCATGGCCCTCAGGTATTGAGGAATACGACGCAAAGAGAGAAATCTATCTCTACAAGTACCTAAACTAATGCGATAGAATAAGCCTACTAAAAATATTTACAATAAAAATATATGTACTTGATTAACTACATGAACATACGCAACTAACTATTACAGCTTTTATGAACTCGCTTAGTGAGGCAATAGGCTCGAGATTCCTTCGCTCCGCCTCAAAATTCCGCTCGTAGGTTGCTCGTGGGAATGAACTCTACTCTTTAGTAATAAAATTCCACAATCGATTATAGACTAAACAAATTGAACATCTAAACACCAAGTCTTGATTGTAATTTTTTAACAGGTCGATTTAAAATCACTTAAAAAGCTTATTTCAATAAAAACATTTGAATTTATGGCCAAGGAACATCATAAAACTCCATGGAAACCATTGATCTGTATTTTTACCACAGGATTGGTAATAATGCAGATCCCCCTTTTGCCTCCAAATAAATGACGGATTATATATGTACTTATTTTGGACGGGATTATTAACACTGAAACTTTAGTAGTGCTTCCAAAATATATAGCGACTCTTGTAGCGACACAATAAAGTGCAATTCAGCTCAGTGTTATGCTCTAAATTTAATAAACACAACTCCATCGCGATAATGAACAGCACTAAACGCTTAGTAGTTCTTCCAGATACAGAAGAATCACTGCAAAAATATATAGCGACTCTTGTAGCGACGCAATAAAGGGCAATTCAGCTCAGCGCTATGACTAAAATTTAACAAACACATCGCGAAACGGCAACGCTGCCGCAGATATATTTCTCGGGTCACGTGACCAACTAAGCCTGGTAATAATACAGATAGACTCGCGTACTCACCTATATGTATTTGCGTGACGCCTTGCCCAATGTGCTTGAAGAAGGAGCTCCTCGCGTGCTCGCCCGCGAACGTGTGCAGCAGTTGATGCGTGGCTAGCGAGAACACCTGCGCAAACAATAATTATAGCATCACTAGATGATTCCAGCGACTTCTAATAGCGCTACTATAGATGAACGAATTTTGTTTTTTAACAATCCCGTGGGATCTATTTGGTTTCCTATCCCGGTACAAACTTTCGAATGTTGGATAGAAGCAGGCGTTAATTTGTGGAAGTCCGTGATAACCAATGAACAAGAAGCTTAATTCGCTATAAGCCGCACAAATATTAGATCTTCAAGAGTATTTTGGAAGATTTGTGTGTCAAGTGTGGGTGTGGTGGCGGTGCGTATTGCTGCTTGCTATACCTGCATGTTAAGACGCGGAGACTGGCGGTACATATCGCATGATGCACATTGTAATACATGGATTTGTCTAATTTTGCGGGTTATAGCGAAAAAGCTTCTCGGTCCACCACGTCCACGCTGAGACTCAGGCGTACCTTGATATCCCCGTCCGCGGCGCCGATCGCATAGTAGTCCTCCTTGGGCGACAGCGAGACGCACTTGATGGGCGCGTGGTGCGCGTGCAGCTTGTGGCGGGGCGCGCGCGCTCGCAGGTCCCACACGAGCACGTCGCCGCGCCGCCCGCACGACACTAGCGCGCCCGCTTGCCCCGCCCACGCTACGCACGCCGCGCCGCCCTCGTGGCACGTCCACGCTGCGACACATGACATTTATTAATGAAGATTGAATGATCGAATGCATAATTCGTTTTTTTTAGTAAAAGGCTCCACGGCCCTGGGTTGTAGCTCTTTTGAGTCTCATAAGATTATGATTATTTTTAAATAAATTTTGAAGAGAGAGAGAGAGAATTGAGTAGTCAATACTTAATTAGGAACGCCGCCGTTGCATGGTCGTTGTTAATTCCGGTAGTTAAAAAAAGAGTGAGTTATTACCAGTCAAGGCCCTAATAATTATGAGGTAAAAGAAATGCCATACACCCGACTAGCTAGTCGATTAGCTAGAACGATTACCTAATATCACCTTTTCGATCGCGTGAAACTTCTGAATTGCCTTGTTTAACTTCAGAGGATTATTTCCTAATAAACAATGAAACCCGAAAGGCCAAAACAGATACCGATTCAGCAAACTAAAGCGAGATATAGAAAGAATAAAACCGATTTTGAAATAATCGTACCGAAAGATGAATCCTGATCAAAATTAGTTTTACAGTAATTAAAATGTAAAAGGTACTCACAAACCACTAAAGCTTTCTTAATGGGCATCAGTGTATCCCAAATGGCAACATTCTTGCTCTCGGAACTGTGACCAGCTGAAATAAAATATATTATTTTGGTTAATAAAATCATATTAAACCATACAGGGTTGTTTTTAGGGAGCGGTCAGTGATACGAAAGTATAAACTATTAGAAATGCAGAATTTTGGATTAAAGAACCATGTCAGTGTTTTTAAAGAAATTCATCTAGGTTTATAACCCCTTTTCCGCTCCAAAAAAATACCCCTATTATAAATAACACACTGAAATAGTAATTGATTGATTACCTGTGGCAACTAAACTACAGGAACCTAAAAATACGAAGTCACTTATGCCTTTACTGTGGCATTGATGAGTCTGAAACAAAGAACGGTAACATTTAGTATCGGATGCTCCTGCTCTCTCATTTGCTGCAATAAAAAAAAATTGGCAGCCATGGCGACTGCCGATAGAAGTTAAAACGAAAATTTAAATTAAAAAAAAAAACAAAGAAAGAAAAAAAAAATTAAAATATAAACCTTAAAACTAAGGTATTAAAGTTTAATTACGAATGTTTATATTTAAGACCTTTTGTCTTCGTAACAACGCGAGGTGTCGGTGACGCGAATCCACAACTTTACCCCCTACCAAAAAGTGCTCAACGCGGCTAAAGAAGTTTTCACTTCAAAAAAATGTGAAACTTACAAAGAAAGGTCGCGGCGAAGCGTGCGGCTGGTTGCCAGAAGCTGGATGCAGTTGCCAAAGCGCGAGGTTGCCGTCGGCGTCTGACGCCGCGAACTTGTTGCCGTAGTCCGAGAAACGCACGCGCGTCACTTTAGCGAACGCGCCCGGCGCTCGGGGAGACCAAACGCAGGATCCGTGGCCCCACTCCCAAAGCTGCACGGATCCGTCTGCGCCTCCCGTCAGGTCTAATAGGTGTTAACATTTATATGAAAGAATAGGGTTCAATAATTGACATTCATATGAAAGAATAGGGTTCAACGAAAAAACTAAACATCCTTCATTGAGATGGTTTGTACCAAACTTAAAAACTAAAAGGACATGTACAAGGACAACTTATCTCTTGAAGAGATTTCTTCCAGCAGCCCTAGAATGTGAGAATAGTGAAAAATTGATAAAGCTCAGAAGGTACTTATAAACTAGTTCTCTAGTATAGAAAACTTTTTATTACGTCTTATCATAAATTTGGCTTTTGTTGTCAAATAGTCGAATGATTTGCTTTAGAGATTTCGTATCTATTTAGGTACTATCAATAACCCGAATACGAAACAAAAATTGTAAGTATTTCATCTGTTGCTCTATGCCTTTGGACGGACAAAGCAATTTATTTCGTTTGATCAGGTCAACATAGGACGTTTCGTATCCGGAAGGGCTGATAAGGATAACAAGACAGAATCCCTTAATTTTTCAGAAGAAACTTTCACTTTAAGTACTAGAAGTACAGGTAAATATTGTTAATACAACAGTGAACATGGAAAAATGCAATACAATCAGAAAACAACGCACATTCTCAACACTACTTTTACTTTTTAGTACACCTTTTGCTGTTAAATAAGATGTCCTAAACATAATTTTACACCCTATTTAGACATACTTACACAGCGGTTGTGATGGATGAGCGGCCATTCGTTTGATATTGTCAATTTTGTGTTTGAGTACCTGAATAAAAATTGATCATAAAACGAAAGCTCTTTATGAACTCAAATAATAACTAATAATAAAAATATTAAATAATATAATACGAATACATTAAATATAACTTAAGTTCAAAATATAAACACAAGCATTTTATTGAAATACACTATAATATTATAGTATTATAGTGGAATAACACGATAAGCCATTTAGCACACAGATATCAAACAGCAAGCGCCTAACAAACAAACTTAAAACAAACAAAGCTTTGCACCGTTTACATTACACCATGTATTTTTCTAATATCGAGACAACAAGAATCTATAAATAAAGAAACCACCGACACTTGAGGGCCTAATAATAGTATATATTTAATTGAACACAAATCTCTTAACATAATTATGTTAAGAGTCATAACAAGAGTGTAACATAGTTAAGTGTCAATTGACAGAGCTAAAAGTAGTGCCATTATTTTCCGTAGCGAACATTGTGAAAAAGATAGCACTACTTTGCCTTTGCTTTGACTGAAACTTGCCAATTTAATTTAAGATATTATTTGTGTACAACGAAATTAACGACAGTTTCTACAATGAGATGCAAACATAAAACAAGACTGATCGAAACCAAAAAAAGGTAAAGAAACCGATGGTACTGGCGTGTGATCGAAAAATTATATACCTACTAATTCCACAAAACAAAATAAATGAAAATAAATTTCTTCGAATGAAGACTGATCGCTGTGTTAACACTGCCAAATCGAAACACTGAACTAAATAAAGTGCGCATCGGAAATTGATTTAAAAAATCGCAGTAAAATGGATGGAAATAAATCAGGTGCGTTTGGATATCGAGGGAATTAAGTAACGCGCCGAATACTGAAACTTCAGTTAATAATAAAGGCCATCTCAAATCTATAGTATTGTTTTAGCTTTTATCGTATGGACGAAATGTCAGAAAAACGTCAATTAAAATGTATGGACCTATTCAATGATATTGTTTTTCAGTATTCAGGGGCAATAAGGAAAGGAATAGGGGGTAAAATTGGTTTCGGAGATAGGATTAAACCAATTTCAACAATATTAAAGCTGATCGTAGATTACAGTAGTGTCGCGACGGATTTTAAAGTAACAGAAAGAGGACTAGAAATGAATATGTCATCTGCATTTCTTCAACCATTAAATTTACAATGTAAACATTCGACTTCGGGATAGCTGTAATGTGCGATCAGCAAAAAAGGTGCATACCGATATAGGGAGTTATTTCGAGGTGAGTGAGGAAGGAAGTTAGGGGGAAGAGAGGTTACGGCAATCACTGACCGGTTTCATTAGAAGCTTGGAGCGATGCAGCACCAGTCGACAGTATTTGGCGTCGTGGCAACCCGGGAACTGCAGGCCCTTAACCTGTGGCCAACATTGGGTTACGCACATACATCTAACACACATCCTGCCATAATCTCTTAGAGCACAGTACCAACTTTAACAGTGCCTCAAACGGGCAAGCCATTATGAAACTCCTATTTATTTCCCTGACTATCAACAACGATTTAATTTACGATATCGAATAGATTTACTGCCACTATTTGTTGGGAATTAAAATTAAATATAATACGTAAATATAATGTTATGAAAGTTTTAGTATGTTACAAATATTATATAGTAATATTTATAAGCGAAGCGCTTAGGCGGTACGCAACAATGTCACGTCATATTAATACACAAAACCAAACACCATTCCGAATGCCCGACACCTTTTGAATGAGTGAATGCATGACAAAATTTTACTAAATCGGTTTACTTTGAAATATTTATGAAAAAACACTGTTACTGTTACTGTTGTAGTAAGCTCGCAAAAATTGAAAGAAAGTGAAAGAGGAATATGACAGACTATGGCAACACCTATAACACGAGTTTCAAACTTATCGTAGGCATCAGACGCTAAACCTATTGATGTGATTGTAATATTTTTTATGGACAATAAATGATTTATTTAAATATGGCATTTTTGACAACAATTACATAAAGGCCTAGTTTTATGAAGAGATCGTTCATTCACTCATTCAGAAAGGTAAAGATCGTTAGTGAATACCGTACACGTACTGTATCAACGTACGCTTCGTGGCCAGTTGGCTTTGTCTGGCTTGACTGCCCCTCGTGCTGTGGATTTCATTTCATCAGCTTTACGTTATTCTTTTAACTTTGGGAAAATTAATTACTCATATTAGCCAATATATTATATGCAGAAAATAAGAAACACGTCCGAATACTGAAACTCTAGTTCAGTTGCACTTCAAAAGAGAACACAAAAAATTTGAAAGGCGCGTTTACAATGTTTAATTTTTGTTCTTAGTGTTTCAGCACTTGGGTAAAAGTATGCTTATATATTTTATAAAAATTAAATACTGTTCTGAGAAATTTACTAGCGGCAACTAAGGCAATTAATGGTTAGAAAAATTAGTATTCCACTCTGATATTAGTAATATTAGTTAATCATACATTAGTATGAGACAAACTTCGTTGGCGATTAGCCCAGATACATCACGAATTGCAAGTACTTATAAATTGTTTGAACCATTTTTAGAGTAAGCTCGCACCTCGCACTACGATGTTTCACTCAGTAATTTTTCCGGCAGAGTTCTGGGCTATAAGGAACTTAAATGAAATTAGGCACTTAATTCCTATAATGTCTCAACTTTAAATCAGGCAGTGAAATTTCGCAGTGCGGATTCATCCTTATGCCCCGAGTACACGTTGCAGAAAACCAGAGCACAATTCAAAACAAAAAGTCAGTGAAATTTCGCACACAAAAGTTTGTTCGTGTTTTAAGTGACCTCTAAAAGTTAGGAAGTACTTATTTTGTTGCTTGTTTTCTCAAAACCTAAAGTTTTTTGTGTGTTGTAGTATTTCAAGGTTTGTTCCTTGTATATAAATATTATTTTTCGGCCACACTTTCTTTAACTGCAATTAATCGAGCAGATTACCTACGCGGGATACATGCACTGTGTACGTTGAAGCCCCATTTTTACCCGTGCAAGTAACCTGCGTTTCCCCGTGGTCACGCAGTTTACTTGCACGAGTGACATGCCCCGTGTAAACGCTCTATTTTCCCAAATATTTTGAATTATCGCTAACGAATTTGATATTATACAGCCTGGAAAAGGATTATTCTACCTTAAATTACATATATTAGTGAATTCCCAGTTTAAGTGAGAGTGAATAATACTTACCACACTGGCGCCTCGTCCAGTCTGCCCAGCCATCCCTACTGGAGCCTGTGGGGCGTTCGGGTTTAGAGGCGAACTATTGCCGGTGCCAGGAACTGATCCTCCGTTGGGTCTAAAACAATTATTGTTGTCCGATATTGTATGTTAGATTCACACTGGCCCAGAATCGGCAAACACCATCATGTGAACAGTGTGTTTGCGTATGCTTGCCAATGCTGTGCGCTTCAGATGCTTGCCGTTGATAAACAAGCCAGACCAGAGTCAGAGCCAGAGTGTGCCAGAGTCGGTTGCTTGTCACCCGCGTGTGGAGTCGGTCTTATTATTACAGCATGTAATGCTCATCGTCAATCCCTTTAAATATTTTTCAACTGACAATTAATGTTTTTTTGAATATTTTCAAATTAGTCCACCTTGTTAAAATTTAGTTTTTATCTAGAATATGAGAGAGAGTATTTCTTAAAGCGTCACATGCGCGTTTCTTAACGCTTGGCCTTTCGATCGCGCGTCGTTTGATTTTTTAAAAATTGTTTCTTAATACAGTACTTAAGGAATGTTTCAGCACGCGCCGCCCTTCAGTCAGTGTATACTCACTTATCGTGATGCTGTATGAGCAGGAAGCCGGTGTCAGGCAGAGACGCGGGGTCGGCCGACAGCGCCAACAGATCCACTTCGCACTCGTCCTCCGCCCAGCACGCGCCGCCCTTCAGTAATAGTGACACGTCCATCTCTTGCACTTCGCGAGCCGTCGCCACTGCTAAGAGACCGCCTCCTACCTGAATAGACAAATGTTTTTCTTAAAAGAGAGGGAGAGCAAATTTTACTTAAAATATTTGTACGCCTAGCGGCATGAAATAGTGTTTCTAGAAAAATTTTACAGAATAGAGAAATTTTGAATAAAACTACAACTGCATTGGCGATCCAATTAAAGCGTCGCGTTGCCACGAGTTGCCACATTCGATCCGCAAATACATATTACGTGCAGTCCGTGAAGCGGAAACAGTTTGCATTTATATAACTTTGGCCCCTTTTCACCAACAATACCTGAATATTAGGGAACACCTAAGATCAATTGTCACATACAGTCCCAACAACTTATCTGGCCTGGTGGCCCAAAATTGGAACTAAGGGTCTGGGTGAGGGTCATTCTAGTAATAAAATAATGTTAGGAGTTTTCTTGGGATAATAAAACAGACATTGTGGGTGAAACTGGGCACTAGTAGTAGTTGTTAAAAGCAAGTCACCCTGTTGAGACAGAAGGCGGCGATGGAGTCCTGCTCCTTGTGTATGATGCGCACGGGGCTGTGCAGCTCGTCGTCGTGCGCGCGCGCCTGCAGCGGCACGCAGCCCGCGCGCCCGTCCGCGCCGTGCGCCTCCGCCGACTGCGACTGGGTCCGCCGCCGGGAGAACACTGCCCTTATGAATACTTCCTGTTTTTTAAAAAAAAAAGTATCGGTCAACTGAGATTTTAACGCGCAAGTTTGAGAATGCTAAAACGCGTTTTAAGATCAAGAATTTCAAGTTCCCCCCATCCTCCTGTTGCGCTTCATTATAGCCGATTGTAAGAGTGTCAGCTAATCTGTGCCACACTGTAGCTATAGTGTGTTTAGACTGTAGCGAAAATCTGGTGCTAAGCCTAACATTTTTATTAGATGTGAGTGTTAGCCAATCAGAGGCGATTGCAATCATCTCTAAACTGCAATTTATAGTGCCGAAAGAAGTCCCGTTGCAGTAAATATATAGTTCCACCAACTTATCTGGCCCGGTGGCCAAAATTGGAACTAATTTTTAACTGCTTAGTTTTTGTTTTTATTTTATTTTTATAATATAACGACGCTGTCACTGGGTGAGATAAGTTTCTGGGCCTATAACTAATAGGTACATTTTCCATACAAAAATTGCATAAACATGCGACTACTAGCACCGCCTTAAGGGGACTTCTTTAGTGACACGGACTGAAGATAGATTAGGAGTACTCACTTGAACAAGCTCTTGTCGAACCAAAAAGTTCCAAAGTCGTCTCGCCGGCGCTGTGCTGTACAGCGCGGAATTGAACGGTGTGTTGTGTTTCTCTAGCAAACATCTGGAAGTATAAAACGATGTGTTACTTTCCTTGTTGTTCTAATATTTTGCATGATATAATTTATTGAAATTAAATTTCAGTAGGAATGACACGAAACCAACTTTTTGTAGCCTCCAAATGTAGCCGCCCAACTCAACAGCTGTACTGAGGTCACCAAAAGTAGCCCGCCATTGTTGAATAACATACATCAGCTGTGAATAAAATTCTAACATGACTTATCTAGGAGCAAGGCATGCCTACCGACAAGTCGAGCAAAGGCCGGCTCAGCTCACGGCACTTTCAAGCGCCGTTGTATCTTCGTTGTGGGTAACAGTAAAATTCAAATAGCTATATAGCCGCAGCGCCCCGTGCAACGTAGGGCTTGTGGTCGCTAGTGCTACCAATACGTCACCTGTACTCGTTGATAGGGGGCCCAGAGGTCTGCTGGTCGGGGAAGCAGCCGGGGATGTAGTGCGGCGGCGGCGCGCGCGCCTCCAGCGTCTCCGTGAGCTGCTGCTGCCACTGCTCCACGCGCCGCAGCGCCCCGTGCACCGTGGGGCTTGTGGTCGCTAGTGCTAACAATACGTCACCTGTACTTGTTGATAGGGGGCCCGGAGGTCTGCTGGTCGGGGAAGCAGCCGGGGATGTAGTGCGGCGGCGGCGCGCGCGCCTCCAGCGTCTCCGTGAGCTGCTGCTGCCACTGCTCCACGCGCCGCAGCGCCCCGTGCACCGTGGGGCTTGTGGTCGCTAGTGCTAACAATACGTCACCTGTACTTGTTGATAGGGGGCCCGGAGGTCTGCTGGTCGGGGAAGCAGCCGGGGATGTAGTGCGGCGGCGGCGCGCGCGCCTCCAGCGTCTCCGTGAGCTGCTGCTGCCACTGCTCCACGCGCCGCAGCGCCCCGTGCACCGTGGGGCTTGTGGTCGCTAGTTCTAGTACACCAAAATATCATAAGTTCAGGGACAAATCGAGATTAATTCCGCATAATTAATGTTTTTGGCGGCCGAAAATCGAGCGAAAAAGGACATATCTGCATAGGCACAGTAATGCTAAGAACTAACGAAGCGGTTCCCGCCCGCACCCGTTGAGGTTTCGGGCCCGGGGCCACAATAGAAAGCAGATATGTATGTATGTGAAATTGAGTAGCACATTTCACGGCACATTTTACGCCCGTAGCGGGCACGCACCTGCGAGCGCGCTCAACCGCGAGCTTGGCAGCCGTCGCCTGCGCACTCAGCGATAGGTTTAATCGCAATTAAAGATATTTCTTCATGCTTCTTAGTAATAATAACAACAACAATTAATAATCCGTTATGATCTCTTTCCTGAATCAGTGGATACACCTAGAATCGTTTAGACATTCATTTATTTCTTCTGCGAAGTATAGGCCGCGGTGGCGACGTGACCATAATATAAACCTGCGGTGTCGTGAGTTTTTACGCTTCGACACCTACGATACGCCGACAAACAAATAACTGTTATTTGTTACGCAAGGATCTAAAGTTAATGTTAAGGTTTTTTATTATTGATTTTATATATTAGATATTTTTAGGGTTCCGTACCTCAAAAGGAAAAAACGGAACCCTTATAGGATCACTTTGTTGTCCGTCTGTCTGTCTGTCAAGACCCTTCTTCTCAGGAACGCACGGAGGTATCAAGCTGAAATTCATATCAAATACTCAGGTCTACTGTCCCTTGAAGCTGTGAAAAAATCAAACTTCTAAGCCAACGCAATCAAAAGATGCAGCCGTTTATGCTGCAAATTTTCGACACTCGCAAGGGAATCAAAACCAACAGGGTACTTCCCGTGAACTCAGAATCTTGAAATTTGGTGCGAAGCAACGTCTTATAGTACAGATAAAGGAAAAATTGCGACAAGCATACATTTTTAGTTACATCATATAATAAAAGTATTTTTAATAATTTTAAACTTACTACCCCTTTCCTCATGAACGCGTAGAGGTATTAAATTGAAATTAAAATAGATAAGTGGAATAAAAATACCATAACTTTTACTTATATAACTACATATTTGTATTGTGTTTTTTAGTATTGATATACGGCCGAAATTAATAATCAATCTCTCTGTAATCTGTCGATAAGTTGCTAAGCAACGTTGTTTTTTGAAGAAAAGTACAATACAACTCTGGACAAATAACAACGTTGCTTGGTAACAAATCGACAGATTACAGATAGATTGATTATTAATTTCGGCCGATAGAAGTATAGATTTACCTGACATTTCAATGCCGCAGAGCTGCAAAAAGTGTTGTAACTTGTTCTGCGCGAGGCGGAGTACGGCGACTCGCATCACGTGCCACGAATACGAGTCAGGCTCTGAATGCTCCATATTTGCGCCCTTTCTGCGTTTTTCAGGCCTAATCATAAGAAACCGTCGTTAATGAACCCTATGTAGCCAATTAAATTCCCCATTAAAAGAATCACTTCACAGAATTTATGTTTATGAAACCCGATCTGATTTGTAGGAGCAATATTATAATACCAATTAATAGGTGGGACTTCCCAATATTAAGGAAACGGTTGTCTGGAGGAGATCAATTTTAGTCATAAGACCGCCCTTGCGCACGCGTTGTTTTCTGTTTTTTGTTTATAATTAAGTTATTTCTATGTTATGTGTGGCAATAAAGAATGTATCTATCTATCTATTAAGGCCCGGCGCATATCTATCGGGCCGGAGCATCTTTCACTGTCAAGCCATTATAGACTTTACTATCATATAAATAATATCGTAATTTCAGCGCGCTGCCTTTCGCGTAAAGTCGCTTCGATGCTCTCGTACTAGTAGTTGTGTCAATTGATTTTTGATTTTATTTCAATGTTAGCAAAGTCGATATTGGTTTGGCTGTGAGGAAATGCTCTGCACTGCGCTTCATCAGATATGCGCCAGCCCCTTACAGTTTCACATTTTAAAGTCTGTAGATCATCTTCAAATTATGAAGAAAATACTTACAAACTTACTACTGTACAAAGTACAGACAGTAACTCGACTAAATCAAGGTCAAATGACCTAGAACTAGTGGACTCAATTTTAACACGTGTGTTTGTGATAACATAAACATACGTAAATGAAGAGTTCTTCATACAAAACCTGTACATAATAAAGTATTGGGGTTTTCAGACTAGAAATTCTCAGTACTAGCTCGGAGTTAGGAAGTTGGCGGTGTTTCACCCCCGTGCCTCGGAGAGTACGTTAAGCCGTCGGTCCCGGTTATTGTCACTAACATGATAATAGTCGTTAAAGCCCGCCAACCCGAATTGGAGCAGCGTGGTGGGTCTAAGCTCTAATCCCCTCTCTCCTATGAGAGTGGCCTGTGCCCAGCGGTGGGACGTCAATGGTGGTGGTGGTGGTAGAGGTTACTTCAATAGAGTAATTGGTGCAGTTATCGCATATAATAAATCTGCTAAACGTCCAACGAACCTGGTGGTTGTCGTATCAAAGATATCGTCGTCGTCTTCGGCTTCGCTCTCATTCTCGTCCGCATCTTCGCCGCCCGATTCCGCGGAATCATAATCGTTGTTGTCTGGATCTTGTTCGGGCGTTGGCTAAAAATAAAACGAATTTTATAATAATTTTTATTACAGTGCTTCACACACGAGGAAAAAAAAAAGTTAAGTAAGTTTAAAAATAAAACGACTTTAACTGATTTCTAAATTGAGTTCTACCACAGAACAACAAGAAACCGTCAGCGTTGGCATTCTTATGTGGTTGACGTCCAGTCTGCACGAACGAAAAGGTTCTGCTCTACGTTCCTGATTCGAACCACCAGGATGTGGAATGCCCTTCCAGCGCATGTATAGGCACCTTCAAGGCAAGAGTGGATAGGCATCTTCTAGGCAAGCGCCTCCAACCTAGACCTCATCTTTGCTTTGTATTAAGCATGATTGTATTCAAGCGCAAGCCTATCTCGCAATAAAACAAAAAAAAAAGTTTCATTCATGTAACATTGTCCACTACAAGATTAACTTTTCAGAAAAAAATGTTGTAAGTTAAAGCCAAGTGTTAGGGAACGGTGATGATATTAAAATCTGGAGAGTTTATTATGTTTAGGTATTATTTATGAGACAGCGTTTATTATTGATTTTCCATTATATTAACTCCTATATCCATTCAAAAGGTTTGTCACTCTCATGAACGAGGATATCAATAAAGTACATAATAATACTAATAATTTTGTACAAAATAAAATCGTGATTTCGGTACCTATGTAATACTAGACTATAATAGTTTGTGGTTCTTTGGTTCCCGTGGGAACGCTTTAATTTTCCGGAATAAAAAGTAGCCTATGTGTTATTCCAGATCTCTTTGCCAAATTTCATCGAGATTATTTCAGTTGTTCTGGCGTGATTGCGTAACAAACATCCATCCATCTAATCTTTCGCATTAGTATAGATTTAAATACTTGACTGAAACTTTGCACCAAAAAACAACAAACATAATATTGTTAACGTAACGTAAACGTAATGTTTGACAGGATCTCGAGTAAAGGTAAAAACTCTACGAGAAGTTCCTAAAGTTCCATTGCAGTTTCCAGCTTTACCTTAAGAAGCAGGAAGGTCAATATGCTGCAGTGTGGCGGCACGAACTGTTCCCTGTAAGTGGGTCTTCCCTCCTGAATGTTCTTGTGCGGCGCGGTGGGGCTCAGGCCTAGCAGCCGCATATGGAGTAGTGCCCTTTTCTCCCTCAGCGATGACCAAACAGACGTGCCCTCGCTCCGTTCTACGAGTTTCGGCTGTTCGACAACGTTAAATTATACCGTATTATATAAGACAAGGCATGAAATATAATACAAACCCATACCAATATTATACATGTGTGAATAAACCACAACCCCCACAAAATAAAAATGAATAAGTTAAAATAATTATTTTAACTATTACTAGTGGTTCGCCCCGAACTGAGACCTCGCGGTATCCATAAACTTGTACAGAGCGCCATCTATTGACATCATTGTGAAGTTCTGTTAATAATACTGAAGCACATTAAAAATTAAATAATTTCGTTTCCTTATAATATTTATCTAATTTTAGCATTTGTTGTTCATGTACAGGATATAATTCAAATAATTGATAAGTTTCAGGCTCAGCCTTTCAGAAAATTGAGAGTTCTGAGGTCAACTTTGGACGTTAGAAAATCGCCACTTTGAAAGCCCCCCATTTCGTCAATTTTAGGGGAAAAATTCAATAAAAAATATTTTTGGACTCTATTCCTAATTAGCTTTAAAATGATATACCGCAACCCTATGTAGTGCTATAAAAAATATTTTATTTCGCATTTGCTTCTATGAGAGCCCCCCTGAAATAAAGATTTTTATAACTTTTTAAGCCATATTCGGCGGGAGGCCATCGGTTTACATATTATATTTAAATTTGAAGTAATTTCGTTCAGTAATTCAGAAGTTATAAGGCTCTGACAGACGGACGGACGGACAGACGGACGGACGGACAAGTGCCAATTCACTCAAGTAGACTCAGAGACCTTCGCTTCGCTCGGTCAAAAAGCCTGATAAAATTTTGGCTTTCAAGAATAGCAGTCGCACAGAACGGTTTTTAAGAGAAAAAGTTAAGGTGTTGAAAAAACGCGCTTTAGGTAAAAACATCACAGTATTTCCATAGACGTCTCAGTGTCTTCTTTCCATGTATTATACAAAAAATGACAAAACGTCAATATTGTATATTATAGGAGTTTTGTTGAACAAAATTAGTCGTTATTGATCTTAATAATGAGTACTATTTACCTGAGGCTGAGCGGGGGCAGTAGTAAGCAGCCTCCTAACTCCTCCGCCGAACAGTTTAGCGTGCGCCTTGTTATCAGTGACATGCGCCGCCAGACGGTACAGCAAGTGAGCGTCTCTAGCGGCCAGCGCCCAGCCCAGTAGCGCGAGGTACACGGCGCAGAAAGCCTCCGCTAGCAGTACGGGCAATCTGGGCGCTTCCTCCTCCTCGGCCGCGCGGAGGGCCAAGCCACGTAATGCTGACACACCTGACAGTACAAAAGTATAGATACATTTTTGAAGTGAAAACTTCTTTAGCCGCGTTGAGCACTTTTTGGTAGGGGGTAAAAATGTGAATTCGCGGCGTCATCGACATGCATGTCGCCGACATGCTCGCGTTGTTACTAAGACTCTCTCTCTTCGGTCGTTCCTTCATTGCTGAAAATCGTGGCAACCAACCTCAAACGGATCATTTGTTTCCATTGGCTTCTGTTGGTCGCCATTCTCACTATGGTATGAAACTTCGACGCGTTAGACTCCGTCAGGACGTTACTAAGACAAAAGGTCTTAAATAAAAATATACTACATTTGAAATTAAACTTTAATGCTTTAAGTCTTAAGGTTTATATTTTAATTTTTTTATTTTTTATGCCAATTTTTGTTTTCTAGTGTTACGCTGCACATTAACACACTAGATCCATGGCCTTACTGTCTCTTTGGCTCTCGAGGGTGGCAGCACTGTTGGGAACGCTTGGAGGGAGATCGAGGTGGAATGTCAAGATGGCAGCCGTGTTTGTGAGATTAATTAATAAGGAATAAATTATAATTATAGGTATAACCGGTGTTTCCTTCTAATACTAGGAATAAGTTTACTTAGGGCTGATTTTTCAATCGTCAGATAAAGTTTATCGGAGGAATAAATTTGACGTTTTGACAGGTTTTGTATTGAAAATCTGCCAAAACGTCAAATTTATTCCTCCGATAAAATTTATCTGACGATTGAAAAATTAGCCCTTAATTTAGGGCTAATTTTTCAATCGTCAGATAAATTTTATCGGAGGAATAAATTTGACATTTTGGCAGATTTTTAATACAAAACCTGTCAAAACGTCAAATTTATTCCTCCGATAAACTTTATCTGACGATTGAAAAATCAGCCCTTATTTGCGGAATTTGGCTATACGGCATCATAGAGGCCATAAGGGGTCTGTATGATATAGGAGTTGAATATTACGTTAGTTTAGTTTTTCTTTTGACCGGCTGTGGGCCACCAAGAATTTGGAGTCAATCTGTACATTTGATTTTTCTGTGCATTTTGTTATACACTCGACAACAATCAATTGCAATTCAGCTCGAACAGTTCTGCGAGCAAAATTTTTTTTAAGTACCTACCTACATTTCCCATCTTTTTCTAACGAATAGCTCTTATCCCTACTGCCGCGGCGCGTTTAGCGTAAGGGTCGTCTTCTAACTTCTTGTAATGAATAAGGTCCTCAGAGTATTAAGTCCGTAATATCTTTATTAGTTTAAATGATAACCAAGAATGATTCAATATCGCTTATTGTACTTATTTCAGTCATCTATGAGTAACGAGATCGTGTAAAATCAAACGTATTTCACAGTGCGCGCGACACTCGACTGATACGAGTGCCGTCGACGGACAAATGAGCCTGACCTGGTACCAGAAGAGATAAGAGGCCGTGTCTTAAAAATGAGTACAGTTGACATGAAGATATAAGACGGATATCTACCCTGACTACAGTATTTTTCTTTTAAAGAAAACTTACCTGGCCATTTATTTGGTGGAGTGGTTACAATAAGCTCTTCAGTCGAATATCTCCTTGGTCTTATCAAAAGATTGCTTGTACTAGGAGTTTCGGCGATCATACTGTAACCAAAATGAAAAAATCATGTTATAATAATATTGTACCAATGGTATGTGGTAGTAACTTGAAACTTGTACAGCAATTTAAGACCGCTTCCCTTATGTATGTATGTATGTATGTATGTTCTTTATTGCATTCCACAAAACACTAATTAATAAGTTACAAAAAAAATCACTTAAAAAGTAGGTACAATAAGTTGGGCTTATAGTATATATAATAGTAGGTATATTAATAGTATTACATGGGCCTTGACAGTGACAGACACATACAGACGGATAAAAAGTGATCCTAAAATCCTTTTCCCGCTATGAAGTACCCTATTAATAAAAATAAATCAATCGATATCTTACCAATCATGATGCGCATGCTTCAAGCTGAAGGTATCGGAGTCGCAAAGGCTCTGGTAGATGCAGGCGGACAACGCAACTGCTAACTCTCGCAGAGTATGCAGTAACCGCGTGGCCGAGCCGCCCGGTATTCCCATCTCGCCCAGTGTGCCGAGCATATCGTGCGCTACGGACTGAAATACCACATCAGAAAGTTGAATACCAGTACTTTTGACATGACGTATACTATAATGCTCGTCTTAGAGCCAAAATTTGGCTTACATATTCGCACTCAGGATCAAATTTTGGGTTCATAACGCGACTAATCAAATGGCTTATCGTCGATGGAGAGCGTGGATGACGGGAAATATTTGGCAATAACTTCCCAGCGTCTTGCAGCAGCAGCACTAGCTCCACACGACAGGAGTGCTACAATACCTGCAAGTGTCGGACGGGATCCGCGACGACAGTGTTGTTAGTCGCCACGGCCGCCGCCAGCAGCGGCAGCGTGGTGGGGAAGGGCAATGGTGACAGCAGCTGCTGGTGCTGCTTGTCCTGCCCCAGCTCCTGCAGCAGCAGCACTAGCTCCATACGAACTGATGCCAGCCCACCGCCGCCCGCGCCGTGCAGCGAGCAGTATGATAGGAGTGTCCGGAGAAGCGTCTCGTTTGCTGCAAGGAATATCCACACGGTGTAAGGGCACATATTGTGTGACAAAAGATTTCTTGGTCAGAATGTGGAAGGCATCGTTCCACGTGCGACTTATGACCTTTTCAGCCCGCACCACTTGCGTTATTATTGAAACTACAAACAGTTTGCACACCACTTTGTGTTGTATTACAAACTAAAACGTACCTTTCAGCCATTTCTTTCTCCGCACCGCCCTCTGAACTTTGGCCTCAAAGTCCGCCTTCTCCCTAATCAGCAGTTGATGTAGCGTGGGTTTCTCGGGCAGTGGTGGGGCCTCCCCGTCAGCGCAGATCAGCTCGCCTCCCGAAGCCGCGCCCGAAGCCGACACGTAGCCGCAAAGACGTCGGAGAGCCTCAACTTCACGCTCCAACCAGATGTACAGCTGATATCTGAGATGACCGCCTGTGAAAGAATAAATATTATGTACCACGGCTTACAGGGCCTTTAGTACACCGAAGTATTCCTACGCCATGGCATGGCATCATAGATTTTTTACTTAACTATCAATGTCTAAACACGCCTTCCTTCCAAAACAACCTACATAAACAACCAACAGTGTCGTGATGAGACAGGAAGGGATCAGGGCAACCATCATTTTCTATGAGTCTTCATAGAGAAATAGTGAACGTCTGCCGCGTAGACCTGATGCTGAGATTTATAGAGCGTACCTCTTACTTACTTACTTACTTTGGTCAGGCTTTACTTAGAATTAAAACGGGATGGACTTATGTGTGTCATTAATCTAACTCGTTTTAACTCTGTCTTAAGTCCGAGCTAAGTCAAAGTACGCTCTGCAGTCTCAGACTTAGAGTATTACCAAAACGTGAGAGAGTCACATACTACATTCTATAACAGATGATTGGATTGGTTGACTCGGAGATTGGATCAAATACAGCATATTGTTGGTATTAATTAATAGTCATACGGATGACCTTACAGACAATCGGATATGTTCCGAACAGAACAAATTCGCCGGATAATAGCTCGTCTTTAAAGGCTATAAACCTTACCATCAACTTCGAAGCCAGTAGCCAAAGTGCTGAGTTCCTCCATTAGTATCTTCAAACAGGCCACAAACTTCAGTTGCTGCGCCATGATATCCACGGTAGGGCCTTCATCTTTCTCACTCTCTATTGAAGCTTGCACCTCAGGCGCTGATTTATCCATTTTCATTTCCAACGGAGGGGTAGAAGCTCCTGAGCTGTCTGACCTAAAAATTATCAATTATTTTCATTAACTTTATAACCCCTAAAAATGCACAAAATTTTGACCGCGGTATCTTTAAATTTTTTACCATACCCTGGTCTTTGAGGATCAGACAGTTGGTACAAATTATAAATAAATTATACGAACTCCATTATTTATAATTTATTTTAAAATGGTTTGCAGGTCAATCTTCAGGATTAAATAACATAGTAAATGTTCTTTCGGTGCAGTGTCAGTCATTGAGTTAAAGATTTACAGATTTGTGTGTTTGTGTCGTAAAACTTACTTCGCTTCGCCTTCATCGTCATCCCATTTGAGAACAAGCTCATCATCCTTAGCCGTGGTGACCGGCGCGCCCCAGTCTACTGAAGATGAATTCCAATCCACGGTCTCTTCTTGCTCTGTTAGCCCAAAAATTAACTCTTCGATAACATGATACATTTAACCAATTACTCAGCATGTATTTAAATATACGAATGGGTTATTGAAAAAGGATGTCACGAATAATATTATCTAGTCAAATCGTAAAAATAAACTCACCAATATGCGATGATGTCTGCAGTTATTTTGAGAAATTAGAATGGACAGAAAATAAATTGTATGCCCATTACATGAAGGAGAGACTTAGTCAATAAAGTACTTCAGCAGGCCCAGACCAAATCCTTTTTCTCCATCAGTAAAACATGTTGACATAATTGTATGAAATTAATATATTGATATTAATTGCATGTCAAGCAATTCTAAACTAAGTATCATTCCATACAATCTGATCTTGAACAGTACTGAACATGTGCAGAAAATGGATTTCATCAAGGCTTCCATGAGCTAGGAAAGCAAAGTTAGCCAAAAACCAAAACAAATAAAGACACAGCGACGTACAAACGGACGTGAATTTGTCGTACTTTTGACTGTCGTGTCTTCGAATTGTCCGGTGTGGATGACTGACTCGTCCAAGGACGGGGCGGACACGGGCGCGTGACGAACTTTCTCGTCCCGGACCCGCGCTGGAAGCTTCGAGAGAACTTCCAAGGCCAACGCTGGACAGCCGGCCTTGAAGTGACCGTGCGCAGTTTGGAAGTACAGGCGTCGCTCTAGTCGCGTTATGCCTTCGTCTGCTTCTTGTTGCAGTAAAGCTAGTGTGCCACCCTGAAATCGTTAAAATTGTTGCTGTTTTTGGACTTTTTTTTATTGAAAGGTCCATTTATCATAGATTATGCCAAACTTAAGCGCCATTAGGACTCAATTGTTAATCCCGCATTAATGTTTGTATCACGCCTCTCCGTTACAGTAATACAGCCATAAATTTGAAACAACACAAGCATACACCGACGCTCCCTAAAGACAATTATTAGGAGAGTGCCTTATCCATATCTGGCAAACCGCGGATGTGAGCGCAAATACACGTAGAAGTTAAACACGTTTGGCACCGGCTCACTGTGACAAGCCGCGTGCAACCTTCCCGCATCACTAAACAACATAACTAGTGTGTCTATGTAACGTTATTAGTCTAGTCAACAAGTGCTTTTTGGGTCAAACTTTTTTCTCCGCCTCCGAAAAATATAAACGAGGTGTCATTCGATTCGGAATAGCGTCAAAAATTGCAAAGTTACTAACAATTAACTGAAAAAAAATGGGGTTTGGTTACTTGCAAATAACTCAAAAACTTTTTGTCATTTTTCAAATTTGAAAAAAAGATTCAAAAAGAGGAGGACATTTCCCAAAAAAAGTCCTCCTTCCCGGAACTGTAGGACCAATATATATAATTTCCCAGAGGGTTGAAAATACGGCCAAAACGGGGACTCTGGCTTGCGTAAGCCTCGCCCATGTTGGACCTTTAATGAATAATTTATATTATTTAAACCTAATTATTTAAGCCCAATTTTTTTTTCAGTTAATTGTTAATAAGTGTTGCAATTTTTGCAAGCGGGTCTTGAATTTTGTTCGAAAATCATCTACACGCTATTCCGAATCGAATGACACCTCGTTCATATTTTTCGGAGGCGGAGAAAAAAGTTTGACGCAAAAAGCACTTGTTGACTAGATTATATAGTTCCAATTATATAATGTTATGCTGACAACTTACCTGGCTAGGCATATTGTGACGCTTGAGACGCGGATGCGTGCGCAGATACACGTAGAAGTTAAACACGCTCGGCATCGGCTCATTGTCTCGCGCCGCGTGCAACCTCCCCGCGTTACTTAACAACGTGTCTAGTGCGTCCCCATAACGTTTTAGTTCCCATAACGCCATTGATCGGACGAAGGGATCAGGATGCGCGTGTTCTAAGTCAACTTCTCCATCTTCGGTTTCACCACTAAAAAGTACATACATCCACAATAATCAATTTATTTATTTCAATATGACATACAGTTGTCTCCTATGCTACGTCTTATTTTGACTCTACCACCGGTGTATAATTTCAAACATGACAATGACATGCCATTTAAGACATTCTTCTCAGAAAAATAATGTTGCTGTGTAAAAGTGTTCTGTTAGAGACGTATATTTTGACTCTTCATCTTTTTGGCGGCTGAAAATTTAGCTGACTGACTTCCGTATAGCACGGAAAGGCAGTGACAGAAATATATCAGTGACTTAATTCTCAGCCACAAATAAGTTTGAATCCTACCATACCCTAACTTATAAAAAGGGTCTACCTACCCTTCCAAAAATAAAAATAATGTCAAATGTCAACTTACCCCAATATTTCATCCATTAGTAATTTCCTCAAACTACTTGGTAAAGGATTATCTGATTCATACAAACGCGCGACCACCATGGCCAGTTGTAGATCTCCTAATCGTGTTATAAGTACCTGTAGCAAAATGAAATGGATCTCTTTTAAAACATCATTGACTATTTCATATTGCACTATCACTTTGATAGTGAAGCTTTTAATGATATGAGGAAATGATTCTGGATAAATGTGATATTACCTCCAATGCGTCCTTGAGGGCACCACCTAATAAGAAGAAAGCGGCTGCGTGCTCAAAACGTTGCTTTCCAAGAAGAACGAACGCGTTTTTTAGCGCCGCTTTCCGCCATCTGTCTTCAGTGAAGTCGTTTGCAAAGAACTGTAAAAAAATTGATGTTAAAGCAAGATGTTATTTTATGTTCAAAAATGATTAAGGGTGCGTTCCGAAATACACTGAGAGCACTGGAAGTCCCCAGTAAAGAGCACTGCCAGTGCTCGCAGTGCTTAAAACGGAACACTAAGTCGGTTCTGATTTCGTCAACGACCTCAATTTACATAGACAGGCCCTGTCAAAGAAAGAATGTGGACTTATTTTACTATAATATACTTATAGCGCCATTTAGTCTGAAAAGCGGGACAGCGCTGTGGCGGGGACAAGGACAGGCTTATACAAGTGAGGGGCACACCTTACAAGTCGGACGCCCAACTTTTTTCTATGAAAGGGCCCATCTAGTACCTAGACATATATCGATGGATTTCATCAAATTTCCCTCTAAAACTTTATTTATTAAATTTCTTTAATCGGCTAAAACCTGTATCCATTTTTACACCTGTGCAAAGCACGATTCGGGCTCAGCAATCTAGTTCGTAGCAAATAAGTGCCTATCAGAGTCGCATTAGCAGAGCAGAGTCGCAGAACGGTGCGGTGCATGTTCTATGTAGGTATGTTATGTAGAGTTTGTGGAAGGATAAAAACACATACCCCAGTCATCTTGTCATCGTGGTTTGACCTAAAAAGTCCCCAGACAAGAGTCTTCTTCTTCATGGCGAGGTAGTAAAGCGCCGCGTCCATGGGATCTTGTTTCGTCATGTACGACGCACGCGCTAGGCGCTCCACGCATATACGCAGGAGATCGCCGCGTATCCACCAACCGACACCTTGGGAAATTAAAGACTAACTTTTGAATAGAACACGAATAATTATTTGCTTTCATCTAAAACAAAAACCGACTTCAAAACTATACCTATAACTACCAACGTAAACTAAAAAGTATCTGGGTATATATTAGTTTTGTGTTGACTTTCTCAAAAAGCGCTACATTAATTTCGATAAAATTTATATGGGACTACCTCTGAAGTATGATCTACCAATCAAAAAAGAATCATCAAAATTGATTCATAATTGGCGGAATGATCGCATAATATATACATACAAAAAAAAACACAGTCGAATTGAGAACCTCCTCCTTTTTTGAAGTCGGTTAAAAATTACTCAACTTTACACTTAATGCACTCATAATATTGTAGAACAGTGTTGACTTAACTTACCCAGTTCTCTCATAGTCGACCACTTAGGCTGACCCTTAGCATATCCAGGCACTAGGTTAAGAAGTTGCTCGTGCGTCTCGGAATGGAATGCCCATACGAGGTTGCAAGTGCCAACGCCTGTACGTTGTAAGGAGGCGCGCTGGGATATAGGAAGGCATCGTAATAGGTAGCCGTAATGCTTCATAGCTAGCAGGAACCTTAATCCGCAGTCGTCCAAAGAATCTGCAAAAAATATGCATAACATGTAAAAAAAAATATAAGGGTTAGGTTTAAAGATAATAATTTTTTCTCACGGAAGAACAAAAGTTCACTTATATGAGAACAATAATAATACTTAAACTATGCTTAGACAGTAAATAGGGTGACCTTTTACTAATTTCTATCTACAAACTAATCTTATCATTAAACATCATTTTGGAAATGTTTGAGTAATTTTCTTTTTAATTTAATAAAACATTTTTCATTAACAACTTCATTGGGTAAGGCATTGTACATTAGTGCTCCCTCTTACTGTATAGTTTTAGTACCATAAGTTTTAGTCCTAGCTTTTGATAATTGTAATTTATGTTTGTTACTTGTACCAAGTTTATGTGATTTAGTTTTAAAAGTAATTTGTGTGTGAATTGAATTTGAAAGAATTTTTCTCACTAACATGCATGTTTTGTATAGTTGATTTATAGATAATGTATTAGTTTTTTTTATAAAGTTCTTTAGTCGGTTATTAGTTTCACAACAAAAAATCTGGCAACGCATTAGACGGTTGCCTCTGGTGCTGAAAATTTTAAATACCCAGATTATTTAAACCACCTCATTTGATCACTATTTCATATTATATAAAATTATACACTTTGAACAATTTTACTGTAATTTTTTAGATATGTGGCAAAATAAGGTGTTAATGATTCAAGCCATTACAATTTACCTGGTAGAATTTCCTGTCCGGTTCCTTGGTTAACATCGACCCGAGCATTTGACGCAAGCCGCTCGGCAAAGTCCGCATCACAAGTTGAAACTGTATCGGCTAATGCCAATAAGTGCATTTGGTCTAGCGAGCTCAGCCCGGGAAGATGTGTATGTGTTAATAACCGCGAAAGAATGCGACCTGAGGAAAGGATTTTAAAAATTTTAATCTTCTGAACTCTATATAACAGTAAATATTGCATGTAAACAGACATTGCATTGCAGCCTTTTCGGCAGAGCACAAAAGCCTAACTCATCTATTTTAGGGATATTTCTACAAAAACATAAAAAGCACCATATTCACCTTGCCTAGGTCCAAAGTGTGAAAGTGGTTGTCTTTCTGGCATTGAAGGACGACGGTCGATGCCGTCTTCTTCAGTCAACAAGAGCGCATCAAGATCTTCTTCTGTTTCCATCGTTCCTTCAAATAGTTCATTGTAATCCTGTAAACGGTTCGAGTTGTATTGCATGGAGAAGTCCACCACCACTACCACTACTACAGCCCATTAAAGTCCCACAGCTGGGCACAGGCCTCCACTCTCATAGGAGCGAGCGAATTAGAGCTTAGACCCACCACGCTGCTACAATGCGGGTTGGCGGGCTTTAACGACAATTATCATGTCAGTGATAATATGATAATAACCGGGACCGACGGCATTTAACGTGCTCTCCGAGGCACGGGGGTGAATCAGCGCCAACTTCTTAACTCCGGGCTAGTACTGAGAATTTCATCATGGACAAGACAATAATACAAAAATCACATTCAGAGTTGCAGAAATATGACACCAGAGTTGGTAAATTTTACAAATAACAATGCTCGAATTAATTCGAATATACAGTAAGGACTATGGATTTTAGAGGATAAAAACAATGGATCGATTGGTTATGTCATATTAAATGGAAATTTACCTTGGCTTCCTGTATAGTGGACGGATGATGTGCAGACTCCTTGTCCGCTACTAATAAAGTCCAGAGTGGAAGAGGCGGCACTGACGTTAGTTCTGCATAATCAAGCTGGACGTCTTCTGTAATCTATTTGTTACCATTCGTTGAAGTTTTCATATAATCAACGTTTTGAACGGATAATCTTTATAAGTATTCAATTTTTACAGAAACAAAATTACGTATAACATCTAACGTAAGCTTCTAGTTAAAGTTGTTCGTAAAAGATTCCTTTACGATCTTTTAAAAATCTTACAATGTCAAGATGCACATAGCACAATATTTAGATGCACAAGAATTTGAAAGTTCAAGAAGTGTGGATGGTTGCGCGGAAATACGCATTTTATAATAATTTATATTTTGAAATGATTAAACTGCTCAAATCTTCCCTATATCCTGATTTATCCATAAAATCCGATCCTATATCGGCAAACCTCGCATCGCACGCTACGAGATGGCGTTACGCGTCTCCAGATAGCTTAATTTAGAGAAATAAGCCAACCAATCAGAGGACGCATAGACAGTCATGCAAATTCGCCGCGTCTCAGTGAAGTTGGTTACAATCTGAGTCGACACGCCGCGCGGTCGAAAGCCCCGTTTTTAATTTCCCCGCTCCGCACCTAAATCTTCGTCAAACCGCAAACCCTGAGCGATTACTAATTAGTGCACATCAATAACAATAAACTGCAGTGCTACAGTGAGAGTGACCTGTGAAGCCAGCTAATCTAGGAGTAAACTCGTCGAAAGTGACGTCGCAGACACGCAGCAGTTTCGAGGTACGTTTGCCGATTCCTTTTGTTTTACCCTTACTCCTAGGTATCCTATTTGAGCAGTTTATGACCTAGAATACAGTCCACGAATTAGATCGAATCAAATTAATACCCTGTCGCGAACTCCAAAATCGAAGGAGGTTTTAGAAGTTCGAATATCCGCACCGCCATTTTGTGGTTCCGTTCGAACCCGGATTTGAATACGTAATCGCTCTCCACTTATACGTATTTACCTATATTTCGCTAATAATTAATATCCCGCATTATAATCTCTTATTACTTAAGCAAATATAGTTTCGTTTACCCCGCATTGCTTAGGAAATAGGATTATATAGACATATACACGTGTCACAACATACAGGTGACAATATATTCACCGCAATTCATTTAATTGTTTATTCCGCGTTGTAGTTATTACAATCAAGTTAAAGTCTGGCGTATTGCAGTTTTACCTTGAAAACAATAGATAAGACGCCCGACCTTCAGCGGTCAACGGCCGCCCGCTCGCATCCTTGCATCTTGTTATTGCCTATTTGTGCATCGAATTCTCTCAATATAATTAGTTTTACATTCGTTAAAAATGCCTAAGAGTGATAAAACGGTAGTAGAATCGGAAGATAATGTTGATATCAAACTGTTCTTAATGGAACAACGACGTAATACGATATTCGGTTGTTTACAAGAAATTTATGATTTGTCAAAAACCATAGATATAAACTCGTCGAGTAGAGAGGACTTTCTCGACGCCAGTAGCAACATCGATACATTGCGCTCCGAATTTAGCAAGATAGTTGACGATTACAACAACCGCTTATTATCGTTAAATCCGAAAGCGACGCCAGAGCTCAAGTGTCTAATTTCGTTCGAACGTCTTTATAGTCGTGTTAAACGTCTGGTCACACAATGCGCTGACGAGAATAAAGTCAATAACAGCGACGAACCGCGTCGTCTTAAGCCATATCTACCGCCTATACAATTAGTCTCTTTCGATGGTTCGGACTTAAAATCGTGGAGTCTATTTTACGCTAATTTTAGAACTATTATACACGAAAATAAGTCCCTTACGGACGCTGAAAAACTTTATTACTTATTAGGAAAATTGTCAGGTAAGGCCAAATTAGCCTGTGCCGGCATTACGCCGTGTCCTGAAAATTACGAACTAATCTTTAAAACGCTTGTTGATAAATTTGAAGATAAACGTCATTTAGCTACATCGTACTTAGATCAAATTTACAATATTAAGGCGATGTCCACCGCTACTTCTAATAACTTAGAGAATTTTCTAGATACGATTGCTTCATCAACCGCCGCTCTTAAGAATTTAAAGTTAAATAATCTTGCCGACTTCATATTCCTTTATATGGCGCAGAAGAAGCTGGACCCCGAAACAGTCCGCCTATTCGAACTAAGTAGGCGCGGAACGGAGATTCCGTCATACGACGATTTAATTTGCTTTCTTCGCGAACACATAAAAATATTACAACGCACTTCCGGAAAACAGGAAGTTCCGAAGAGTACGGAAAAGAAATCGGACGCGGCATCGAAATCATCGAAATTCTCCAAACCGACGCATACTTATTTAAATACCGCAACTACGCTTCCGCAACCTCTGTGTTCACTTTGCAATTCGCAACATGAACATTTATATAAATGTTCCGCATTTCAGAACCTGTCGGTGAATGACCGCTTTAAATTCGTTAAGGCGAACAGTTACTGTGTGAACTGCCTCGGAAACCACAGGTTATCCGCGTGCGGATCTTCCGCACGGTGCCGCCGGTGTAATTCCGCACATCACACGATGCTTCACTTCGAGAATTCCGCAAATTCCGCATCCGCAAATTCCGCATTCGTAAATTCCGCATCCGCAAATTCCGCACTCGCAAATTCCGCATCCGCAAATTCCGCATCAGCTAATTCCGCGTCCGGTGACACTACGCCACGAACGGCGTCAGCTGCTGCCGCGCGTTCTGCCGCTTCGTCTAGTTTTGCTGCTAGCAATAGTCCAAAGTCTACGACCACACCCGCGCGCTCCGATGATGTTGCGCTGTGTTCTTTATCAAGTTGTAATATCTCTCGTACACCTAATACGGTGTTACTCGCAACCGCACGCGTCGTCGTTTTTGATTCGCAGGGTAAGGAGCATAGTGTGCGCGCACTATTGGACAGTGCTTCGCAAAGCAACTTCGCCAGTCGCAGTCTTTGCCAACGGTTGGGTTGGGAAGCAAATCCCATTTGTTCCGTGGTCAAAGGCATTGGAGGCACTTCGAAACCAGTAAAAGGTTCGGTTTCAATAAAATTATTTTCAAGATTCGACCTTGCTGTCTGTTTTAACATGAACTCGCTCGTGGTAGACAAGATAACGGAACGTTTACCCACCGTGTCAATCGATGCTTCGGCTTTAATTAATTTCAATAATTTACCTTTGGCTGATGACACGTATGCCACCCCGGGAGACATTGATTTGTTGATTGGAGCTTCAATCTTTCCTCATCTCTTATTGTCCCGCAAGGTTCAAGGTCAGTCTGATAGTCCTTCGCCGATAGCTTTAGAAACAGTTCTAGGCTACGTTATCGTCGGTTCTGCTCCCTCTCGCGATGCTAGTTGTACGTCGGTTTCGTATTGTTGTGCCGCTGATCCGCTAGACGCCGCCGTGCGTAAATTCTGGCAGATTGAAGAAATCGACGCTCCGCATGCATTAAGTCCAGATGACGCGGCGTGCGAAGAAATTTATAACAATACGACTACCCGCGAGGCAGATGGACGATACGAAGTCGCGCTCCCATTTAAGGGAGATGTATTTTCGCTAGGCGATTCTTCTCAAAAGGCGAAAAACCGCTTTCTTTGCCTGGAGCGTAAAATGTTAGCTTCACCTAAACTTAAGGAGGCCTACGATAGTGTCATCCTTGAATATTTAGACAAGGGCTACATTTCCCCCGCACCTCCAGATACGGAAACAACGCAGAATTTGCCCTCGTATACGATCTCTCATCATGGGGTCATACGAGAGGATAAGTTGACCTCTAAATTGCGCGTCGTGTTAGACGCAAGTTCTAAAACGACTACGCAAGTTTCCCTCAATGACATTTTGCATAGTGGCCAGAACTTGCAGGGAAACTTATTTCATATTATCGTAAATTTTCGCTTATACCGCATCGCCCTCTCCGCTGACATTCGTCAAATGTTTCTTTGTATTGGCGTTCGGAATTCTGATCGCAGATTCCAACGCATTTTATATCGTTTTTCCCCGCAAGAGCCTTTAAAGGTTTATGAATTCAACAGAGTTTGTTTCGGACTTAAGTCCAGTCCATTTCACGCTCTTCGCACTGTGAAACAGCTTCTCTCAGACGAAGGCGCTTCATACCCTCGAGCGAAAGAAACTGTGGATACAGGCTTATACATGGACGACTTCGTCTATAGCATCGACAGTGAAGACGATGCTATTTCCACCGCTGCCGAAGTGATTGCTCTCATGAAAGCAGGTCAGTTCGACCTTGTAAAATGGACAAGTAATTCACAAGAGGTATTAGATTCTATTCCGCCTTCACATCGTCTCTCTGCTGTTAAGGAGTTCGATGATTCTGAATCACATAAGGTACTCGGCTTATGTTGGTCACCCGCTACAGACAATTTTAGTCTCAAAATCAGTACGCCCGCTGAGTCTTGCACAAAGCGCACAATTTTGTCTTGTATCGCCAGAATATGGGACGTCATGGGGTTTGTTGCTCCCGTAGTCCTATACGCGAAACTTATTATCAAACAACTTTGGTTGTGCGATTGTGATTGGGATGAAGTACCACCCGAACACATTGTTCAACTCTGGTCCCGCTTCAAGGAAGAACTCCCTTTGCTTGGCAAAATCAAGATCCCACGGCACGTAGGCATCGTGACTGGCGATATAATTACCATAGTGGGGTTTGCTGACGCTAGCGAAAAGGCCTATGGTGGCGTGGTATACTTTCATGTCAAGGACAGCAGTGGTCTTCGCAATAATGAGTTGCACCTAATAACCGCTAAGTCTAAGGTTTCGCCGCGTAAAGTTATATCGCTCGCGCGATTAGAACTTTGTGCAATTCTCATACTGAGCAACTTAATTACCAAGGTGATCGAAGCCTGCAATAACCGCATAAATATCGACCGCGTTTTCGCATTTTCGGACTCAACAGTGGCGTTATGTTGGGTGCATTCCTCGCCTCACCGTTGGGACACCTTCGTGGCCAACAGAGTGACTAAAATTCAAAATGAATTTCCCGCACAAACCTTTTATCATGTGCCTGGCACTGAAAATCCCGCCGATTGTTTGTCGCGAGGACTTAGTCCCGCACAAATAATCGATCACCCGCTTTGGTTCTGTGGTCCTGAATGGATTCTATCAGATCCAAATCTTTGGCCTGTTACCGCTTTCAATCCTTCCACGGTGGCACAGCCTCCGGAAGAAAAGAAACATGTTCTTCTCACCGCTGCGGAAAACAAAATAAACTTAATTATTTCACTCGCCAACCGCTTTTCATCGTGGTCGAAGCTTGCACGTAGTGTAGTTTTCGTTTGTCGTTTCGCAAAACTCTTACCACGTCGTGACGCGATAATCGCATCCGATTTGGATTATGCAGAAAATTTAATAATACGTGAACTTCAGCTCTCTCACTTCGCTGACGAAATATCAAACCTACGGGCAGGCAAGAGCTGTAGCCCAGTGTTTCAGCGCCTCAAGCCCTTTCTACAAGATAATCTTATCAGAGTCGGAGGGCGTTTGAGAAATTCCGATATAAGCTTCGACAACAAACATCCGATTATACTTCCGCGAAAAGGTCATATTTTAGATCTGTTGGTCGATTATCATCACAAAGTAAACTGCCATGCAGGTCCAGATTTGTTGATGTCTATATTGCGCCAGAAATACTGGATTCTGTCCGCTCGTAACTTAATTCGGAGTCGGGTTCACAAGTGTCTACCCTGCTTCCGACTAAACGCTAAACCAAATTTCCCAGAAATGGCAGATCACCGCTCCTGTCGTGTTACTCCGACCGCGAAACCGTTTATATACACGGGCACTGATTACGCCGGCCCTTTTAAAGTGACTCTTTCTCGTGGTCGCGGTATCCGCTCGACAAAGGCATACGTGTGCCTTTTCGTGTGCTTAACTACCCGCGCTGTGCACATAGAGGTTGCTAGCGATTTAAGCGCTGCTAGTTTTCTAGGAGCGTTTAAGCGTTTTCTGTCTCGGCGTGGTCCAGTTTCTCGCGTGTACTCAGATAACGGCACTAATTACGTTTGCGCTAAGCGTATGCTTTCAGAATTACACAACTTTTTACTGTCAAAACACTTTAAAACGGAATTTGGCCACATACTAGCTGAAAGCCGCATCGATTGGTCGTTAAACGTCCCATCCGCCAGCCATTTTAATGGAAATACCGAAACAAACGTTAAGAGTCTTAAAACTCATTTATACCGCGTAGTAGGTGACCAAATTCTGACGTTCGAAGAGTTCAGTACTGTGCTTGCCCAGATCGAGGCAGTAATGAACTCTCGGCCTTTGTGCCGTACGCTATCCAATGATCCGTCGGAGCCTCTCGCGTTAACACCGGCTCACTTTTTAACACTAACGCCTTTAAAATATCTTCCAGCTAGGGATATAGAAGAAGGTCCGTTACATTTGCTTACGCGTCAAGAACTTATAGACAAACTTGTCCAGTCGTTCTGGAAGCGCTGGAAGGCCAATTATTTGCATACACTGCAGACGCGAAACAAATGGAACACGCCGACTAACCCAATTGCGAAAGGTGATGTTGTAATACTTAAAATCGATAACGCACCGCCGCTTCACTGGCCGTTAGGATTAGTCGAGGAAGTCTTCCCTGGATCGAACGGTGTTACGCGCGTTGTTCGTATACGCACTGCTACAGGATCTTATTTGCGTCCTGTAGTACGTCTTTGTCCCCTACCTAAAGAATAGTTTCATAGCTTAATATTTAGTTTAGGTTAGGGCCCGCGATAGTTAATTTAGTTTAATTTCATATACTTAAGTTCCGCATCGCTTCTTTTTTGAAGACAACGCTTCAAGCCCGGGGGAATGGTTGCGCGGAAATACGCATTTTATAATAATTTATATTTTGAAATGATTAAACTGCTCAAATCTTCCCTATATCCTGATTTATCCATAAAATCCGATCCTATATCGGCAAACCTCGCATCGCACGCTACGAGATGGCGTTACGCGTCTCCAGATAGCTTAATTTAGAGAAATAAGCCAACCAATCAGAGGACGCATAGACAGTCATGCAAATTCGCCGCGTCTCAGTGAAGTTGGTTACAATCTGAGTCGACACGCCGCGCGGTCGAAAGCCCCGTTTTTAATTTCCCCGCTCCGCACCTAAATCTTCGTCAAACCGCAAACCCTGAGCGATTACTAATTAGTGCACATCAATAACAATAAACTGCAGTGCTACAGTGAGAGTGACCTGTGAAGCCAGCTAATCTAGGAGTAAACTCGTCGAAAGTGACGTCGCAGACACGCAGCAGTTTCGAGGTACGTTTGCCGATTCCTTTTGTTTTACCCTTACTCCTAGGTATCCTATTTGAGCAGTTTATGACCTAGAATACAGTCCACGAATTAGATCGAATCAAATTAATACCCTGTCGCGAACTCCAAAATCGAAGGAGGTTTTAGAAGTTCGAATATCCGCACCGCCAGTGGAGTTAAATATGCGTAATATATGTATTGAAATTTTAACAAACGTGACACATATTTGTTTTCAGTCATTATCCTGCGAATTAACAGTATCAAATAATTAGAATGATTCTCATAAAACAAATAGGTTGAATTGTGCACATGGAAAATATTGCATTAAGCTACTGACTAGAAGTTTCTGTAAAGAAATATATTTCTTTACAGAAACTACTATACCTTTTTCCACTTGTACTATATATAGTACAAGTGGAAAAAGGTATAGTTGAAGTTGATCGCACACTAATCAGTCGCACATGCTATATCCTGTATATTTTTAGTACTGAAAAATATGTTTCTAGTAACGCGTTTGGAACGTGCATTAAGTATTGATGACGTCATTCGATCCTTCTGCGCCACTTGAGGTTTAGTCTACGATCAGCATTAAAGACTAAAGCTTTTGTTTCCTAGGATAATGACTCCGTTACATAACAGCCAGTCGCAAGTGAAGTGCCTAATATTGTAAAGTGAATATTGTAAAATATTGGAAATGAAAGAGTGAATAGGCAGGTTTTAGACCAGCGCGCTCGAACCTAGACCTCATCATTGATTGTCGTCAAGCGCAATAAAAAATAAATAAAGGGCGTGCTGTGCCAACAAACTCACATTTTCTATTAAAACATATGAAAGGTTTTTAGATTTTGCGTTTGAAACAGCTCTCAACCGTTTCAAACCAAAAGATTTTTTATTAAAAGTGCTTTGGAATCATCAAGTTTCCACCAAGTCGGTAATACTATCCTAGAAGACCAGAGGAGCGATCGCGTAACTTCTGCATCAATCATTGTTACAAAATCAATTGTTGTAATTGGCGGAATTTATGGCATTCTTGCTGCGACAATGGATTATGTCCAATAGTGGAAGAGTGTTAACCAATCAGAGGTGATTGCGATCGTTACACTGTAGCCGTCATTTTTAGCCGATCGCTCTGCAGAGCTCAAGACATGACATAAAGCTAGGCATACCTGTGCGACGCCATCTAGTGGCGATGCGGCGCCCGCTGCGAACGACACGGACAGCGTGCGCGACCGCGACCAGCCGCGCTGCAACACACGTGCACATCACACCACCACGCCACGCCACGTCACCATGCAACGCGTCTAGCCATACTTAAGCGACGCTTGTGACCACAATCATGATGCTTATGGCTATGATTACACTGTGTAAGCTATGCCGGTTACGACTTTTGAACGGTTTTTGGCGTGTAGTATGACGGATGCAAAGTAAGCAAAGGATTTTACGAATCTGGGGTTGGAAAATGTAGTGTTTGCTTAATTGATAAATATTGATGTCTCGAGTCGGGATTTATCACATCACAAACCACGTCGGAGTTCATAAACGATGTTCCTGACTGTGTGATGGCATTGCATGTGATAAACTTAAATTTTCGTCGAGTGTTGCTGCCAACGAAGCAATACCATTTCAAACTGGTATTTAGAAACACAAACGTCTAATACTGGCAAAAATGCGTGCGCACTTTGCCAAGCCTTTGTGGACATAATTTATTTTAAAGAAGCTATGGGGATAGCAAAAAAACCGACCTTGATTTAATTTTTGATCTTAGCCATTATATCTTGTTTTAAATTATTAGATCGATTCTAAACTAAGAAAGAACAAGACCATAGAGTTTTTGTGTAACTAGTTTAATTGATATATTATTTGCTATTATTCTCCTTTTGATCGATACACTTAAAATTGTTGATGGTATTGAATATAGCTCACGATATTATGTAGCAAGAGCTTTCTGTTATAGCAATACAGTGTTTAATAATGTACCAATGTGCAAATAAACACAGTGAAATTACTAGTAGCAGGCTACAGTTTAATATGAAATCATCAGTCTTCGTGAGTATAAGCTTCTCAGGAAATTACCTAGTTATTAATTCTCATCATCTCAGGATTACTAGTAAGGTGATTTACGCGCTTGAGGCCGACACCGAATATACTCCAAACCGATAAAATAGTACCAGTAAAAAAACCACCGAATCGGTATGATGAGAGCCTGAGAGGTTGACCCTCATATAAAGATTAGTAGAAGTATAAATCGGGTTAATACGGATGCAAAATACATCAATTTTGACGACGAAACTGCACGTAAATCACCCTAATTGAAATTAAAATCCATTGTTTAATACAAGCTAATCAACATTGGCACTGAAGAGTGTAAGATCATAGTCCTGGCTTTTATTATTATAGATGATGCGATTTTAAGCAACAACAAACATTAACTGCCTGTACATACGACATTTGCATGATAACATTCTTACCTGTCTTGATACGCTGTCTTCATCGCCTTGCGAGCTTCGACCCGTATAACTTCCTCCAATGCATCTGTCATACGAAAATACATTTTTTAATGGATGGCAGCGATTTAATCTAATGGTAAGAGACGACTACGTGTAAGGGTCCCGCGCAAACCCGGTTCTTTTGCCTAGATTTCGGAACTTAGGTAAAAAAAAGTCTAAGACATAAATATTTATAAGCATTACATTGTCTCAAAACATAAAATTGCTTGGCGGTGCGGCTTTTTCGTTACGTTGCCAGATGAGACTTGGGAAGACTATAACCTGATAGATGATGATCTTTGAAACAAAATTTTATGTCCAAGTGACCCAAAATCACAAATCGAACATGGCTGCGCTAGAGATCGAATACATTTTAACTATTTCAACAAACACTAAACTTATAGTGGATTTTCATATTTACCTGACCAAATGGGCAAGTATTGCCTTCACCCATCGGATTTTGCCACTGTTCAGTAACTCCATCAGTTGCTTCGGATGGTACTGCGGTAATACTGGACAAGCCATCTGTGACGCTTCGAATAGGCCGAAATCCGGCATGTAGTCTAAAAGTGGCTGGAAGAATTTACATGTATTGTAATAAAACTGAATCTACTTAAGTCTACTCTATGTATTTATAATTGTCTTCAAAAACCATACCACTTGGAAAAACAAAAACTTTATTATTATCGATATTCAACGACAAGGTAGTATGACCGCGATCTTTATGGCTTTAAATTGAATTTGTTATTTCGTGGGATACTTTTTAACGCGGTATTGAAAATGATACGTGTGAATGGGGACTTAGTTTTCGCCGATGTGCTTTCAAATTGTTGATATTGGTTGTAAACATACTTGTGGTTGGTCAGGCTGCGTTTTGTTTCTTCTCCTGGCGTCACGCTCTAGCAGCTGTAGGTTAATTGAGGATACGCGCTGCAAGTGTGGCGCAGAAACGCGCAAATCCGAGTCACGAAGCGCTCGGGATTCACCGCCTTCTTCTTGCTCCTAAGAACAATAATTCAAAACTTAGCACACGTTCAAAACAAATGCGTAGTTTTGGAAAATATCAGTGTTTAAAGATTGTCCAATTCGTAATCGAGGAGTTAAAAATCGTGTGAAAAGGCCGTGGTGGTACGTAAAAATGTATTTTCCCGGATTCGAAGCATACTCTGTAACTTTAATGTAGTCATAATTCAGTACAAAATCTTTCTCCATGCAAATTTTTTGAATTTAAATCGGACTAACACAACCACACTAAGGCCAAACAAAAAATCAAAACAGTGTATTTGGGCCAAAATCAGGCAAAAATAAATTGCTGATAAAGCTTAAAATTTTGTCTGACTTAAAACTAAATAAATAAAAAATAGGTTTTTTTTAAGTTCAGTTGAAAATTAAACTTAATTGTTTCCTATGAAAACACATTTTTTTTTACAAAAATAAAACATACAAATATTGCCGTGGATGAAAAACTGACACAAATTCTACAGCAACTTACTTGTGAAGCCGCTTGGCCTGATGTTATTTGCGGTGTTTCCGGCTTCCATTGCGAGTAAACGTGCATTTCAGAGTCCATCCCAACCACCAATATCCCATCTCGCACCCACGATATCTGCATTGGCAATGGGGGAAGACCGTCAACAGTCTTGAGCTGGATACGTCGCAACTGCATCCAGCGAATCTCTTCTACGAATAAAGGTGCCGCGAGGGAGGACGCCTTGCGGAGTATTGGCCGGTTGTTGTTTATTGATTCTTTCATTGCCTAGAAAAAGAAACAACACATAAAAGCCGACTCTGTTTTTTGGCATGATATATATAATTCGCGTCCCGTAAGTTGGCCCAAAATGGTGGTCGTCTGCGCAGGTACATTGTACTACAGCGCCGAGCGGATCATGCGCGGGAAGCGAGGGGTATGGTAACGTGTAAATGGTATGGTAAATGTGTTTCTCCGCATAGTGAAAAAATTTAATTCGCTATAATCCGCCACAGAAGGTAAATCTATGTGGTACAGTGCGTATCTTGAACTTGCAGCCCGCGATATTCTCCACACCACAAAAATCTTCCAAAATACCCTCAACGTACGTTTCACTCCGACACCGGAGCATCTTCAAGAGATGTTGACTCTACAATGCACGATTGTGCGAATTAAACTTTTTTCACTGTCATGGACTTCAGCAAAGTAACGCCTGTTTCTATCCAATATTTTCTCCGCATAGTTCAACTTACGCGGCGGCTATTATCCACCACCACTACAGCCCATTATCGTCCCACTGCTGGGCACAGGCCTCCAATCTCATAGGAAAGAGGGAATTAGAGCTTAGAGCGGCTATTATACATACCTTCAAATTAGCCTGAGCCAAATCACTCGAAACCGGTGTAAACAATAGCACTCTAGACCCGACCGCAACGGTCAGTATATGCGATCCATCTTCCTTCGACACCCAGTCTAATTGCACAAGGTGTTTCTGTGTGAGCGGGCACGTGTTCCCATTCTCCATGATGCTTCTGCGCAACGACTGTAGAGTACTGAACGACGGCACTGCTAGAAGACCCGCGGACTTGCCCGTGTCAACTTCGCCGTTGCGATTGTTACGGCTTTCGTCCGATGACAACGTTTGGAGGACCTGTGTGAAACAATTTTAATTGGGTATTTGACAAATTAAGTAAAAGTATTTTTTTCAAACGTCAAAACGCGTGCTTAGTATGGGACTTTTTTAGAAATATTGAATAGTGACGTCATCAAAGTTCCACGCACTTTTTTACTTTAATCGATAGTTTTTAAATAGTTATTCAACATAAAACTAACAGGGGACGTGGATATTACGACTTTTGGAAGATCCTCTAGGATTTAACAATCACTAAAAAATAATTTATTTGAATAGATGTCAAAAACCCAATTCCGCTTATGCAAAAAATTATAAGTTTTAATTGACTACGGCTTCAAATACATCAACTTGAGCCTGTCCATGATTCTACTTCTTATTTTGTTTTATGGCTTTTATTAGTGCCACACCAGCAAAATGCACTTTGCCAATATCAGGTGGAGTGGAAGATCCACGAAGGAGACTATGTAAAAAAATAAAAAAAAAAATAAGAAAAGACCTATCATCATAGTAACTTTATCATATAATTTCTCAATAAAGTTATTAGTTTATTGATGACATCCCCGAAAAAAGGCTAAGCTTATAAGGCTACTTCGTATTGCACGGATTACATTCACCCATATTTAGGATGTGTTTGGTGTATTTCTACTGACCTGCGTGAGCCTTTGTTTCTTCTGCATGAACGACGTGTCGTGCAGGTACGACAGATCGATCTGCGTGTCAGCGCACACGCCAACACGAGGCAAACTGACGTTCCTCAACGGTATGGTGTCTTCTAGCAGCCACTCCGCGCCTCCGGTGCTCTCGCACTCGTATACGCAAACGCAAAGGTTCACGAACCGGGCGTCGGGATTCGAGTTGGTAGCGGTGAGACCGGCCTTCGGTCGTGTGAATGATCTACCACATTTGTATGCGCATGCGATTCGGCCGGAGTAAGCGGCGCTTATGTGGAGAGGTTGACCTGTATTAGAAGTAAACCATAAAAATATCGTCTACTAGCTGACGCCCGTGACTTCGTCCGCGTGGAATAAGTTTTTTTGATTCCCATGGGAACACCTTAATTTTCCGGGATAAAAAGCAGCTTATGCCACTCTCCAGGTCCTCATCTATATCCACGCAAACAATCATGTCAATCCGTTGCTCCGTTGCGGCGTGATTGAAGGACAAATCAACAAACAAACACACTTTGTCATTTATAATATTAGTATGATATCCAGTACAAATAAAACAATCCAGTACAAGACAAATAGATTTTTGGATTTTTGAAAATCGAATCCTCATTTTTTTTAATCTACCTAGCACCTACTTAAAATGTCCATCCGAGTGTTCTTTAAGTTATATAATATATAAGTCACGTCAGTTATCAAGCTGGCATACGTGTAATACATTGCATGAAATATTTCGGCAAGATCATGCCACGCCCGTCCGAAATATTATATTTTTGGGCCTCGGCACTGCCTGAACCGTGTACAGTATAACGTAAATCATATCTTGATTGAAGATTGTAGGGTAAAAGAAGCACATAAATCAAAAAAAATTGATAAACTTTAAGCTAGAGATAAATTTGCCAAATATCGACTTACCTGGAATGTCTATAGCAGATTCTTGATCTTTGTTCATCATTTCCCATTCTTTCCACGCATAATCGAATTCATCATTGTCTTTTTTGGTAACGTTGCACTTCCAAAACCTTAAAGTACTATCCGAGCAAGCGGTGGCTAATATGTAGGGCGCTAAACAGGCGGGGTATATTGAAGCTGAGCTCAAGTGGCCGGCCGCAGGCGTTGCGTGTATCACGTCTACACCGTCTGGCAGTGATAGCGGACATTCGCACACCTACAAATCAAAAAAGTTGTAAATTGCCAGGCTACTGCTATTACCCGAAATTACCTTAGCCTAGAAGGAAATGTAACTTACTACATCAAGGGCGAAGTAAGTTAAACCGTTTACAAAAGTCAAAGTCTTTAAAGATCTTTCTTTTTGAAGGTCAAATAAAATATAAGACGTGATTGATGGTGATAATTTTTATCGGTATTTTAAAACTAAAGCTACGATCGTTACGTACGAGTTTCCAAAATATGTACCATTCTATGAGTGAGGATCATCCACAAATACTTTTTTTTTATTTTGAGGTTTTTGGAAGAGAGAAAAAATATTATTTTGAAGAGAAATAATTTAAGTTGTAAGTTTACCTCGATTCTATTGTAACAAATTACAATTAAATCTTGGTGAAGGTTCGAGGCCAAGTTCACACTATTTATTGGCAACCACGAAATGATTTCACAAATTGTTCACAATAAATTAAATAGACAGATTTGCATAGTCTCCCGAGTGAAATATTTCTTGAGAGGCTCAAGTGTCTACTTAAGTCAAAATAGTCTTACCTTTTTAGTGGAAATTGATAGATGTGAGTGTGTGGTCGTAGGAGGTGGTCGATCAGCGTCCACCGAGACGGAATTCTTCCGCGATTCACCTTCGTCTTCCTGCACCAGTGCACTGTCTGGTACGTACATCATACTGTTTGTTAAATCATCTGGAATAGATAGACAGATAGATAGATAAATTCTTTATTGCCACACATAACATAGAAATAACTTATAAACAGAAAACAACGCGTGCGCAAGGGCGGTCTTATCACTAAAAGTTATCTCCTCCAGACAACCCGTTTCTAAAGGAACTTTAAAATGGAGCGGGAAAGAAAATATAATGAATAAAATTTATTTATTTACTCGACGTCCTCGCGACAACACACACATCTCTCAACATACAACGGCACGGCTCTTACAACATGACCTGCTGGTGTCTCCCATGCAAAATGGATGTGCACGTAATCGAACAAATTCTTACACCACATAAGTTATTGATTCATAAGAAACGTGCACTTATAGAGAATTTCACCCTTTTAAATAAAGTTCAATTTTTGTCTGAAGATTGCATAATGCATTATATTTGGTCGGTCAAATGGGAACACGTTAAATCTCTGCTCAACAAGTACATACAACAATGTGGGCCTGTCTAAAAGCTTAGAACTGGGAACTGAATATTACAATTAATTCATGTTACAGTTACCTGATGTATCTGCCCGGGAAGATACTGTTAATCTCCACATGTGAACTGTAGAGCCACCATCGGTTCTTTCCAACACCACGATGTAGAAGGGTTCGTTGAAGACCGCCGCTTTCCGCAAGTCCACTATCGCTTCCAGGCCTGCTTCGGTTATGGTGTTCACGTCACCTTCGACGCCCGAGTCCGAGCTATCCGTATCGCTTGATGTACGTTCACCTGTTTATTTCAACACGACTTAATTCATGTCGAAAGATGTTTTAAGAAGCATAAAATTGCATATAGAAATGAATGCTTTAGATTTTAGAAAATAAAAGCATTGGCATAATGAATGGTCCAGTCTATGAGCAAGGTTTACTCAACGGCTCAAAGTATAAATAGAATAACCTATTTCGAATGACAGTTACTCTCTAGTTTACTCCAAAGTTTCCCCCTTTTTCTCATAGCTCAATAAGAACTGCCTGGAAATATAGCATTTTTAACTAGCAATACTCGTCGACGTCGTCACTAGCGCGACACTGTCTCATCATCTGACTCCTCGACGATAGAGTAAGGCGGCATTACTCTATCGTCGAGTCGGATGATGAGACAGTGTCGCGCTAGTGATACAAACAAATGGCTTACCAGTGATGAGCTGCTCCTGGAACACGTGCAGCAGTTGAGTGTTGTGCCAGTCGTGCGTGGCGTCCGCGATAGCGTGCAGCTGGATGATGGCGCCGGGCCGCGCCGTGGACTGCTGCGACACGATCTTGATGCGGTCGTGCAGAGGGATACCGCCTTCCTCTATCGTCGAGTCGGATGATAGAGACATCGTGTCGTGGTGCTAGAGATACAACAATGGGTATACGCTGAAAAATTCTACATGGCATTTTTTTTCAATAAGTAAATTGTTGTGTATTGGGCGCTTTTATAATCTTGCACGGTAACGGCACGACACGTTTTTTTATGGCACTACGTTACTCGAGTTGTTTTTCTCGTCGAGATCAGGAAAAACAATGCAACATTATAAAACCGTCCATTCACATATTGTATACAAATCTCTTAACGAGGCTTACGTTCTCAAAAGTATCACCACATGGTAGACAAATATTTAATTTGACTGGACTCGACCGTAATGAATCTGCCCGAACTGATCAGGTGCGATCCAGTTCGGTTAGAATTACATCGCAAAAATGCATTTAAGCTTTAATTACTTCTCTCTTTGTTTAATGTAGGCAAGAACAATAAGGTAAAAACCGGCCAAGTGCGAGTCGGACTCGCGCACCGAGGGTTCCGTACAAACCTGTAGTAAGTTTTAAATTATTAAAAAAAAAAACACGTTTATTGTATGGGGACCCCCCTTAATATATATATTTTTTTAATTTTTAGTATTTGTTGTTATAGCGGCAACGGAAATACATCATTTGTGAAAATTGCAGCTTTCTAGCTATCACGGTTTATGAGATACAGCCTGGAGACCGACAGACAGACAGACAGACAGACAGACAGACAGACAGACAGACAGACAGACAGACAGACAGACAGCGGAGTCTTAGTAATAGGGTCCCGTTTTTACCCTTTGGGTACGGAACCCTAAAAAAGGCCGTAGAATTAAAACAAATGATTAAAACTTCAAATCTTACCAGCACATCTTTATGTCGGCGCTCTGAAGTGGCAATTTCGGCTAACAGCGTTCGTGCATCGATGACCGCTTGGAACAACCGTAAGCTTTCCCCATCGCTCGCCACGAAACAAGCGGATGGTGAATTTGATAGGTTTCCCAAGGTTGTGCTGCAGATAAAAGGGACCAGTTGCTCAACCTTTTAAATTAATTTGGCTGCGAGACTGTTACATTATATTTAAAAAATCTTTCACGTTAAATCTTAAACTTTTCTCACCAGCTCCTGGCCAATTCAATTACTTAATCAAAGGTGTATTGCACATAATTCAAACTTTTAACCACCACCACCACAACCCATTAACGTGCCATTGGGCACAGACCTCAACTCTCATAGGAGAGAGGGAATTAGAGTTTAGACCCGCCACGATGCTCCAATGCGGGTTGGCGGGCTTTAACGACTATTCCCATGTTAGTGGTTATAACCGGGATCGACGGCTTAACGTGCTCTCCGAGGCACGGGGGTGAAACACCGCCAACTTCCTAACTCCGGGCTAGTACTGAGAATTGCTAGACAGAAAAAATCCAATACCTAGTTATGGCCCGACCCGGGACTCGAACCCGGGACCTCGTTGGCCGCAGTCGAACATGCTAACCACTAGCTAGACCAATGAGGTAGTTAAACTTTTAACGCAAATTATATATTATAAACAGTTTCATGCATACCTGGGTAGTAGTGTAGGCAACCAAGCGACATTACTGAAGGCGGAAAGATGCTTTGAGTTGACTCGCGCCAGTTCGGAGACCCCACCGGATTTGCCGAGCGGACCAACGCATTCCACGCGCCACATTATCAGCTCTGAGCACAAACCGCCCGCCGCCGCGTCCTCGTCCACGTTCGTTACCTCCCTCTCGTGATCTGTGGGATTTTCCAGAACGTTCTAAGCTCAAACTCAGACTCAAAGTATATTTATCAAAATAGGAACCTACCAAGTTCGAAGAACCGAAACGAAGGTGAGTACGAAGGTTCAAAACGCGCACTGGCCTGAGAAGAGCCCACAACAAACTCAGCCGGGGTTTTTTTTATTATCACCGTCTCACAAAAGCCTCCAATGAAAATAATTGCTTACAAAAGCTAATTGCTACACAAAAGAGTACCACTAAGCCGCTCTAAATGATACATTTAATACATCCTCTCGTGAATATGATCATTCCAAAATTCAATTGACAGATCTATAGAAAGTGTCACTATTTGTTTGCTATGAAAAAGGACGGCATTCTACTTCGCAAGAAAAGAAGAGAGGCAGCATGGACTAAAATTTACGTTACAAATAAGTTTATAAAGCTTTTTCGGAATATTCAGCCTTAAAAAAATCTAATAAATCCAACATACGGATTTTTTGTTGACTTAATAATATGAGAACACCAAACAAAAATGAACAATAGAGTAAAAGTATGGCAAACAAAGCGATTGTACTTAACTTTTAAAGTTCTTTCGTGTGATACTAACCTGATATGTTGTGATGGCTTGTTGTAAGCAATAATGGTAATACTGGATGGCATGTGATGTCATTAACTCTAAACCTATGACCGGACGCCCTGGACGCGTGTCCGATGGATAACACCTGTAAAAAATATACGGATTTAGTTAACTACACAATAAGTTTTCTATTCATGAAATATTGAATGTTTGTATTTCAACCTATGGGTTTAGTACTTTAGGAAGATAATTTGGCGTACCCCGAATTTAAGGTATCCTCAAATATTAAAGAGAGCGTTGAACCTAATAGTGCCAGTATTAAAAGGAGTGGAGCAGGTTCTTTTCAAAAATAACTCAACACATGTTGACATAATGTTGGTATATCAGAAACTTGGAAGGAACAAGCGTTAATACTGCACAACACACTACATTCTTAGAATTCTGAAATACCTGAGAAAACTTGGACTTGTCGTCAAACGTTAACTGCCACAAGTTGAGTGTTCCGTTGGTGTGGTTAGTGACCATGGATATGACTGGAGCTGACTCTAACACGTCGGCTTCTTGATTGTCTCCAGTGTCTTCCGTCGCGACGCTCATTTTCCTTTTCATGTCATTATTGTTTTCTTCGTGTGGCCCTAGAGAATTTTCAAGAAAATAACATCAGCTATATCCCGATTATTTTGTAAGGTTTAAGACATTTAGCAACTCCGATTTGCTATTCGAGCGCGTTCTATCATCTCGTACAAAACTGGGGCTGGCAAAATAATTGTTATTATTGTCATCATCATCATCACCATTCATTGGCAGCAGTTAGCAGCTTTAGCTTTGGAAAACAATTGTAGCTTAAAACTTCTACAGGGAACCATACTTAACATACATATTCAAGCAATCTCATGCGTTTTAGCCATTATAGGAATGGAGCAACATACCATTTTCTTGTGCATTTTTCTCATCATTCTGCGTCCACTCAGTTTCCTCCTTTTCTTCCTGTACACTCGCAAGCGGCGTCGTCACAGTTTCGCCTTGTTGGTTTTGTCCTAACGTGGTAATGATAAAACACGTACATGTATGTTCATGCAAACATAGGTTCTTAGGTCTAGGTCAAGGTCATCTATTTAATATGTACATAGGAAATAGTACAATGAGGTACAAACTTATTTATTTATTTATTGCAAAAAAATTGACACAACATAAATTTGTAAGTGTGGGAAAGGGATCTATCAAGGTATAGTTCGATTGAATTTTTTTGGCGACTGAGAAGTAAACTGAAAGTCATATGCAGTAGGTACACAACGATAGTAATGAAAAATATACATATTATAAACAACAATCCATAATTTTTTATTGCGTGCCAAAGTAGTGCTATTCCTTGCCTGTGGTACTATTAATAATTCAGTTCATCTTATCAACAAATAGCTACCATTCTCATGGCTTTTTTTAAATCTACGTACCTGGTGTAACCGGTTTGGTCCGATGGCGCACATACAAGGGTTGAGCAGCGGCGTGGTACAGGGCTGCTGGCGTGCACATTGTCGTCGCGTCTCCGAGTGGAAAGGCGGACGGAATGCGCGCTGAGAACGACACTTGCGCCTGACGAATGGCGCCCGCTTGTAACTCGTCTAGCCATTCGCATACCCTGAGAAAGTTGTGAGTAAGGATAAAAAGGCTTTATGAAGAAATATGTGTCAACGAACACATCAATAGAAAAGGAAAAAGATCTCGAATAAATAACATGAAATATTAATTTTATGGGGATTTTAGAAGTATGGAATAGAATGTTGTGACTGCTATTGGAACTGTAAATCGAAAATAGTGTAGATGATAATGAACCTTTAAACTGTATGTACAATATAGTTAAAAAATACAATAACAAAATAATAATAATAAATACAATTAGTGTATAGTAAAAATTACAATAACATTAAGAAGAGGGGTGTTTTGTTTTTCTTTTTTTTTTTGCGGATTTTGAATAAAATGAAAAATGTAATTAACATCTCAAGTGTTTCGGGTTGTGATATGATAATGGCATGTATGATGACAACTCAATTTTTTTTTTAAGTCACTCACCATATAAGAAAGCTGCCGTCCACAGGGTGTATAGAGAACAGTAGGTCGGGACTCTGATGCCAGTCGCGCAAAAGGCCCTCTATCTTAGCGTCGAGGGAGTCTGGTAAGTGTGTACAAGTGACGTCCGTCGCTATTGAGTTTATTGAGGTGGTGTTTGACAGGCTGGGGTGGCTATGGTTACCGCTACCTGTATAAGTGCATATGTAGATCTTTAAGACCCGTATTAATATACCGACATCAGCTAAGGCACCGTTTTCAATTATCGGTTAATTTATGCTTAAGACCGGTTTGAGCATTAATTAACCAACACTATGCAAATTAATTAACCAACACTATACAAATTAATGTTTTCTTAGCTGATGTCGGTTTATTAATAAGGGCCTAAAGCATTTTTCAATAAATTCTCTTAAGTTGACCGCAAAATGCCTTTTTAAAACACAAGACGAACACTAGGCGAAGTGTTTTTTTTGTAATGTGCAGCAGCACATTCAAGCAGATTCAAGCATTCATCTTGTCAGTTAGAAATTGGCTTCGCTTTCACCTTTTTATAATAGGACGCTTAGCCACGCGTTCGATCCGCCTTGTGTTTAACAAGGGCTTAAAACGAGACGATTCGAACATTTGAAGGATACTTTTTATCTCGGAAAATCAGAGGTCCCTCTGGATTAAAAAAAAAAATTAAATCCACGCGGACAAAATCTAGGGCATCGGGATTTTTTATTCCATTTGCAGCAGAACCGAGCAACGCTACATTCGCACTGCGAATAATATTCGCGCGAATTTTACTCTCGCGATTTATTTTCCACGTACAGATTTCACCCACTCCTACAATTTGTATCAAACCAGCAAGTTTTTCCACGAACACCTCCATATGATTTCTTGTGTTACAGAATTGCGAAAAGAATTCGCAGCACGTAAATAGCAGTGCGAACGTAGCCTAACAGTTGGCGGCTAACACCTGCGCACCGCGGAGGGCTTTCAAGTTGATATTCCATTGGACTATGAGAGCGCAATAAAGAGTGCACTTGTGTAAGATTACACACATTTTGATATCTATTTTGTAGTTGGATACTATCCGTTGTGATTGGCAACCATGTCCGAAATTCGGGCAGGAGAACGTTAATAAATAAAGATTGCACAATTTTACCTGGCTGCTCATCGCTATTGCTGTTATCCTCAGATAGAACTTTAGTTAAATGATGGCTCGGCCGCCTATGTCCTACATAGCAGCATGGAATAAGCAGTAAAGCACAAAGTCAAAGCTTTCGTATTATAACGCGAAGCTATTACTCGCTTATTACTATTTAATGATAAATATTATTCCATTAACTAAATAACCACACACGCTGCGAATTTTACTGTAGGTACATTTTTTAAGAGTTAGCGCGATTGATTCCGAGTATCGAATCATTGTAACGTCAAAGTTGAATTAACATTAAAAACCTTCATTTGGAGCTCGGGTTCGTCGAGAATTAAAAATAAGTAGCACTGGATGTGCGACTTTAATATAAGGGCCTTTAAGTAAATTTTACTGTGACGTTATTAGTTTTAATAGACGATATTAATTATGAACCTCGTACTAAGCAAATTAAACTAAAATATTTTTTGCGGTATTAGTATATATACTGCAAATTGCAATAAAGAACATAAAATTTTACCAAAATGCACATAATAAGACATTGATCAGGTCAGATCTACCTGATGTAATCCTTTAGTATAAAGCTTAAAGCGATGTTAACTTCTTGAAAATGAAAATATAAGATCTAACATAATACCTAAAGGCTAAAACCGTCTAAATAACTTATTACACTTTTACTGAGGCGCGAATATAAGTTTTTGAGCAATTCTCGCCACTGGAATCGGCATCAATTCGTCAATTGAAAGGCCAACAAGAGCTTTTGAAATATCGACTTACTATCGCTCGAAAGTCCCATCAAAAAATACGTCACGATGTGACAGAAAGCAAACTCATTTTTACATAATCGCTCAAATTAAAACTTTATTTCTTTACACAGAAAGCAAACTCATTTTTACTTAATCGCTCAAATTAAAACTTTATCTCTTTACTGTAATGTTCAATTTCGATTGCAATGAGCTAATGAACCAAAAATATGCCCCGTAGTTATGGTGTGATTGTTTGTTTAAGACACTTTTTAACGTTTTTATGTGTATAATCAAATATATCAAATATATAAAAGTAATTTTTATGTTTTATTGGTGGTAGATTCATTCGACTATTCATAAGCACTTGTAAAAAGTCTATTTGAATAAAAAACTTTTAAATTTTGATGTTTTGAATTATTATATTGATAATATTCACTAACTCCAGTGACGAGTATGCACGCTAACAGTTGCTCTGAAATTTAAAATTGAAATATCACATACTTTCATTCTCTCCGTCCGGATGTGTGGTGTGATCTGAACCGGAGCCGTCTTCGCCTTCTTCCTTATCTAAAATCTGAACAAACTAATTGCTTGCAGTTGCTTGAAATGTTTAATCCATAAAAAAATCAAAGATTAAAATGCAAGACGACTAAAATAATGCAAAATTTAGGCCGTTATTTTTCTAAAAAATTCAAGATTTAAGGTGATTTTTTGAAAAAAAAATGAATATTTTCTTTAAAAACTATTGCTAATATAGGAACTAAGAATCAACGATTTTACCACACAACTCGAAGCCGCCAGGTGGAAGTGGAGGCCTCTACTCTACACACTGGAGGTGACTTACTTTCTTAGTGAGATCGTGCAATATCGCCTCGGCCTGGCTCGTGAAGTGCATCTCCTTGTTGTGCAGCCAGTGCAGGATGAAGCGCCCGCCGCCCGCCAGCGACGGCACCAGCGGAATGTCCGTCTCCGCGTTTATAGACGCCGCCAGGTGGAAGTGGAGGCCTGGACAGTTACAACTGTGTTAACTAGTGGTTCGCCCCGAACTGAGACCTCGCGGTATCCATAAGATAGTTTTAACTATAATATATAATACTAGCTGATGCCCGCGACTTCGTCCGCGTGGATCGAGGTTTTTCGGTCCCCGCGGGAGCTCCTTAATTTTCCAGGATAAAAAGTAGCCTATGTGTTATTCCAGACTATAATCTATCTCTGTGCCAAATTTCATCCAGATCCGTTCAGCCGTTCGGGCGTGATTGAGTAACAAACATCCATACATCCATACATCCATCCAAACTTTCGCATTTATAATATTTATTATTTGATTTGATTCACAGATTTGAGCACGAACAATTTTCAATTATTTAAGGCTTTTAAACCTGGAACAAGCGTTTAGTGAAATCCAAAATAATGTTCAGTATATAGGAGTCAGTATTTACTGAACATTATTTATTTCACTAAACGCTTGTTCCAGGTTTAAAAGCTTTAAAAAAAATTGAACGTTAAGTAAAAGTCGGCGCACTCCACCCTTATTATGTTTAAACTCTGGTTATAATATAATAAATGGATAGGGTAATTAAATTGGGATGTTTTTGGTTTACTGAAAATCGCAAGGTTTAAGAACTGACCACCGGTATAGGATGTGGAGTGGTATGGATTGTGGAAGTCGTGCGCGCTGTACGTTGAAGGAAGTGTAGGTATCGGCGCGCCCGGCTGCTTGGACGACTGCGCGTTCCGCCGGATATGGAAACACGTTCTGGAACAATCGAAAATAGTTAACGCTTCTTCTCTTCTTGGGGATGTGGCTATGAAGGGCTCTGCAAAGAAACCCGGTATCACTTTGACCGTTGCCGATCTATTGTGATCGCCACCATCTATAGTTGTGCTTCTAGGAACAGAAGCAGCTTCTTGGCCGGGATATTCTTTGCCTCTTTAGGGTGCACTAGGTGCTTCCCTAGGAGGAGGCTACGTTTGTGCATTAGGGCAGGGCAGTAGCAGATAATGTGTAATGGCGTTCCTCAGCTTCTCAGCAGAGCCTACACACATCTGTATCTCGGAGCTTGAGGTTGAACATGTATCTGTTCAGCCCGCAATGCCCGGTCAGTACAGTATGCACAAGCGTTTTCCTACTAAGCGCTGTGCCATTGAGGCAGCCGACTTAACGCTTACAGCAATAACAACACGCATAGAGTATAATATTCAAAAGCACGCTCGCATCTTTTAGTCAGTCACCTCCACCTCCCAACAAACTTCACCCACACGCAGCCGATATAGTTCAAATGTGACGTCACAAGTAATCAATAAAATAATGCTTGTTTTCCGGCCGCGAAATGATTTTGTCTTGGTAGTACAATCGATTTATAACAAAATATCATAAGAATAAAAAAATGGCAAATTACAATTGTGTTAAAAAAACTCGGAAGCGACCAACCAATGCCTGACGACAGCTTCGCGCAGCGCGGGCGAGCGGGTTAATTCATACCGTATCGCGAGAGCTTATTTAGTTCTGAACATATATTAATCGTTCTTCTCTCTGTAGGGAGCGCGTAATACCGTCTGTCTGATTGTTTCTCACGCTTTCGAATTGATGAACAATTTTAAAAACAATAATATATTTATATCGTCATCGTCAACCCATAAACGTCCACAGCCGGACATAGGTCCTCCTCCACAAGCCACGGTCTTGCGCCGCCTGGATTCAGCGACTCCCTGCGACTCGCTTGAAGTCGTCCGTACACCGTGTGGAGGGTCTGCCGACGCTACGTCTTCCAGTGCGGAGTCGCCATTCCAGCACCTTGGGACTCCAACGTCCATCGGTTCTCCGAACTATGTGCTCCGCCCATTGCCACTTCAGCTTCGCAACTCTTCGAGCTATATCGGTGACTCTGGTTCGCTACGGATATCTTCATTTGATCACCTAGGGATACTCCCAGCATAGCCCTCTCCATCGCACACACATATTTATATATTTTTTTTTCAGTTTAACACTAGTACTACTTGATATCAATAGTACTACTAGATTTCAATTTGACAAATCGTTCCAAAATCACCATTAAGTTTTCACTTGTATACTCACTTCATATGCTTCAAGCGCTGCATGAAGCGGTGCTTGTGTCGGTGCGTGGCCCGCTGTCGCCGCGGCGGGGAGCGAGAGTGCGCCGAAACGCAACCACCGCCCCATTCGTCCTCCGGTAGTAGCGTTTCTGCCCACACGCGACAAATGTTGTCCACGCATGACGTCACCAGGACGTTGCCTACGCTGCCCCTGAACAATGGAAATGAAGGTTATCAACAGCCCTAGTGTAGGTAACAGCAAACTGTTCAATAGAAAGAAATGTGCTTTAAGTAATCAAAATAAAGCTCACATTTCACTGTCTAGACTCTAGAACCTCCTTTCCGAACTGTTGGTAGAGTCAAAATATGACGTAACATAACAGACACCTGTATGTCCTACATGTTATAAATAAATTGAGTATTGAGTAATGTTAAACTACAAATGGGTGAATCTCTGTTACTTCTAATCATACTAATATAATAAATGCGAAAGTGTGTCTGTCTGTCTGCTAAGCTTTCACGGCCCATCTGTTCAACCGATTTTGGTGAAATTTGGTATATACTACAGGGGTAAGCACCGGGGAACCCAGGGAAGGACATAAGCAGTAGCCTATGTCCTCTCAAAAAAAAGGAAAAGTATTTCCTCTCAGAAAATTTAAGAGTTCCCGCGGGAATCAATAAATCTTATTAATTCCTAATTATTCTTATTAGGACCTAATTAACTAATATTAGCATGGTTAAGGAATAAGGATGGTAAATATGATTTGTATGGTAGGCACTCACTTGGGCATGTACTTGCTCGTCTTGCGCCATGACAGGTGCGTGACGGCGCGCGGGTGGGCGACGTAGATGAACGTGTAGTTGAGCTCGGGCGGCGCGTGCTCGCCGTGCGCCTGCACCAACACTGCCCGCAAAACAAGTTCTTAGCTTTTTTTTTCTTTTTGTAAAAAAAATTGTGTGTGTCAGCTCCGACGCACGACTGGAGTTTACACCTTACGAACGAAAAGTGTTACCATGGAAACATAAACGTAACGTAACGGAGAAAGTTGGATTTTACTCCCCTTAAATTTTCATACCCCTGGCTTAATTAAGTATATGAAAACCGATTCTTAAGGAGTAAACTCTAATAAACTCCAAAAATATGTCTAATCTTCTTCTTCTTTTGGTGCCTCTTCTATCGAAGGTTGGCGATCATATTGGCAACTTGAACTCTTGACACTGCAGCTCTAAATAATGATCGGGTGCTTTTATTAAACCACTGGCGTAAGTTCTTCAGCCAGGATGTCCTTCTCCGTCCCACGCCCCTTTTGCCTTGTATCTTGCCCTGAATAATTAATTGTAGTAGGTCATACTTAGGACCACGAATTATATGACCCAGGTACTCAAGTTTCCTCTTTTTTACAGTTAGAAGAATCTCCTTCTTTTTCCCAACGCGCCGCAACACTATATCATTTCTAACTTTATCTCTCCAGGATATTCTTAACATTCTTCTGTAAACCCACATTTCAAATGCCTCTAGTTTTTTACACGAAGCTTCAGTGAGTGTCCAGGCTTCTGCTCCATACAGAAGAATGGAGAAAATAAAACAGCGTGCAAGGCGGGTGCGAAGTTGAATATTTAATTTTCTATTGCAAAGGAGTTTCTTCATCTTGAAAAAAGCATTGCGAGCTTGCTCAATGCGACATCGAATTTCGAGACTATGATCACATTGGTCATCGACGTAGCATCCTAAGTACTTATATTTACGGACTTTTTCCAATTTTTTGCCGCCACAATATAACTCGCGACAAGATTCTGGCATTCTGGATACAGTCATGTACTTAGTTTTCTTAATGTTGATGTTAAGGCCATAAGAAGCGCTTACAGAATGCACTTTATTTAACAATACTTGAAGCTCTTCCAATGTAGGCGCAAGTAAAATAGTGTCGTCAGCGTAACGGATGTTATTTATTACTTTACCATTTACGACTATGCCCACCTCTAGATCGTGTAGAGCTTCCGTGAAAATATTTTCCGAGTATATGTTAAATAACAGGGGTGACAGTATGCAGCCTTGTCGGACTCCCCTTAAGATGTCTACATCTTCTGTAAGGTTCTTTTCTACACGCACATTAGCCTTCTGCTGCCAGTACAAATTCTCAATGAATCTTAAGTCTCTAGAGTCAAGGCCTATCGTCTTTAATATGTTCATCAATTTGTTATGTTGGACTCTATCGAACGCCTTTTCATAGTCGATGAAACATACAAAAACATCTTGGCTCATATCCCAACATCTCTGAATAAGAACTTGATACCCGTATAATGCATCCCTAGTACCCAGCCCATTTCTGAACCCGAATTGCGAATTCGAAATTACACTTTCACACTTATTGTATATTCGCTTATGGATTACCTTTAAAAATATCTTCAAGACGTGACTCATAAGAGAAATTGTTCTATAATCGGTACATTTCCTCGCTGATGGTAATTTTGGCAATGTGACAAACGTAGATTTGAGCCAATCTGAGGGAATAGAACCAGTATTATAGATGGTATTAAATAGTGTTTCAAGCAGGGTTAGATTGTTATAATCCAAAACTTTCAGCAATTCTACAGGTATACTATCTGGGCCGACAGACTTTCCAGATTTTGATGTTTTAATAGCATGTACAATTTCACTTCTAGTAATTGACGGACCAGTATGATCATTTTCTGGTATGTTTATATTCGTATTTGTTCTCTCATCATAAAATAGTACGGTTACATATTCATGCCAAATTTTTAATTTCTGTTCAATAGTCATTGCATAATTACCGTCACTGTCTACTAGCATGTGAGTGTTATTGGACTTCCTGTCTCCCGTGATTTCCTTAATCTTCTTGTACATATGAAACCAGTCATGGCTAGCTTGACACTTTTCTACTTCCGCGCATTGTTCACTTATCCACTGTTCTTTAGCTTCCATTACTCTTTTGCAAATTATGTCATCTTTGTCCTTATATCTCTTTTCATCTGTCGTTTTGCATAATCTTCTTTGTTCCATGAGTTCCAAAATATCCGTAGTAACCCAACAGCCCTTCTTTCTGACTTTTTGAGGTTGGAGGATTTCCTTTCCCGCTTCAAAGAGTGTATGTTTAATTGGTAACCATAGCTCTTCTACATTTCCGTCCCAACTATCTAATATTGTATTTGATAGGGCTTGCATTTCAAAGTTAACTTTATCGAAAAGTTTAGCTCTCACATTCCTCTCCCTAAGTCGTGTTACATCCATTTTGGATACTGGTGAAGGTGACTTTAAGATTTTCATTTTGCAGAGCACTGTTGCAACAAGCGGATTATGGTCTGATTTAACGTCAGCACCTGGATACGTTGTAACAGATTTTACACTGTTTCGGTATCTTTTATTAATTAGTATAAAGTCTATCTGATTCCGAACAATGTTTTGAGGGGAATCCCTTGGTGATTTCCATGTGTATAACCTTCTTTTGGGTAGTTTAAAAAAGGTGTTAGTAATAATACAACCGTTTTCCTCACAAAATTGTATCAAACGATCGCCGCGATCGTTTCTAATCCCTAACCCGTACTCCCCCACAATATTAGCGACCTTCCCGTTACCAACTTTCGCATTGAAATCACCCAATATCATAATGATGTCATGCTTATTGAGGTGCTTCAAAGCAATCTGCAACTCTTCGTAAAACTTTTCGATCTCCTGATCATCGGCACTGCTAGTTGGCGCATAAACATGAATCATTTGCAAGTTTCTTGGTTTCGCTGCTAATTGTAGGACTAGTATTCGATCCGAAATTGGTAGAAAATTAACAACACTATGCTTAAGCCGTTTCCTTAACATGACCGCAACGCCGTTGTAATGTGAGTTGTTGTCATTACCGCTATAATATAAAACGGTATCATCCAGATCCAAGATACCGGCACCTTTGTGCCTGGATTCAGATATTCCAAGCACATCAATTTTAAGTCTTAGCATCTCCCTTTCAATATTAATTACTTTGCTTGTGTCATACATACTTCTGACATTCCAAGTAGCGATTCTTATAGCTGACCCGGAGATTCTTCGCACCCTCTGACCATTTAAGGTCTGCCGGGAACTGAGGGCCATTGTATGATTGTTCTCAGCCATAATAATCTTCCTGGGAAATATATATGTGGTGGTATTCCGTTGCCTTCCACACGCTGTACTATTGCCGTTCCAATGTCCATCATTTCCGCCAATAGCTTGTTTATTCAAGACAGTTCCAGCCAACTAGGCTTCCTCTCCTGAATATACTGCAATGCAGCTGCCCATTACAGAGGAGTGCTTATTTGATGGCGGCACTACTCGCCATGTCACAAAGTTGTCATCGGGTATTGTAGCATTTTATAAGTAATCCTTTCCTAAGGGATCACCACCACACCCTGGTAACTTTGCCGCTGATTGGTCGGGGACTGCTAAGCAGCTAGCAAGGATATCTCCAAGCCGTTCCATGATCCGCCAACTATGGACCCCGGTAGTGGCCTACAGCTCAGCCCTACCCCCCAAAAGTGAAGAGAAGTTGGATTTTACTCCCCTTAAATTTTCATACCCCTGGCTTAATTAAGTATATGAAAACCGATTCTTAAGGAGTAAACTCTAATAAACTCCAAAAATATGTCTAATAACTAACAGAAAATAAGTGGACAAAAGTAATGACTGATGTCGATTTATTAATACGGGTCCTAGTATTTTCTGAGGAGAAACGGGAAAGAAAAGGGAAACGGGAAAGAAAAGGGAAACGGTAATAAAACATGGCCCGTCATTTGGTGGAAAAACGGACGACCACAATTTATTGCTTTTGGTAAAAATTTTACATCTTACTAACTCTAATAGTCTTTAGCGTTTAAAGTAAAACGTGCCTTTACTTCCTTGTTTTAAGGTTCATGTTCGTACATTAACCTAGAGCCAGCGCAGCTACCGGACTTTCTCCAACTGGAGGCTTAAGTGCGGAAACCTACCCAGTAGGAAGAAAGAAGCTACCGGAATTAAAAAAAAATATAATCGATGGCTGTTAAGGATATTTTTATAAAAAAAAGGTCCAGTGTACTCTGAAGTTATTATGTTTCGATGATCATCGCCATTAGGACGTTTGCCTACTGAGGCCGATACATACCTTTATTCTGATACCATATCTTGACGAGGCGGTCGTTGACGCCCGATGTAGCGAAGAGCACACCGTCTGGAGAGAACGCGAGGTGGTGCGCCGGCGTCGCCGTGTGACATTGCCACACGCAGAGCCAACCCTGTGCACATATTGTACATTATTTTATAGCTGATGGATGCGACTGTGTGGATTGAGGTTTCTTGGGAAGTCTTTAATTGCCGGGATAAAAAGTATCCTATACTGTTATTCCAGACTACGATCTATCTCTGTGCCAAATTTCATCCAGGACCGTCAGCCGTGATTAAAAGAGCCGTAGTAACAAACATCCATCCATCCATCAAAACTTTCGCATTTATAATATTAGTATCTTCTTTTGTCAGAGCGGTCGTGGTCGTCAGTTTGGTCTTACGGCACGCTTAACTATCCGTCTCCACTCCTCTCTGATAGCAGCCTTGCGAGCGCATGGGGACGCTCATGGGGGCGCTCGTGTAAGGGGACGTCCAATATTATTATAGATGCTCTATATCCAATTTTTTCCGAAATTTACTAATTCAAGTTTATACAGAAACACGATGTTCATGGCACGTGATCTGTCAAAAATTATGGGTGTGGGTCAGTCCAGTTAGTGAACACTGAGATCATTTGTCATTCCACGGCCCGGTCACTTCTTTGAAAATACTTGCTTTTGCATTAGTAGTCCCTTGCAATTTACAGTTCTTGCTACGAAAGTTAAATCTACTCATTGGTCGATTCCATGATATAATAGTACAGTATTAGTTTGAAGAACTTTGCAGTACGGGAAGCTCTACAAACTCATAACTGTGCAAACCGAAACTATGCAGTAAGTAGGTAATGTTCCTTTTTTTCTGATCAAAGAAATCCTACACGATAATAATTTATAATAGTATTTTAGTAACAAGCTCAAAATGAACCATCTACTTCAAACCATTGGGCCAGAGCAGTTTTACGGTCATAGTCATGCAATGAAAAGCAAAACAAATCGTTAGTCACATCGAGATCGTTTGCTAAACTATAGATACAGCACAGCAAACCTATCTACGCGTTAGCCTCAAACAATGATGTCAGCGCGAGAGATGGTGTTATCTTATCTGACACGAAACGATCTATAAGTGCGATCAACACTCACAGGTTCGTCCTCTTCAGCCGGTTTGATTTTTTCGTCTTTGTCGCCGCCGATTTGGAATGTGACACCGGAACTTGCTGAAAAACACATAATGTAATTATTAATATAAGCCAACGCTGTTCGTGGACTACGCAGTTGATTGGCCATTAGAAACAAAACGGACAGTTTTGTAACTGACAGACGCATTTAAATTATTAGTGGGTATCGAATATGGACTCCAACCGACCTCCCATTCGTCCCAACGTCATCCTAAGCCGAGGTCCGAGCCTCACAGGAGGCTCCCTTAGGAAGACGTTCGATGTCATCGAGCCCTAGGGCTCTTTTCTCGGCGACGCCTAGCGCTCGGCCAACCCCCCGGTGACGCTGTAGCGGCCAGTAGGGCCTATGCAGCATACTCAATCCGAAAAAAAAAAAAATATGGACTCGTCTGATGTCATCCGTCCACCGAGTAGGTGGTTTCCAGCACTTTGGGATCCCAACGTCGCGCATCTGTCGGTTCTCCGAACTATGTGCCCCGCCCATTGCCACTTCAGCTTCGCAACGCGTCGAGCAATGTTGGTTTATATCGTGGCATGTGGAAATCTTTGCAAGACCTAGCAGTGGACGTCTGTCGGTTGATAATGATGATGGAATATGGATGTGCAGATTTAGTCCAGTTAAGGATTTATTATAAGTTCTACCTTTCTAGGCACTGCCAAGGTTTAAATTTATTATTTTCCTCCGAATTTTCCACAATTTGCAATTAATTCGCATAATACATCCATACTAATATTATAAATGCGAAAGTGTATGTCTGTCTGTCTGTCTGCTACGCTTTCCCGGCCCATCTTTTCAACCGATTTTGCTGAAATTTGGTATAGAGGTAGGTTATATCCCGGGGAAGGACATAGGCTTATCCCGGAAAATTAAGGAGTTCCCGCGGGAATCAAAAAACCTCTATACACGCAGACGAAGTCGCGGGCATCATCTAGTATATAATAAACGACAAAACGTAACGGTCCTAAACATTCTTGTATCAAACTATTTTTTATGTAATTATTTATCAAACCACTTGATTAATTACCGATAGCAAAAAAGCAATCTATCCTAATATCATAAATACGAATGTTTGGATGGATGTTCATTACTCAATCACGCCAGAACGGCTGAACGGATCTGGATATAATTTGGCACAGAGATAGGTTACAGTCTGAAATAACACATAGGCTACTTGTTATCCCGGAAAATTAAATCTGTCCCGCGGAAACCAAACAACCTCAATCCACGCGGAGGAAGTCGCGGGCATCAGCTAGTAGTATAATAACAAAGCGTGGATAATGTAGTAACAGTAGTGATTACATGTTTCAAACAAGTTATTTGCGAGAATTATTTTATTTATTGATAAAATGTAATCACATCATGAAATTCGAGTAGGCAGTAATCACAGTGAGCGAAAATTTTATTTGGCTGATTTTTGTATACAGTTGTAAATTGCATTATAATCTTATCTTAATTTATGTTACGCAATCTGATAAAAATATATCGAGCAGGTTTCATCCCGATATCTCTTAATAATAATAATCAGATTTTTAATCCTTGCTGTCTATGCAACAGTGGAAAATGGAAAGATGTATCATTATTATATTCTTACTAGCTGATGCCCGCGAGTTCGTCCGCGTGGATTGAGGTTTTTCGGTTCCCGCGGGAACTCTTTAATTTTCCGGGATAAAATCCTATGTGCTATTCCAGACTATAATCTATCTCTGTGCCAAATTTCATCCAGATCCGTTCAGCCGTTGGAGCGTGATTGAGTAACAAACATCCATCCATACATCCATCCAAACTTTCGCATTTATAATATTTATTTGATTAGTTTCCTCAATCAAACTAATAACAATGGTATTGGAAATTCACGATATAGTATAGGCACCTACTCGTATGTGTATGTATGTTACGCTCAAAGATCAAAAACGCTCATTGAGCGGAAAAATAGCTCACAACGCGATGTGGTCACAGTAAAACATCCACATAGCGAAATTCGTGTTATGGCTCTAATGAAAACGCGCACGACGCGTTGTGGCAATCAAAGAAAGACCAAATAGCGAAATTCGTGTCGTGGCTTACATGCTATTCGATCTCAACGCGTTGTGGCAATGAAGAAAAGCCATGACGAAATGCCACAGTAATAGTTCATGTAAAAATAAATAGCAATCAAATACTTATTTTTCACAATTATAGTTATTTCTAATATAGGTACATTGTTGTTGTTTAATGGTGATCAATAAACATTTGTGTTAAATATTTTTATTTCTTGAAAGAATTTTAATTGTCATGAAAAAATTAAAACCCTTATCATTTTATGTGAATTATGAGTAATTTACAAATGATATGAATATTTTGTGTTCAGTGATTTATTACTTAATACATTGATTTTTTTAAATATAAAGTAATCTCAATAAATAATAAATATCGTTTCATTTTAATTTATATAATTATATACTTGATAATGAGAAACACGTTATGCCGTGATTTTATAAACTGAAAAATATTTCTTAAGGACATCTACCAAAACGTTTCCAGCCTAGGCCTAGTAGGATCTATATCGGAAAGTAGTGTGCGTTGTAATCAAATAGTATTCCATACGCGTCATGGCTTTTCTTCATTGCCACAACGCGTTGAGATCGAATAGCATGTAAGCCACGACACGAATTTCGCTATTTGGTCTTTCTTTGATTGCCACAACGCGTCGTGCGCGTTTTCATTAGAGCCATAACACGAATTTCGCTATGTGGATGTTTTACTGTGACCACATCGCGTTGTGAGCTATTTTTCCGCTCAATGAGCGTTTTTGATCTTTGAGCGTAACATGTACATATATTATAACCTTTATAAAGTTTCTAATATTTATGTTTTCATATGTCTGTGTTAAAGAACAGATCGTTAAAATGATTAAAAAATCGATGTAATTCAAATCAGACAGAGATCGACTTCTGGCTCATTTATTGAAAATATGCCCATCTTCGCTATGCAGAGCTTTAAAAATCAATGCAGCATGCGCATTGAGAAAAGACGATGAATGTTCCACTAGGTTTCACTTTAGAAGGTAAGCTAGTTTGCTTTTGTATACGAACAATTTATGAACGAAGAGGTATATAATTTTTGACATACCTACATTTTCTATAGGTATACTATGACAATGAAAGAGCTTGTCATAGTAAACCTATAGAAAATGTATGAACGAATAAAGCAAAACTTATGACGACGCGGTTGTAGTTAATTACACGTTAACGTCCTTTAACGCCTTTTAAACCGTCCGCTAAAGCCGTCTTCATAATTATCTATTACCTAACAGGAGCTCATTTTTTTAATTAACAACTTCATTTCAGGTCACTAGTGCGAAGCCAGGGGCTAGTCTGCGTCTGGGAATCCATACCAGTCTGCACCTATCTATTACCTACTAATATTAAACGCACAGTGTCTTATTTTTTTCTGTCTGCCACGCCAATGCCAACGTTAACCTTACTTCCGTCTAAAACGGGGCATGAGTTACACTCAAGTCTAGTCACTGTACCCAGTAAAAAAATTCTAGTTACTAGTTTTTTAATACGATCATCAGCCAGTATTAAGTTTAAGACATACTGCACCTCGATCTTACGCCAATTTTATATGACCCGGTATGGGAGAATCAATAAAACTGTTACCAGAAACTTGCTGGAAACGTGCCAGTGCGAGAGTTTATTCATGAAATGGCTTTTCGTCTCGCCTCTCGTGGTCGAAGCCGCAACCGGCAACTTAGCTAATCATTTTATCATGTTTCACATCGCGGCGTACAAAGGCATCGAGATAATAGATTGAAAAATAATACCGCATTAAGGAACTGCAATATAACTATTATTATTGAAGATCAATTCATCTACTTCCACAATTTAAAACTATTCTATCATTATACATGCGACAGTGTGTATTTCGCCTATTTCGGATTCAGATAGGCTGTGAAAGTGTAGTAGAAGAACAGACTGTCTTTCTACTACACTTCAACTGATTTTGACGAACGCAGAGGCTTCACGGGGAAGGAAATAAGCTTTTTATCCTGAGAAATGAACTCGGGAATCAAACCAAGGATCCCGTCATCCGCAGTCGAACATGCTAACCACTACACCAACGAAGCAGGTCGCAATAGATATTGAGTTATTGAACTCTAATTTTGGGCTATAGGCGCATAGCTCAATACGTTAACATGTCGGGATAGTTAAGTATGCTCCTTACGTTGGCTGTCGTCCTGATAAAGCGATGCTTGGTGCCATAGCTGTAGGATCTTTCCTCCGGTGAGAAGTCGGGTGCCTTCGAGGTTCCACGATAGAGCTGTGATCGGCCCATCCGCTACCAGCTTGCCAGTCTGCACCCAGCGGTATTCCAGGCCCTGTATATAGGTAGATATAGATAAAGATATGTTTATCTTTATTAGAATACTTTATTTTTTAACTAGGAACTAATATTTGAAGTATCAAAATTGTTAATCCATTTACACGCATTGTCATACGACTTGACGAATGATAGCAATTTTCAAGACTCAATTAATTAAAAAAAAGTACCATTTATCATTGGAGGGCGTGGTCGAGAATTCAGTAACTAGGTAGTTTCGATTCATAATTCCTAATTGTAACTCTACATTATTTCTAAATACTTTACAATCGTAGTAAAACGAGTTTTAACGTCAACAATAGTCGCGAATTGCAATAATTGTTGTCGTACAATTGCGAATTCTAGAAGCTGCCGGCAAAACATTAGTTTCGATTCACGTTTTGGTCAAGAAATCAAAATATTCATAAAGCGGCTTTGGAACTTTTTTTTACCAAATACCAAGCCCGCTCGATTCATACTGAAGTCAAATGTTTCATTCGTAAGTCGTTAATTAATAGTAGGTCAGCATTAAGAATAGCCGTTTTTAGGATTATGCGTTCATTTATTTTTCAATTCAGAAGATGTGGGCAGTCAATATAATTTGATTTGCCCTGCATACTTACATTATCAGTAAGAAATAACTATACCATGAGGATACTTCACTTTCTAGTGTCGTTTTAAGTTGATTTTATTATACAGTTATATTTATATGTAAATTTAAAATCAACTGATGAATGTTTGTAGGTGATTATCTTGACATTTAGTTAAGTACATATTATCCTCTAGAAATACATAATTGGATATTTCTACCTTAAGTTCGTAAGAAAACTACCAAATCTCAGTCTTATTTCGCAGTGCGACAGTAATTTAGTTTCCGTAAATTCAACGTTTTCCTTAGCAATTTAGCCGACGATGATGTAACGCTTATAAAATGCTTAAATCTTAATTGGCTTTTGTTTATTTAAATATAGGTAGGTACATGTTTTAGGATTAAGTATTGCTTTTCCTAGTGTTCATGCAGCTAAAACAACGTTTATTATTATAAACTAGCTGATGCTCGCGACTACGTCCGTGTGGTTTAAGTTTTTTTTCTCTCTCCAGGTCCTCACCTATACCCATGTCAAAAATCGCGTCGATCGACGGCGAGATCGAAGGACAAACCAACAAACAAACAAACACAGTTTCGCATTTATAATATTAGTGTGATGAAACTTATAGTACACATAAAAATAAATTTGATATCCCTAATTATACAAAATAAATATAGACAAACATTGCTAAGCTCATTTTAAATAAGCAAAACGTACGAGTATGTTCAACGTTACAGTTAAATATATCTCTGAAGTATCATGTACTCGTATTGGTTTGTAGAGCTACATTTCGATACTATTAGTTACGTGTATTATTACCGTATAAAAACCCATCTTTCGTTTTTATCCGGTAGCTATAGAAGCGTGATATATAACTATTACCTACCTACGGAGTGAGGACGATTACAATGCATTATTATGAAGAGCAATTTAATATACAATTGTAAGTCATGTGACTGACGAGAGCGTTGAATGAATTGAACACAGCAAACTGTTTCAGCTATATCTAAGTACTTGATGCTTACATCTCCTCACTATACAATATCTTTTACATACATATTTAAAAACATGTATTGATGCCGCAAATATTATGCGCCACAACTGCGAATGAATTTAACCAATTAATTCTCAGGCGAGCTAATTGTTATTTGTTACTCGCGCATGTTCCATGACTAAATATTTCTACAATATCATACTTTAAAATTATCATTAGTACCAACGTAAGTATATTTTACAATAATAACAACAGCTCTGTAATTTTCCCGCATTTGTCTGTCTGCATAGACATTTTTAATAGGTGCAAATTAAACGACAGGGTCACAGCTGCAAAAAAGGAAAATATTATCTCAATTTTAAAAGATCGTCAGCTATAAATATATACTTAATGTTATAGAATATTAATATCAGCAGACAAATATCCTAATGAGAAATGGGTCTTTGCTTTGGAGAACTTACAAGGCTTTGTTTTCAGAAATTTTATACAGGATCTAGGACTCAGATTAGGGTAGGGTACGATCCCAAACCGGAAAACACAGCTATTATTGCAAGTGGACAGACGATCTCAAGCAAGTCGCTGAGAGTCGGGGGACTCAAGCGTCCTAAGACCATGATCTGTGTAGGTCATCCACATAGTGCATGAACGAAGACCGCAATCGTGGAAGAAGTTCCTTGCAAGAAAAATATATGTCCAGCAAAACATATCTTTTGGAAAACGACGACGGAAAAATTGTCAGTTATCACAAAGCCTAAATTATATACCGTTCAATCCAATTAAAACACTGTCTCCTGAAAACGTATCACGCGATCTCAACGTGTAAGTGTACCGAAAATGTAGGTACATTCGATTATTTAATGTCAAGGTAATGCATGAGCGTGCTTCTGGAATTCGAATTAAACTAATTTAATGACGCGGTTGTGTTACAAACGTAATTTTTTGGTAACACTGCAATGAGGATACCACAATTACTTCATTTATGGTTATGCAACAATCTAAGTTCCTAAGATGGTTCAACATGACTGGTTTTCTTTAAATTAACTTAAAGAACTATTTTTGTATCAACCTTGATACTAAAAATATTAAAAGAAAAACTGGTCAGGTTTGTGTATAATCAGTAGGTACATGCAAATAGCGTTGTCATGTCAGTTGCTAAACGCATTGATGCTCATTATTTCGTGTAATATTTTTCTAAAAACTGTGTAACAATCACAATAATCCATACTTCCATACTAATATTATAAATGCGAAAGTGTGTCTGTCTGTCTGTCTGTTTGTCTGTCTGCTACGCTTTCCCGGCCCATCTTTTTAACCGATTTTGCTGAAATTTGGTATAGAGGTAGCTTATATCCCAGGGAAGGACATAGTCTACTTTTTAGAGTTCCCGCGGGAATCAAAAAAATCAAATGCACGAAGTCGCGAGAATCATCTAGTTTTTAAATACCTATTAAACAAGGTATCACACAAGGGAAGGATTAAATTTGTAAAAAAAATTTAAAGTCAATATGAAGCAGTGACAGTTTTGAGTTTATACAATCTACTGTACAAAATTGCCTAGGTTAACTTTTGGATTTGAGTACATTTATACAATCTACTGGACATAAATCGCTTAGGCTAACTCTTGGATTAGAGTACATAATTAAACAATCTACTGTACAATAATCGCTTTGGCTAACTCTTGGATTAGAATACATTGTTATAATCTACTGTACATAAATCGCTTAGGCTAACTCTTGGATTAGAGTACATAATTATACAATCTACTGTACAATAATCGCTTTGGCTAACTCTTAGATTAGAGTACATAATTATTATAATAACTAGGATACTTACATGAGTAGTGGCAGCACTATGGATTAAAGGTGTTGGTTCAAAAATGCACACTTCTGCACCATATGCTGCAGCAATCTTCCCAGTATCAGTGCTGCAATCCAGGGAACTGATGCGGACATAGCCATGGATAGCACCAGGAATTATCTGGACTCGCTCAAAATTGGACGCTAGTATCACTATATTACATCCTGCTGCATATGCCTAAAATAGTAATAAGTTTTTTAACTATTGCCATCGGATTTATAACACCTTCTTTGGGGATTATTTAACTACTAGCTGATGCCCGCGACTTCGTCCGCGTGGATTTAGGTTTTCGGTTCCCGCGGGAACTCTTTAGTTTTCCAGGATAAAAAGTAGCCTATGTGCTATTCCAGACTATAATCTATCTCTGTGCCAAATTTCATCCAGATCCGTTCAGTAGTTACGGCGTGAAAGCGGAACAAACATACAAACAAACTCACTTTCCCATTTATAATATTAGTAAGGATAAGGATTTTTCAGTTTTTTCCTGTTGATTTTGAACAGAAAACATATGACAACAGTTGAAGTATCAACTGCTCTTGTATGAGTGCTTGCCTGAGATTAAGTTTCATTCTATCATAAAAGATTTACTTACTTAATTTAAAAAATTACTTGAATTTTTTAAATTATTAAGTACACATAAGTAATCATGGTGTATCTATGTAGTTTTATAGGTAGCACACTTAAGATTATGTTACCAATGGAGTTAGATAGTCAAACAAGTCCAAACTAGTAAGACTTTCTGGTAGCAATGGAGGAGTCCTTATGATCTCGTCCTGCCTGCATCATCATACCAGATTAACAGTATAATATTCTTGAGTTTTCATTCTAAGTTGGATAAATTTGAAATAGGGATGTTGGCAACTAATTAAATCAGCAAGTTATCAACACATCAAAATTAAAATTCATGTTTTTTATTCAAATAAACTTTTGCAAGTCTTTTTGAAAAAGCAAACTCAGTACACTCTGATTCAAACTTTATGACATCTCAGAAGTTAGCAACGAGTATAGGTTGTGCGGGTACGGACAACTGGAACAGAACTTGCCTATCAAAAATCAATATAAGTAATTATTATTTCTAAAAGAGTGTGAAGAGTAATTTGTGAAATTAAGTTATTTTGTAATTACTAAGTTACAGACAAAGTTTCTCATATAAGGCTGTGAAATTTAAAGTGATAAACTTTAATTCTTGCAAAATATAAATTCCCCAGTCCAAAATGGGGCTTAGGCAGACTATAAAGAAAATTATTTCCAAAGTCATCTAGTTTCCAATAGATCTCATAATTAGTAAACTTTTCACATTATATTAATAGCTTATCTACACATACAATGGTAACATAATATAGCCTTCAAGGTAAACATTGCTTTTAACATTAATAGGCATTTAAATAGCCGAGCAGTGTAAATTAGTATTCAAGGAAATTCTTTTCATGCAGTGATCCATCATCACAGTAGCAAGAACTCGCGCTAAACGTGCAAATTGATATTTCGTCTGCGACATAAATTATTAAAAATATTACTTAGTCATAACAAGACTCAATTAAATACATTTTCCTGCTCACAGACACCTTGTAGTGCCTTGACTATATCCATCTTTTGCTACTTCTAGTATTTTAGATATCTGGTCTTGAAAATCTATATACCTAATAACATCTAAGATAAAATACATACTGTAAAAGGTATTCCTTCCACTGATCCAACAGCAAAACATTGATCTCCTGAATTGCAGGCACCACTAAGTACTTGATGACAGTTCATTATGAGCTATTACAACTAAAATTCCTTCGCTATATTTGTACTAAGCTGTAGTAGGACACAAGCATATTTGTATTAAAGTAATACATAGTTATTTTAGCAAAAAAAATCGAACATTTCATATAGTTTTCTTCTAATAATTTTACGATCACGAATTAATTCTCTATGACACCACACATCGAACGTGAGAGAATGACGTATGTAATGCGTGAAAGAGAAGAAATGAAAATTGAGAAGAATATTTTTTTAAGCCGTTCTTACACTCTCTGATCATGTCATGAAAATCGTTGTCGTTACTAAAACTGGTTTTTTATAAATCCTTTGGAGAGATGCAAACATTAAGGTTAACTTAACTTCTCACAGCTCACAGGTGACAAAAATATCTAGGGCACCCCTTCCACAACAACAGCGCTTGATTGGCACAACAAGAGCGCTTGATTTTCAAAGTTAAGACTATCGTCTAGTGACGAAACGCGACGCGAGTAGGTATTTTCAATAATGCTATCTGTTTCACAATGCTTCGCTGCCTTCTCCGCATCATGCGATAGAGAGAGTTGCAAGTCCAGTAGGCATATGCCTACATTTTATTCTTGAAATATTGTTTCGGGTGAAAGGAAACGTTTTTACCCTCCCCAAACGTTTACGAAATTAGACAATTTTGGTCTCATTAGATTCAGTACAGCTTAATCAAGGCTCCTACGTTTTATTTTTTTAGTACATATTTTAGTTACATTAAATTAAAAAAAATTAAAATACTCGAGGAAGTTTTTAGGTCAAAAATATGGATATTTAGACGCTAATAACTTTTAACATAAGCAATATTTCTTTAAAATTAAAACGTACGAGCATAGTTCATCATTGTATCTGCAAAATTTTTAAAAATTATGGAAATTGGACAACATTTACGGGAAGAAAAACGTTATCACTTTTTGTATGAAAATTTACAACTAGACGATCCTCTTAAGATCGTGAGATGTTAGATCAAAAGCTACTATTAATGTGTGGATACAAATCCGCTGCTTAGCCATTGAATTATAAAGTGCTTAGCAACAGAGCACATAGCCTATGTTATTCCTCATGTCCTCAACTATACCCATGCCAAAAATCACGTCGATCCGTTGCTCCGTTGCAGCGTGATTGAAGGAAAAACCAACAAACAAACACACTTTTGCATTTATAGTATTAGTTATTATGATATTGCACAATTACTGGGAAGAGACTGATCCCCAAGAAACGGGCTATCCTAGTTTGGGGATCTAGGGTGATTTAAAAAACATTGTACTATTTATTCTGGAACAAATAAAGATTTTATTTATTTACTAGTTGATGCCCGCGACTTCGTCCGCGTGGTTTAAGTTTTTTTGATTCCCGCGGGAAATCCTTAATTTTTCGGGATAAAAAGTATATTGTATCCTATGTCACTCTCCATGTCCTCAACTATACCCATGCCAAAAATCACGTCGATGCGTTCCTCCGTTGCGGCGTGACCAACAAACCAACAAACAAACACATTTTCGCATTAATTATAATATTAGAATGATGAAGTATGATTTATATTATGCACTGGTGAATCAAATTTAAATTACAAGAAGTAAGTATTTAAATGATCTATTCATTTATTCGAGTGGTTTTTCTCAGCGTGGCAAGCTCAGACTTTATTTATGAACGACTCGAGTGAAATAGCTCGAGCCGTTCATAATGAGTCAGTATAGTCTAGTAAGTCAAAGTCGAGTCACAAATCGGTTAATAATATCAAAAAACAGTGCATGCCATTTGCGTAACGTTAGCACATTGAACGACCCAAAGGAACGATCACCCGACCACCCACCTTTAGCCCAATTGCCATAGACAAAAATCAGTGTAACCTAATCGGAAGATGTAAAGATTCCATAATATCGCGTAACCACAGACTACATAATTACAGATAAGGGTATATTTATGCGGGCATGATTTATATAGTAATTAGGATAAGCTAGCTAGCTTTAATTTCTATTGTTTTGTTTTCAATAAAAAAAAAAAAAAAAAAGATAAGGGTTGTAAAGTAACACAGAGTTAATAGTAACGGGTTAACTACAATGAGTAGGTAAAAGAGTAGTACCTACTTCCTTCGTCATTGGTTGACTCTATGGCTGTGTTCCGAAATACACTGCGAGCACTGTAAGGTGTGACGTCACTTTAGTACACTGCGAAGCCGTTCCTCTAAAGTTAGGTATACAGCCGAGCGATCGCGTAACTTCTGCATCAATCATTGTTACAGTATCAATTGTTGTAATTGGCTGAATTTATGGCATTCTTGCTGCGTCAATGGATTATGTCCAATAGTGGAAGAGTGTTAACCAATCAGAGGTGATTGCGATGTATCAATGATTGATGCAGAAGTTACGCGATCGCTCGGCTGGGTACTGCAGGCTTTTAACGGAACGCTGTCAGCACTGAGACAAACACTGAGAGCACCTCACCTCGAAAACGCCAGTGCTCACAGTACAAAGATGGCGTCGATTAATGACGTCATATATTTCCCTAGGATACTGCAGCAGTTTACTGTCAGTTATAACGGAACGAATTTCTCCACAGTAAAGAGCACTCACGAGCACTGAACAGTGCTAGCAGTCTATAACGGAACACAGCCTGAATTCCGTAATTCTGTCATTGATGACAATGACATTGACAAATATTGTCAAATTAAAATTGGATTTTGATGTGAAACGAGAGTTGTTTTTGGTTGTTTTTCTCTGTTTTGTGAATTGATTCAAAAAGAAAATACAGATACTAGGTACTACAGAAAGCGTATTTTAAACAAAACGATACTTTCCAAAATTTACTGTGTTATAGTGTTTGCGCTCATTTAACTTCCATGCGAGTCTAATTACTGTAGTTCACTAACGAAGCAAAGGTAAGAAGAAAGTTGATTTTTACTTATTGTATGTTTATTCAAATGTCTTAGCTTGCGTTTTATTAAATGCTTATTGAACATAATTTATTCATATAAAAACTCCAAATAAGTATCTAATCAGTAGGTAATAATTCTAAACCTAAATAACGTCATAATGAAACCTTATGAGTTGGGTTGCGGAGGAAAAGGACTTTGAGAAGGCTGTGTACTTGACCTTAACTTTATCCTACCAGTTATTTACTTATCAGTCTGGATAATTTATCTCACATAGTTAATTTATTCAGTCCCTGTCCATCTTTCCCATTCAAATACTAAATTTATATTATTAAGTACCGAGTTATACTTTACTTACATTGCGTGCTTAATTAATTATACTGCTTAAGATTTATCATATGTGTGGATTCAGGTTTTATAAAATCTTGTCAGATCTCTTTGAATTACTGTGGTCAAATAGCCGATGTCTGTCTCTTGGATGCAAGCTATCCCTGTATGTACAATGTTACTTGCTTGTACATCAAACTGGAAAAGCAATTACTTAATTGACAATGAAAATGTAACAGACAGACTAACCGAGTTTCTTGTTGGTTCTTCTTGGTAGGAATGGCATTCTGAACCAGTGGTAGATTTAGTCGACAATTCAAAAGCACTTGTAAAAGTTTAGTTGAATAAATTGAATTTTGAACCCGTTTTATCATTTTTGATATTAATATTTTAAATATAAACTGTTACTTTGTTAAACTTTCGATAAGTAGCTAGTTGTAGTCACAGGCAGCTTTGTTGGTAGGATGCTAAATTGTAGGTATACTCGCACTCGCAAAGGCAACTTGATTACCAAAAGTTGTATTGATCACATTTTTATAAGAAAAAGTGCTTCTGGCTTGTCCATACATACTGCGGTGATAAACAATTCCATAGCTCACCACTATATTATAACTGGCCTTGTGCTAGTCGACTTTTCATTAAAAACTGAAAAAAGTAAACTTTGTACCAAAATTACTTACTTAATCGACAAACCAACAAATAGAAAATCAAAATGTACCAAGGGTTAAAAGAACATTAAAGAAGTAATTGACAAACTTGGGGTTTGATGTAATGAATGTAATGTGTATCCATAATAGTTAATTTCCATTATATTTAAATAATTATATCTCTTACCTATTCTCCTCTATGTAATAGGTAATTCTTAAAGTAATAAATATATGTAACCTAAGTAGGTAAGTATATTTAAATTTTTATTTTATGTAATTAAGTACTTATATACCTCTAAAAATGTAAGACCATTGTGTGTTGTTTCGGCTGGTGCATCTCAACCTTTTTTGTATCACATTTCTGTATATTATATTGAATACAAATTAATGTAAAAAAAGGCTTAAATAAATACTACTTAACATTTTTATTTCTACTTATACTTAATTGAATAACTAGGTACTTAATTTATATTTAATACTTAATTAAAGACAAATTTATATTATGCATTATCATAATGTACCTAACTTCAGTAAGTGTAAAAATCAAACATCTGGATTACTAAATGACACATGTTTATTTATTTCCTTACATTGTATTATCAACACACACATATTATCACAATTATTCATTCAGCCAGTATCAATTTTTACTGATATGATAAAACTGGAATCACTGGCCTTTATTTCCCGCCAGCAGTGATGAATGAAGTTTTATTTTTGAACAAACACTTGTGTTCCTAATTGGGGTTAATAACTGAGTAATACAGATGTAACATAAAATTTTCTACTGTCGAAGTTCATTGTCACACAATTTTGAACCTTAATCCTCATACAATCAATGCCAAATAATGCAAGACATTATTTCAATGCAGCATTACATTTAAGACATTCTGCTTATAATGAACATGTATGATGTCATACAAGCTTTGGTTGAGCCCCTGGCAAGGTTATTTATGTGTTATCTTAATCTACAAACTGCAAGAGATACAGTAGGCAAGTACTTTCTATCTAACAAATAATAAATTGAAAGCCACCAGTTATATGCCTTCATCTTTGTAGCACAGTAGCACTCAGACAATTATTAGTAGGTACCTATCATGGGCGATCACGAATGTGGCTCTGTGATTCAATATTTCAATTGGCAACGTGCATGGTGCTTATCTGCCACTGCTACGGGCGAAAACACACTACGAACAGGACAAAACAAAACGTCCGTGCGTTACACCCGCAACCGCTTCATATGGGCCTTATTGCAGCTCCATATAAAAGTGCGCGCTCGTACTTTTAAGGCCAAAATACATAGGGAAGTTTTTTGGCCTTAAAAGCCATAAAGCAAAACAATTTAATTTACTCTATTCCCTTACTCTGTTGTTTACTTAATATCTGTAATATTACTCTATCAACTATTCAACATACAACTCAAACTGCTGCTGGATCTAAAAAAACGTGAGATTCTGCATGTCAATTTTCTTTGTAACGCTCTACATAATATACCTAATATGAAACTAGCAAGACATCTGCTGCTTTAGAATAGCAAAAATTAAGAGAATAGTTGTTAAATGCAGAGATATAAGGCAATTACTTAGTTGTTAAAGTGCATTCAGACCGCCTCGCCCATGCGGGGGTCTAGCTATTTATAGCGCGCACTCCCGAACCCTTCAATTAGCTTGTATTTGCTTGCACTCCATGCCGTTCAAAGACCACCTGGCTATAGTTTATACGATTCATACCGTTTATTTATACCCCATATTACTTAGCTGCAAATTATGGTGCGTGTTTTATTTTTTATAAAGTAGTCAAAGTCGTGAAGGATGACTTTAGTCTGATGGTGACTGACTTATGAAGGTCGAATAATCATAAGTTTTTACGCGTAGTCCTCAGTTCTCAATCAGTTCCATAAGCGCCCAGACAACACAACAATTACTCTGGCATCAATTAATAAATCCGTGACCCAGGGTCAGATTGCTCGTGTCATGATTTTGTCTCTAGATAATTTCCATTAAACTATAACTATCCGCAGTTTGGTTCGTGAAATAATATCTAAAAACTTCAGTGTGCCTACCCAAGTATCTATTGCCTATGAGAAGGTGGATTTACGTAACTTGGTAGATTAAATTATTCGTCTATCTGTCAGAATTACGAGTATATCGACGTCAATGGACAGTAACTAATTACAGTTCTGATAATAAGTCTGCGTACAGTCCTTGACCAGTTCTAGCAGGTATCCACTGGCACTGTCACACAGTAATTGAACTGCTTGAGGACTGCGCATTCGGTTGGCAGTTGTGATACAGTTATTATGACAACTGCACTATTAAGCCGCACCAATCTACACTGCACATTAGCAGTGGTTTTATCGTCTAAATGTTGGTCGTCTTTATAGGTATAGACCCAAATAGAGTAACTAATAATAGAACGGCATTCAATCAAAAAGTGTAGTTAGTAGTTACATAAAGTTGCACTCTTCTCCAATGAATTATATCTGTACATTCATTCTACACGAAAGTCTGTACATGGAAATTTCCAAGCAATAAAACAGCGACGTTTTCGCTGTGATTTTATGTTTCATACTTTATTCAAGTGAGTTTCATATTTGGCATGATCTATTCGTCAAGATCTACATCTGTTATGTCATGGAAACTTTATCCTTTATAGTACGGCCACGGGCCAATAAAGTGGTTATTTCATATAGAAACGTATATTACTTAATGATGCTTCTTTTACCGCTTATAAGCGTCGACTCTGACCCATAAATCTTTACTCTAAGAGAGCCTTATTGCCCTTATGCTGTATCTAACAAGAAACTTAAAGGTCAGGTTATATAATCGCCGTGTGTTATCATTTACAGAACTATCTTTGTTTTAGTTTTATTAGCTACTTCAAAGTAATGACTAATGAGTGTTATTCTTTGTACCTAGTTCAATCCGCCGAAGTTATAAAGAAAACAGTAGATAATATTTTTTTCAATGGGATAATTATGGGTTCACTTTTGGTATAATCAACTCTTATGGACTTTTTCGGCTAACTATATTATCATATCATATGACTATATGAGCAACCAATTCTGTGTAGCATTCGCCGAATTGAATTTCAATAATGTTTAACTTTTAGAAACAATGAAGTTAACCGTCAGGGCTTCCGTTTACCTTACTTACCTAATGTAAATAAAGTTAACTATTGAGGTCACTTGATATCAAAGAATATAGATGTTAAAGTGTAGGTCAGACATGCGTGAACAAAAAAACCGCGCTACAAGATGCTTGTTCAGACCGAGTACTTAGGTTTCTACTATCTAGGTACCCCTCAATCCACTGATCCACTGATTGGATCCACTAGTTGATTAGATAGCACTCTGGAGTCTGGACCTACCCATAGAAATAAGAAAATGCTTAGTCTTCAATAATAATTGTTCAGTGGTACCTACCACCTATCTACCTACTAAATATACTATTCTGTGCCGACAGAGAGCGGTAGCACGATACATGTGTGGTTTGAAATAGTGCATAGAGATGGTGCAATTATTAAACTCAGCAGGCATGCCATTTGTAATAGAGAAACGCGGACGCTGCGTGAATTTTGAACGGATATGAAGACGCCATAATATAAAGCAGGGAATATAAAGGTTCAACTTTACTTATGAGTAAAGACTTGCCGAAGATGCCTTGCGAAGACTTGCTTGCTGTATTCGTACGGTCTCGCGGAAGGGTAACTCACTGCGACACGACGTAGTGGGCTTCTTTGCTAGCTTGGCGTTGGGTCTACCTACTCTTGCGGTTAGCGCTCACTGCGGCGCATCGTTGCGGCGCGGCTGCCCTTAATTCCGCTGTCCTAAACTAGTCTTAAGACATTTGGCCATGGAGCCTGAATGCCCACACTTTGGCACCAATCTTCATCTGCTACGCCTTTTGCATTGGCGGATGAGATGGAATCTCAAGTTAGTGTGAAGATGTTTGAGCCTTTTAGCGCCTCATTCATAGACTTACTTTAAGGTGAATGATTTTTTCGGAATGGATAAAATATAGAGTAGTTATCTACTGATTGAGATGGACAGAAATGGCTCGAGATTATTTCGTAATTCCTTTTTTGGTATTTCACATTCAATTTGGGGGAATGCTTCTATTGGGAGAAGCTATAACAGTATTGTATAGTACAAATTAATTATCATTTTGGAGTATAAGTAGTTACTTAGGTAGGTTGTCACATGTCGATGTCACACTGTACCTAGATTGTAGAGCAAGGTATTTCTAGATAAGTGTAATTAGGCTCTATGGAACTAAAAGCAGAGCGCTTTCATTACTAATGGAAGCACACCAACAAAAGCTTTGTTTCGAAACTTAATTGAGCAAATTTCCTCCATTACCGCTGTAATTAAGTTTAATAGAACAAGGGGGTTACTATCATCGCTTAAAGCAGTATTATAACAAAATAGCGGCTATATGTCACGTAGCTCTACGTCCCTAAAATAAGTACCGTCACGAACGTAAATAATATTAAAATAATATTGCTTTAAATCGCATAAGTGCGTAGTATGCCCCCAGAGATTGCACCAACCAAAACTTTTGATGATGAAAAATTGCACAGGTTATCTTATTACGCGGGGGACCGTTGGAATAAAACATTTGGTACTATTAATGCGGTTCACAGAATACATCTACTTACCAAGTTTCAACAGTATAGTTCTTATAGTTTCGGAAAAAAGTGGCTGTGACATACGGACGGACGGACAGACAGACAGACAGACAGACAGACAGACAGACAGACATGACGAATCTATAAGGGTTTCGTTTTTGCCAAATTTGGCTACGGAACCCTAAAAAAAGGAGGAGGTTATCAATTCGGCGCGTATGTTTTTTTTTTTTAATGTATGTCGGTGCATATCTCCGTGGTTTCTTAACCGATTTGAGAAATTTTTTCTTCATTGGTTAGAGGAAGCTCTCGAGGTGGTCCCATAAAAAATTTTGACTCCAAATCCTCAATTCTGATGCTGTAGGTGTACCTACCATACTACATGAAATCCTCAAAACTAGGGAGTTAGGAAATTTCGATGGTGAATTCATGTAGTAGGTATCAAGTCAGGTGTATACGATTCAACTCTGAGCCCTAACTCCTCAACCCTGATGCTGCAGGGTACAGAACTCCTGAAAAATAGCGATTTAGGATTTTTTATGTTGAATTCATATTGTAGGTGTCAAGCAACGACTTCATACTTAAACCCAAGTCCCAACTCCTCAACTCTGATGCTGCAGGGTACTGCACTCCTAAGCCGTGCGGATTTAGAGTACACTAAAAAGTTAAAAATAAAAATTCTTTCCAAAAAACCGACTTCCAAAGCTACGGTAAAGTGAAAAATAATTTTGATTTCTACACACTATGTTGAAGTCGGGCGATAGGTAACAAAGATAGGCAAAGTTGACGCGTCAGGCTCGCCCGACTTCAACATAGTGTGTAAAAATCAAAATTATTTTTCACTTTACCGTGGCTTTGGAAGTCGGTTTTTTGGAAAGAATTTTTATCGTAGAGTAGCGTAGTAGTCGTAGTGGTGCGTGAGTTCAAAGCTACCTTCTTTTCGTAGAGTAGAGTAGTAGTAGTGGTGCGTGAGGTCAAAGCTACCTTCTTTTCGTAGAGTAGCGTAGTAGTCGTAGTGGTGCGTGAGTTCAAAGCTACCTTCTTTTCGTAGAGTAGAGTAGTAGTAGTGGTGCGTGAGGTCAAAGCTACCTTCTTTTCGTAGAGTAGCGTAGTAGTCGTAGTGGTGCGTGAGTTCAAAGCTACCTTCTTTTCGTAGAGTAGAGTAGTAGTAGTGGTGCGTGAGGTCAAAGCTACCTTCTTTTCGTAGAGTAGCGTAGTAGTCGTAGTGGTGCGTGAGTTCAAAGCTACCTTCTTTTCGTAGAGTAGAGTAGTAGTAGTGGTGCGTGAGGTCAAAGCTACCTTCTTTTTGTAGTGTAGCGTAGTATTAGTGGTGCGTGAGGTCAAAGCTACCTTCTTTTCGTAGAGTAGCGTAGTAGTAGTGGTGCGTGAGAGTAATAGCGTTTAGTGAGGGTGCGTACACATCTGGCGAATGCGCTGCACAGTGCACATTATATTATGCGGTGTGCCACACGCGCGCTGTTACTGCACCTGTTGGTGGGTCACAAACGTAAAGCCCGCATAATGCACGAGTGCAGATCTCGCGCATGTATTTAAGTTTGCCCCCTTTATATTCCTCTTTTATAGGGTTGCTTTTTGACTGTATCCAGACATCGTTATCTTGGCTCATGCGCGGCTCTGGACTCTGGAACAGCGCGCGAATAGATCGCACTAAGTAATCCACGCGCGCAAGCAGTTGTGTACGCACCCTAATATAAACTAATCGATTTTGTCTGTGACCTAAAAACAGCCATGAACAACCCACATGTGCGAAAGTCTCATACAAGATGAATTACGATTACTTAATATTATAAATGCGAAAGTTTGGATGAATGGATGGATGTATGGAATTGGATGGATGGATGGATGTTTGTTATTCAATCACGGCAGAACGGCTGAACGGATTTGGATGAAATTTGGCACAGAGATAGATTATAGTCTGGAATTACACATAGGCTACTTTTTATCCCGGAAAATTAGAGAGTTCCCGCGGGAACCAAAATACCCCAATTCACGCGGCTGAAGTCGCGGGCATCAGCTAGTTACGATTATAATATACCAATTACGCTTAAAGTAGTTTTACTCAATGCAATTTGTTTTTCTTTTACTCGGTTGTGTTATTTTGTTAGCTGTCTACATTTTTCTTTCGCTATCTCTGTTTCTACTTTTAGTTAAACATTTTATCGGAGTTCTTTATCGGAAGGATCCAATAACAATCTATTTATAGGCTCTAGCCTCTCCTAGAGTCCTATTATAATAATTATTGTTATTAACGTTATAATAATATAAGCTACCTATAAAGTTTGGTATGTTTCCATATAGACTCGATTTGATATAGACTCCATTTCATAAAGACTTGATGATTTTCTCGATGACAAAGTTGCATGGAAGCAACCGGCTTCGCATCCAGCAACCCACAAGTCAGTGTAATACCTACCTACTTGTTACGTAGCGTATGCATTTTATATTATATACAAATTGTTACATTTTTCTGTTTTTGAAAAGAGCAACTGCTGAGTTTCTTGCCGGTTCTTCTCAGTAGAATCAGCTTTCCCAACCGGTGGTAGGTTCTTACGACTTATCATAAGTGGCACAAGTTGTCCTTTATGAAATAAATCATTTTCAATCAATCATAGGTAAGTGACAGCGTAGGACGTCGGTGTAAAGTGGCATAAAGGATCATAAAAATACTCAGAAACTTATTTAGCTCGATTCAGCTTTTGTCTATACATAACTGACGTTTTTCAGCTCTGCGCAGTTAAAAGAGCATATATAGCTGAATGAACCATCTCCATAGGAACTGTCAGTTTCGTATGGACAAAAGCTGAATCGAGCTCTGCATTGTATGTTATCTGATATTACTTGTTATCACCTTTCCAAACCTACAACCCTCAGGCCATTCACCGCCCTTACTGTCGTTTTGTATAGCCACCTTATTGTGATATAGGCTACCAATTTAACCTTTAATAACGAGTTAAAACTTTGATAACAGAGCTTCTGATAATATCCATCGCCTTTCGTGTATTCAACTCACTCGGAAGGGGCGATCCCTTTAGGCGTAATCAAACTTTATTTAAACTTCAAAGCATCAAATAGATATACTTTCATAAATGCATAAGTATATTAATTTAGTTAATTAAGTAAACTCTGAATCAATACCTACTCAATATTCAGACTTAAACACTGTTCTAATTACAGGGCCTTAATATTAAACGGTCTTTACAAAAGAGGCTATATTTATTTTGTATTAAACTTTAAGCTTGCAAAGGTCAAAATAAAAGCCAGAGCAAAAGAAAAACAAACGAACTGTGAAATTAAATAGCTGCTAATAACGCTTTCATAAATATTAGTTAGTTATCATTTTAAATCAGGTTTGTAGATGTGAATAGATGTAATTTATAGTACAGAATAAAATCTCAACAATGAAAAAACCTTTGCGCGACCTGGGAACAACCGTCTAATTTTAACGCTTGACACAGGCTTCAAAGGGATTCCCTTTGTTCTTTTATTTTTCGTTCATTTTTGTGGCCGAAAGTCTGTATGAAGAGGATCCAAGTTGTCTCACCAGATTAAAGCCGTGAGGGTTGCGCGCGCATTTGCCTTCGATCCGTATACATTTGAATGAACGATAGTCACTCATAGACTATCAATCGTCAAGTGTGTCGTTTGGTACCCGGCTCTTATTGTCAATGAATGAGGGAAATTTCCTATGTAGCGTTGGTTTTCCTTTAAATTTAGTAAGTAAAATGTTAAAATAAACTGTATGTAAAATGTAGGACGGACACAGATCCATTTTACCGTACCGTTTTAGTTCGACTTTCATACAAATTTCAAACCCCTATTTTACCCCTTTAGGGCTTGAATTTTAAAAACCCTTTCTTAGCGGATGCCTATTACATCATGAGGCCTTTTGCGCATTATAAGAAAATTTCTTGTGTCTTATGAGTAATTTGTCTTATAAGAAATTCAGTCGCAATGGTTGTTGTATGAGACCATACATATTACAAGATATTTTTTCTTGTGTCGGATCAGACATACAAATACAAAATATAAGACTTAAAAGACATTACTCTCATGCCACAAGAAATTTTCTTATAATCTATACTTATAATAAAACTGTAACATGTCCAATTTTTTGGAGGGCACTCATTATTCGATAATGAAGCCAAATCTGTAATTTTTTTCATTTTTGTCTGTCTGTCTGTCTGTCTGTCTGTCTGTCTGTCTGTCTGTATCTTGGCCGCGCATCACGCCGAAACTACTGAATGAATTCAAACGAAACTTGGCACGATTTGAGCCCATACTACGAGGTAGGACATAGGATACTTTTTATCCCGAAATTCTACCCCCGAAGGGGTGAAATAGGGGTTGAAAGTTTGTATGAAAGTCCTTAATTTCTCGAGTTATAGCCATGAAACTTAATATATGAGCTGCGGGTTGAAAATGGAGACATACATGTTTCACAGTTTTTGAAAATTCGACCCCCAAAAGGGTGAAATAGGGGACGAAAGTTGGTATGAAAGTCCTTCGTTTCTCAAGATGTTTTACAAGTTATATAAACGAAACTTTTTATTTTGGCTTACGGTAAAAAATAAAGAAGTACGTGTGTCACAGTTTTTCAAAATTCCACCCCTAAGGGGGTGAAATAGGGGGTGAAAGTTCGTATGAAAGTCCGTCATTTCTCAAGTTATATCAATTAAACTTGGTATACAAGCTACCGGTTGAAAATGAAGAAATAAGTGTTTCACAGTTTTTGTGAATTTTACCCCCGAAGGGGTGAAATAGGGGTTGAAAGTTTGTATGAAAGTCCTTCATTTCTCAAGTTATAGCACAGAATAGGTAATAGGTTATAGCCATGAAACTTGGTATATGAGCTGCGGGTTATAAATGAAGACATACGTGTTTCACAGTTTTCGTAAATTTTACCCCCGAAGGGGTGAAATAGCGGTTGAAAGTATGTATGAAAGTCCTTCATTTCTCAAGTTATATCCATGAAACTTGGTATATGAGCTGCGGGTTAAAAATCAAAACATAAGTGTTTCACAGTTTTTCAAAATTCCACCCCCAAAGGGGTGAAATAGGGGTTGAAAGTTTGTATAAAAGTCCGTCATTTCTCAAGTTATTTCGATGAAACTTGGTATATCCACGCGGACGAAGTCGCGGGCATCAGCTAGTGTGCAATAAGCCTAAAAGCTATCTGACTGTCAAATTTCAGTCCAGTGGTTCAAGCTGTGTGTTAATACTCGTAGATCATCAATAGGTACTCTAACTTTGTGTAGAGGCTCTAAAACAGTCATACATAAGTAACTTGTGGAAGTGTTTTTTTCTGTACACTTGTTTCAAATAGCTTATTGAATCGTAAAACTAGGTTCTTGTTTCCGCTTCAATGACTATTATTTTTAGATGAGTTGGAAAACTTGTTGGAAATAGAAAGAATCCTTCTCGCCCACATCTATGGAAAAATAAGAGGCCCTTGCTTATTACCCTAAGATATGAGGAAAAAATAGTAACAAATGTTTTATTTTCGTTTAATATTATTATATGTAGGCGTTTGTATATAATTTTCATACCCCTAATGCTTTTGACAGATAGGTCTAATAAACAATATTAAATGTAATCTACGTACGTGATTTAAGTACCAAAATATAATTTCCTCTCGAGTTTGGTGAGGATTATATAAAAACCTGACGTAGATCGGACGTCGTTTGAAGCTGAAAGTACCCTAAGCTGGTGCCTGAATTTAATAACTACGTTGGTAACTTTCGATAATGTTACGTGTAATCCTGACATATTATGAATATACCTACTAAAATAAAGATCTGTTCAATAAAAGTACCCGATCATTATTTAGAGCTGCAGTATCGAAGGTTTAAGTTGCCAATATGATCGCCAACCTTCGATAGAAGAGGCACCGAAAGAAGAAGAAAGATCTGTTGACTCCATTAAATTAATGAAAAGGCATAGGTATTCGAGGATAGATGGAATTAGTCTGCCACATTAATATAAACCTATAAAAATCTTTACCTACTTATATAATAAAACTGTAAGTAAAACTGTAAGCTTATTATACTGTTGAAGATTACCTAAATAACAAAGGAGTATGGATTTGACTCGCTCCAGCAATGCTAAGGACAGCGGTTACTTATGTACTCGTATTTACAAATGAATGAATTTGTAAATAATTTTTTTCAAAAGAGCAACCGCCGAGTTTCTTGCTGGTTCTTCTCGGTAGGAATGTTATTCCGAACCAGTGGTAGAGACACGACGCGACGATTCAAAAGTACTTGTAAAAGTTTATTTGAATAAAAATTATTTGAATTTTTTTTGAAAAGATTACGTACTTATTACTTGTTTTTTTTTTTGGATGAAGCTTTATGATTGATACAAAGCCCAAAACTTTTTTTTTTTAATTTTTGTCCGTCTAAAGAAATTGTAGCAATCTGAAGCATACGAAGTGGCGTTCGTTATCTAGGAAGGTGGGTTATGTGGTTTAGTTACTATAAATATCTATTAAAATTATATAACCCACTTAGCTTAAGCAGAAAGTTATGCTAAGCAAGAATATATATTTTACCTATTTCAAATGCTATACCTACTAATTCCCTTCTGGACACTCAAAGCACGTTTTAACATGAAAACGTGGCAACCTAGATCCCATCTAGGGAATATTGTTAAACAAAGTTCATTTCGCATTCATAATATTAAGTAAGATGGATAATAAGTATAGTAATTTAGAGTGTATCTATACTCTATGGTAACATTACATGTCTTTATTACTTATATAATATATCTAATTTCAATTCCAAAAAACAAATAAAATATACATACCTACAACTTCGCGTTACCTAAGTTACAAGCTATGAAAGTTTTACAGAACGAGCTTCGCTCGATGATCAAATTTGGTCGAAGTTGAAACCAACTTGATGATCCAAGTTGGTTCCAACTTCAAAAACTGGAACTGGAAACACGGGCGTTACACCTTCAGAAGATTGAGACAGACTATGAGAACATCAATAAGGTTTTATAATAGTTTAATACTAAATTAAAAGCATTAAAAGCAACGTGTCTAGAATGTACCCATTTAGAATGAGCTTTGATACCGTCATTGGTCACCGGCTTTTTAGACATGAACTCTGGCTGGCAGCCTGGCTTTACGGTCCGGTCTGGCCAACTGGTGCATAAATATCGCGAACTTTTAGTGAACCGCGTTCATTTGTAGATTAAACGACCTATATTATATTTTTGACGCAACAATAGGCTGCATTTTCGGTGGGCAGAGCGTGAGCGGAAGCGGAAAAATACGCAGCGGTCCGCATTTCCGCTGATGCTTGAAAGAATGGAAGAAATACAGCTAAACAGGGCCTACTAATATAAATGACTCGCTTGATGTAGTTCTAGAGGATTGTTACTCTACGGATAAAATATTGTTTGGGATGTCGCGGATGCGCTAATGACACTTGCGGATTTTTGCCGCGTTTTCCGCTCGCCACCGAAAACATCACATACAAAATGTATGGTGCGAGCGGATCCGCATCCGCCCCGCTGGCCACCGTAACTGTAGCCTTAGGTTACCTAACTAGATTAGACTCTTCTTGTCATCTCTTTGAATCTGAAACTTAAGTAAAACACGTTTATTTTAATACAGCTAAACTAAAAAGTATGATAAGTAATACTTCGTTTGGCGACAAACTTTATACCAAGAGCTTCAAAACTAATAACGGACAAAGTTGGAACATTTCGCTATAAAATAAACGCGCTGGTATGAAACACGAATGATAACAAAACTTTAAAAATCATAATTACATTTTACACTCAACGGCCAACAAATAAGAAGTGTATTTTGTCATTTTTTTTGTAAAAAAAAACTTTAAACACGTTAATTTAAACGAAATGGTAATCCAAAGATTTTCAAGTTTTATTTGTTTAGTGTTTTTAGTGTAGATCTATTATGGACTATGTAAAAATTATACTTATTCAGCTCGAATTAGCTTTTGTCTACACAAAACTGGATTTTTCTATGGAGATGCATAGGTATGCATCCGTGTCAGCTGAATAGATGCGTATGCACATCTCCACAGCTTATTACCCGACTACGGCAAAGCCAAAAGGAAAGGTTATGATTTTAGCAGTGTATGTAATATGTAGATAATAGATATGTATAGGTTTGTATTTTGATGCCGAGCCGATTTTGATGAATGAGGTGTCAATCGATTCGTTATTATAGTCTGGGTGACATACGCTAAATTTTATACGGAGAAAATCGATATGTCGGATTTTACCTCGATTTTACATCCAATAAAATGGGCGTCTTTTAAATTTTTACCGTAGTCGGGTCATTTAATACTAATTACTGCTTGTTTATAATAAGAATCATTTGACAGTTTTTATTTCACTTCACTTTTTTATGAGAAGTGTCCAATAATGTATGTATTGACCCGATCTAATTTTGGAAATCAATATGTAAAATTTGTAGTTTGCACCGGCGTTTATGAACGAAGTGGTAAATGACTTTAGTAGCCAAAAAGCCAGTTTTATTTGACAATTTGGCACAGTAAAGTAAGTAAATAATTTCGAAATAGAATAATTGTGGATTGATATCGGGTCCATGTACTGAGGGGGCGAGGCTGCGCGCGCAGTTGCATTTCGCTACGACCGCCTCAGTCTGCCCCACGCCACGAGCTACGTGAAACCGCTACGGCGCCGTAGCACCGTAGCCATTCTGACTCACTGACTGACACTGTGTATTGTGACGAAACGGGAACATAGAGGAAGGTAGGCTTTGTCGATATCGATGTATTGTTGTTCTAATGTATATTTTTTTTATGAATGAAGAAAAGCCTCGTTAACGTGTGGTAATAGACGTAAAACATTGCTTTTTACATATTTCATCAATTTACTCTCTTTCCGTTACCCTTTGTAAGTACTCCATCTCCATATTAAAGTTTTTTTAAAATATTATATTTTGATGTTTTCCAAGTGTGTAAAATTGGGTTATTATTATTTAAAATGTTAGCGAAGTTAGTTGAGTCCCGATATTGCGGCGCCATATTAAATTATAATGTAGGTATAAAAGGGAAGACTCAATTATGTTCAGGATGAAATTTGAAGGAATTAGTCTAGAATGCGTGGGCATTATGACCTTTATTAGACTATAATACTATAAACCCACAATAGCTGCCTATTATATAAAATGTTAGACTTGTACAGTGATGTATTTTATTCCATAACCTTTAATAGGTGAAGTGGCACTTTCGCGTAGGTAGGTATTTGTCATATAACATTGAGCGTCTTTCTATTCATAAAGATATATTTAAAACGTTCAAAGGAATGGCTTGTAACCCGATTATGGAAGATATTACAATTATCATTTAAAGATTTCTTTCTTCAGCTCTTTAATATTTGTCCTTTTGCTCTATTTCATGAACTTCTATATATTTTCAAGGCCCTGTAGTAAAACACGTAGCCCTTCTAGTTTCGTCCAGTCTGTTGGCCTGTCTGTTTGTCATGAGAATTTATAACCATAAGTATTAGAGCTGTAAAGTTGAAATTCAGCACAGTTATAGAAAGTTCCTACATATTTACCTTCTCTAGTGTAACAAACAGTGTGTTTGTTAAAAGGTTACACTAGGGGGGAAAGTAACAAAATCTCACTAAAAATCAGTACCTACTCGTACTTTGAAAAAACAAAGGTTTTAAAATTTACATGAGCACCTAATAGCCCAGCCCCTCCTAATTTCTTAGACATATCAAACTATGGTATACGTATCAAATAAATTTTGATTATAGGAAGTTCTTGAATTCTATATAAAGCTATTATGTTCTCAATAATCCTATAGTTAATAGTTACTGTATATTAAACTACCCAACATAATGCCGCTTTTGGCCATTGGTGAATTTTTTCACCAAGTAGGTCATCCCGCCTGGCGCCAACGTCTTCTGTGGCGTCATTAGTCTGCAAGTCGTAACATATAGGTACACTATACAGCGCAAATATAAATTTTATATAGTTATTTTAATTACAAGTTATGGTCCAAGATCCCGCGACGATCAGACCTACGTTATTTTATTAAAGCTGAAATTTTTTGTATGTATGTCTCTAATAGAGGTATAAACGATCCCCGACTATGAAGTTTGGATCGCGGTTGCTTTAGAAGCTATCAGGTAAAAAAGGTGGCACCTCAAATTCGTTAAAGCATTAAGCTCCGTTTTTTTATATTTTGCTTTGGAATAATATGTATAACCACGTTGCCCATTGTCAGACACCTAGTACGATTGCAACCCCCTGTCAGACACCCTGTTGTTTTATAATTTAAGAGTTCAAACTTCGTAGTCGGGGATCGTTTATACCTCTATTAGAGACATAGGTACATACAAAAAATTTCAGCTTTAATAAAATAACGTAGGTCTGATCGTCGCGGGATCTTGCTCATGCATCATATTATGCATAGATCAATACGTATTGGCTGAGTAACAACACAGTATAGGGCATTGAAGGTGCACTTGACCTCTTTTATACCTTCATCTCTTTTCATTGAAGAGCAAGAGAATAAGTACCTATTAAGTTCTGGGATTTGCTTTGATACTTAGGATTTTTTATATTCCTTTATATGAACAAAAAAGTACTTACATAAAATAAAAGAGTACAGGCTATAGCTCAAACTACCTGATTTAGTAACTCTTTGACGTAGACCTTTACTGAGAAAGGCATTACAACGAAATCTTTAAATGGCTGAAATCGGAACGCGAATGAACTTGCAGGAAAAAGCTAGTTTTAGATACACGAAAATCAGATTCGCCTTTAATCCCTTGCCATGGATTTAGGTTTTAAAAATCCCTATGTCACTCTCCATGTCCTCTACACTAACCCATGCAAAAAACTATGAACGAACATGTTTATTCGGTCTTATAAATAGAGTTGCGACAATATTGGATTTTCTGTAAGCTTTTACTAAAATGTATGTTCCATAAAGCTTACATCTGTAAACTAAGTTGTTTCTCGAGAAACAAGTAGGTACAAGTTGTTCTCAGGTAACTTTTCAGTAATCTGCTTTCATGTTGCGAACGCCGACCGCATTTTGTATCTTTAGTCGTGTGCTTTAGCAGGTACTTCAAGTTCATGTTTCATGTTAAAATTTCTCAGCGAATTTAATTGCGTTGCAGGTATAAATAAGTTTCAAATGTATTTATTGATTGTTTTGTTTTTGGGAAGAAAAATGGCTTTGGTAGCCACGATCTTTATGTAAATTTTTCGTAGTTATTAACTTGGCATCTTACCATAATAAATCATGGAGCTTGGGTTTTATAACTTAAGATTGATCTAGTAATTAATTAAAATATTAATAAGAGTAGGTTATTACAGTCGTTATTGAGAGCTAATTATAACAAGTAATATTTGTTTTTTTTTTAAATCCACGATGAACTTCAGCGCTCCTTTGTCGCCTATAACTTTGAAACAACAATTAATTAGAAACTCTCAGAAGTTTAAATATCTAAAAATGGTAATCATGATTGGAGGGTCACTTAACAACCAGCGTGGTGGTCTATGGCTGAACCCTTTTCATTCCGAGAGGAGGATCCTACTCAGTAGCGAGCCGGCAATGTGTTAAAATGATGAGCAAAAAATTAAACCACGATTGCAACCCAGCGTGGTGGACTATGGCGGTAAAATATTTCTAAGAACCTTATCATAAGCTATACATATCTAATGCAAAAAATCGCATTATAATCGGTTCAGTAGTTTTCCAGGAAAATGGTAACAAGAAAGTGCACAAACAAACAAACGCACAACCTCTTAGGGCAAACACATATACCGTCTCTGCTCCGTTTTTGGTATAAAGCATAGAGAGAAAAACGTCAAAAATCACAAACATATAAACTCTATAGACCAAATCGGATTCAAAGTATCCCGGAGGCTATTAAAAAGGCTAGATTTTCTCTTCACAGCTCACTAGTTGGTATTAACACAGTGCTTCCAACGCCCACTATTAACACAATCTAGGTCAAAAACAATTGCAGCGTTTTCACTACCTTTGTTTCACTCCCAAACACTTCTGCTCTACTGAAATAATTGAAACGTTTAAAAACACAAGCTGCAAAAACAACTGGTTTATGGAAAATGGACTGGCTACTCGGGTGTTTAGAAAATGTTAAAAGATTGCAATTCCCAATAAGACACTAACTATTCTGCCTCTATAGAAGTTGTAGAAAGACGAATTCAATACTTACGTTTATAGTGGATATCACTTACGATCTTTGATTTTGTATATAGGAGAGGATATGAAACATCAAATTAAAGAAGCTTCCGGTCACATAAAAATAGCGTTATGGGCGGAGCCTAAGCGAGCACTAGGGCTGGAGTATCGATACTTAAATAATCGATAGTATAAAATTACAACACAAAACTAGTATTTGTATTTTATAACTAGCTGATGCCCGCGACTTCGTCCGCGTGGTTTGGCGGGACCCTCGAACCCGATTGCAGCGCCCCCTACCGGGTCCAATTGTGAATATAAACCATCCCAGGGTCCAGATAAACCCAACAAAAAAATAATTAGCGAAATTGGTCCAGCCGTGTCCCGCTCTGAACCTCGAACCCGATTGCAGCGCCCCCTACCGGGTCCAATTGTGAGTATAAACCATCCCGGCGTCCAGACAAACCCAACAAAAAAAGAATTAGCGAAATTGGTCCAGCCGTTCACGCGTGATGCCGTGACCAAGGGAAATAGGGATTCATTTTTATATTATACCCCTATTTCACCCCTTCGGGGGTGGAATTTTGAAAAACTGTGAGACACATATGTTTTCATTTTCTAACCGCAGCTCATATATCAAGTTTCATGGCTATAACTTGAGAAATTAAGGACTTTCATACAAACTTTTAACCCCTATTTCACCCCTTCGGGGGTAGAATTTCGGGATAAAAAGTATCCCATGTCCTACCTCGTAGTATGGGCTCAAATCGTGCCAAGTTTCGTTTGAATTCATTTAGTAGTTTCGGCGTGATGCGCGGCCAAGATACAGACAGACAGACAGACAGACAGACAGACAGACAGACAGACAAAAATAAAAAAAATTACAGATTTGGCTTCAGTATCGAATAATAAGTGCCCTCCAAAAAAAATTTTCAAAATATCTTCAATGTACAGAATTGGACATGTTACAGTTTTATTATAAGTATAGATGAACAAGCTGATGCCCGCGTGACTTAAGGTTTTTGGTTCCCGCGGTACCTCTTGAATTTTCCGCATGTGTTAACCTATGTGTTATTCCAGACTATAATCTATCACTGTCCCTTTCAGGCGTGATTGAGTAACAAACATCCATCCATACATTTCAAACTTTCGCATTTATAATATTAGTATAGATTTATATTATTAGTTCATGTCAACCTTACAAACAAAACTGTTTCATAATATTGGTTGGAATACCTAGATATTATGGAAAAAATGTTACTGAATGTGATAATATGAATAATAAAAGTAGACTGATTTTAAAAATGGTTTATTTCTAAAATTTATAGATAAATAAAAGCAATTGATCATATTAAGTACAATAGATATAAAACTAGTTGCGTTTTCAGATTAATCTTTAAATTAAACAAGTAATAAAATTAAAAAAAATAAAAATCCCGCGACGCTCCTTTGTGCCCATAAATTTGAAACATTAATTAGAACTTCTCAGAACTATGCATATTTAAAACCAAAAATAGCATTTCTTTCAGACCAGAAGTTTTTCAGAAAAATGGTAATCACGTTCGGAGGCCCTCTTGTTGACCAGCGTAGTGGACTATGGCCTGAACCCTTCTCATTCCAAGGGGAGACTCCTACTCAGTACTGGACGCTGGCTGGGTGAAATGATGAGTAAAATATAATCATGATGCAACGCCCCCGTGTTTGCCAGCTTGGTGGACTATGGCCAAACCGTTTTCATCTTAGCCTCATAATTCATAATTTTTTGGGAATCTGAAACAATTGTAAAACATTAGTTAAAATGATACACAATAATTGCATGAAGGGACCAAAAACCACTTAAGTAAATAGACAATTTTCGAACACGCGACACCATACCGGAGATCGGGTGTCGGGTGATCGGGTCACTTGGTTATCACCGCTACAGCCTAAAATGCGTTTGGCAATATTATAAGTAGAAGCTGACTGTTTAATTTCATCTCTCCACCCCTTATAGTGAGAAACAGTAAGAATAATATGAAGTTATAATTTTATCGATATTCAATTTATTTGTAAACAATACAATCCCCGCACTATATATAAGCTCAAACAAAAACTAATAAAATAATCAATATTTTTGGGGACAGCGCAAAAATTTACGTGTTTTGGATTCAGTAAAGAAGAAGCTAAGCTATAATTAATTGAAATAACTTAAAATACTCGCCACTAAAAGAAAAACTAGGCGACTTTGTTACTCACATAAGAAATGAAATTCCTGGCCGTTTTATTTTAGTTTTATTATTGCATCCCACAACTGAGCACTTCACCATAGTTGATTACATAAAACTACAGCAAAACACATGAAAATATTCACAAAACAGCCCCCCGATTACGTAAGAATTGTCGATCAAATGGTAAAGGTTCGGTGTCAAAGTAAAATAAACCATGACAGAATTGAATTAGAGCTCAATTTCGCCTGCCCATTCTTATACGTTTAGGGTATCGTACATACCTAAACGTATAAGAATGGGCAGACGAAATTGAGCTCTAATTCAATGCAATTATGGTTTATTTTACTTTGACGAAAATCTTTAACGTTTGATCGGCCATTCTTACATGATTGGGGGGCAGGTTTATATTTACAAATTAATCACATCCGAAACACCGGAAGCACAACAGACGCCATTTATATGCAACCAAAAATTGGCTTCAATAGCTAAATGTGATGACGTCATAATATGACAATTGCGCGACACGTTCATGCAATAACATAATATACCTGTCTCGTTCTAATAACGTAGCTTTCATTAAGTAAGAAAAGTCAAAACATAGTTTTACATGTTTTGTTAACAAAATGCATCGTATAAACTATAATTGAGTATAATGCAACATATCCTCTCCTTTATACATAATCAAAGCTTACGATACGCTTTAAACGCTATAATGTTGGCACTATCTATCTCGTTATTTGATGGACCACAGAAATATTAAGCAGAATCCCTGTTCCGTGGCTCTAACTTCTAATAAAATGTTCTAAAACTGCATTGAATTCCACAAAGTTTAATTATTTAAGTAGTTGCATAGACAAATGCGGATTGTCACTTGTTATAGTATTTAGTCTTTCTATTCAGTATGTATAGTGATTAGGTATTTATAGCTTCTCAATTTGATTCACGATATAAAGGATTCAACATGACCCTAATCTTATAAGTCATGATCGATGAATGATAATAAAATTTTATTTTGTTGTTGTCTTCAACTTGTTTCTAATTCAAGAAATTGTAGGATATACTTTAGCTACAGAATCCATATTAATATAATATTATAAATGCGTGAGTGTATGTCTGCTACGCTTTCAGGCCCATCTGTTCAACCGCTTTCGATTAAATTTGTATAGAGACAGATTGTATCTCTGGAAAGAACATAGGCTAACGTTTATCCCGGAATATCGAAGAATTGCCACGAGATTCCAAGTAACCTAACCGGACGAATTCTTGGGCATCATCTAGTAGGTACAAACTAGGTATAGGCTAGGTAAGGTAATTAGTAGTTAGTGTATTTTGCGAATTAAGAAGCTTTGATTGAACGGAGCCCGAATTTATGTTTGATGGGGTTTGCGTCAGGGATACTGGTACCAGGGAAGCATGAAGGCATTGAAGCGTGACATTGTTCTAACATTATTGTTGAGTGTTGACCCGGCACTATTACATAATGTTACTTCTCTCGTATCGATCCACCCGCATGGCTCCACGCCAGTAACAAACACGTCTACGCTCTCCAGTTCTAGAAGTTAGAATTGTACAAAATTCGTTCCTTCGCATTGGCTCCTTTTCTAGCTACTTGATATCGTTTTTTGGGTCAGTGGTGCTGTTCAAGCGTTATAAATGTTCAATTTGCGTGAAAGGGTTGAGTTGGAAATTGGATTGAGGGAATTAGGGATCTGTTTACCTATAGCTACGCCTATTAATGTTTTTCACCGTTTACTTATTAAAGAAAAGCAAATTAAGTCTTTGGAGTAAATTCTTAGCAGGATCTGCCTAATGATTTCCGAACCGGTGTTGAGTTCTAACTTCTCATAATATCTTAACGTTTAAACTTCTCATAATATCCTTTACATACAATAAAAATATTTCATTTATTGAGTGACATTATAGTACAAAATCTAGCTAAGGTTGGTGTTGTGACCTAGTCACGACAGCGGGTATAAATAATTGATTGCGGTGATTAAGCTACGTTGATCCAAGTCAAAACCTGGATGGATGGCATCTTTAATTATCTTCACAGAATATTTTAAAACTAGATGATGCCAGCGACTTCGTCTGCGTGGGTGTAGGATTTTGAAAATCTCGTGTGATTAATCTACGTCATTCTCCAGGCCTTTAACTTAAATATCCGTGTTAATGATTACGACGATCCTGCACTGCACTGCGCCGTGATTGAAGGACAAACTTTCGCATTTATAACATAGGTTAGTGTTTATATGGGTAATGAATAGTGATAGTTCTATTTAGTATTGACCCAATACATTTGTATTCAATACAGTTGTATCAGCAACCCCATTCAAAGCTAATAGAATCCTCTTAACTATAACCAGTAATAATTATAACAGCCATCTTATATTTTTTGCAGATTGACGATAGAATAATAAGCTGACGACACAACCATGGCTTTCGCTGGGCTCAAGAAACAAATCAACAAGGCTAATCAGGTAAGATTAGAGTAATTCATTTTAAATTCGACGACTGAGTGACTTAGTGTTGATGACTGGAGGACCCTATTACGTATACACTATATATGATTGCTGCAATGTAACGATCGCAATCACCTGTGGCTCAGCTCTTTCGCTACTAGCCAAAATCCATTGAGCAAGAATACCGTAAATTCAGCCAATCTGAACAATTGAGAGTGTAACAATGTGTGATGCAGCTTTTTCAGAATAGGGCTACATCACTTGTTATTTATTTTAGGGATCCCATACAAAGCTTGCATAAGTAGTTGAGTGATCTGAGTGAGTGATATGTTCTTTGCCTCCGCTCGGAGACAGCATTGCCTCGCTCTAATAATGTCCTCCCGACCGAATTTCTGCCACGGCGGTCTATCTTCAGAGAGATTAGCCATCTGCGCAGGAGATACGTGTGTGCGTATACACAGATGCACTCTCGATTCCTTTACTCTCATAGCCTGTTGGGGCAGAAAATCCGACACGACCGGAGAGAGATCAGCCGCAGGACCGACGGCTCTCCGAGGCACGGGCGTGAAACATCGCCAACTTCCTAACTCCGGGTTAGCACTGCGAATTTCTTGTCAGAAAAACTCAATACTTGTTAGTTGTTATGGCCCGACCCGGGACTCGAACCCGGGACCTCGTCGGCTGGAACATGATAACCACTAGACCAACGAGGCAGTCAGCATTGCCTCGCTTTAGACAGCTCACGCCTCCGCTCCGCATTGGTAAGGAATACCTGCCCGCTACGCCGCTCGTCTACAAGTCTAGTCGGATTGACTGCTAGTGCTATTGATTTTCTTGGCAGTAAATTAGAAGGTTATTCTCGGAAAGTTTAGCTTGGTATTCTCGCTAATACAAACTGAACTTGGGCTTACTAAACAAAGTTACGATTTAATTAATCCACATCTAACTAAAATCAAATAACTTCATTAAAGCGTTATTAATAGGTCTTCATGTAGATTTTGTTTAGAAAGGTAATAGGTACCTAAAACAATACTGTAGGCTTAGGTCCTTTTCAAGGTTTGTTTTTATTTGTTAGTGAGTACTATTATTCATGTAAACTTTTTAAGAACTTCGTTTTAACGTAGATTTTAGAAGAAGTCACTATTTTATAGTGTTAGCTTAGTATTGACATATTAGTTTATTGATATATCAACACATAAATGTTAAAATATTATGGTAAATATATATACATACCAATAGGTTTAGACTGTAGGTATATAGTACATACATGTAGACCTATTTTATTTCCATCACTAAAATCACAAGTCTTTTGATTTTAACTTTTAATCTTTATCATTTACTAGCTGATGCCCGCGACTTCGTCCGCGTGGATTTTAGGTCTTATGGAGCCCCGTGGGATCTGGTTTTTTTCCCAGTATAAATGTATATAATATATGAAACTGAATAAATGACCGTCAGTCTGACAATATATTTAAAGATCTCTCTACTGTCTTATGTCTCATTTACTTTTGTATATGGATTTTTTTTAACCCAATTTTTTTACTTTTCCGTACAAATTTTCAAACATTTTCTTTCATAAGAACCTTCTCCTTACATTAACAAACACAACAAAAAAAGAATTAGCGAAATTGGTCCAGCCGTTCACGCGTGATGCCGTGACCAAGGGAAATAGGGATTCATTTTTATATTATATATGTTACGCTCAAAGATCGAAAACGCTCATTGAGCGGAAAAATAGCTCACAACGCGATGTGGTCACAGTAAAACATCCACATAGCGAAATTCGTGTTATGGCTCTAATGAAAACGCGCACGACGCGTTGTGGCAATCAAAGAAAGACCAAATAGCGAAATTCGTGTCGTGGCTTACATGCTATTCGATCTCAACGCGTTGCGGCACGGGCCGCAACGCGTCGTGCGCGTTTTCATTAGAGCCATAACACGAATTTCGCTATGTGGATGTTTTACTGTGACCACATCGCGTTGTGAGCTATTTTTCCGCTCAATGAGCGTTTTCGATCTTTGAGCGTAACATATATATAAAGAAGATTTACATAGAAAAACATTAAAGCTTTATCTACATTTAAAGCAAAGTAATTTTAACACAGCGTGATTAATAGGCCTTCGGATTTTGATTAAAAAGGGCAAAAGGTACTTAAAACAATATTGTGGGTGGATAATATTATAATTTTATGATAATAGCACAGTTACAAGCTTGTTTATATTTTCATCATTAAAATCATAGAAGAAAGTTGTTTTTTTACAAGCTGTTATTTAACTTGCAATGTGTGTGTGGGTTTGTTTAGATCAGATTTTGAACTTAATTTTAAAACAGTTATCCCCAATCGATTGAGCTGAAATTTTGCAATACACGTTTAGTTTGGATGACAATGCATAGTTAGCTAAGTGACGTAATTAGGGTTCCGTACCCAAAGGGTAAAAACGGAACCCTATTACTAAGACTCCGCTGTCTGTCTGTCTCCAGGCTGTATCTCATAAACCGTGATAGCTAGAAAGCTGAAATTTTCACAAATGATGTATTTCCGTTGCCGCTATAACAACAAATACTAAAAATTCAAAAAATATATATATTAAGGGGGGTCCCCATACAATAAACGTGTTTTTTTCGTATTTTTTTGCTCAATATTAAAAACGGTAACAGGTAGACGGTTCAAATTTTCACAGAATATTAACTTGTATATTACCTTTCAAAATAAATAATTAAATATCAATAAAGTAAATATTAAAGGGGGGCTCCCATACAACAAACGTAATTTTTTGATATTAACAATAAACCTCTACAAACAAAGTTAGTTTTGCGGTTCATTTCGTCTTGTTTTTAATACGTCATAAATCGTAAAACTTACTACAGGTTTGTACGGAACCCTCGGTGCGCGAGTCCGACTCGCACTTGGCCGGTTTTCTAAATCCAATATGGCGAACTTCCAAAGATGTCGGACTATAGTTATTTTTTATGCACCTCCATGATATGGGGTTGAATTTATAGGGTTTGCTAAGAAAAATACGTCATCTTAAATTCAATATGGCAGACGATAAAAACTTGTTTTTTAAACATTTTAATGATTTAAGACCTACTTATATCTATTTTCTTAATACAGACCCACTATTTTTCAAAGCGAGAGGAAAGACTGTAAGTCAAACTTAGCGGTATATAAAATGCTCTATTCGTTGAGTGCGGGCCGGTTATCTAATAGAGTCAACGAAAATTTATTGGGTGCAATAGGTTAACCAATGTCCCCATAAGTAGGTAATGGATTAGGCTCTCAATTTACCCTTGTGGCTTGGAGAGTTAGTTGGCTAAGGCGTTACGTCATTTCTTTATTATCCCTAGCGACCTTATCGCCTAGTGACTACAGCAATTCATTATTTTTTTATATCGTACATAAGGGCCTTAATATGATAGCGCCCCGGGCGGAAGGGATGCTGAAGACAATATATGGCGCTATAAGGAACAAATCGGTCCGCTTGTATTGTTTTAAAAAGATCAGCCGCCAAGTTTCTTACAGTTTTTTTTTCGGTAGGATTGGCATTCAATGGTCAAATTCACTTGACGATTCAAAAGCATGTGTAAAATTTTATTTGAATAAAAATGTTTTAATTTTTTGACTCGTTCCATATAGTGCCATACCTACAAAGTACAATTTGTCTTCACAGCGCGTCTCGTTCGCGCGCTCAAGCGCTTCTATTAAATATCAAATCCATAATTTCACTCTGCTTAAGGTTTCAAGAGAAGAGTTACTATAGAATCGACTGCATTTCGTCAAGTAAACGTTTTTTTTTTTTTTTTTGCAAATTTCAGATTTTTCTGTAAAACATTTAGTTTTTTTAAGTTCGTAATTTTAAGAATTTATGGTAAATACTGAGATCGCCTAGTGCGTCTTAGTATCTAATCAATGATTTGAAGGGGCAGAAGTGGCATTAAATATCAGGTACTTACATATGTATTTTAGGTAGGTATGTCCCTTTGAGTAGCTCTTTGTGAAAAAATGAAACACATCATTGAGTATATTATCTCAAAAAGTGTCGCAAAACCCTGGGAAACTTACCCACTCTACCAGAAATATTAATTGTACTTATTATTATTCCAAAACAAAGCAGGGGGCTTACTAGCATCGCTTATAGCAGTATTATTTTAATCTTGCTGACGCTCTAGTTTCAGAAATATAATCCTTATTTTAGGTACGCCAAGGAACGTCATATAAAACGGCAATTTTAAAATAATACCTACTGCTTTATGCGATGGTAGTAACTTAGAAAGCCCCCAGAGCCTTTACACAATCGTCGTGATCGAAAACTGAAACTCTTTCAGTAATGAAATGAAAATCTTTAACTCTGTTTCTTATTATTTTAAATCTATTTGAATATTTAAAGGTTCACTAAAATTATTTTTTTATAATGATTTTTGTTTTCACATCACTGACCGTATCTAAAATCCCGCCTTTATATAAAGATATCACATTACATCAATTATTGACAAAGTACCAAGGAAACGATGAAAAGATGGATATTAGACATTATTTTGGTGGTTCAGTAAACTTTAACATCGGGTGAAGTCTGGGCGGAAAAGGTCGTGGCGTGATTGATGGCCCAATGATGAGGCGCCCGCCGTGCTAGCCTTTACGAGTTATATTAGCTAGTATCATGACATAGGAGACGTAAAGTACCTACTTACATTACAACTACTGGATAAAACCCGCAACTTCTGCGGGGATTAAGGGTTTATTTTTAGTAGAAATCCCGTGGGCATTCTCCGATATTTCGAGACAGCAGGGCTATGCCTGTTTTCGGGATGCAAGCCAGATAGTAACATAATATAAACAGCATTGATGCAAGCTATCTCTGCTCGACAAAAAACGCAAGTCAGCTCTGCCTGCGTCAAGATGACACACACACCGTAACATTTTATTAAATGACAAACCCGGCCACCATATTATAATAGCACCTGTTATGAGGTACGGTATACTCTCACCTAATGGAAACTGTACAAATTTTGCATACGAGTGACAGAATTTTGGTATAGGTTCATCTTTAGGAACGTAGGTTCGGTGGTTTTCTTGAAGGTCATTCAAACAAGTAAATCGAAAAACTAGACTAGGTACAACATATCATACTTATTAATAGGTATAACAAGGTATAGAGCTCTGTATTTTCAGCTAGCAACCATGGACGTATACGAAGTCGCGACATGATATTTTTTTAACCAGCCTTACAATTTATTATACCAATGGGGCTGATTCTGTAGTGCACAATCTCTAAACTAAACTAAAATTAGAGCATTACAAATATTGCTAACCCTTTCATAATACTCCCTACGGAAAGGGACAGAACTAGATTTAAAGCTGCCATTTTAGTTTAGTTTAGAAATTGTGCACTACAGAATCAGCCCCAATATAATGTTTTAAATGACGAAAACCTAATGAACCGAGGTCAAAAAAGGAGACTTAAATAAAGGCAACTTTTTTATCGCCAATACCGGGATTAAATTACTGTTGAGATAATAGGTCGCTATTATTATTCACGATTTAGCACAAAGTTATATACAATTTCCATTTAAACTAGAAATATTCCGGCCGTGAATTCAAATGTTACATAATTTCCGGAGGTTGCACGTGATCAATAAAACAACGTCACTGTTCCCGAATTGACAGATGAACTGCCTACAGGGCTGCCAATTACCGCCCTTTTATCTAACCAAGCTCATATTTTATCTAACCAAGATCATATTTTATCTAATTGTCCTGTCCAAAGATATATTCATCGAAGTAGGTTTAATTAGGTAGTTTTCCTTACTTGAAACTGTTTTGGTTGGTGAAAGTGTAGTCCTACTGACCAAACAGTTCTGGAATCTGTCTGTCATAGACATTTTATTCGGAAACTATAAAAGATCCCTTACTAGAAAAATCTGAATTAGAGCCTTACCACTAGTAAATAGGCAACAGGGGTAGGTGCTTCAATTTAAAAAATCAGGGTTGGTGTTAGTAGTTATACTACTTACTTTTACCTAGTAGCAAATACCCTAGTTTTTACCACGACATAAATAACGTAAGCAAACAAACAATAAGTTCCTAATTCCCTCGAATAGGACTTCCGACCTGAACGAGAATTTATATATGATAAAATAAACTGAAATTGGGAACCCTATAATATTTGTAGGGGGTTGAAAGGGGCTGGCGACCGTGACCCAGGCCCCTCAGTGTCCTATATTGACGGTGCCCTAATTATGACGGCCTTCGTCGCAACTGAATCCTGACACAATGTAGTGACAATGGGACCGAAGTATTAAACCGCCCGAAATAAGCTGATTCTGAAACGCAATTAAGCGAGTATAAGCTTTAGATTTAATGTAAACAATATCCAATTTATGAGGATTTTCGGATAAGATATAACTATATACATCGATGGATATAACTTTGTATGTATTAGCTCTATATATGCATTAATCCATAGAGAACACATTCTACAATTTAACAATAATAGGCCCATTTTATAAATGAGGCTTTCAGTACCAGAGTGGCTGAGTGCAATCATTCAAATGGTGACAAAAAAAATGTTGGGCATTAGAAGAATAGGTCTTTCCTATGGATTTTAGCAATTATTCAAAATCACAAGATTGTCTTTTGTTTGACTAGAGTTCTTCAAATTACTACACAATCATATTATCCAGATGCTATTAGTATGACAATAATTAGGTACCATTCTATCCTTTTCTGTCGAGTGACTGTAATCATAAGAGGAAAAGAGATAAACCTATTTTTATTTTCCTAATAGCATCTGGATTGAGTAGTAGAACAAAGTATAGAAATACATAAAAGTGCATTGGAAATTACAATTCCTAATCGTATAATCTAGCCTTAACTGTTAGCGTTCAATTGGCTTATCTGTTGCGTACTAAGCCAAAGATATTAATAACCGAATAATATTTATTGTATTGAAATAGTTTGTGGAATCGAGGCGAGGAAGGAAAAAGTTTCGCGAAGTTCGAATTATGCATTTGTATTATATTATGAATAAAATATGTATATTTTTCAATAAACACTCATTTAGTATTAACACAATAAACAGCACTGCGATAAAAAAACTTCATATTTTTGTGTCGTTTTCACCAATACATAACGAATGGTACAAATTCTGATTTCCAATATTGAAATGGCAATACTAATTGGAGCTATTCAACCGCAAGAGTGTAGCGGCGCAGTTATAATCTCCTCTAGGTGCAACTCCGCTCAACTCGGTCAAGGTTAGACCCCGACCCGAACTGTGCTTTTGTGCTGAACTGGGAGATTCGATAATTCTCCTCTTTAGTATGTAATATTGCTTTCAAACGCTCTAGGCGCACAAAGGGAGTTTACATCAGTTGTTTATGGAAATCTATAATTGAGTTGCGTTAGTTATTGTTTGTCAAATACTTACCAAGGCTTTCATTGAGACGATATTCTGCCCTCTAATTTTGTAAGAAAATCGTTATCGTAAACGTTTGTCAAACGTATGATTCGAAGATCCATCAAGATCCGAAATGAAGAGATCCGTAAGAGAACTAGGGTCACTGACATAGCCCAAACCATTAGCAAGCTGAAGTAACAGTGGGCAGGCCATGCCTGTCGAAGGAGCGATGGCCGCTGGAGCCGGAAAGTCAGAGTGGAGACCGCGTACAAGTAAGCGTAGTGTGGGGCGCCCTCCAGCACGATGGACCGACGACATTTAAAGGGTGGCGGGAAGTGGCTAGATGAGGAAGGCTGAGGACTGGGTGTAGTGGCGTTCTTTGGGAAAGGCCTATGTTCAGCAGTGGACGTCCGCAGGCTGAGATGATGATGATGAAAGAGTCCATGGATAGAGGACCTGCCTGTTAAAAAACATGTATGAACTCCTTAAACAGTTCGAGTCATACGTTTTAAGCTCTCAAATGGTTATACGATTTTCTTAGAAAATTGGGCCTCTGATGTGACTCAGGCGTCGCATCAGACGGAAGTTACAGTACGTGAGTATATTTTAGGTGCTGTACAAAAGATTGAGTTTTCAGGCGGCTCAGAGCGGCTAGGAACGCGGGCTCATCGACGTGCGCCCAGCCTCGGGCCATATATGAGAAGAGTTAATAATTAATGAATTAATTTGGGATACAGCGTTGATGAAGAGCGTTGAACCATTTTATCTATCTATCAAGTTTCATTGCTTATTTTGTTATGAAAACTGATATCTTGTATCGACTTTCAATTAAAAGTTTTACTTAATATTAACAGTCTAATTGCGCCGCTCCACGTTGTTATGTAGGTATATCATTAGAGAGAGTAAAGGTGAATTTTGCAGCTTTTTAGTAGAATAGAATAATATGTTTTAGTTATTAAATCCAATTACAATTACATAGAATGTCCAATCTTTCGTTTTCGAAGTTTAACAGCTTCACTCAATATCTATTCAACTATCACTCTATTGTTTTGTACCTACTTATTTGCCTAAATAGTTAATTATTAACTTCATTGAATTAAGAATTAAGACTGCAATTACAAAAGGAAGTTGAGAGTGTTAGAGCTGATATTATAAACCAATATAGTTAGTTTTAAAATTAAGTTATGAAAAAATGGAAAGATATGTATGCCTAATGGCTGGCTTGTAATCAATAAATAATTAAATTGGTATTTTTCTGTTTCAGTATGTCACAGAAAAGATGGGTGGTGCCGAAGGCACAAAACTTGATCTGGACTTCGTGGAAATGGAGAGAGTAAGTAATTACTACAGGGGTAGTTCCACAATCCACACATGCGAAACTATCCCTCACTGCGAGAGCTATGGAGCTGAAAAGAAATATAAAGTAAAAAACATAAAACCTGACTAGTTAGGTACCTAATTATTTGTCTGTACCAAATTTCATCGCTTTAAAAGTAGGGTCGTGAAAGCGTAACAAACAAACGTAACAACAAAATATTAGTTCAGGAGGTATCGGTTAACACGATCCATTTATCTCAAGCTCTTTTTCGTGTCATGCCATCATATATACTATACGATACTCGGGGCGCACAAGACAAAGATAATGACACCTCATTTATCAAATCGCAGGAGTAGTTTAGCGATTCTAAGGGAACTGATAGGCACACAACTGGGAAACACGATACCCTTTAAAACGGGTAAAGTAGTAATACTGTTCATTCTTCGTAGGTATCCATACTAATATTAATATTATAAATGCGAAAGCGTGTCTGTCTGTCCGAACTAGCCCGGAGATAGGAAGTTGGCGGTGTTTCACCCCCGTGCTTCGGAGAGCACGTTAAGCCGTCGGTCCCGGTTACCTCATTTATCAAATCGCAGGAGTAGTTTAGCGATTCTAAGGGAACTGATAGGCACACAACTGGGAAACACGATACCCTTTAAAACGGGTAAAGTAGTAATACTGTTCATTCTTCGTAGGTATCCATACTAATATTAATATTATAAATGCGAAATCGTGTCTGTCTGTCCGAACTAGCCCGGAGATAGGAAGTTGGCGGTGTTTCACCCCCGTGCCTCGGAGAGCACGTTAAGCCGTCGGTCCCGGTTATTATCACTAACATGATAATAGTCGTGATAATGATAAGCTCGCCAACCCGCATTGGAGCTCTTAGCTATAATTTCCTCTCTCCTAAGAGAGTGGAGGCCTGTGCCCAGCAGTGAGACGTTAACGGGCTGTAGTGGTAAGCGCCTAATGTAAGCGCGTCCTGTAGAGTATTCTATCGACCTATGGTGGTGGTGGTGGTCTGTCTGTCTATCTGTCTGTCTGCTACACCTTTACTGCCCATCGGCGTACCCGATTTTGACCAAATTTTGGTACAGACAGGTTACATCACGGGGAAAGACATATACCATTTATATCTAAGTATATCCACGCACATCATCTTATATTATAATAATGGTAATATATATCACTTTGAAACATTACGGTCAAAAAAGTATTTAAGAAACATTTTCATCTCCTGTATTTTTCGCCTATCTGCCTATTAGATGTATCTGCTGGGCATTAATCTTATCGCTAAGTCATCAAGTAACTGCCGAGATTTTCGCCGCTACCCGCAATGCGGTTGGCACGAGGAATGACTTCTTATGTTTTTTCCCAACGAAATCAATAACTCAATAACGAGCTAATGTCTGCAGATTTGAGCAGATAATTTAATAATATTTTTTTCACTTACATATTTATATGAAAAACCTATTTGAAATGTCTTTCGAGTAAGTGGATTAACTTGTATTATAATACGGCGGCAATTGTATGGTTACCACTAAGTTGGTTTCAGTTTTGCAATTTCACACAGTTGACCATCTGTGTATGTAGATAATTGATATTGAAAATATCTAATAGGTATATAAAATTCTCGTGTCACAGTGTTTGTAACAAAACTCCTCCGAAACGGCTTGACTGATTCTTATTTAGGGTTCCGTAGCCAAATTTGGCAAAAACGGAACCCTTATAGATTCGTCATGTCTGTCTGTCTGTCTGTCTGTCTGTCCGTCCGTATGTCACAGCCACTTTTTTCCGAAACTATAAGAACTATACTGTTGAAACTTGGTAAGTAGATGTATTCTGTGAACCGCATTAAGATTTTCACACAAAAACAGAAAAAAAACAATAAATTTTGGGGGTCCCCATACTTAGAACTGAAACTTAAAATTTTTTTTTTCATCAAACCCATACGTGTGGGGTATCTATGGATAGGTCTTCAAAAATGATATTGAGGTTTTTAATATCATTTTTTTCTAAACTGAATAGTTTGCGCGAGAGACACTTCCAAAGTGGTAAAATGTTGGTCCCCCCCCCCCCGTAACTTCTAAAATAAGAGAATGATAAAACTAAAAAAAATATATGATGTACATTACCATGCAAACTTCCACCGAAAATTGGTTTGAACGAGATCTAGTAAGTAGTTTTTTTTTAATAATTTAAAACTTACTACAGGTTTGTACGGAACCCTCGGTGCGCGAGTCCGACTCGCACTTGGCCGGTTTTTTTGTGTATATTCGGTAGGTCTGAGAATAGGACGTAAAATATTTTTCCTATCCCTATGTGATAAGGGTCCACCCAAAACACCTCAATCTACGCGGACGGAGTCGCGGGCATCAGCTAGTTAACATTATAAAAAATTATATTATTGATAGAATTAAATATATTGTAGAGCCATTTAAATTGGCCACTTTAGACAGCTGGTATGAATATAGGTACTATATCAACAATTTTTTTCCTCATTAGAAAACGGACGTAACATGCGAGCTGGTTGAAGAATTACAAATAAAAACCAAAGAGTTCCTTCAGCCAAACCCCACAGCTCGAGCCAAGATGGCCGCCGTTAAGGGTATCAGCAAACTGAGCGGGCAGGCCAAAAGTAACACTTACCCGCAACCGGAAGGCGTGCTGGGGGACTGCATGCTGTTGTATGGCAAGAAGCTTGGAGAAGATACTGTATTCTGTAAGTTACCTATAATGTGAATATTTTGTGCTTGGTTTGGTGAGAGTCTTGACTCCAGAGTGCTATTCGATCCACTGGTGGTCCAAAAAGTGGATCCTAGTTTACTGAGGGCTATTTTACTGGCCAAGCCGTGCCGCGCAAATTAGCGTAACTTATGATGCCGCTTAGAAAGCAGAAACCAATAAAGGGGGTTAGTAAACTGCCATAACTCAATAATAATAACCCGTTTACATATTATTATATTCATCAGTTGTCCCTGGGTGAGTTCGCAGTCAAGAGCTCAATTGTAATAAAAATAACAATAGAAGCCCTTTTATAAATCTAGGACGAAATTTTGGCACAAATACTGAGGATAATTTTTATTGATAAGAGGATCTTAGGGGCTTACTTCAATTTAGATCGCCGCAATGTCTAGATAATACAAATTCAATAAGCGCGCACGAAGCGACGATTATTTGATGGGCAAGTTTAACATTTATACATTTTACAGTCACTATACCTATAGCGCTTATATTCTCTGAGGGGTAACTTCTGTCGTGTTTTTTGAACTGAACAACTTTAGTTTTACGACATTTAAAAGTTCTGATTAAATA